>CM068584.1:27715667-28915667 GCA_035048485.1 Pteria penguin
CAGAGACAGGGCATCCATTTATTCCATTTAAATACATGTATATATCTTTATGGGCAACAGCTTCATGGTTGCACAACCCACCTTATATGTTTTCTGCTGCGTTTCACAAGCCAGCGTGACATATTCCCACCCGGTATCATTGAAACGAATCAGAGAGAAATTCAAATTTAAATGTTGGTGAAATGCAAGGCCCCTAGAAATAAAGTGGATTGCCAGACTATACCAAACTTTATACTGAAGAATCTGGGGGGTCCTCATGATTTTCAAAGTAAGTACTTATATTGCAATCAAATCATTTATAGAAAAAAAATTTTTATGTTAAGTTTGGTTAGCAACTCCAGATGACAATGAATTTTGAATTGGTCTCAAGAATAAAATGTGCATTTACAAATTCCTTGTCTTTTACAATGTCCATTTCACAGCAATATTGCGGAGATAACAAATTATGGCAGCACACAAAATTTTAGATTGTTTTTAAGATGCTCCTTAGCTTGATCTAGGGACAGCCTAGCTTTGCGTCTCTCTGTTTTAGAGCTGAATATGCATAAAATTCTCTCAGCAATGAGGGTAAATCCTTAGTCTCCAAAGTTTCAAATTTTATTTGGCTATACCCTGTTTCAGTGAGCACACGGGTCAAAACCTTTAAATTGAAACTTGATTTCCTCTTTGTGACAATTTTCTGACTATTGTTTATTATCTATCTTTATCATATATTCATATTGATAGGGCTACATGAATCATATGGAATATATACCCACATTTATGGACATAAACGATAGTTTAAGAGCTCAAATCACTATTTAATATCTATGAAGCAGACATTTAACCTTAAATTTATGTCTGCCATATGTCTGCCATTCTTTAATTTAAAAACATTAGAATATAGTTTATGAATATTATAATAGTATAAAACATGTATTACATAAGTAAGTTAATTTCAGTAAACTGTAATTTTCATTAATTTTACCTTGTTTAAAACAGTCTATATATTTTTTCTGTATTGAATTCGAATTATATTATTCAAAATATATTCAAATTAATGAATAATTACACTTTTCATTTTACGCATTTGTTTTTATACTTGAAAATAAGTTCAGTCATCACATTGTATTTCTCTTTGTAGATTCACTTTCTTCATGTATTCCTAAACCTGTAGGCTCCCCCTCAGACATAATTTGAAACTTTTTTCCAGGAGAAACACGCTCAGAGTGAAGTTCATCTACATGTACATGTGTTTCGCAATCATCAGAACTTTTGCCTTGCCTCATCAAGGACTATATAACATGTGCTCCTTTTTTTTCTTTCAATTTTTTTTTTTTTTTTTTTTTGATAATTTAGCATAAATTTCTTTTAATTTCCTTTTCACCTTAGTGTCTTGGTTTGTGATCAACAATCCTGAATCTTGTTTTGTGAAATATCTTTTATGAAGTTATATTTCATATTTTGCTGAAATTCTTATGAATAATTAGTAATTTTACAGATAAAATTAGGTTTTTGTAATTAACTTTTATGCTAGATTTGATTTTGGGTATTACAAATTAGTTCTCTGATATTGACTTTTGTGTTGGTTGAGTACTTTCGTGAAAAATCAGGTTTTCAACCTGAACAGATGTTTCTTTGCAAATGCCCGATGATTTCCATCACACTCTGTAATGTTTAGCATCAAAATTTCATTATCTGCATCATTTGGGATTTTAGACTCCGTGTCAGTCACAGTCTCATTATCTGACTCTGATTGAGATTTTCTTGGGCCTAAATCTATATCTGTTATTGGATCAAATCATATGTCGAAGTCAGTTAAATAATCAGCGTTTCCTCAAAATCTGAACATCTATCCCTACTCAACGATAATGACGATGATCAATGGTGTGAGAGACGACGAATATTATTTTGATTTTACTCCTTTAATACACTGTGTGACTAGTTTATATTCCAATACCAAATCAAATAACACTAACAATAATTTTGAGTTTTGCTATATTTATTTTCTCAAAAGGGTTGTTTTGTTTACGATAGAGACTGGTTGTGCAGAAGTAGTTCCGGTACTTCCGGCTAAATTGACATTTTATCGTAAATTAAAATAGCAGTTTAAAATAGATCAACCAATAGGAATGCAGAATTCTTAATAAACAAACACGGTTGGTTGTTATTTTCTCATCAATGTAAAGGGGGAAAAATCATAATGAAAATCTAAATGTATGAGAGTATTTCATAATTGTGGTGTTGTTCTTGGTTCAGTTCTCAGATAAAATTTCCCTGAAAAGATATTCTCACTAGAGATCATTCTGACAATTTCAAAGTTTCTCATATGCTCAGATGAGTGATACAGGTCCATTTGAGTCTCTTATTTCCTTTTGTTTAAAATATGAAATAAAATTAGTTCTTTTACGATTATTTTGAGATAAAAATATGATCAGGCAATGATACATTATGAAGATGCTTTATTTAACAGCATCACAACATGATGTTGTTAATTTTATTATATCTATAGCATGTTTTGAAACATCCGTATTCAATCTATTTGTTACAAAAGTTGACATATTTCATAGAGAAATGATATGTTGCAAATGAAAATCAATCTGAAAAAGACACCAAAACAGTTGAGTGGTTGTTGTTCCTGTCGCCTGTTAAGCAAAGCAGCACATATTTACACGGTCTTGTCTGGTGTTGTAATTTTATTCATTATGATATCATTATATCAATAGAAATTTTACTGTCATATCATTTCGGTAACATCCCGATAGTCCGACGGTACGATAGTCCGACGGTTCGATAGTCCGACGGTCCGATAATCCGACGGTTCGATAGTCCGACGGTCCGATAGTCCGACAGTCCGATAGTCAGATTGTCCAATAGTCTAAAGAGGTTTTCATATAGCCCAGAATCGCGCCATCGTATCCTCGAATTGAAGGGTGATTGCGAGTTGACTATGACGCGAATGCAAAATGATAATGATGCAACGACGATGGCGAGATTATCTACCGCGTCATCCTTCCATCGCACGATCAGTATTTTTACCTGAATTCATGTTACAAGGGACAAATGTACAGGCGCCTTAAAATATATGTAGAAGGCAGCTGATGGCAATGGTATGATAGAGCATAACGCTATCGTCATCGTGCCATCACAGTATTGCCCTGTCGTCATCGCTTATGATGCTATTGCACAATTTTGAGCTACTTGGCCATAGAATCCTGTAGAAGTGTTGTTGATTTTGGTTCCATAAATGAAATCAAACTTGACGTGTGTTTGATGTATTCTCCAGATAAGCTGGTTACCCTATACCGCAGCATCAAAGACAAAGCGAAAATTTCGTGAAAATTTGATACGAAGATGTTGCCTTTTATAGTCGCTTGCAATGTTATATCAAAGGCTAATTAAAAAGATGCCGACACCTCTTTGAATGCACGGCATTAGCATCAGAACGTTATAGATGGTCTGTGATTGGCATGTGGCACTTTAAGACTCTGTCTGTCCATGGCGAGGGTGCCCGACAGAAAGTCACATCTGCAACTGAGCTGCACTTCGATGTACCATCACATATATGACTGAAATATGGTCGACCTTGACGATCAGAAGTAAATAAACAAAGAAACAATATATACGCCCCTTGTTTGTCAATTTTGTCGATAGGTCGGAGCCTCCCCTCCCCCCGGGACGAAAAGTCCTGGATCCGCGCCTACAGGGGACACGAATTCCCTTGGACTTTAATAGATGGACGACGTACAACACGCGTGCTCTTATCAACGATTGGGGGTTTGAGATGTGAATTTCGTAACTACGAGATCGTGAAAACATATTACGTTGCACGAAATAACTTCCGTAGTAAATCATACAGTTTCATGTTCAACAAACAAGCCGGCGTGGCCTAGTGGTATCGCGCTGGACTCCTAATCGGGAGGCCGGGGTTCGATTCCCGCTCTGGTCATGCCGGTGTCCTGTCTTTCGGATGAGACAGGTAAAAACCGAGGCCCCGTGTCGTGGTATACATGGCACGTTAAAGATCCCTCACTGCCTCGGGTGGGTCCGTTGCAAAGGTCAAAAGTTGTATGCCCCGCATCAGGCAGATGCCGTCACCATATACATGTATGTGGAATATTCGTGCTGTGACGTTAAACAAAAATCAATCAATTAATCATGTTCAACAAACCACGCAATTTCATGTGTTTTAATTTAGCGCGTCTTGTATTCAATTCGATTGTATAGCGTCTGGATTTTTTTTATGAATATATATATTCGAAAGGCCGAAGTAAATCATTTTGTGGTATTAGTTTTTACTGGACATGCTCATTTCCAGCAAAATGATCGCACAATTCCTGGTCACGTGACTGATGACTGATGAGATTAACCCATAGTAGCGTATGTCCGCTTATACCGCCATTTTGTTTTGGAATCGCGGGAAATCCGCTAGGGAGCGCGGAATTGGAAAGTGGCCAATTATCGGGGGGGGGGGGGGATCACTTTTTAACGTTGAAAATCGACCCTCAATCCGTTGACAAATGACCCGGGAGTCATTTTTCAACGGGGGTCGCTTTTTTATGTACGTTACACCGGCAAACCATACGCGGGTGTACCTCTGATGGTAAAGAGGTTAAAGATATCTTTGGGTATCAAGATCCTTGCCGCGGATAGACTCAGCACGTAAAAGATCCAAAGTTTCATTGAAATTGGATAACAAATGAAGTCAGGGGACCTGCTCACAAGAGAGTCCGAAACATGTGCTAATGTCACCCCCATGCATCAAAACATCTCAAAGCCATATATATACAAAAAATTGGATTCAGCTATGTGACAAATACTTCCACATAAATTAATTCCACAAAAGTTAGATACCGTCAAATGTAAAAACTTATCATCAAAGTGTCATTGTGAATGGTTTAATACCCAATCTTGATAATTGCTGAATGTGATGGAGAAGAAATGCTTATATTTTCATAACTTTACGGATCATTTTATTCCACATTTCAGTGTCTAAATCCAGGAAATAGCTTCTGGTGCCATTTAATTTCCAAAAAATTCCCAAGAGGGGGGTGGGGGGGGGGGGAGAGACTTGCCCCGCAGGATCCCCTATCATACGGCCCTTGCATATAAGTGTCGCTTCCAATTTTAAAGCATACACATTTTATTAAGTCTTGCTACGCAACTAAATATCAAGCAAAAGAGTGCTGTGTTAAAATACTTTGTTTACCAATGACTTCTATCTTATATATTCAAGTTACAACTGATACTATCTTCTAATTAGGTGATAGCTAAGTTCTTATCTAAACTTGCTATCTTCTAAATAGGAGCGATTTATATCTCCTTATTAAGTGATAACTTAGTCCTAATAAGGACTTACTATCTCCTAATTAGGTGATAGCTAAGTCCAAATTAGGACTTACTATTTCCAAATTAGATGACAGCCAAGTCCTAATTAGGACTAACTATCTCCTAATTAGGACTTACTATCTCCTAATTAGGTGATAGAAAAGTCTTAATTAGGAGATAATAACTTTTAAGTGCAAGGGTTAGTATCTCCCAATTAGGTGATAGTTATCTCCTAATTAGGTGATAAAAAACTTCTAATTCGGACTATCTCCGAATAAGGACTTAACATATCTCCTAATTAAGAGATAGTTAAAACCTAATTAGGACTTACTATCTCCTAATTAGATGATAGCTTAATCCTAATAAGAACTTACTATTTACTAATTAGGTGTTAATATCTCCTCATTTGGGGATAAAAAAAATCAGAAAGTGGCACAAGGACACTTCCGTACATTGGTGCCTCTTTGCGGGATGTAGGCTGAGTCTGGCCTCTTGTTTTTTTCTTCAGACGTCAGATAATATCAACATTCAAGTTTTGACCGTTGGACTATCGGACCGTCGGACTATTGGACCGTCGGAATATAGGTGTAACGGACCATTGGACTATCGGACCGTCGGACTATTGGATCGTCGGACTATCGGACCGTCGGACTATCGGAGCGTCGGAATATAGGAGTGTAACCTATCATTTCCGTAGGAGAATAGGTGGCTGTTATGAGAGGTCCCTTAGCTACTAGATACCATCTTGTGTAAATATAAGCATCACAAGTTTGAAGAAATATGTAGTGAAAATATACCGGTTTAGTGCAAAGTCAAGGAAAACATATAAGAAATATTGGAAATCAGGAAATTTCATTCATCATACCCTGAGGCCACGCCATGTGTTTTCTGTAAAAAGTTCAACACACCTCGACTGGCACTGCCACTAATAAACTGCTTGACCTATTGTTTTTATTGCATTTATTTCAGATTATTTGTTATCATGGTTGTTGTATCTGAAAAGAGCGATTAAAGGCAATTAAGCAAGTGGATTGGTGCCGGAAGCAGTTCTCCCTTCTCTATAAGGCAAGCGTGGACGGTTGTAATTTCCAAACATTCCATAATAATTGTAACAATAAGGGTCCCACTGTAACTTTGTTATATAACACTTTTGACTAGTGTTTGTGGGTTTAATCCAAGAAACTGGTGCAATGCAGGTAATGTGAACGAGCCCAACGCCTTTTTGTTCCGATTACGATACATTGGCCATGTCAAACCGGTGCAATTTTATGAAGACATCTTTTACCTGTGGCAAGACCAGTCCTCTTGTACTCTACGTCGGCTCATATCCATTAGAACAAACACAAGGATACACAGAAACCATCCCACAGAGAGAAACTATGGGAACTTACAAAACATCGATGTTTTTACACTTATTTCGCTTAGTTCTCCACAGTGTACAATCAAATTTAAATGTTCATTTGTCGAACAGCTTAATACAAGGATTTCGATAATTGAATTTTATTTATCAGAATTTCCTCATTTTCACTCAAATTAATACAGTCCAAAATGTGTATAAACCGAATTCTTAAGACTGAGCTTTATCTAAAGTTAGCCTTTTACAAATGTTTCTTTTCAAAAAATTAGAATCTTAAAAGCGATCTTCATAAGAAGATAAGCTTTTAAAGAAGTGGCCGTTCATTTAAGCTTTAATTTTGTAATTTTAATATCTGATATTTTCGTATTCCTCACACTACTCTTTCTTGGTTAACATTAGACTTACTCAAGCCTCTATATTAAGAAAATATTTGTTCATAATGTCCCTTATATGAAATTCCGCTCGTTGTCATTCTTCATTCTCTAAAACATCTATATTTTCACAATATATTAAGTATTGTAGAGGGCAAAGAATAGCGAATAATAAGTAATGAAAACATACCATAGAGACTTGAAAAAGTTTTTATATATACAAGGATAGAAGGACCTGTCTTCGGCGTATTTTTTTTTTTCTTCGTTTTTCCTCTTTTTTAAGAATAACAAAATGTCTTCAATATGTAAATCAAACTTTGTTTAAGGTAAGGGATGCGTTAATGGGGAGATAATCCAATTTATTGACAATAACTATACACCGATCCATTTTCCATTGCTGACACGACTTTTAACGCTAAAGTTGATTGTTATAACGTCATGGTAGGTTGGAGAAGTCGGACATTTGATTATGACGTCACAGTCGTAAAGTGCTACACTACACCATTTGAGTACAGTTTTTACTCAGTTGACTGTCCTAAGTCGGTATCGCATCTGTCGTACAATCAATTTTTTTGTGATTTCATTGCATGTATTTCATTACGTGTTACCTAGTTTTATTATACATCTCCTTGGTGACTTCTGCCCAACAGCTAAGTCAGATGTCTTTCCCTTTCCCTTTTATAGATGGTCTTAGATCTTGCTGAATAATTTTTTGACAAATTACTGAAAAACTCTACATAATTGCGAGCAATTGCCCTAAAAACCTGAAATTGACTTTTCATATCAGAATTACAAGGACAGATTTGAATTACGTTTTTATGGCATCAAGTTCGGTAATGTATGCTTTTTATATGCTTATTTGATTGATAATTACTCTTTGTTGATAACACCAATTTTTGGTAAAATCGATAGATGTTTATATGGGTATTTTTACGTTTTTAGTTGTCATGTTTGTCATATGATTTTTATCATAAATAGTGACAATCTCTTATTTTCTTTTATTTGACACTGATATTAGATTTTAGAAAATACATATTGAATCGGTGGTCGTTCAGTGAAGGACAAAGTATGACAACATGGGACCACTGTCCACTTTGTTCCTAACTCAAGATAACTTTCATTAATTTCTACAGCTTCCCTACAACCTTGTTCTTGCGGCTTTATATTTAAAAATGTTATCCTCAATAAAAAATAAAAACTGTTTAACGATCGTCTTTTTCACTTTCTTAGATGATGCAGGAATTGAAAGATTCCATCGATATGTATAGACAGACCACAGCCTGAAGTGAAGATACCGTATATCAAAGTGTTGCTGGTTGGAAAAGTTGGTGCAGGGAAATCAAGCATCTTCAATACGATCAATTCCATATTCCGGGGCTATGTCACTAGTGAAGCGTGGAGCGGAAGTTCACAGTACAGCTTGATTACCCATGTGAGTAAATCGTGGCATTGTTAACAAGGCTTTGTTAAATGTAAAGTTGTTGATACTGAAGAGTTAGATGAGAAGGAGAAAGAAAAAGAAGAATTTCCAGGATAAAAAGACGAAGACCATTTGTATATTTGAGCCATCTTTGTATATGATAGCTAATGAGATATGATGCGTTCATTATAGAAAGATATTTGATACTCGTTTATATCATGTAGTCCCAGAGTACGACGCACTATCAAAAATTATACAAGTTCAATTTTGCCGTAATAAAGGTGTCATACTGGGAGGGGATTGCTTTACTCCATACCACAATTTTTCATTCATAATATCTACCTAGTGCATGGCTTCATAAGTTTATCCCATGTGAGGGACTCTCCCGAAAGAAAGAGATAAAGAGAGAAGTTACGTACAAATATACATTTTGTTACAAATGTCCGCTTAGACTGTTTCAGTCGAAGGACAAATAGAGTAGTAGATCACAAGTCATCTTAGAAAATTATTATGAAGGACATGTGCCAGTCGGCAAAGAATGTTTTCTTCTCCTGTTTCCACTTTTTTATCTTTTGAAGATTCGTGAAAAAAAAAACACTTTAACTATTCTAATTTAAGCTTGTGGAGCTTTTAAAGTACTTCCGCTTTTAGATTAGTATTCTATTATCTAACTACTTACGAAATTTAACCGTTTTTTATAATGCTGTAGTACCAGGTGTACTCCATCCGTAATGGAGGAGCTGATGACAATTTAAACTTTCGGTTGTGTGACACCCGTGGAATAGAGGAAGATCATCGTCTGGATTCTCATGAAAATTGTTACTTACTGGATGGAAACGTACCAGATAAATATATGGTATATATTATTGTCGCATGCTTATCATACTAAAATATCATAAGTAGTTATCGTAAGTAATTATGTTCCACATTGATTCGTTTCTATTCCCCTGTCTTAGGGTTCTCTTTTGAAAAAAAATCCTTTTTGATAATTTGTTTCTTTTTATGCCCCCGGATCGTTAGATAGAAGGCATACTGTTTTTGTCCCGTCTATCTGTTCGTTTATTTGTCTCTTGTCAACTTTAACCTTTGCCATAACTTTTGAACCGTGAGGGAAAGACTTCGTACATGCCTATTCAGCTAATTAATCCCTTTCAAATGACACCAAGGTCGTTGACCTTTGGACCTTGACAATGACCTTCACGCTAAAATTATGTTTTTAGACTTTAATACCGCCGGGGGCATTGATGTTTCACAAACTTCTACTGATTTACTGATGAGAATCATGTCTTGACAGTTTAACCCATTTGTTCCCATATCACCAGAAGTTGCGGGGTTTATATCAAGCCCTAAGTTAAAGGATCAGATCCGCGTGGTTACATTTGTTGTTGATACCAGCAGAATGACTGTCATTTTCAGAGAAAGTCTTAGAATGTATGAAATCACTCCAAATTCGCATGAACCAGAAAGGTGAGAAAAGAATAGGATAAATAATAAATTTGTGTGTATGTCTTTGGTGATTTGTGTTATACAGCTTTGTCAAATGTCTTCTGTTTCCTCTTTAAATATTATTTTACTTTAACAGTACACGTGATTCTTGAATTAATTCTGAAATTGTCTATTGATGAAGAGAGGGGATTTTTATATAAAGTATTGTCAAGAATAATTGCAAATGCGTCTGCCCTTAGTAAACATACGTTATACTGGTATGTAATTCATTTTTTATTCCATAGTTTACTCCGCCTACTCATTGGTCTAATTTTGGATCTATTTTGCTTGAAAGTAAATATTAATTGAAATTAATACAATATATATATATATATGATAATATTTGACATTAAACTAAAGGTGAAGTTTTGTATGATGACTGATATGGCATTCTTATTGAAGAACATTACACTAACAAGATATTTTTTCTTTCAAGACGTTATAGTAAATGTCGTCTTTCAAGTTCCAATTATTACTTTTTAGATTATGAACGTTGGCCCACAAACCGGTCAACCACACCTATTGATTGACTACTGTATATAGCTTTTGTGAAGTTTTACTTTTTTCATATTTTTTCATCTTTAATAGTGAATTTCCGTGTAAAATCCTTGATAACGTTACAAATCATAAGATTTTATATAAAAAAAATTAATGATGTCATGATTTCATGGTCACACACATTTTTTTCGCCCGATTTCGTAAACAGGCCATAAACAAATAGCGTTATGTTCATTCAATAAAAACAATTCTTTACATTTATAGATATTCAAATAAATACAATTGTTGGCATTTCGATGGATACAAATGGCGCTCCACTTCGGTCCGACATCTTGTTTTTGTGCTGATACAAAGCAGAATTCATACAGTCTCTACTCTACAAAGATATAGACAGTTAGCATCTCGATTCAACTTTACATACAGATACAGATATGTTTTGCCGTTTAACAACCTTGTATTTAAAGATCACCTCAACATCATATATCCAAAGGAACTCGAGACAAAAAAAAACTGACAGCGCATCTTCTTATTCATACCTTGATATACCCCTATCAATCAATTAGTGATGATTGTTCTTAATAAATAAAGAACATATATACCATTTAATTTTGTGCACCATATGCGCATTTCGACAAGTTATGTCTCTTCAGTGATGCTCGTGGCCGAATGATTGGAATTCTCAAAATATATAAATATTTGAAGAGCACTGTTGAAGCCAAAATGACCGAAAAGTGAATCAAAGAATCTATCTAGGGACAGAGCTATGCATGAGGGAGATACTTATTTCTCTGCATCTCGATGTTTTCAACCTTTTCTAACAATACATTTGCTGAAGCACAGGTAAGACGCAGTCATCTTGTATATGTTTATTGTAAAATAGATCATTTTATTCACTTATGAGAAACACTGTTTTTCACCATATAAAACCGTGAAAGAAAGGAGGGTTTTACTATACGAATGTTTTGATGGAACACCATATGAACCCGTGCCTTTTCCAGTCTTTAATTTTTTCAAGCCTAAGAGCATTTTTTGTCACATGTACATTTAATACAAAACCGATCCGATGGCATCTGCGTGTACATAGTTTCTTCACATTTTACGAAAGCCAAATACAAATTCTTTCTATGAAACTGTCTATCGCCAAATGCATGGTAAACATATCATATCTGTTAAGAGTCTTACAATGTGCATTTCTAAAACTGAAGGCTGAAAGCAATGCAAATATATCACAAAACTGCCTAATTTCAGTGTAGTTTTCATAACAAAGGAGGTCTTCACCTGAAGAAGTCTTCACCTGAGCTCCTTTTCTGTTTTGACCACATGATATGTTTGTATTTTACATTAACACCACACTTCTTCCCTTTGCAGTGTGGAGCTAGTAAAAAATTCCACGTGGAGGGTTTGACTTAAGTGTTGTTATACCCTTTTTCCTGATGTAATGTGACAGTGGCACTTTCTGCAGAGTGTTTGTTCACATTTATGTATAAATACAGTGCTGAATTATGTTTGTTTCGTCTGTGTGTAAGAACATTCACGGCGTGTGTGGCCAGCCAAACAGGGAACCTCACTCCTCCCGGGCACCTGGTCTCGACTTTGAATTTCAGGGGTCCGTGATTGTCCACTGTGGTACATTGTTGTTAGTGCCATAGTCATGTGACATGAGTTACTTTCGTATTTTACATTGTCACAGTATAAAAGAAAAAAGAGGAGTTACTGGCTCAATTATGTGGCAGAAGTCACAATGGAGCTTTACAATAATAAATATATCACCATTTTTCTCAGTCGCTGAGCACTTTTTCTACTGTCTATTGTACTATGTTTATAATAAATAGATATACTTCTGGCTATATGATTGAAACTGCTATCTAAAGAATGGAATTGTTCTTTCCCCCTAACTAATAAAATTGCTAGAATTCATTCAATCAGGTTGCAGTAAATTAACCAATCAACACATAACATTCTTTAGCCGAGCCGCAAGTAGTGGCCATATGTGAATGATAAGGCCACAATTCTTTACGTTGAGTAAACTTGCAATTTTGATAAACGGAATGGCCGTCACGAATCTATGCATTTCGGCATCAAATGGAGCAAATATTTAACATATATAAACATTAAGCAAAGGACCTACAATAATATTTAATCCCCAATCTGTCGTCTGAAGGCTGTACACACATTTGTCGAACCTGTGTCAAATTTACCGATTTGTTTACATGTAGTCTGAATCATCTACATGTTAAATACTGCTACTATTATTATTTTCTTTTTTTTTTTTTTGAACATCGTGTTCTACAGAATTTGATTTTGGTTACGTTAAATTTTTCTCTTACTTAAATTGTGACAATAATGATAAAAATGCACATGAATTAACTTCTTTGCAATGGACCAACAAGAAGCAGTGAGCGATTTATAACGCGCAACAATAACCTCTCTCGTCACTGTCGCCTCCAAAAAAACCCCAAAAACAAAACCATTCATCGAACCGAAGAGAGAACCCCAGACCGCTCACTCAAGAGCCAAGTATCTAACCGATTGAAAAGACAGGGCATGAAGGAGCCTCCGGATTGGACTGGATATCACCTTGTCGTGGTTTTCATCCTTAACATACCCTTGAAATCACTTCGAATCGAAACTCCACCCCATGTTTCTACGTTTTTTTTCATATTCTTCCCTTTTTCCGACTTGATATTACTGACCCGTGGGTTTTTACCTTTATTATGTTAAACCTTTAATACCGCCAATGATAGTTGACAATGATATATACATTCTGACCAGTCAATAGACATAAGACGATATCAGACTAATTCAACTGTTTAAGTTTATTGTTCATCATAAATACTTGTGAGAAAAAAGAGGAGTTACTGGCTCAGTTATGTGGCAGAAGTCACCATAATGAGCATTGACAAATAAGTCACTATTTATTGTCTTTTTTATTTAGTTTATTCAACGTCTGTCACTAAAAGCAAAAGCCTTTTACATAGGCATTCTTCTGACGCCGTCTCTTTAAAATTTATTTGACAAATATGAACTATTTCCTCCTAAAACATCAATGGTTAATCTCTGGTTGTCCGAAAAAAGGTCAGAAATGTCATAGCTGATGTACCTCGCCTGAAAGGGGAAGGGGAGGCAGTCTGAAAACATTTATCCTTTGTTTCTGAGAGAGAGAGAGAGAGAGAGAGAGAGAGAGAGAGAGAGAGAGAGAGAGAGAGCTTATTAGTTATTTGGCAATACCTGTAGATAATGTAGCCTCCTTTAAAAGTATTTTCAAATAATTGTGTTATATTATGTTAGTATAATTACAGGATATTTATCACATCGTCTCTTTGTGTTTCTCACAATGTCCCTGTCTATTTCATATTTTTCTTATAATTAAAGTTATGACATCAATGTAATTGTCACAGAGGTTTAAAATAACATCAATATTGATCTTGGGGACACAATTTCCATGGATCCGCTTAATCGAAATATACTGTGTAGTATATAATTTCTGTAGATGTTCAGTGAGTCTGATTTACTTTTGCATTATCTGAAAAAGGTAATTTAATTTCATTGCATATTCATTTTGTTCTGTATCCAAATGCAGCAATTTGTGTCGTACCGTGAAGGACTGAGTGTATACGTTTTTGCAAGTCATTTCTTTTGTACCAAAAATATATCATTATTATTAAATCAGCGAACCACTTAGGTGGCGGATTAAACCAGGGGGATGTACTGTTGTAAAATACTAGCATTTCTAGTACTTAAAATTTTGCTTTTAATTTTGTGCAGATGTCTATTATAAATTGTGTTCAATTTGTTAAATCTGGCCTCTCACCATAAAAAGCCGAGATGTTTCGATTTTTTTTTACGGGAGCGAGGTCGACCTAGGTCAACCTCGCTCCCGTATATTTTATGAATACTAAATGAACATGTGAAAAAACGTATGAAAACTTTTACATTTACAGCACTAGACGGATTCATTTATTTACATTTATTTAATTCCTTTACAACAATTTAGTTATGTGTCTATTATTGCATTTTTGACTTATACAATACGGATCCAACTCTACATGTATAGTGTAAACATGCATATGTTATTACATTTCATAACATGATCCACCACAGATAGGAGATGCAGGTGTCTTGTCTGGCTAAACATGACCGCTTATTGCCTTATCCTTTAAACCCGTCTTCCATATTCTACCCGTGTGGCATTCGCCCAAGTTCACTGCCCTCAAATTTACACTTTTCCCCTGCATCTCACCCCTTCCCACCTCACCTAAAAATAAAATAAAATTCGAAATTAGTATACAGCATTCCCAGGGACACTTTCGTGAATTCAGAGTTTTGATTATAAGTATCTTTACATTTACAGAGACAAAAATGATGGAAAGTAGAAAAAAAGCTGTATGTTCTTCAAACAACATATGGGTTTTTTTATCTACTCTTTCCTTTGGGGGTTTGGGATAGCAGTGGTGGATATGTAAGAAGTTTCGCACGGTTTTGTATAATGTTATGAATGGGGATCCATGGCAAGTCGAATAGTTATAAACGAACAACATTTTTATAAATACTAATTAATATATGATTTTTAAACGTTTTTTCGTTCTCTTAACCCCTCCGTCTCCTCTCCCCCCCCCCCTCTTTCGCCTTTTTGCACCGGTCTAAGTGATCTTGGACAAAAAAGCATTCGGTTGTTCCGTCCGTCTGTATGTACTTCTCAGCGCCTAATAACTTTCAATAGAATGTTGTTACAGTTACCAAAATTCAACAGTAAGTATATCCCCTAAGCGTCAATTTGTGACCCCGGGGTAGGACATTGACAGCTATGTTTATTTGCCGCTGGGGCATTCGTGTTTTAAAAAACCCAGGTTGTTTAGCTAAAATGCTACTAGTTCTTGAATTTGTATGAACACCGTAGTAGCCTGTCAATAATAATATAAATTGTCAAAAAGTGTCATATAGTTTTTTCTTTCCGTACCATTATTGATGAAAAATGTTTGTACTTGAAATAAGATAAAATGAAATAAAATAATACCATTGTGAATCCAGACAGGGTGGGGATCTCTGTGACTGAATAACTCTACTTTTTTTTCTCTATCTCGATTTTTATTGATTAATTTTGAGGCTGGAACCTTTATGTCTGTCGCATATTTTTTCTTCTGTCACAATTGAGACACTGCATTGTTTTGTCCAGTATACATGTATCTTGGAGTGTGGGTATACGTAATGAATGGGCGGGGGTAAAATTGTAAAAATTCCTCCTTTCCGAATCGAAAAAGTCAATAATATGGATGGTTCTCCGTTCGCAGATCCATAGAAAGTGACATGGTTGGTACGGATGATAGGAACCCCATCCCTTCCCCTTGCACACACATCCCTTATGCCATCCCTTATGTAATCTTTTCCTGGCAATATAAAATACAGATCTTTTTCATAGCTGTACAGTTACCACATTACACTTTAGAAAAGCAACCCCCTCCCTTTTTCATTCAAAATAGCTTCATTCGCCCATGATGTGTAAGTTTAATGAGTCTCATACTTAAAAAATAACATCATTCAGTATATACCCACTCGTGAACAGAATCTTATGTATAATTTTGAAGATTTCGTCTTCAATCTATACCATTTTCTGTTTCTATGTTACTTATTCGAAAACTCCGAAAGATTTATCAACAAACGGATGTGTAAACTGATGTGTGTTTATTTAAAGTAAATTATGCATGTATGAATAATATGATGCTTTCCAAATGTGTCATCTGTTGTGGAGTATTGGAATATGGCTCTTGTAATTTGGAGAAAGGATAGTATTACCTGAATATCATAAGTTTTCAAATTACGTATATCTTATTTGCCTTTTTACATTTGCATGGGTAGGATGGGTTCATTACAAGAACAACTAATTGATTGATTGATTGATCTTTGTTTTACGTCACACCACGAATATTTCACGTATATGGTGACGGCATCTGCCTGATGCGGGGCATACAAATTTTGACCTTTGTAACGGACCAACCCGAAGCAGTGAGAGTTCTTTAACGTGCCATGCATACCACGACACGGGGCCTAGGTTTTTACTGTTTCATCCGAAAGACATGACACCGGCATGACCTGAGCGGCACTCGAACCCCGGCCTCCCGATCAGGACTCCGACGCGATACCACTAGGCCACGTCGGCTTACAAGTACAACTGAACACACGATACTATTTGTACATTATGATATATGTCATACCTGGTCATATTACAATATCTAAAAAAACTAGTACATGTAACATAATTTTTTCGTTCAACTTTGAAATTTGTTTATTTACGTTACACACGGTTGGGCTTGTGGCCTTTTTGTGGCACAATGCATACAACATTACAGTATCATGTGATCTTTTGTTATAACTAACTTTGTATTATGTATGTTTGTTACTTTAAAAAATGAAGGAAAAAAGAGGAGTTACTGGCTCAGTTATGTGGCAGAAGTCACCATGGAGCTATACAATAACAAAAATGAAATATACAGACTACTTAAATTTGCGATTGCTGATCAAGGTATATTCAGTTATATATTGTTCCATAAATGTTAATTAAAATGGATCCTGGCTCCTTAACCTTACCCTTACAATCAATCATTCCACTCATTAGTATCTTTATTAAATCTCTCCTCTCATCCCCTGTGTTTTCCACATTTTACCTTTTTATTCTGTTTCTCCTTTTCCCAAACCTTCTTTCTCATCCTCATTCAAAAGGAGAACAAAATCTTAATTCTATGCCATTTGTTTTTACCTTTGTCTATGAAAAAGGCTTTTGTGATATGATTATTACAAAAATCAAACTGCTTGGAGTCTGTGAAGCTGAATCATTTTTATGGCAACCTGGAACAAAAGAGTATTTTGCGATAGTTTTCATGATAAAAGCTTCCAGTACCCTTATGCATGGTATGATGAAAACGTTATCAGATCCAGAAACTTTAAAATACCGAGGATTGAAAATTAAAATGTCATCATTTTCCATTAGAATCTTCCTTTATCTAGATGCTTCTTCTCCATCCATTTCTAAATTCCTTCAAAACAGAATTCTTCCTACTAGTCCCTAATTACTCATTCACAGTGTCAATGGCAACCTCAGTGATTCTAAAGTTCTTACCACGAAGGTAAGATTTCAGTTTTGGAAACTGATAGAAATATGATGAGGCCAGATGTGCTGAGTATGGTAGGTAAGGAAGAACCTCGAAGCTGCATTCCGTTGCAGCAGTCATTGCAATTTGTGAAGTGTAAGCAAGTGCATTAAAACTGCAAGTGCAGAACACCTCTGGTCAGCTTTCCTCCCTCTTACAATCTGCTCATGCATACCCTTTAATTTATTTGCATAATGTGCACAATTTATCGGGTAACCTTCTTCACGAAAATATTCCATGATTTTCCCAGCTAAGAGGACAACCATTTGATTCTGAAAGGGGAGGGGTTGGCACTTTTTGGAAATAAATATAATTACCCTGAAAATACTGGAATATTTGGCTTTGATTGAAATGAAAAAAAAAATGTCATGGCTGCTAGCATGTACATATACCAGATCATGCAAATGTAAAGCTGAATGTTCTATAGAAAACACGTTGATATTTTTCGGCTCGCTTCGCTCGCCAGATTGCTACATATATTATAATGTGTAGTACTTTTAACTGTATAACTCGCATTTCAGCGGGATTTAAAGCATTAGACGATTCGTGCTATTCAGTATGTTCGACAACATTTAATAGAATTGTTTCTTTTTTAAAAAAATATATTTGCATGTCCATTTTGAAGGGCAGACAAAGGAAAAGTGCTCTACCATCTGCTGTCTGAGAGATTTTCTCTCTGGTTCTTGTTCGGAATAGCGACATTCGCATCCCCTTGTAGCCAATTTGCAATCGTGAATTCACCTCATTTCTCACCTGAGCTGATATGCAAACTCGATGTTTAAATTAAATCATATGCATTTCACAATTTATGGTGGTCGTATTTGTTGACAGCGTTTCATTCCTTTTAAGTTTCATTCAAATCAGTGCAACAGGAAATCTTTCAAACGATTTTAACATATTGATTCAAATTTAGAGTAATAGCAAACATACATTTGAAATGAGAACAAAAGTAACACTAACATAAAACGTGCATCTTTACGTAACTTGCATGACAACAAAAGTAAAAAGAGTCCGAAGTGGGCTTACATTGTTCACCCGAGAAATAAAAATACATTGTAACATGATATTGAACAATGCTTGCAGATGGCTGTAAGTCTTTAGTTTCTTTAAAACTTTTAAATTGTTTAATTGATCACCAAACTTTATGACATTTTGAATTTATGTAGAGTATGAGATAATAACATTTATAATGAAAGTTTTTATGTTTTTATAATGAATATAATAGATATAGTAGATATTATTCTTTTTCCCCATTTCTTAGAAGAGTTATCTACGCCGGATTTAGGTAAAACTTTTTTCTTGTTTTTGCTTTTACAGAGCTTATTTTTGTCATACAATAAAATTCTTTCATGTATCCTTATAAGTAACCATTTGTAATAAGTTTTTACATAAATATGAATCCTTGTATATGTTTTCTAGAAAAATTAAAGATTGTATGCATAACTGATTAAGTGATACGCCCATGAAATTGCCAGGTCGTGCATTTTGATTTTGCTGAAAAAGGTATGAAATTGCGATATTGCACTTTTTCAAATCCTCATATCTTGTAAAGTATGTCGACTTACATAGTTTGGTTACTGGTATCTCTCCCTTTCTCTCTCTCTCTCCCTTCTTTCCAATTTACTTTCCCTGCTACATTCAGTCATTCCCTCACTCAAGCAAGTAGATGTACTAAACTTTACCTGACAAAATATACTTTCATGCATTTTCATAGTACTTTGAAACATTCATCTTAAAATCACTTACGATTTCGTCAGGGGACAAAATGAAGAGAAGTTTTGGAAATACTAGTGACATAAATTGGGGACCAGTTTTCAGCTCCTATTATTTGCCTCTTAACCAATAAGATAATGTAAAATCTAAATTTAGCTTCCGTTTTCAGAAAACGCAGGTTTCAGAAACCTGTGGGTTTTCCAGTTTCGGTTTGACTTACCTTACCTCAATTGCCATCTTGTACAACTCTACCGATAGGACAGGTAATCTCTATATCAATAGAGATGTTTATAAGCTATCTTTATCCTCTTAGCAGTCTTGCACACTTGCATGCAACTTTTATTTATTTATGTATTTATTTATTGTGACCGATCTCATAGCGTCTGTCCATCCTTCTGTTTTGTTGTCTGTCAATCTGCTCAGCGTATACTTTTCGTTCTTCAGATTTCTTTAGAAGCACGGAGGAAATTTTGATCAAATTTGGTAGATGTAAAGTATTTAATGTCCACCACAAATCGAGGTAGGTTATACATATATTTATTTTGGACCAGTGAAGAAGATGTTCACAAATGAAAAGAAGAAATTCGAATTCCTATTTTTATTCTATTGGTAATTAAGATGCTTTTTTTAACATAGAGTTTATAGGTTATAAGTGTTATAATACATATGTGAACAGATACCTGATTTAATTTGTCTTCATGTACGCAACCAGTTTTTCCGCTACATCAAATTTCTTTTATGCTTTAGTCTTTCAGATGAAATAGCACAAACAATGTTTTTGAGTTTCGTTTTATCTATTTTCTAAAAAGGGTTGTTTTGTTCACGTTAAAGGCTGGTTGTGCTTCCAATGAAATTGACATTTTACGGAGAAAACTGCAAATTGTGTACGCTCTATAATTGTCATTATGAAAATCTAAATGAATTAGAACATTTTATGGTTGTGTGGAAGCCGGCGTGGCCTAGTGGTATCGCGTCGGACTCCTGATCGGGAGGCCGGGGTTCGATTCCCGCTCTGGTCACGCCGGTGTCCTGTCTTTCGGATGAGACAGTAAAAACCGAGGCCCCGTGTTGTGGTATGCATGGCACTCTAAAGATCCCTCACTGCTTCGGGTGCCGTTGCAAAGGTCAAAATTTGTATGCCCCGCATCATGCAGATGCCGTCACCATATACGTGAAATATTCGTGGTGTGACGTAAAACAAAAATCAATCAATCAATCAATCAATGGTTGTGTGGTGTTGTTCTTGGTTCAGTTCTCAAAGAGAAAACAGAAGACAACTGACAAAGTTGTATGACACGAATCACCAAGGACCTGCACACAAAACATGATAATAGTAGAATATACACGAAAAAAACATTACAAAAATATTCGATTGTGTTGCGGTTACGATACGGACTTAGGACGGTCATTTGAAGTAAGAAATGTCAATTTACGGTTGCCCACCTTCCCACTCACCGCAAAAGCAGCGCAATCAAAGGACACATACATAAAAATCTATAAATAATCCTCCACATAGAGAACAAGTATCAACAGGTTTCTCAAGAAGACAGGTCATAAAAAATTATTTCACACGAAACGGTTATAGAATGATATGTTGCTGTTAAAATTATGTAAGGCGACATCAACATAAGTAAACCGTGCTCTACCCATCTGTAAGCGAGCTCAGATCCTTAATCAATAGGATTCCCGACTAACAGTCAGAGGGGACGAGGATCAGGACCTTTCCTCCTCTGAAAAAGTTTGAGCAAGGCCCGTCATACAGTCCCGACCGCCCTGTTAGTGAGCGTGCAACGCTCAAGTTAGTCTGCACTGCGTTGTAGAGGGACCGAATACAAGACCTAAGGTCTTATGGATGATCTCGAGGTCATACTTTCGATGGCGAAGGCGTTTAATAATTTAGAACCCACCGATATGAAATTATCGGAATCTTTGACCCTCCTTAGTTTGTACACTAGATCACCGTAGAAATTGAGATGGGAAATTCCGCTGGATACATATTGTTGAAAAGTCACGAATTCAGATAAAATGTCTGAATAAGATCTATAAAATTTACCAAAAAGTTTTTCGAAGTTTATGATATCCATAACCCTAAGTAAGAAGTTTAAAAGTAATCTGAAAGTATTTTGCGTGAAAATCCAAAACGTTAGTGCAGACTCTATCGAACCGAACCAATTGACTAATATAAATACAATAGGATGGCAATCTGGGGATATTAACATCAAGATAAGGGAAATTTAAAGTAGGAAATCCATAGTCGTCACGTTTATCTTATATGTTGGTATGAATATTGTTGTTAATAATTTTAATATTTAAGTCCAAATACGGTTTTACGTGGCCGTAAGTATTGGCTTTGTTTAAGGAGGAATTAAACACTTGACTCCTGAATTCAATTTTCTTCATCTTTTCTTAATTAGTATTTGAATATGATATCCACTAAACTGCAAAGTATAAAAAAAAAAATTATCCACACAGTTCTGAAAAATTTGACTTTGAATAAGCTCCCTCTGAGGCATATTTGGAATTCCCTTGAAAGGTACTACAAGGTCAATTTAATATCTTTTAACTGTTTCAAATGTAAATATATACAATAAATATAAAAACACAAGTCAATATCAGAAAAGGAATAATTTTTCAGTAAAACTTGCAATGAGAAATTGTTTTGAAAGAACTTATTTCAATATCTGTGCTAGAAAGGTTTCAGTAAATATACAAAATCAGTACAAAAACTCCCCTATCTTTTACCCTAAAAACAGCATTTTACAAAATTCTGCGAATTCAATTTTCAAGAAAAATTATATCTATTATCCTTAGTGTCCAATTGCACAACATTATGAGTATGAAGAAAATTTATCTACAGGAATAGAAAATATGGTTACCAAATCTTGACTATTTTGACATGTCAAACAAATGTCCAATTCGGGAATCGTCATATAAATATAAACATGAAACACATACAAACATTTAAAATTAATTTAATTTTAATTGATTTTGAATGATAAAAATATATTATATATTTCAACACATTTTATGATCAATTTCTAAATTGAAAAATTAAAAAGAGGCCCAAGAAGTTCAAAATTGCTCACCAAAGTCCCAATGTTACATATGAAAATGACCAAGACAAATGATGTCAAAATTGTATTGAAATGAAATTCTAGAATAAGATGTAATTAAAATGTTTGAAATAGATCCCTATATATCACTTATGCATAAATAAACAAAAATTGAATCAAATGCAGAGAATATTTGGTGACAAACAATATTCTCTATAGTTGCACCACCTACTGACAAATCTAAACTATAGTACAACCTTAACAAATTCTATCAGGTATGTGTTGTGAGGGTTTATTATAAGAATGCAAGAGGTATTACTGGCTTTGGTGAGCAAAAGTAAACTAAAAGGCTACAATTTGAATTCCAATGTAACTATTCAAATAGTCATCAACTCGCCCCATTCCTTACCGTAATCAACCATTAGAAAAACACAATTCTTGATTCAATTTTTCAGATTTATTATGTCATTTATAATTACATTGTAAAAGACACTGATATATAGTACATAACCTGCATATATATTAATAACTACAAAGGATATTGAAAAATGTGTCACTTTGATCTACCATATAATAACATCAAACTTCAACCAAATGTGTTTGTGAAAATGCAATCCCCTCCTCCCCTACTCCTCTTTTGGAAAAAGTCTGTAAAATGTTAAGAGATTTTCTTGCCCCAAAGCAAATAGATATTAAGAAATATGATCGCCCTTTCACCAAAGTTATTTGTTGATAATTAAGGATTCTGTTGGGGTTTTTTTTTTATTAACAGTAGATCAAATCCCAAAATCTTAGTAAAACTTACTTGAAATTTGGCCTTGAAAAAGTCTTTCCACATGGAATTCATATTTGAACTATAAACTTCATCACTTATTATTCAAAAGTTTGGAACAGAAATAAATAGACAGCTGACTAACTATTATATTAAAACTAATATATGCCCCACCATCTGAGATTGGGTGCATTAAATGGTAAAATGTTTACAGATTGTTGACAGTAGGACCACATATAATCACTTTGACAATAGCTCAGTTGAGCCCTGGTCTTCCATTTTGGTGAGAAAAACACAAACTCCATTCTGTTTATGATGCATTCTTTTCCTGGCAAGGAAATAATTCATTCAAAAATAGGTTAACCATTATCAGATCCGAGCTTAATCTGTAACTACCTACATCATTGTAGCATAACCTGAAATAATATATTGCAAAGAATCTTAATTTAATCCAAGAAAAATATTTTTATATAACTTTAATAATTTCCCATTTTCAGTAACTTGGTCCAAATCTCCTAAAGTTATCTGGATAAGAGTTAATCATTTTTTAGCAATCAATATGAGGTTAAAGGAATCGATAAAAAAAATACACATTCTCAAATAAAGAGATTTAGTGCAAAATAACAAGCAAACAACTTTAGAATTCAGAATCTGAATATTTAATCCGTTAGAATGTGAAATATGTCACAAAATGCTTCTGCTCTGAATATACAACAAATATGCACACTCAGACTGCATTACCCTTTTGGTAACTATCTTGGTTTATGGAAGGGTATTTAAAAAATTAAAAGTAGTACAAGAATTTTTATCTTGACAATTCCAAATAGAATTGAAAATGTGAAGGTCAACAGTCACAAAATTGTGAATATAACTCATTCATAAAGCGCCTTTGGTTTGTGTAAGAAAAACTTCAAATATGTTGGTATACTAAGAATGCCTTCATTAGCACTATAAAAATCAAAGTCATGTAATAAAATATTTCAATGCAATTACAAGAATTTCTTAAATCAGACCATGTTATAATGTTATAATTTATATTAATCATGAGACATCCTAGTAAAAGGCAGAATAATAGATAATAATTGATTTGTATTTACAAGAAGATTCTTCTTCTTCCATTACATACTAAGTGTACTACATATATATATATATATATATATATATATATATATATATATATATATATATATATATATATATATATATATATATATATATATACTAAACCGCAATGTTTATATATATATATATATATATATATATATATATATATATATATATATATATATATATATATATATATATATATATATATATATATATATATATATATATTATATATATATATATATATATATATATACTATTACATTGTAATTGATTTTAAATACTTATATTAGTTGAATATTACATAATTGTTATGTAATAAAAATGCATTCATAAAAACACAGTATCTTCATGACATTTCATGACATTTCATGATTATTTTCAAGTGAGGACCTCACTTCTTTCAAACAAACAGGATGGCAACCCCCCTCCCCTTTTCCCCATTTGAAAATATTTGCAGCGTTAAATTTTAATTGTTTATTACGGACCTTTATATATTTCATATTTTTTTCACTCAATACAGTATTATTATAAATAATAAACAGAACTACTGATTACATGTACATAAATACCGGATGTGCATGGGCATGGGTTTGAAATACGATTGTTTACCTTCGCTCCCGTACTGCTATATCCGATAAATTTAGACGAGTCTGGCACAAACAGCAATACGTATCATTAGATTGTGGAGCTAAAAAACTGTACCTCAACAATTCTTCTTCCTGTATTTCAACATAAATCTCCATCAGCATCGTTCATCTACTCTGCTAGTAGTTGTGCTAACTCGAGTACACGTGTGCAGCTTGGTCTAGTTCCGAACTACTTTTCGATTTTAAATGCTCCCCCTTCGACTTTTGGATAAAATGTTTTATTATCAGAAAAAAATTTACACCAAGATTCTTTTTTACTCGTTTTAACTTTCAATATTCGCCTCAATCGTGTCTTCTGCTTCTCTAGCGTTTTGTATCGAATGTAAACAAACTTACGTCATTTTTATCAACCGATGCATTCCGAACGACGCTCTATTGGGGTAGTATTAAATTCCTCCTTAATTGAAGTCCAGCGATAAATGTCAGTGATATAGTTTTCAAACTCCGGGTTATCAATAACTAAAATATCATCAAGATATCTACAGGTGTCATTGAACTTATCAATAAGGTCGAAACGTTTCGAAGTTTGAATAGAATGCATAATGTCTCTCTCATAACAGTACAAAAATATTCTGTAAAAAGATATTCTTATTACAGATCACTATGATAATTTCGAAGTTTCTTATATCCTCCGATGAGTGATGAAAGTCCATTAAAATCGCTAATTACATGTACCTTTTGTTTATGAGATACACGAAGATATTTTTTAAAAGAATGAAGTTAGTTCTTTTGCTATTAGTTTGAGACAGATAAATATATGATCGAACCAATGATACATTATGAATATATACAATAATATGCATAAGCAATAAATAAAATGAACGCTTATTGTACAGCTTTCAGTCTACTTTTAGACACGGACTATGAGATATAGTTTACCCTTCAGTATTTCGTCGTTGTTTACTTTTAACCAACTGAATTTTTGGAAACCAAGAAAGGGAAAACTTATATCAGAGTATACTGACACTGACACTTGATATCAAAAATTATATTCAAATGTAACATAACAACCTGAATCCACGCAAATAGTTTTGAATTTAAAGCACCAACCTCATTTGTCCAAGGTATTTGAGTCAGATTTCATCGTTAACTTCTTGTCCACCAGAAGTGAAATTCACCACAAAATCTTATTAGTATTCAAAGTCCAGTTTTTTTTTTATTCAAAATGAGATATTACTCACAATATGCTTTCTGTAACTACAAATCGTGGGGCTTTCAATTTCACATTAATATGTAAAAATGGATATATCTCTTTATACATACAAGTTAAAATACTCTGACCAACAGAAACACAATTTCATATAATTGCTAAAGAGATGCTTTAGCTATTAAAGAAATATAAAGTTTACAAAAGGAAAATAGAGGCATACCATTAAAAAGTTATTTACTTGTGTTAATTATGATGATTACAATGCAGTCCATGTGTTTTGGGGGAAAACAATTGGAGGCACCTTTGTACAAAAATACAAGTGTTTTGATTCACACATTGATTTGGCACTCCGCAGGGTGGCCACAGACTGTGGAAAACAAGGGGAACTGAAAATGTCTTTAAATGATAACTCCCTGCAGGGAAAAATCAAGAAATTTGAAAACTTGTGAAAATCGGGGAATTTTATCATCCATCTTCAATTTGACCATGGTCTTTTCGTTTTCAATAAATTCTTAAGGCTTGGAGAGAGTTAATTTAGCTACAGAATGAAGCTTTTAATATCATTATATTTAAAACATGTTTTGATACATCGGTATTCAATCTTTTCATTAAAGACGTTGATATATTTCATAAAGAAAAGATGAAAATCTATCTGAAAAAGAAACCAAAACACAGTTGAGTGACTAATGTTCGAGAGCTTACTTTTATGTCGCCTGTGAAGCAAAGCACCACATATTTTACAGGGGATATTTAGTACTGAAATTTTATTCATTATGACATCATTATATCAATACATGTTTTAGTGTTATATCATCTTCGTTTAAATAAATATAAAGCATCACAAGTCTGAGGAAATGTGTAGTGAAAACATTCCGGTTTAGTGCGGATGTCGTCAGGGAAAACATATAACAATTTGTGCAATCAATATCGAAGAAGTACCAAACCGTTAATCATTCTAAAAGTCCAAGGACAGATACAAAATCGTGTAATTTTCAAAAAGGAACTGTTATGAACCCCGAAATACTGAAAAATACCGAGGTGAGACCAGGTGCCCGGGGAGGGTATCACCCGTCACAGCAGTTCTCAAGAAACATGTCAAAATCAAGAGTTTTGGTTTCCTAATTGTACATACGAAAGTACAAACCTGGTATACAAAGTCATATTTGGTGTTCACTGAACAGGTCATTTAGTCGTATTCCAGAATATTATCAATCATTCTAGAAAGAGGCACATCATATATTCGTACAATATCCCCATAGCGACCGTAGAACTTCCTCAGTGACGATTTCAGACGTTCTTTAACATATCCCTGCATGAGCAACTTATTGCCAGACGTTTGACCCTTGGAATTAAACCGTCTTATAGAGAACAGGCTCTTGCGTACCTTATAAGTTGAGATATAAAAACTCCATAGACAGGTGAGGACGGGATATTGCTGCAAAGAAACGGGAAGTTAGTTATTTGGAAGCTAAAATCGTCACGTTTGTCATACAGAGAGGTGTTCAAATGACCATCATTGTCGAAAGTTAAAAATATATCCAGATACGAAGCGGAATTATTGCTCTCGGTTGTCTCTTTTATCTCAAGTTCGTGGGGATTGATTTCATGTATGTAATTCTTAAAGTTAGGATTATTGTTTGACAATACGTCGTCTATATATCGATACGTAAAATTAAACTGAGATGTAAGGGTTTTCTGCCTGTGGAGAACATGTTTTGAATAAATTCTGCCTCATAGGAATATAAGAAAATATCAGCAAGAAGAGGGGCGCAGTTAGTTCCCATGGGAATGCAAATGATTTGCTGAAAAATGTTCCCTCCAAACACCACGAAAATATTGTCTGTTAAAAATTCCAGCATTTTGATGATTTGATCTTCGGTATACTTGTGTTTTGCATCAGAGTGTTCTTTTACAAAATATGTATCTTCCCATCCAATGACAAGATATTTATATCTACGATTTCCATTTTTATATTCATTCATATTCAATTTCGAATAATTGTAGCAAGTCTGTTTTTGAGCTTTTGATGCGGAATTGTAATGTAGAGCGTAGAGAAGTCAAAAGATTTGATGCTGAAAATATTATTAAATTTTGGAGATTTTAGATTCTCTGAAAGTTCTTTAGAATTCTTGAGGATCTACATCTGATTTACTCCGCTTCTGGAGTATGCGGTATCACAGTAAATTTGAAGGCCATGCTTGATGGAAATGCTCAGGAAATCAGGAAATATCATTCATCATAACCTAAGGCCATCCCATGTATTTTCTGTAAAAATAGCAACATAACTGGACTGCAATGCCACATATAAGGGTCCCACGGTAACTTTGTTTTATAACACTTCTGACACAGTGTTTGGTGGGTATAATCCAAGAAACTGGTGCAATGCAGGTAATGTGAAAGAACCTAACACTTTTTTGCTCAGATTACCATACAATGGTCATATCAGACCGGTGCAAATAAACCTCAACCCTGAAAAGGGTATGAGTATTCCATTTATGACAATTCTGGCTATGGACCAGGATTTGGATATAACTCACAGTCAGGAGGATACGATTTGTCATCATTTAGTGGCAACATAAATAGCAGTGGGGTGTACTACAAGATGAATGGAACCTGGGGGTTTTAGTGGGTATGCATATAATATGCAGAGTGAAAACTTAACCAGTATAGCCAATGGATCGAAACAGGTCAAAGATATAGTGGTCTACCTTGTTGAATGTAAGGGTACAAATACCTAATAATTTCTGAATAGTCTATTTCTAATAGGATGTCTAGGCAAAGCAGATCGGGCTTAGGCGTACAATGAACCACCATGCAAAAAGAGGAATAGTAAAACATACACGTCACAAAACATATTATGCAGTTGGGTTACCGATATAGGAATGCCTATTGAAGTTGCAATTGTCATACATTTGGATTAAAATAACATTCTTAACGGCAGTACGTTATGTGTTCTAAATCTTGCACATCTCTCTATACGTAGAAGGGGCGTAATATTGTGGGTGTTAAGTAATCATAGCACATGTGCTCCCGCACTAATTTGAAAACAAAATCAAGCAAACTCCTCGTTAAGGGAACCTAAAAAGTAGCAAAATTAAGAAAACTATATTTCATAAGATTCTGATGCAGAGTGTATCATAATATACATTTTATGTTTCTAGATTATAACAACAGGAAGGAATTGATAATAATTTCTTGTTAATATTAATACATTTCTTGTCAAATCACTAATTACATTTACACTTTTTCTAAAATCTGAACATTTTACTCCTTTATTTAAAACTGTGCTCAAAAGCTAATTTTGAGCCTAATTATGATTCAAACGGAAATAATATGGCTCTGCCTTTGTTCTCAAATAAAAGCATTGTTAAACAATGTTTCAGATCAATCTACGTGTGACCCATTGGGTGAACCATGGAGGAAAAGCAAAAAATGGAGCACGAGGGTAGGTAATTTAATTTTATGCAGACATCTTTTACCCGAGGCGAGATCAGTCCTCTTGTACTCTACTTTAGCTCTTATCTATTAGATCAAACACAAGCATACACAGAAACCGGCCCACAGAGAGAAACTATGGGAACTTACAAAACATCGATGTTTTTACGCTTATGTCGCTTAGTTCTCCACAAGTTTACAATCAAATTTTAATGTTCTTTTGTCGAACAGCTTTATACAAGAAATTCGATAAGTAAATGATATTTTTCAGATATTCCTCATCTTCACTCAAATTAATACAGTCTAATATGTGTATAAACTGAATTCTTAAAACTGAGCTTTTTTTAAAGTTAGCCATTTACAAATGTTTCTTTGCAAAAAAATCCACACAAAATTGGAATTTTAAAAAGCGACCTTGATAAGAAGATACGCCTTTAAAGAAGTGGCTGTGCATTTAAGCCTTAAGTAAATTTTGTAAATCTGATACCTGATATTTAGCAATCACAACTAAAAATTAAATTTGCAAATGATGGGCCCAGACTACATTTTTATACTCTGGAAGAGCATCATAAACTCAATAATTTCCTTTTATCTTCAGTAAATATTTTTTAATGTATTTTAAATTGAAGACTTTTTGGAAAACTTGTGATAAGGGGGGGGACTCCTAGAGAAAATTTAAAGATTATCAAGCAAGAGCCGTTACTCTGAAAGTTATAGTCTTTATCATAAATCTACTCTTTTAGATTTTTTATTCATCTTTGATGTAGTTCAACCAATTAAGTATTTTCTCACCATCAAGGTGAGTGAATGAACGTCTATGTACGGTACAGTTAAAACAGGATAAATTTGGGTTTGTTGGTAGTAATTCTTAACAAACTTGAAATGTTGATCTGGAGTCTGTTTTTTTTGTGACATAAAACAATGAGATAAATTCATTTTACAATTAATAATATATTAATCAAACAAATAAGTGTATGCATATTCAAAATTCAACAATTAATATGAAACAATTATGTACCACAATAATAATAAATAATAATCATGATGATGAAATTCATTCAAGGTTATTACAAATAATTTTATATTGTTGTTATCAATTTGTATTATTGTTTTTGAAATTATTTTGAACTATGATGTTTTCGCAGAAGAACGAATAAATGTATATTAGAATTATTGTTACATGTATATCTTAAATATTTAATATGCTATGTGTATATGAATTAAAATTACCATTGAAGACTCTAATTAATATGAAATTAGTAATGAAATATAAAAAAGACCCAGACCATGCATTGTAAAGAAAATGTTGTACCTTACTAATCTTACATTCATATGTTCAATATACAAAATACAAGACACATGAATGGAAGTTTAGTGTTATACATAATGCTATATTTATTTTAAAACTCATTAAAACTACAGCTGTCTGCATAGCAGAACTAAAACTCCCATGCCAACTTCTGTGAAACATAAAGGTCAGGTTTAAGAAGTCAAAAGTTATGGTCTCAGATGAACGGTATTATGATAAGGAATCTTTTGTAAAGTAACAAAGTCCTACACCTTATAGTTCCAAAGATATAGCCCGGTTACAATTTTGAAAAGTAAGTCAAACGCCAAGAACACGAGGTCAAAAGTCATGGTCTCAAATGAAATGTCTCACAAAAAGGAATCTCTATATAAAGTTTCAAAACCTTACCCCTTATAGTTCAAAAGCTATGGCCAAGGTTAGTCTTCTGGACAATGAGACAGACAAGGTAATTCCTATATTAATCCCTCTCCCCAAAAATTTTTAAAAATTAAAAATAAAAAACAACAAAAAAAAACCCCCAAGCCTTCTTCGTTTACATGTCTCAGATATGACTTTTTTTTCTTCTTCTTCCAATACGAAGTTCATGTGCTCAAAAGTTGAGCGTTCTACTTCATTAACAGTAAGTCATGGTTTATAGTAAGATACATGTAATTGGGTTTTTAGCTCACCTCAGCCGAAGGCGTCGTTATCTTTACATATTTTCAACTTCTTCTCCAGAACAGCTGAACAGAATTTGATGAAACTTGGTATGCATGAAGTACTCATGGACCCCCACAAGTGTTGTTGTTTTTCGTCCAGATCCGTCAACAGGTGGCGGCACCACAGGCAAAAGTAGGTCACAGGGGGTAACCTCCTTTAACAAACTTCTTCATCAGACCGGGGGCATACAGAGACAAACCGAATGCATAGGAATGATGTGTGTAGAAGTGTTGTTGTTTTTTAATTTGTTCCGAAATCAAATTTTTGACGTTTTTTTCGACAATTTTTTTTTGACTTCAATTAATTGATAATGATGATTTCTTATGGACTATTTTGATCATAATTATAATAAGGAATGTTATTTTGAAATAATTTTGTCAATATCTCAATTTTTGTATTTTCTGTGAATTTTTAAGACTTCCAAATGAGGGTGTATAGGGACAGTTTTTCACCTTTTTTAACTTCTGCTATTATACCACATGAAAGATTTTAATGAAACATGGTATATATCAAGTACTATAAGTCCTCTATAGATTTTGTACATTTAATCTAAATTGGCCAACAGATGGTGCCACCATAGGTCTCACAATGGTACATGTACCACTTGGTAATTAAAATATGGAGAGTAGCGGTTCAAATCCAGCTGTGTTCAAATTTTTTGTTTTCATTTCTTTACACATCTAAATAAGTTTTTAGATGTTTCTCAACACTCAACATATGAAATTAGGCCATTTTATGTTGGATCTGGACAATATTTGACACAATTGTTGTTCATGACCCAGACTTGAAATCAGTCAACAAAAGGTCCCACCTAAAGAAAATGTTTAATGTCTTGCCCTGAATCACATCATAAAGAGACAAAGCATATGCTAAATATCAAAATCACCTGAATGGATGTGCAAAAAAACTGTTGTTGTTTTTATTCTGGTCTGAAATAGAATTTGATATATTTTCAATATTCGTGTTGACTTAGTCACATTAATGCAAAAATAAATAACTTTTTCCTTCCTGCATGACTGATAATCTAGATACTCAGGTGAGCGATATAGGTCCACTTGGGCCTCTTGTTTTTTGTTGTTTGTTTATATTTTTTTTTTTTTTACTGTAGATTACATTAAAAAGTTTTATCTTTTAAATATATTATGCAACATTATTCAGGCAAACCATGGCAATTTAATTTACAATCATTTGATATCTGCTTTGTTTTGTTTAAGAGTAGCTGATAAGGCTCAAGTTGTGCCCAAAGCTGGCGTCTCACCATAAAACGTCGAGATGTTTCGAAATTTTTTACGGGATAGAGGTCAACCTAGGTCAACCTCGCTACTGTATATTTTATGAATACTAAATGAACGTCTGACCCAAATGCTCTCGCTTACCATATAAAAGAAATGTCAAATCGACAAACCGTGATATTTAACTGGCGGCGACCTGCAGGGAGGGTCAGCATAGCTGTACAAAACGTATGAAAACTTTGTTTCCTCACTATGCAATTTACATAGATATTTAACTCTTACAGCACTAAACGGTTTCATTTATTTGCATTTTAACATTTATTTAATTTCTTTACGACAATTTAGTTATGTGTCTAATATTTAATTTTTGACTGACCTTATACAATACGGAGGCAAATGTACATGTATAGTGTAAACATGCATGTGTTTTTGCATTTCACAACATGATCCACTACAGATAGGAGACCCAAGGGTTTTGTCTGGCTAAACCGCTTCTTGCCTTATCCTTTAAACACGTCTTCCATATTCTACCCAGGTGGCATTCGCCCAAGTTCTCTGCCCTCAAATTTACACCTTTTCTCTGCATCCTACCCCTTCCCTCATTTCTTCTCCTTCCCACATTACCTCAAAAATAAAATGAAATTCGAAATTAGTATACAGTATTCCCAAGGACACTTTCTTGAATTAAGAGTGTTCGATTATAAGTATTTTTACATTACAGAGACAGAAATGATGGAGAGAAGAAAAACGCTGTTTGTGCTTCAAACAGCGTATGTTCGTTTTATCTATTCTTTCCTTGGAGGGGGGGGGGGGAGTGGGATAGCAGTGGTGGATGGATAAGAAGTTCCGCACCGTTTTGTATAATTTTATGAATGGGGATCCATGGCTAGTCGAATAATTATAAACGAAGAATATTATGATTAATTCTAGTTAATATATGATTTTTAAACATATATTTGTTTTTCTTAACACCTGCGCCTCCCCTTCCGGTTTTCTGCAGTGCCTTATAACTTTCAATAGAATGTTGTTACAGTTACCAAAATTCAACAGTAAGTATATCCCCTAAGCCTCATCATGTGACCAATGGGTAGAACATTTACAACTATGTTTATTTGCAGCTGAGATATTCAAAAACGCATGTTACTAGTTCTTGAATGTGTATGAACACCGTACTATCCCGTCAATAGCAATATAAATTATTACAAAAGTGTCACAACGTTTTCTGTTTCCGTACTATTACTGATCAAAAATGTTTGTACTTGAAATAAACTAAAATAAAACAAAATGAAATAAAAGAAAATAATACTTTTGTGAATCCAGACGTCAGAAGAGTCCTACACTTTACAAATAACATTTTCAGTATGCACCCATTATGTAGGATAGTCAACAGAATCTTGTGTATAATTTTGAAGATTTCGTCTTCAATCTATATCATTTGGGTCAGACGTTCATTTAGTATTCATAAAACATACGGGAGTGAGGTTGACCTAGGTCAACTTCGCTCCCGTAAAAATTTTCGAAACACGTCGGTTTTTTATGGTGAGAGGCCAATTTTAAGTTAGACCAATCACCATGCACATTCAATTTCCACAATTTACATTACACCATTTTAATCCACCATTCATCCCTCTATTGGTAACTTAAAAGACTTTTGGATTGTACTGTATCTGAAAAGAGGGATATCTATAAACAGTACATGTATCATCATGGAAACCAGTTTATGTCAATTATTAATTATTATTACAGAGGCTGAGATAAATAAACACTTAAAGTAATATATGTACATAAAACAGGACATGTATTATAATTTAGAGGAAAACATTGAAAACTAAGCGTCCTACAGGATTACAAAATACCTAGTAGAATTTATAATGATAAAATAATAATGAGATCATGTAATTATAACTTTTTTCTAAGATTTTTCACTTTCAATATATTTATTGATAATAAAGTTTTGGTAGTTCTAGCGGAATTTCCTAGCCTCAAATGCAAATTAACTGTGTGCATAGGTGTGCAACAATCATTTTCTTAAAAAAAATAGGTTTATCTATAAGCTTTTATTGTAAACTTTCACATACAGTGATGCTCCGTTATTTCGGGCTCCGTTTATCCGGAAAATCCACTTTCCGGACAAGAAAGTGCGGGAACGGATTTCCCAAATGATATTTTGGTTCGATAATCCAGAATTCCGGATCCGGAAAAGGAAATACGGGTACAGAATTCCAAAAGTACATGAAATTTGCTCCAATAATCCAGACAAAATTTCTCTTTCCGGACGTAACTGTAGCAAATACCTGCAATTTAATTAATACACTGCTGATCTCTCTGCGCCGATTGTTTCTTTAACAGTTAAACGACGCGTTTACCTGGTCACCTACCTATGGTATGTTAATTACTTATCCAATTAAGAACTGACAGCTTATGGTGTAGTCAAACGTCATGTTAGCGGTCATTGAGTCAGTACACGCTCACGCCAGAAATGAAGATTACTGTTAGTTGAATGATAGTAAATAAAGGTAAATTGCCGACTTCGCAGCTTATATTGTTAATTAATTATTGGGCTTTAGATTGTAACCAAACTTTAAGTATCGTCACTCTTCTATCTGAGATCGATAATTGATAACGTATCCTTACTTAGTGCTCATTACATTATTTTGTAGAGAAGTTTTAACTTTTAGTTTTTCTTCTGTTTTATATTTATAGAAAATTTTTAAATTTGAAACATGAACATTCTATAAATTTATCCGGACATAAATATTTTTCAATTCTAAATTTGTATGACACAGCAGGACGTTAGATAAACACTCCGATCGCAATAGAAGTGAAATTAATTAGCTAAGCGCGAGGTATATACAAAGATGGTTGTCAACATTTAAATAGAGGACACTGAGTTGAAAAATCATTCAGGTTTCAGAAATTTGACTGCAATTAATGTACAGTTTACTAAAGATGTTAATACATTAAATACGTAATAGATATATATATTTCTTCGTATACAAATTATACGCATATAAGGATTATTACTTGTGTTTTATTGTGTACTGTATACACCCTTCTTTCATCAAGAAATAAGATTCTTTAACATCTAATGTACCGGTACTATGATCCGGTAATCCGGAAAATCCGTTTATCCGGACAAATCGCCGGGGAACAAACGTGTCCGGATAAACGGAGCATCACTGTATATCTCCAACAACTTCCAACACGGCTTCCCTCACATAAAATTCGTAAAAGAAAAATTCTGGACGGATTCTTAACGGATTCTTAATTTTTACGGTGATCTCGTATATAAACTAAGGAAAGTAAAAGGCTCCAATAACGTTATTTTGTCATGTAATAAAATAGTCAAACGTCTTCTTAATAGACAATATGACATTGAGATCATCAAAAAGACTATAGATCTTGTATTTGGCCCCTTTATTGATTGATTGATTGATTTTTGTTATACGTCACACCACAAATGTTTCACGTTTATGGTGACGGCATCTGCCTGATGCGGGGCATACAAATTTTGACCTTTGCAACGGACCCACCCGAAGCAGTGAGGGATCTTTTACGTGCCATGCATACTACGACACAGGGCCTCGGTTTTTACTGTCTCATCCGAAAGACAGGACACCGACATGGCCAGAGCGGGAATCGAACCCCGGCCTCCTAATCAGGAGTATGGCGCGATACTTCTAGGCCACGCCGGTTTCTGGCCCCTCTACAGCTTTACATACTTTTACTTTAACGTTGCACGCTGAGTAACAGGGCGTTGGGGACTATATGCCGGGTTTTGTCCAAACTTCTTTCAGAGGAGACATGGTCCTGAACCTCGTCCCCTCTGACTGTTAGTCGGGACTCCTACAGATCTAGGGTTTTAGCTCGCTTTCAGACTGGCAGAGCACGGGTTATCATGTTGATGTCGCATATATTTTTATATCATTATGTGTTTTACAATACCTTACGTGTTTATATTTTTATGACCTGTCAACATGCGATACCTGTTGACCCTTGTTCTTTACATTAATTCATAGGATTATTTATTAATTTTTAAATGTACGTCCTTTGATTGTTCTGCTATTACGGTAAGTGGGAAGGTGGACCCGTAAACCGGTTAACCACACCATTTGTTTGGCTTTTGTCAAATTAAATGACCGTCCTAAGTCGGCATCGTAATTACACTACAATCAAATATTTTTGAAATGTGTCATATGTTCTAGTATATTATTTATATTCATGTATCGTATAGCTCCATGGTGACTTCTGCTACATAACTGAGCCAGCAACTCCTCTTTTTTCCTTAACATTGGTAAACAATACCGATTCTTACAGTTAAAGTAACTTTATAAGCATTGTTATGCTAATTAAATATTACTATATAAAACTATAAGTATCTGATAGGTTCTACAGTGTCACTTTACATATCAATCTTTCTTATTTGTATTAATATTTACCTTCGACTCTGTATGGGGTGCAACACAGAAAATGGTCGTAAATGCTATGTAGCTCCAATGTGGAAAATATCACAACTTCAGCTTGATTTAGTTATCGTTCTTTGAAATTCCCTAGCGGCTATTGGGAATACTATGATATTTTCGTATTCCTTACACTTTTCTTTTTGGTTATATACTAGACTTGCTCAAGTCTATGTAAAGAAGATATGTGTTCATAATGATGATTATATGGGTATTTTCACCTTTTTAGTTGTCATGTAACCATATGATTTTAGATCATGAATAGTGACAATTTCTTAATTTCTTTTTTTTATATAAGATTTTAGAAAATACATATTGAATCAGTGGTCGTTCGGTGAAAGAAAAAATATGACAACATGGGACCGCTGTTCACCTTTTTCCTAAATCAAGATAACTGTCGCTCATTTCTACAGATTCCCTACAACCTTGTTTTTACGACGTTATATTTAAAAATATTATCTTCAATAAAAAATCAATAAAAACTGTTTAACAATCCCCTTTTTCACTTTCTCAGCTGATGCAGGAGTTGAAAGATTCAATAGATATGTATAGACCACTGTCCGAAGTGAAGATACCGTATATCAACGTGTTGCTGGTTGGACAAGTTGGTGCAGGGAAATCAAGCATCTTCAATACGATCAACTCCATATTCCGGGGCTATGTCACTAGTCAAGCGTGCAGCGGAAGTTCTGAGCACAGTGTGACTACCCATGTGAGTAGATCTTGGCATTGTTACCAAGGCATTGTCAAATGTCAAGTTTTCAATACTGATGGGTTAGATGAAAAGGAGAAAGAAAAAGAAGAAATTCCAGAATAAAAAGACGAAAACCGTTGGTATATTTGAAACATCTTTGTGTGTGATAGCTAATGAAATATGATGCGTTCATTATAGAAAGATATTTGATACTCGTTTATATCATCATGTAGTCCCAAAGTACGACGCACTAACAAAACTTATACGAGTTCAATTTTGCCGTAATAAAGGTGTCATACTGGGAGGAGATTGCTTTACTCCACACCACAATTATGTCATTCATAATATCTACCTGGTGCATGGCTTCATAATTTTATCCCATTTGAGAGACCCTCCCGAAAGAAAAAGATAGAGAGAGAAAGAGAGAAGTTACGTGCAAATACACATTTTGTTACAAACGTTGGCTTAGACTGTTTCAGCCGAAGGACAGATAGAGTAGTAGATCACACATCATCTTAGAAAATTATTATGAAATACATGTGCCAGTCGGCAAAGAATGTTTTCTTCTCCTGTTTCCACTTTTTAATCTTTCGAAGATTCGTGAAAAACACTTTAACTATTCTTATTTCAACTTGTGGAACTTTAAAAGTACTTCCGTTTTTAGTTTAGTATTCTTTTATCTTACTGCTTCCGTTTTTATAATGTTGTAGTACCGGATGTACTCTGTCCGTAATGGAGGAGCTGAAGACAATTTAAACTTTCGGTTGTGTGACACCCGTGGAATAGAGGAAGATCAGGGTCTGGATTTTCATGAAATCAGTTACTTACTAGATGGAAACGTACCAGATAAATATATGGTACATATCACTATCGCATGCCTGTTTTCTTAAGCATCATAGTAAAATATCATAATTAGTTATCGTAAGTAATTATGTTCCACATTGATTCGTTTCTATTCCCCTGTCTTAGGGTTCTCTTTTGAAAAAAAACCTTTTTGATTGTTTGTTTGTTTTATGCCCCCCGGATCGTTACATAGGAGACATACTGTTTTTGTCCCGTCTGTCCGTTCGTTTATTTGTCTCTTGTCAACGTTAACCTTTGCCATAACTTTTGAACCTTGAGGGAATGACTTCGTACATGCCTATTTAGCTTATGACACCAAGGTCGATGACCTTTTGACCTTGACAATGACCTTCACGCTAAAGATAAGTTTTTGGACTTTAATGCCGCCGGGGGCATTGGTGTTTCACAAACATAACTTCTACTGATTTACTGATGAGAATCATGTCTTGACAGTTTAACCCATCTGTTCCAATATCACCAGTAAGGGCAGAGTTTATATCAAGCCCTAAGTTAAAGGATCAGATCCACGTGGTTGCATTTGTTGTTGATGCCAGCACAGTTGATGTCATTTCAGAGAAAGTCTTGGAACGTATGAAATCATTCCAAATTCGCATGAACCAGAAAGGTGAGAATAGAATAGGATAAAAAAAGAAAAAATTAGATTATCTGAATGTAGTTGCTTTTCGTTGTTTAATTATTATTTTACTTTAACAGTACATGTGATTCTTGAATGAATTCTGAAATTGTCTTTTGACGAAGAGAGGGGATTTTTTATATAAAGTATTGTCATGAATAATTGCAAATGCGTCTGTCCTAAATAAACATACGGTATACTTGTATGTAATTCAAATTTTTATTCCACAGTTTACTCCGCCTAATCATTAGTCTAATTTTGTAGTTAGTTTGCTTGAAAGGGAAATGTTAATTGAAATTAATATATGTATGACAATATTTGACATTAAATTAAAGGTGAAGTTTTGTATGATGACTGGTATGTCAGTCGTATTGAAGAACATTACACTAGCAAGATATTTTTCTTTCAATACGTTATAATCTATGTCGTCTTTCAAGTTCCAAATATTAGTTTTAGGTCATGAACGTTTAGATCACAAACCGGTCAACCACACCTATTTATTGACTACTGTCATATAGTTTTTGTGGTGTTTTACTTTTTTTCATATTATTTCATCTTTAATAGTGAATTTCCGTGTAAAATCAATGATAACGTTACAAATCATAAGATTTTATAACAATAAAAATATACTGATGTCATGATTACACACAGTTTTTTTTTCCGCGCGATTTCGCAAAAAAGCCATAAGCATTCAATAAAAACAATTCTTTAAATTTATAAATAATTAAATAAATATGATTGTTGACATTTCGATGGATACAAATGGCGCTCCACTTCGGTCCGACATCTTGTTTTTGTACTGATACAAAGCAGAATTCAAACAGTCTCTACTCTCCAAATACACAAACAGTTAGCATCTCGATTCAACTTTACATACAGATACAGATATGTTCGATTAACAACCTTGTATTTAAAGATCACCTCAACATCATATATCCAAAGGAACTCGAGACAAAACAAAACTGATAGCGCATCTTCTTACTCATACCTTGATATACCCCTATCAATCAATTAGTGATGATTGTTCTTAAGTTAGTGTCTTTATGACAAACGTAACGATTTCAATTTCATAATTACCAACCTCATTTTCCTTAGTAGTAACATATCTTCCTTTCTTCTATACGGCGTCTTCATTTCACAACTTGTACGCTATGCCAGGGTATGTTCTACATACGAAGTTTTCGTCCTGAGGGCGAGGCTTTTCTTCACGAAATTACTCTCACAGGGTCATATTAAGGAACATTTGTGATTGCCACTGAGGATGTTCTGTGGTCAATATTGGTATCTTGGGCAAGTTAAGATATACCTTTCAAGAATATTAAGCGACATTTTTGGATCTGATCATACAAACTAAGCATCTTGAACTTTTTGACTATACATGATTTGACATTTTAAAACATATTTATGTATACAGACAATTGTTCACGTATAATATATGCATAGGTCTCAAGTTGGTTCTGCTACTGTAACTTCTAAATACGGATTTAAAATGGTTGCCACTTTGCATTATCATGAATTGAGCAGGAAATTTTCCTTTCAAACAGTTGACCACAACGAGAGGGTGAATTTTGTCACTTATGCTGACCTTCTAAAGTCTTCATCTACATAACTAGTCTACTTAAAATATAGCTAAAAATCTAACTAATTGCAACAGAAATGAATCATTAACCACCTGTTAGAATACACTTCAGATATTATCATATCAAAAATTTAGACTTTTCTCAAATGGGAAAGTGAGTTCTTTGGGCAAAAATCTAGAATTTTGAAAAAAAAAAAGATTTTTTTATTTTTCACTTCCATGCTATCACAAAAAGGGAGATCAAGCCATGTGAATTTATGGCATTTTTGATGCTTTTTCGAATGTATCACATCTTGCTTTTTTAAATCTTAAAGAAGAAACTAAAGATTTGGGCTTAACGGGGGAAAAGGGGGGATTAAATCTTAATAGTTTCGACAGCTAGTGTACCCACATCATTTCATAATGAACTAGTTTTTCAAACAAATTATTTCTGATGAAATATTGTTATAAAAGATGCTGAAAAATGAAATAAAGTTTTTAGTCAATATGCCCTTTGCAATCTGTAGTGGGTAAAGCCATTCTTTGCCAGAGGTTTGATCAACATTTTTATAAATGCCTATTTTTCTTCTACCTCTCCCGGAACCTATAGTGAGTCCAGCAAGAACAGAGCTGATCCCTTTTCATGTTAAAAAGAGCGTCGTTTATTTCTTTTTCCTTTTTTGGAAAACATTACTTCTAAACCATTTTTATTATTAGATAAGTTAAGTGTTATAGAATCTGAGAGATATTTATCGATAACATTATCGTTTATATGCTTTGATTGATATTAAATTGAATAAAAGTCACACATTGCCTCTGAAATTGGCACAGGCCACATTGACATTTTGCTGCTGTAGATAGTCACTAACAAATTATGCGGTCGTGCGTTGTCCTGCTGCGGAATGACGTTACGCTGATTGTTGACTCGTCACGGTAGCTTACGCCGGTTAAATTGCCCTCCACTGTTACCAAAGGAGCCCATCCATGTGTTGTAATTCCACCCCAGATCATGCAGAATTATGCAGGCGTCAATGTAATGTAAGCCCGAACACGACCGCCACTGCTGTCGAGATCAAATTTCGACTCGTCCGTAGACAAAACTTCCGCTCAATATGTTATTGAAACGATGATGCCTCCTACACCATGCTATCCTCGTAACACGGTGACGCCAGAGCAGAACAGTACAAATTGCAGGATGTCGAGGATGGATGTTGACCTCTGGCAATCTGTTCCTTAAGGTACGAAGACTTATCCGTCGATGACCAAAGGGTGCTTCTAGTGGTCAGAGAAACCGCTTTGAATCGATTACTCAATTGTGACGTCCGTACATACATTTTACGCCACACGCGGGTGTCCTGATCATGGGCGGTCCCAAACGGTGCCACTTTGCTTATGTTGTCTCCATAAAGCATTTACAGTGATGAATCCAAAACTGTCTTGCAAAATTGCCTCCAGCATCCCAATAGCACGTAAACGATCATTTTCAATCATGTGAGTCATCTCTCAATATAAATTTTATTCCAAAGACCAATGTTTTCAGTTGAGTGTTCCAATACATTGAATACTGTCAATGAACGTAAGGAATTCGACTTAAGTCCTTGGAATCGATGACTAATCACGTGTCGCTCGAATCTCCAGAAAATCGTGCTGTGGCATCAAAAGCAATATTTTACAAATTGAGTACTTTAGTATATTAAACTACCGGTTTGCCTTTAAAAATAAAGAGCGATCGAAAAGTATTTTTCATGTTTTTATTTGAATTTTAAACGTATATATACAGTGTCTTTTTTGCAGTAATTCAAATATCTGTGATCACTGATTCTTATATTATTATGAATAACAGATAAACCTGATAAGAAAAGAGCAAAAATATTCAAATCAACGCATCAATATGCTAAGGCATTTATACACTTTAAATATATCAAGCCTGGCGCGCTTTACTTTTTTATTTCGTCGACTAGGTCCCCTCTAATACAAGTTCAAAGACGATTTTTCTCGCGATTCAATCCGTGAAATGTTTTCACATTTGTATCATTTTCATATTATATTGCATAAACAATATGTATTCTTCATTGAAATCGGGAGTTTTGATCTTTTTGTGTGATTTCTTCTGGAATTCTCTGTCTGTCCTAAGTACGAATAAAAATGATATGAAACAAATTTTGAATCAGATTCCTAACTTATAAGTTGGTCCAATGGTATTAGATAATGATACAAGCAATTTACATTGAATTAAATACTATGTTTGTACATCACTGTAATGTGACAGATTTTTTAAAACTTAATTTTACAGTAAGATTTCTTTACGTCATCGTGATTTTTATCACTTCAGATTGAAGAGTTCCACAGGTTTGGAAGCCCCTTCACACAATAACGAAACATAAATTTTCAAGCTGCGAATTTTTCACTTTCCCCAATCTAATTTTTTTCTAAATGTTTTTGTCACATGCATATTTTATTATGAATAACATATCAAAGTTGAATTCGTTTCTGTTGCAATTAGTTAGCAGTTTTCTGTAGATTGACTATACTAAACACACAGATGTCATTCTACCGTCTTTTATTAACTACCCTTACTATCTTATTTGCTATATATGTCTCTGGCGAGCTAAATTAGATCCTTTCCCTGTCTTATGACAAAACAGGTTGGTTAATTGGTTTTGCCCTTAACTTCACTTCAGATCTAAGAACCTGGGTTCGATTCTGGTCGTCGGCCCGGATTTCTATGAGGTGATTTGTCTGAGTTGATTTGTCGTCTTCTACGTCCCTATCTTCGGATGAGACAGTATGAAACTAAGCTCCTTGTCACGGTTTACGGGTTCATGTAAAATATGTATTACTCTTACGGATCGACCAATAGTTTACGACACAGTTATGAAACAATTCACAAGGCAGGTGCTGTCACAATATAATCTAGGAGTGACGTAACACAGTAATGAAATAAATACAAAATGTTTAAACTTATATTAACATTTACTTGAAGAGTTTTCTGTATAGGGTTTTTTCCTTTTACGCAGTTGATTTTTATTAGCTTCGAATTTCAGAAAAGTTCTGAGTATTTTAATTTTTGTCATTTTCTTGTTAATATTCCCGTTTCTACCTTCATTCTTACTTTTACTTTTATATTTCTCTTTTTCAGGAATACCCCAAGTTGTTTTACTGACAAAAATAGACCAGATTAGTGAACCTCTCAAACACGACATCTCGAAAGTGTTTTACATGCCAATCATCCAGGAGTATGTGGAAAAAGTCTCGCAGATGATGGGACTCCCCCGGGCTCATGTCCTTCCGGTGAAGAACTACGAGAGTGAGATGGATCTTGATGAAAATATCAACATCCTATCACTTTTGACCATGCAGCAGATTCTCCACTTCGCAGACGACTATCTACATAATTTTCTTGTCAACAACGAGGACGACGATAATGTACGAGACTAACTTTGCATTTACTAGATTCCGGTAGATAATGTGTACATCAACTCGAAATTCGTGTTTATTATACATTTCTATTCATTTTCTAGAATCAAACAGTTTTGTTAAATGCTGCATATGGAAATACCTGGAAATCAATTTACAATGATACTAATGTTTACATTTTTCCATGTCTGCTTGTTAATCTTCTCCCTTTCCTGGCTGACCATTTTTGCAAAAGATGAGTATTGTCATCGTTCAAAGGTACTGCACATGAAAAAAACTAAACAAACCTCAATTTTCAAAATTATTTTTCTTGACTGATTATCGTTTCTGGATCAACCTTCCCTAATGCATCTTAACCTTAAACGGGGTTACTTGTACGTGTGTCATTGGTAGACCGATCCCTCTGTATTTTGCATTTTTAAGACGATGTGTATTGTAAAAAGAATTTTGGAAAGAGAACGACACATTGATGGTTACTTCCGTACCTAGTACATGTAACTCGTACCTATTAGGTCAAAGAGAACACTAATTGATTATTTCTTCAGTACCTAATTAGTTGTGTCAGTACCTAGTTAGTTGTGTCTGTTTGATGAAACGTTAAAGGGTATATTTATGGATTCAATCCGTGTCTAATATAGTTTAATGGATATTACATGTACTGCAGTTACACACATGTTCTTTCCATTGTGCATCGGCTTTAGGAATAGGGGAGTTGATTTCTTCTTTTCATATCATTATACATATGTGTTTACAGTGCATCGTTTACACGTTTTCTAATATTTGTTCCTTATTGTCATTAGCAGCAATGTTAATAAACATTTTAATGAAATATATACGTTGTGAAATATACCTAAACCTGAAATCGCCAACATTTTAGAAAATACCAACTGTTTCTTTGTTTACTGTAAGGCACCTTTATGAAACGATTTAAACTGCTTTGTAGTGGCACGTAAAAGTTCCTCTGTGTGGTTCTTTTGCAACGTTCTAAATATCCATGCAGTGCATCAAACAAATGCCGTTACCATATAGGTGGAATTATGTTGGTGATACGTAAAGAAGGATACAAAGAGTTATTCAAAACATGCACACTTTCTGTCCAGTGTATCAAACAGATCCCTTCAAAAATATGTGAAATTATCTGGCGTCACATAAAACGAACTGTGAACACAATTATCTAAAAATTAAATACTGTTCTGCAGATACTTGGTAGAAGATTTCCGTCGTTTTTGCGAAGCAGACGGTCTCGTCGTTACATCCTGCATAGATGCATACATTCCCTGCGCTTCTGGAAAGATCAGGTAAATTGGAAATTGTGTTTTGTTGAGTTGTCAATAATTGTTTATATTTGGGGATAAAACACCTTAATTCATATGCAGTGAAACTTGTCATAAATCATTTGGCAATTACTAAGTTTTTGATGCTTCTGTGCTGACCCGAAATGTTTATTTTAAAATCACTGATTTAAGTTCAACTTATTCGTAAGCTGAGCAAGACCTCCTTTATGTATAGCTCTGTGTTAAGATGGAGTTTATTCTCTAACTTTTATGTCATTGCTCATGCGATATTTTCATTTTCCACATTTTCGAATTTGGGCAGCACTTAAGAAATACAAAGTTACGGTATGCGCATATGATGCAATAAGTTAGTATATGTATTATGTTTTCAGCTTCTCTTTAAAGTTTACTGTATATTTGTCCAATTACCTATGTAGTCCTTGCAAACTAAACCTGTGCAGCGATGACTTTTTCTCTGTACGAGTCACCTATGCATTAACTATCGATGAGGTCTTTCTCTAGGTGACATTTCCACATATGTTTATAGTATCTCTCATTTTATAACATTTATTTCGATAAAATGGACCTTTTAGTGGCGGTCTCCTCTGAATCTCTGAGAGGAGCAATACATGAGCAACTTATACTTGCACTAATTTCAAGGGCTCCATTGATATCAAACGTTGCTGCAAGTTTCACAACAATATAGCAATAATTCTTCAAACTGCAATTTTCCAGCTTAGCTAATATGGGCTTAATTTTTGATATTCGGCAAATGGATGTACAATCGATATGACCAACAGTTGAGTAAATATAGAACATATATATCATTAGAATTCTCAAAATATATAAAAATATGAAGAGCAGTGTTGAAGCCAAACTGACCAGAGCTATACATGAGGGAGATACTCCTTGGTTTTAGAGTGATTTACTTAATTTGATGACTGAAAATTTGAAGTATATATTTCATGTCCGTACAAAAGCACTGAAAACTAGACTTATGATGCCCTCGGGGACTATCAGTCCACCAGCAGTGACACCGGTCTAGTGGTTATAATAAATATAGAACATATATACCTTTTAATTTAGTGCACCACATGCGCATTTCGACAAGATATGTCTCTTCAGTGCTGCTCGTGAAATCCTGTGACCTACAGATCAAATCTTGGAGAATTCTAATCCTTTGGTTATACCACATTGTAATTTATGATGTAATTTGCGATGTAATTTGCGATGTTCTGTGAAATAGATTTGAATTTGATCAATTTAGGCAGAAGAAAAAAATGAAGGAAGCGTTGCTGTCAATCACGTTAAAGGCGATGACATTTTCGAGGACCTATGTCTTAAGACACTCGTTGCGATTGTCTTCATCACCATTGTCTGTTTGCTGTAAGTATTAAGAGGGAAGAAAAAGAAAGAAAGGAAGTTAGAGTAGACATGGTGTAGTGAATAAGGTATTGGACTTGAAATCTGAAGGCCTCGCTAAGTATGGGTTCAATACTCGTCAATACCCAAATAGAAATTTTTCAATTTCAGTTTCCTATTTCTCCGGCCTTGGGAGAATAATGACCAGGTTGAACATCTCTGAGGCCAATTGTTCGAAACTTTAACCACTGGTTAAGCTAACCAGTAGCTTAATTAGATTAATACAACCAACTGATCTAATAGAGCCCTCTTTGTCAGGTGCCTAAACAAGTAGGAGAAGTAGAAGAGAGAGAATGAAAGAAAGAAAGAAAGAATTGGTTGGTTGGTTGATTAGTATTTTACGTCGCTTTCAACAATATTTCAGTTATATCGCGACATGGAAGTAGGAGGTTACCAACCTCTGAAACATAGTGGCGCAACCCGGGAATCGAACCCGGATCGTCGGCGCCGCAAGCCAAGCGCTTTACTACACCATGCCTGCCCCTAAGAAAGAAAAAAGAAAGAAAGAAAGAAAGAAAGAAAGAAAGAAAGATGATAGATAGATAGATAGATAGATAGATAGATAGATAGATAGATAGATAGGTAGGTGGATGGATGGATGGATGGATGGATGGATCGATCGATCGATCGATCGATCGATCGATCGATAGATAGATAGATAGATAGATAGATAGATAGATAGATAGATAGATAGATAGATAGATAGATAGATAGATAGATAGATAGATAGATAGATAGATGAAAATCTAGACAGAGGAAGTATATCTCGATAACTGTGATAACTAAATGATACAATTCTATCGCTCAATTTAATTCTTGTTTATATATTACAGTTTCGGATATCTGTGGAAGCATATCAATTAAGTGAAATGAGTACCCGATAGGGTACAAAACACCAGCACCTCCCGGAGGAACATTCAGATAAATGTATAATAGAAAAACAATGTCAATCCTTATCCTCGATCTAAGAATATTTGTATTAAATCGTCACTCACTCTGAACAAGTATGATGTTAAATGCCTCTAGTTTCATCAACCAAATCTGTTTGTCACAGCATCGTCTACACATGTCTTCATTTGTCTCTATGTTATCCGTACCAATAAAAATCATTTGTATTGATAATAGAATTAATTCTCCTGTCAATAATCAATCATCAAACAATCATATCAATAAAGACACTTGTGCAAAAGGTCATCTAATGGCAGTATTGAAACTGCTATTTATCTAGAGGAATTCATCTTGAAAAAAATATGCAAGAAAGAGAAATTTTAAACGATAAAACGTAAACATTGCAAGAGATCACCCGATTATGGAAAAAAACGATTTAGAGACCATAATTATGGACTTGACTCTTAGAAGACATCATGACCGTTATAAGAGATCATCTAATTTTGGAGATAACCATTAGAAGAGATGATATATTTATGGAGTGGACCGTTAAGACAGGATTTACAGCATTGTATATACAACATGTTTTTCTAAGAAAACTTTAAAAACATTTCTCGTGGTTTTTTTTATTTGTATCTCAGCACACTGTATTTATCTACATTTATCATGTCATTGCAGCGCTCAACTATTTTTCTGACATCAATATATTTTGGATATTTATGGCGAATGTGTCTAGCTAAACGGGAAACGCTCATCGCGTCTACGGCGGTGTGATCAGTCACTAAACGGGAGACGCTCCTCGCGGCTATCAAGTCTGATCAGCCACTAAACGGGAGACGCTAATCCCGGCTACCTGGTCTGATCAGCCACTAAACGGGAGACGCTCCTCCCGGCTACCGGGTCTGATCAGCCACTAAACGGGAGACGCTCTTCCCGGCTACCGAGTCTGAACAGACACTAAACAGGAGACGGTCATCTCGTCTACCGAGTCTGACCAGACACTAAACGGGAGATGCTCATCTCGTCTACCGAGTCTGATCAGCCACTAAACGGGAGATGCTCATGGCGGCTATCGAATCTGATCAGCCACTAAACGGGAGACGCTCATCCCGGCTACTGGGTCTTAGCAGCTACTAAACGGGAGACGCTAATCCCGGCTGCCGAGTCTGATCAGCCACTAAACGGGAGATGCTCATGGCGGCTATCGAATCTTATCAGCCACTAAACGGGAGACGCTCATCCCGGCTACTGGGTCTGAGCAGCTACTAAACGGGAGATGCTAATCCCGGCTACCGAGTCTGATCAGCCACTAAACAGGAGACGGTAATCCCGGCTAACGAGTTTGACCAGCCACTAAACAAAAGACGTTCCTCTCGGCTACCTGGTCTGATCAGCCACTAAACGGGAGATGTTCCTCCCGGCTACCGAGTCTGATCAGCCATTAAACGGGAGACGCTCTTCCCGGCTACCTGGTCTGATCAGCCACTAAACAGGAGACGCTCTTCCCGAATACTGAGTCTGAACAGCCATTAAACGAGAGACGCTCTTCCCAGCTACCTGATCAGCTACTGAACGGGAGATGCTCATCCAGGATAAGTGTGCTTATTCATATGTATATATCTAAAACTGTGCAAAAAGAAAACAAGTAATGTATATGCTCTTCCACGATGATGATTATACATCCGTCTTAGACACACATCATTACATCACATTTCCCGAGGAGGAACCGACTTGAGTATCCCCTGAGTTGATGTTTTGTGGCTTCTGCATTTTGTATATTGTGCTCGTAAAAGGTCATCTGTGCGTACTATCTTGAAATAATTAAATGTCGTAAATTTTGGCATTCATGCATATGTTGGCGGGTATGGCTAGACAAGCGGTAGACTCATATTCCCTAGACACACTCAGAGGTGCTTCAATGTCTACAATCACTTCATACCAGTCAGTATCGTATCTAATACAAGTAAGAAAAAGCTATCAAAACGATATTTGAATTTTGAATGTCTTTATGGGTCCGTTGACCCCTTTAAGCCGGACTCTATTGGCCGTGATAACCTTTTCATTCTGGTTTAATTGACTTCTATGTTGCCTTTGAATCTTTTCTACAATTTATGCTCCAGTAAACTCTATATTATTTAGGTTACTCTTTCATTAAGTCAAGTACGTTTCGCTAAATTTATCGGTACGCTATCAAAGGTTTTAAACGTCCTCATGGATTAACATTAATCCGACGACGTGGATTAGGGAATGGCTCACGTGATGGCGACAAACTTAATACTTATTACGCTGATGTATATTACATGGGCAAATCCAAATACTTCATCAAAAGACACACAAAAAGGGAGGAGGGGTAGATTTACTTCAGGGAGCGTGATACTGTATAGTGATGGACATACAGTTATTATAGATAACGTGAAGTTAAAAATAAATAAGTTGTTCGTATTTTGTTGATTTCAGTACGTCTGTCCTAAAATCATCGTTGTCATTTGTATAAACTTCACAAATATTTATTTTTTCCCGCGGATTTTAGGTTTTATAAAGTTCAATGTACAAAACAAACATAATACTATTACAAATAATAATAATAATAATAATAATAATAATAATAATAATAATAATAATAATAATAATAATAATAATAATAATAATAAACGGTGTTTGTGAAACAACAATGCCCCCGGCGGCAACAAAGTCCAAAAACTTATTTTTAGCGTGAAGGTTGTCAAGGTCAAAATGTTTACAACTGACAAACAAACAGAGTTTAATGTGAAGGTCATTGTCAAGGAGAAAATGGCATCGACCTTGGTGTTTTCAAAGGGCTTCATTAGTTGAGTACGCACTTGAAATATGAAGTCTCTATCCCTCACGGTTCAAAAGTTATGGCCAAAGTTTAAGTTGACAACAGACAAACAAACAGACAGGCAAATAAACAGAAAGACAGACAGGACAAAAACAATATGCCCCCCCCCCGATCTATCAATCCGGGGGCATAAAAACCTTCTGAACGCATCCCGGACTCGCTCCTGCTAAACAAAATCATGTAAAAAATGGGTCATAAAGTCAAACTGATATTTGAAGTATGTTTTACTATAAGGATATTTATAACCTGGAATTCAGTGACCGTGTATATAGAGAGAAGTGCATCGAGTCCACTTTCTGTTGTGATTTCGAATAACGTATCATCTGTGCATTCCAATGGAATTTGACATCTAAAATGAATACCGTTATATCGACTTTTTATTTTTTTTTCCTTCTTAAATTGACACAGAGAGAATGGCAAGTGTGATCAATGGATTGTAATGTGTTTGGGAGGATATCGCCGCGGTTTGGGAACATTTGCGAGAATTTGACTTTTTGTGTATTTCCAGTGGAAGTGAATTATACTGTTAAATTGATTTTGCGTTAAATCGACATCTTTTATATTACACGAAAATCCATAACTTATTATTGGGAATTTCGACATTCTGTAAATTGCTGTTGTCACTGCCTCCTTCATTGTCATGACATCAAGATCTTTTGAACATCCAAGTCTTGATTTTTTGCAAACATAGTTGCAGTGCTTGATGTTCGTTTTACCCATGCACACATTAACAAACATGTTTCAAATATCGTCTTAACTTTATTTCGAGATGAAATATCAAAACTCTGAAAACCATGAACATTCTAAAAATCGACAATCTACAGGAACTTTCATCTGCTCTTCTTAGTATGTCGAGCTCATTAGAGATATTTAACTGATGTTTCTACAAGAACTTTTTATAATGCATCAGACTGAAAATACCTAAATATCTAGTGATCTACACAGCATGTGATTTATTGTTATATTTCTGTCATGGCAACACAAAGTAAACAATGGACATGGTTAATTGTGATAATAGTTATGGTTGCCATAACAACAGTTATTGTTGTCGTGACTTTGGCATGCAAGCTATTTTGTAAATGTAAGAAAGAAGTTCATAATCGGCGCGTGGTACATGTCGGAGACACTCAGCAAGCAGAGGATGACATGTTTCACAGTAAGTAATCCATAATGTCATGTTGTAGCATGTTTTACCTTGATCATAAATATGTAAGTTTTTAATTTTATTTGTTTTATTTTGTTGTTTTTTCTTTCTATTTTTGTTTTTGCATTTTGCTTCGTATTTTATTTTTTATTATTTTTTTAACTTTTTGTTTTTTCTTTCTTTCTTCCTTACTATTTTATGTAAAAGATCTATTATGACTCAGTACTTAAGGTGTTTTCTTCGGGACAAGAACGTTCCAATTCACCGAGGTCTCATCGAATTCCTCTGTCCTTTCGATGACATAACCGATAAAATGGAGGTGATACGGGTTAGATTTTTTTAAGTTAAATCTGAAACTGATATATAGATATATAGATAGATAGCTATCCCTAAAACAAAACGAAACTTACAGATTACAAAATTTTATTTCAGCGACGAGTCGCTCACACAAATCTCGCAGCAACAGAGTCACCCCTGCATCAACAAATGTAACCTTGGAAAGGAAGACGTCACTCGACCGTCAAGAGACGCCACGAGACCCAAACTACATGTTTTACTCATCTAGGCAGGCGTGGATGTTCGAACCGGATTAAAATAGTGGCAACATTTTGTGGAGACAATGTTATGTTAAAGTAGTTAAGAAAATAAATGCGTTTGGATATAGTAGTTTTGTAAAAAAAAAAAAAAAAAAAAAGTCATATTGAGGCTTTATTCAGCTACAATACCGACAAATTAACAATCGAGTAGAATATATATATATATATATATATATATATATATATATATATATATGTGTGTGTGTGTGTGTGTGTGTGTGTGTGTGTGTGTGTGTGTGTGTTAAAAGAGGTTATAGTTGGTCATGATTACTGATTACGGAATATGGAGAGAATACATATATCGTGAATGATCCAAAAGTACGATCGGGGATACATCGACGTGAACGAATACGAATTCATCGTCTATGATCTTGATATTAAAGGAAAATGTCATTTGCCATAATAACGTATTGTTAAACAGCTAAATAATGAACGACAACCCAGCCTGGTAAAGACATCTTCGCTAGCCAAGGCTCCGATCCGATTCTCTCCTCTTGTCCTCGGCAGATTTAGACGGGGTTTAAACTCCCAGTCATCGATGCGGCTTTAATCGCCCGCATCCAGTATGTAGGTCAGTATATGGTGCACTAGTAGTCCATAGTTGTTGACTTGTCCCCTTCTGTTCTCTAAACCAATACATATTTGAACTAGTACTGCAATTGTATCTATACTACTTACATATCGGATGCGGGCGACTTTAGCCGCATCGAAAACTGAGTTTAAACCCCGTCTAAATCCGCCAACGGAGAGAGGAGAGAATCGGACCGGAGCCTTGGCTAGTGAAGATGGGTAAAGATGACAAATTATTTACCAGTTTTAAAGAATCAATGACATTGAGTATGCCACGAATTTATCGACTTTAGTGAAAGGGATTTGTCGAATATGCCGACGGGGATTATGATCAAGCTTGTTTGACCAGAGATTATCAGGCTGTGGATTAAGGCTGACCATGAGATTAACCAGATTACACGGAGAAACGTTTATTAAGATGGGTTTTATCGTAATGAAAGCCGAAGGCGATGTTTATCCATTTCAAAAGACTCGAAATTGTTACAAAGTCTTCTACAATATGGTGTATGCATGAAGTATGTAGTACTGTACCTTTAATACAGTGAAATAATTATAATCAATGAATGAATAGATAAATAAATAGATAAAATTGAAATTGGTGCATTCTTATAGATCATTAACAACTGTGAAAGATTTTATAGACCAGCAGGCATTTTCTCAAAAAAAAAAGTCATTTAGCAATTCATACCTCAAAAATAATCGGAAAAAAAACGATCCTTTGTGAAAATGCCCACTGAACCTAAATTTAGTCACAAGGTCGCTGTTGCCTTGACCTTGAATGTATGGCTTTGCATAAATCTTGAAACACCCTAGTGTCACAGGCAGTGACTGTGTGAAGTACATCATTGTTACTGTTTTTTGGCTTTTAAAATCTCACAAGGACTTTGATCTTGTTAGTTTATTCATAGGTCAAGTTCATGACCCATGATGGTGTTTTGGATAAGTGTGTGAATATAAAGCAGTGTACTGTTACGGTTACTTATAAGATTCCATCCAAATTTTGTTACAAAATTGTAACTTATCTTACCGTCATGGTGAACAATTGTCGGTCAGCCACCAGTTTTGGTCATAGGATGACTGGGACCTTGTGCAAATGACCTTAAGTTATTATAACCAGCTTGGTGTCATGGATAATAAATATTTAAAGTTCCATCAGACCAACGTTAATATAAAGGTTTTACAGACATGCCAGAATTTTGTTCAGTGACCTTGACCTCGGGTATATGATGATGCAATCTCAATGGTAGATTTAAAGAGCATATACCATGTCATCTAGTCTTTACTGTCTCATCTTAAAGACTGGAGACTGGGTAATGGCCGATCAAGTTCTAGCCCACTACCCCTTTGTCTCAAGCAAAGCATGTTATTGACTAAGCTGTGACTAATTAAAACTTCTTATTACATATTTTGAAAATTTTATCAATAGTTTATATAGAAAGTTTCCGGGCTGATATAGAGCCATAAATGCCCGCAAACTTCATATCAGCCCCGGAACTATTTCCAGTTACGTGACGTCATACTTATATTTGACGTCATACCGTAAGCAAACAAACAAGGCGGGCAGTACTATTAACGAAAATACTTCGATTTACAGAATTAAATGTAAATGGACGGTTAAATATGTAATAAAATGATTATTGACTGAATACGACCGCCTTCGGTCTTTGAGCGGATGCGGTCCTCGCAAGCTCGGGCCGCTTTACCGCTCAAAGACCTTGGGCGGTCATATTTATTCGTATTCAGTCAATAACCTATAAATAGTAGCCTACAACTTACTAGTATGTAAAATCAAAATATCACTTGTAAAGAAAACCAATGTACCTAAGTCAGGAGCATGTTTGGTATGGGACCAAAACGTCCTGCTAATCATAGATTACAAGGGGTGTTTATGAAGCACTGATCCCCTTGCATGAACAGTTCACTATAAAGACAAATCTTCTCATAGCTGGATGGTTAAATTCAGTATTACTCTATACATAACTGGAGGTAACAAGAGTGGCAAGAGTGACAAGAGCATTGTCAGAGGGAAAGCATATAAATTCAATATTTTTTAATTCAAGGTCAAGGTTGCAAGATAAGAACTCTTGGTAGGGTGAGAAAGATCTTCCCATAATAGACACATCTGTGAAATATGACGTCCTGTCCCTAGTAGTTAAGGAGTTATAGGCAAGGTTAAAGTTTCTAAAAAGTGGGTCAAACTTATACAATAATTTTAAACATATGGCCAAGGTTTAAGTTTTTGCCTAAGCCACGGATGTGGACTCCGATACTACCGGTAGGGTTATGAAATAAGCTCTCCGGATATTCGTCCTGGTACACTAAAAAGAACAAGATGTGCTTATAAAAACTGATTATTTGATTCCATCTGTCAAGCAAAATAAAAAATTCTTTACCATAAAGGGTCACAGATAAAGTTCATCAAGACATATTTTGCTACAAAAGAGAAGCACCATTACAAGGAAACCATGCATGAAATATCAACACCCTGTCTTTAACTTTTCTCTAGTAGTAGTCAGTGCTCAAGTTTCACAGACTGACATAATACATAATTGACTTCCTCTACTTCAGATCAAATTTGAAGTGAACAACCCCATACTTGTGCAAATTAATTTAAGATTTCAACATGAAATCATTCAAATATACAACATTCTTTTTCAGTACATTTGATTTTACATGAAAAAGACAAATAAATTTCTGGATTAACTGCACTTAAATATATTTAAATGACTTGCACATTTACAGTTGTGCTTACTTCAATCCCAACCGAGCTTAAATAAGGAAACCGTATTGCATGCCTTGTAAAATGGAAAATATATGTAAAAAGAGACAGCAGTATCTCGAAATGTACCCTTCCATTACTTATGGTCAAAGAGCAAAACAATAATCTATGTAACATATTTTATTCCAATAGTAAATATTCAAATATTCAGATAAGCTGTACAATGATTCTCAACATGCTGGAGAGTGTATAGTAACATCTAAACAGAGCAAGTGACGAGACACAAGATACATAGTATGAAGTTTGACCTAGTTTACGTAGTCCTGTCCCCATTCACTTACTAGTACCTATTAATACATAACCTACACATATGCCGTGTCTTAATTCACAATAAATGTAGATATGCTTCACCAAACATGTTCATTTTTTCTCCATTCAGTAAAGCCAAGTCATCTACATTTATTGAAGATTTTTTTTTAACTATATAAATACTTTTTTCACATATACATACAGAACATTGGTAATACTGTCGTCTTCTTGCATACAGGTGTCTACGCCTATGGTAACATGAGTTTAGACTCACTCTGAAAGAGTTTTATATCCTCACAAAAATTAAATCTTGTGAAATTTCATCTTATTCATGAACAAAAAATGATCTAAAAAACGGAAGATACATTTCTTAAATTAAAAGTCATGAAAAGCAATCCCCTTCTGCAGAAGTACACATGGATAAAATTTTATCGAAGGAAAGTAAAATTCGTAAACTTAAAAAGAAGATCCTTAAAAGGTGCTTCACAACGACACAAAAATTCATAGTTAAAAAGCTTTAAAATCAACCTACATCTGATTAAATGTAATATCAATAAAAGTATTCAAATGCCTGCATAGAAACGTGCATTTCTTATGGAAAATCTACTGACAACTGAACACATGCTAAGTCACATCCCAGTAATAAATAACATGTGTGTTCCAAGTCGCATATGTAAAACATTCAAGTGACGTTGATTCTGTGAATTCAATCTTTTAAGTTTCATGTACGTTTTGATATATTTACATTTCCTGGTTTTTGAATCTTAGTCTCCAGATATCTAAAACTGAGTGTTCTCTTCCGATGGAAGTCTCAGAACAAGTGATCTAATTCACTGAAAAGCTTGACTTCTGTGACTAGATTAAAGAAAAGTTACGCTTAATGCAATCTTTATCACAAGAGATTTTTGTATTTGTTATCATTGTCATTGCAAATCTTACAGTACAACATCTCTTCACAAGGAAAGCCCAGAAGAAAAAAAATATCTTTCTGTGTGCAATGAGGACTAACAAAAGCTGAAAACAAGTCCTCCTGATAAATTAATGAATATAAACAATCCTTAAATGCTCGTAATGGTTGCTATAGCAACACTAATGCCATATGAATTTGATCTTTATGGATGCCATCATTACTGCCATACAATATACTTCCATTGCTTTCAGCATTCAGTGGGATCATACAGCAAATATGAGTCAAACTGAAAATCTCTTTTTCAGTTTTAAGAATCAGCAGAGTATGGCTTTGGCTTCTGAACCCCTTTTCTTTTTATTTTGAATGTTAATAAAACCTACCTATTCTAAACAATATCAAGAACAAGTAGAGTGATTATTTAATTCGCAGTGTTGTCCGTCTGTATACCAGCAACTCTCGAGAAATCGTTAATATTAACTGATTCAAATTAGTAATTATAAAGTTGATAAAAACTGCAACAAGTCATCATTTAAGAAAGGAAATCCGGTTATGATTTAAATCAGGTTGTCAATAAAACATCTGACCATACATTGACCATATACTATGTTTATGCATTTATGGACCAGTCAACATGACAAATTAATATAGACTGGTCAACAAACTAATGACCATTCACCCACTTTCATCTCTCAGAATATAAACGATTAAAAACATGCTGCGAGTGAAATCTACAGAGGTAAAAGCGGACATGAAATCATAATACAAGGGAGGTAACTCTAGATTTAAAAGCTTTGAACAATCACATAAAGGCAAAAATACGACCTGTGTTTCACAAAGGAAAGGAGGGCGGTTTTCATTGACAGCTTCAAAATGAGGGTGGTTAAATGGTGGTTACAATGACGTTGGGTTTTTCTTCCATGAAACAAATATATTCAAATTTTATACACAGAGAAAAAGTGAAAAAATCTATATTATAACAATATACAGTGTCACAATATTGTATTGGGGGGAGGTGCAAAATATATGGAATATTGATAACCGATTTTATATGCACAATAATGCTTAAAAAAAACTTCTTAAAGAATGCTCACCTCTTACTAAATTGTGAACAATGTATTAACTTCCATGCAAACATCTCTTTTTCAACTTTAGAAACACTGTATATGATCTATTTTGTCCTAAATGCCTATATATTAACTAATTATGAAAGAGAACCAATAATAAAGTGTCCCAAATATCATAATAAGCACTGGCATTTTGCCTACTTGTCTCCTTAATGTACAATATTTCCAAATAAAGAAATTCCAAAGAAGTTATAATTTTGGGTAGCTGTATGCCACTTATTCAGGTTATGCTAATTGCAATTGATGCCACCAATGTACCATGCCACGATTCCTTTAAGACTACAGGTAAAATTGATAAAAATCTAAAAAGTCGCAGGTCTATTTGAGTGGTTCGACATAGTTGGAGGGAAGCATGCCTCTTTGTCCCGTTCTTTCTACAGTGCCCTCCATCCATCCCTGGTCGATGGGCTGGCAGAAGATTATCACATCCCCGTCCGCAAAGCTCACCTCATCATCGTCAGCTGCAGTGTAGTCGTACATCGCCTGGCAACACATCTACAATCACCCAATCAAATGCACAGTTTGAAACATTTTTAAATTACTCAATCAAATGGTAAGATTTAATTTAACCAATAAAACAGCAGCAGACGAGTTCTGATTATAATATGAATTGCATATAAGAAAACTTTTTTTTTAATTAATCACTCAGATAAAAGACCAGGGTCACTAAACTCCATTTGCAGCGGAGTAAACTAAGTACTAAAAAAACATGAATTATCCTTAAAGTCTCTGTTAATATCTACAAATGGCAAGTGGTAAAGTGAGGAGCAGACTTGGTGAAGTGTTTAAGCGCTTGGCTTGCGGTGCCGATGATACGGGTTCGATTCCTGGATTGCGCCAGTATGTTTAAGAGGTTGGTTACCTCCTGCTCCATGTTGCAATGTAACAGAAAAATTGTTGAAAGCGACGTAAATACCAACCAAAATGTGGTAAAGTGTCAATAAAATGGAATCACATACTGTTCATATGAAACCTAAAAAAAAAATGCAAAATTGGGTTTTTTCATTACACAGAGTTATTTCCCATATGAGCAAGTATCTGAAATCAAACCACTGTGATGTTAACAGGTTCTAAGGAAACTGGTGTAAAATTACGGGAAATGGTATCGAAATTGTATGTCACAATGGTCTGGCGTCAGATACCTGCTGATACGGGAAATAACTCTGTATAACGAAGAGACCCAAATGGCACAAAGGTGCAAAATAGTTCAGGAAACACACAACTGGAACTTTCGTAACCGTTGAAGGACTAGTGTGAAGCTAACTCAATTTCGTTTATACTAATATTACTGGTCATTTGGTGGGCTTTTTACGATTAAACTATAATCTTGGGACATGGAGCCACTGATATCCAAATCTAAACATATGCACCAATTTTGTATAAACAAAGATGCTTTTAGGTATTTTAGGTGGTATTAAAGGGTAAAATCTATGTGTTAACTGCATAATCTGGCAATGTACATGAAGCAGTGTACATCATCTGACAATGTACATGAAGCAGTGTACATCATCTGACAATGTACATGAAGCAGTGTACGTCATCTGACAATGTACATGAAGCAGTGTACGTCATCTGACAATGTACATGAAGCAGTGTACATCATCTGACAATGGACATAAAGCAGTGTACATCATCTGACAATGTACATGAAGCAGTGTACATCATCTGACAATGTACATGAAGCAGTGTACATCACCTGACAATGTACATGAAGCAGTGTACATCATCTGACAATGTACATGAAGCAGTGTACATCATCTGACAATGTACATAAAGCAGTGTACATCATCTGACAATGTACATGAAGCAGTGTACATCATCTGACAAAGTACATGAAGCAGTGTACCTCATCTGACAATGTACATGAAGCAGTGTACGTCATCTGACAATGTACATGAAGCAGTGTACATCACCTGACAATGTACATGAAGCAGTGTACATCACCTGACAATGTACATGAAGCAGTGTACATCATTTGACAATGTACACGAAGCAGTGTACATCATCTGACAATGTACATGAAGCAGTGTACATCATCTGACAATGTACATAAAGCAGTGTACATCATCTGACAATGTACAAGAAGCAGTGTACATCATCTGACAATGTACAAGAAGCAGTGTACATCATCTGAAAAGCATTTGAAAGGTTTTAAAATGAAGGGCAATATAGGGAGAACTTGTTCTTTAAAATTTGACAAATTATGTGACAAATATAATGCATACTGATTTAAATATTCCACAATCTAATGACAAAGTCTTATTTAATCAATCATATGGCAATTTCATAAAACATGAGCATTTCAATTCCATTATGAAATGTAAACACATCAATTTCTCCTCAATTAGCATGTTAGGTGACGTTTTCAAATAAATACTATGACTGATACAATCTTATTCAAAATATTACGAATAAGATAAATCTGAATAAAAGCTGAAATCTAAATCAGAAATCTTGTATTCAATAACCATCACTGAAAATTCAAATGGCCATTAGTACATCCCTTTAATTAAACAAATTGAAAATATCATGACCAGAAATCAAGACATTTAAAAGACAAGAGGCCCAAGTGGGCCTATATCGCTCACCTGAGTACCTATATTATCAGTCATGCATGAAGGAAGAATTCATTTATTTTTGCATTAATGTGACTAAGTCAACACAGATGTTGAAAATATGTCAAATTTTATTTCAGGCTAGAATAAAAAACAACACTTTTTTGCACATCCATTCACGTGATTCTGATATTAAGCATTTCCTTTGTCTCTGCAAGAAGTCATTCAGGGCAACAAGTTAGTCATTTTCTTTAGGTGGGGCCTTTTGTTGACTGATTTCAAGTCTGGGTCATGAACAACAATTGTTTCAAATATTGTCCAGATCTAACTTAAAATTGCCTAATTTCATATGTTGAGTGTTGAGAAACATCTAAAAACTTATTTAGATGTGTAAAGAAATGAAAAAAAAATTTTGACCACAGCTGGATTTGAACCGCTACTCTCCATATTTCAATTACCAAGTGGTATATGTACTATTGTGAGAACTGCTTTTTAGACATGGTGGCATTATCTGTTAACCAATTTGGATGAAATTTACCAAATTGATAGAGGACTTTTAGTACTTCATGTATTCCTTGTTTCATTAAAATCTTTCATGTGGTATAACAGCAGAAGTGAAAAATGTGATTGAATTGTTCCTATACACCCTCATTTGGAAGTCTTAAAAAATTCATAGAAAATCCAAAAATTGAGATATTGACAAAATTCTTTCAAAGTAACAATCCTTACCATAATTATGATCACAATAGTCCATAAGAAATCATCATTATCAATTAACTAGGAAATATGACACTTTTTTCTGCATTGAATCACCAAGTCCAAAGAAATGTTGAAAAAAATTCTAAAATTTGATTTTGGAAGGGAACCAAAATGACAATACATCTTCACTCATCCCTCTAGATCATTTCTATGCATTCTGTTTGTCTCTGTATACAGCCCGTATGAAAAAGAATATTGTTAAACGAGGGAACTCTTTTGTGACCTACTCTTGACTATGGTGGCACCACCTGTAAAGAGGTCTGGACGAAAACAACAGAATTTGAAGAGGATCATAAGTGACTTATTTCTACCAAGATTTATTAAAATCCTTCAAACAGTTTTGTAGAAAAAGTTGAAAATGTGAAAAATGGCCAACCCCCCCTTTTTTTTTTTGGAAGTCTTAAACGTAAAATTCCTAATTTTATATGTTGAGTGTTGAGAAACATCTAAAAACTTATTTAGATGTGTAAAAAAAAAAAAAAAAGCTGAAATCTAAATCAGAAATCTTGTATTCAATAACCATCACTGAAAATTCAATTTGGCCATCAGTACATCCCTTTAATTAAACAAATTGAAAATATCATGACCAGAAATCAAGACATTTAAAAAAAAAACTGACATACCCCTTTGCCAGAATATCTGTCGGGATGCACAGGTTGCTGGGGTTGCGGAGGAGGAGGCTGATACTGCTGAGGTGGGGGCTGGTAGGACTGTGGTATTGGTTGTGATGCTACAACATAGAAAACAAACCATAGAACTACATTAAGACAAAATCAGAACTTCACGTCAGACCACACATCAGTAAATGAAGACGTCTGACTGGGTTGTGTGAGCAATGTCACCAAGTACATACATTTTGGTGTATCATTAAACAACTAGAGTATGTGTGTAAAGCATATGCCCCCCATATTGGCTTAATTCATAGCAGCAACAAACTTTCCTAAATTGTAAGTTTCATAGGCCTTAACTTCTGTAAATATTACCAGTAGTGTAATATTGCCTTTTGACATATTGACCCTCAAATCTATAGACATCCTTCCCTTTCAATAAGATTTTAAATTACCTCTGTTTAAAAGAACATGGCCTGTAAAAGATGTGAAATATGATCAAATTCTGATTTGCATTTAATAATATATGATAATACATAAGTATCACCTGAAAACCAGTAATTTCAGGCTTTTCTATCAGCTGTGACCTTCACTTTTTACCTTATTTTCCCAAAATCAATAGTGTTATTCCTCTCTTGATAAGAAAGCATATATCTAAATCTGGTTTGAATATGATGAAATTTACTTGAATAATCATCCAAAAACAAATAATAACAGACTATTTTCATTAGCTGTGACCTTTGACCCCAAAATCATTAGGGTTCTTCCACTCTTGATAAGTAAGCATATATCCAAATTTAGTTTGAATATAATGAAATCGACTTAGTTATCATCCAAACACCAATACTAACAGAATATTTTCATCAGCTGTGACCTTGAACTTTGACCTTTTGACCATAAAATCAAGAGAGTTCTTCCTCTCTTCATAAGTTTATATCCAAATTTGGTTTGAATATGTAAAAGGTACTTGAGTTGTCATCTGGAAACTAATAATTACAGACTATTTTCATCAGCTGTGTCATTGACTTTTGATCATTTGACCCCAAAATTGATAGCGTTATTCCTCTCTTGCTAGGAAAATACATATCCAAATTTGGTTTGAATATGTTGAAAGGTACTTGAGTTATCATCGGGAAACCAATGTGTGACGGAAGGACAGACTAAGCAATCACTTAATGCCCCCTGCCATACCTGACGGGGACATAACAACCAAATAAACTTACTAATACACCAGATTGCAAATACTCATTCTGTTAATGTTTTGTATTTTAGTCACCTACCAAATCTTTTGTTCTAAACTTGGGCAGAATTTGGCAGCTTTCTGCCACACTGGAAAACGATAAAAAGGTGTATACAAAAACATGATTCAAAACCACCCATCAGTAATCACAACCTGGAATACTGATGAAATGTATCCAACAATTTATATATTTGCATCCTGTAATGTTTCCAAAGTGTTTTTAAGCTCTTCAGCTTTGTTAGTTGTTGTTTACAGCAGTTTTAGAAATTTTTCAATGTACATCATGGACTTTTTTGCATGATACCTAGCACCATCTCTTTATAATGTTTCTTGGAATGTATTACCAATTTCCCTGTAGGTTTTATGAGATTAAAACTTGCAACTTACAGAAACTGAGTCCTGGGGAAATTTCCTTCAACTACACAACATGCCTAGGTGGCTCAATAGGACGGTGGGCAAATAGAGAGAATAAACATACGATACATGATTTCTTTCAAGCACCCAGAGATGATTGATCATACTGTGTGTAGATGATTAAGAGCTGTCAAGACCCTTGAGACAAACATTGACTGGTCACCTTTAAACTCGATTCTTTGGGATTCATGCTAAGTTAGACACTGACTGGTCACTTTTAACTTACTTCTTTAGACTTCTCGCTAAGACAAACATTGACTTGTTAAGTTTAAACTACTTCTATGGACTTCTCCCTTACCGGTACCTCTTCATTTAAACTTACTTCTTTGGGGTTCCCGTCCACCACCAATTGATCCAAACTGATCGTTCATCGGGTCATAATCTGCTATGGATCCAACACGGCGTGAAGGCCCTGTCGACTCAACTGAAAATGTTATGGATATTGTAATTATTATGCAACGTAAACTTTTAACTAACAATATATCTATTAGAGTGGGCCATAAGTAGTTTCAATTTTGTTCTTACTCATCCAACATTTCAATATTATATAATACTCTATAACTCTTTTATACCAAACTATCATATCACATGTAGTAAAACTATGAAATTAATACTATATCATAAAAATTACCATTGCATTTTGATTTTGAAAAATATTATTTTACATTTATATACATGTATTTACATTTTATCACTGAAAATTAGAATATAAAATACTGAAAACATAACTGTTACGTTTTAACAATACTCTAAAAGACATTTTACTGGCAAGAAATATTGATTAGTGCAAAGTGCTTCACACTTTCATGTGATAATAGAATTCACAAGTAAAGCCTATTTCACAATATGTATGTTAAAGAAAAACCTATTCAGCCACTTCATTTTTTTTTCTTACTTTCTTACAGAATCACTTGAAATAAAAAAAAAACAAAAGAAACAAAACAAAAACAATCATAATTCATAATTTGAATACAGAAAAACCACATAAATCAATTTAATGGAATATTAATATTACATGAATATAAAGTGAATATAGAATCATTACATGAATATTAGGTGAATATAAAATACATGAATACTATTAAGTGAACACAGAATAATTAAACAGTTAATGTAAGGTGAATAATTAATCACCAAATTAGTTTCTTTAAATTAATTAATTCATGATAATAATTAAGTGACCATGAAAGCTGTACTTCAATATAGAATCCCTATCCTTAAGACTATCAGGTGAATATAGAATCACCAAATGAATACAAAGTGAAAACTAAGTCACCAAGTGAATACTACATCATTTAAAAGTGAATACTAAATCACCAAGTGAATACTACATCATGAGGTGAATATAGAATCACAAAGTGAATACAAAATCACCAAGTGAATACTAAATCACCCAGAGATAACAGAATCACAAGTGACTAGTAAACCATAGAGAGATTATAGAATAATAAAGTACATACATTGAAAAGTTTTATAAACTAAATAAACAGAAGAGAGTAATTATATTAAGAAAATTAAATATCTATAAACAAAGCTTCTTTTTCTTATAAGGCATACAGAGCATAATGCAAGACTAAAGGTAACTTGTTATGGGAAAGGTGAACACTACCTAAGGACATAATAAAGGCAATTTGTTTATTTATTTATAAGCTTCAATCAATGGAATTTATCATTATACATATTGATCTTCATTTAAGGTATAATCAAATTAAAAGACAAAAGGGGATTACTTAAATGGTGATATGTATGGTAAAAATATTGTCAGTTTGACCTTTATGTAAGGAAACTAAGGGGTGGGTAATCAGTAGGGTGGTTGTTGGTTGGTTGGTGTTTTACGTCGCTTTCAACAATATTTCAGTTACGATACGACATGGAAGCAGGAGGTAACCAATCTCTTAAACATAGTGGCACAACCTCAGGAATCAAACCCAGTTCGTCGGTGCCGCAAGCCAAGTGCTTAACCACTACACCACGCCTGCCCCTGGTAATCAGTAGGAAGGATGTAGCCAACATATGAAGAAGATATATGGATCTAAGATTGTTTTCAACAAAATGCATACAACCATCTCTTAGACATATTGGCACAATCTGAGGATCAAACCCCCATCAACTGCACTGCAAATCAAGAGATCAACCAATAAGAAGTGGAAAAAAGGAATAATCTTAAAACAAAAAATCGTGAAATTGAAGAAAACTCTTAAATGATATTATATATATATATATATATATTCCGAAAGGATTACGGCAGGATTAGATGAAAGAAATTCATATTTTCATAGGGGACATTCAGATAAAGGAGGTATTATTGAAAATAAAGGAATAGCTAGGAGTTACAAGAGAAGAAAATCTTATGATCTGACAATGCATTATGATGCTATGATGCTACAAGAAAAAGACAGAATTAATATGCTGAAATCCTTATGTGAATAAAGCTAAGTAATTGAAGTATGAATTCTGCTAGAGAAAGAGAAAGCTGAATACAAAGAAAGTACAGTTAAAAGTAATATCCATAACAAAATATGAAAACAAAGTATGCAGGCTGTCACCATGGATACATAGTAAATATCCTGTAACCATTAGCAACTACTACTTACAACCGCCATCCGACCCACTCGAGGACAAACGCTGTGAGGATCGTCGCGGCTCAGAAGACGTGGAAGGAGTGCGACTAGCATTGAAGTTTCGGTCTGTAGGTTATCAAATAAAACACTCAAACTACATGTATACTATGTACTACAGCATGCAGTACCCAGCCCCTATCACTAAATCATGCATCTTCATTAAAATTATGTCGCAAAACCTACAAAATAATGCAGTTAAACCAGTCTTTAAGAGCCATTACCTGGAGAAGTATTTTTATTCATTATTTTATGCAGAAACAGGGTAGTTTCATTTTTATGGTGGCAGCAATTTTAAGTGGTGAAGGAAAACAGTGAGATCAACCAATATTCGGCACGAGCTTGGGCACGGTGGCAGATCTTCCCACTTTCCTTGACCATGATAAACTGAAAAATAAAAGCTAACCAACTCAAAGTGTGGCTTCTGTATCAAATGTAATTTGATATAAACATCCGACAAGAAAAGAACTTTAAATGAAGGCTGATTAAAACATTGTAATTTAGCAGCTTTTCTGACAGGTTTAACTGTGAATTATATGTTGGTCATTGCGTCTTGTATATCTCAAAGTTACTTCCCTTTACCTATGATGCTGACTGTACTATCTCCAAACACTAGGTCTAAATATATGGTATTCTAATTCTGATGTCTTGATGGATCTCATACATGTTTCTATCATACCCATCACTCTGTATGAAAGGTATACACATGTCTCGCATGTTATACACACCATACACATATGCTACACACACACACACACATTACACACACACACACACACATTTACACTCTCTTAACACATATCTAAATACTATTGATGTTACACATATTATCACCTTGCTACAAGCCTACATCCACACTACACACCCAATCTCACACATGTTGCACATGTTACACTACCAGAAGTTTTGTTTGGCAAACAACCTTCACATGTTATGACACTAATGACACACAGTGATGCTTTTATATACTGGGGGAGGGAAGCATCTCCTTTGCATGTGCTAATGTCCATTTTGACAGAGGACCACTCAATTTATCGACTCATCATCAAGAAGAGAGGACACATCTAATCAAGGACAAGGTTCAAACTTAGGTCCTCCTGGCTGGAGACAAGTTGTTCCAGGTTTTGAGCAGGGCACAACATTTCAAGTCAGGTGCCCATGTGGTCCCTGCAGCAGTATATGTATTTTTCGATGACTTTAATAAACGAGAACAAAATTTATAATTCATATGGAAATAAAATAAAGTAAACACAAAAATTAATTTTTGAGTTTAAGATTAAAAATACTTATAGAAAATAAATATAAATTATTGCATTAACTCTTTTCTAGACACCTACAATGTTTGGGACCACTGAATTTCAAAAGGTACGGGCCACTTGGGTCTGTAAGTGACTACTAACAAATTATACCGCTGTAGGGATCATATAACCCCTCCATTATTATAATGGGATTTTTTAAAACACTTAAATATGCACTGCTATATCACAAGTAAATTGTTTCCGTTGATACATGTCACCATGTTAATTGTCCCGTATAACTTATCACCCACTCCTGATAAGCAAAGCTTAGAGGGATCGAGTGAAGTAGACTGACACAAGAGTGCGACATGAATGATCCAGGACACAGCAGTACAGTACTTGACACAAGTCTATAGAACATCATAGTTGTGTACTCTTGTGTCAAGCTATGCAAGAAACAATTGCCCTAATATTATTCATCATTTCCTTCCTTCTTCCAGCATTTGTCTTGTTTTCTTTTTGCCTTTTTTTTTTCTTGTTATTTAGAAAATAAATATTTCAACCATTATCCATGGTTAGGTAATTTTGATGGGTCTTTTTAATAGAAGCAGTAAAGTACAATATATTACACATTTCATGTATAATCATGGCATGATTGATTGATTGACTGATTATTGTTTTACATCACTCCATGATTATTTCATGCATATGGTGATGGCATCTGCCTGATGCATTGCATACAAATTTAGACCTTTGCATCGGACCCATCTGAAGCAGTGAGGGATCTTTTACGTGCCACACCTACCGTGACACGGGACCTCGGTTTTTACTATCTCATCTGAAAGACAGAACACTGGTGTGGCCAGCGCGGGAGTCAATCCTGGGACCTCCCGATCATGAGCCGAGCACCTTATCCACTAGGTCACACCGGCTTAATCATGGCATGACTACTGCATACATAGTCTGTGTGGCTCAATGGATGAGGTGCTTGTCTCGTCATCAAGAGGTCCAGGGTTCAACTCTCACCATGGGCAGAAAGATGTCCTGTCTTTGGATGAGTCAATAAAAACTGAGGTCCCTTGTCATAGTAGGCATGGCACGTAAAACTTCCCTCACTCCTTCAGGTGGGTCTGTTGCAAAAGTTTAAATTTCTGTGCAATGCATCAAGCAGATGCTTTGACCATATACTCATATATAAGCATGGAGTATCATAAAACAATAATCAATCAAACAATCACTGCACGCACATTTTACACACATTACAAATTACACCACTGTCAAACACTATACTCATAGCACTTCTTCACACTACACATTTCCCTGTTGCACACTTCACACATTACAATTTCTACACAATTAAACACTCATACTACACACATTTCATTCTACACACATTACACACCACAGACAATATACACACTATGCATATTTATCCTGTTACACATCTTCAACATTATACACTATACACTTATGGAACTAAATTTACACTTACACACTTGACTCTGCAGTAATTTACACATTACATTTAAATTTGTACACATTCAAAACCTTTTGCATGTTACTTTCAACAGACACATACTTTACACACAACACACTTTTGACATATTCTACACATACAATGATCACAGACAATGATGGTTATAAAAGCATTTCACTGCATGCCATACTAAGGCTGTTCCATGCACCTAATAACTATATATATTGAATGTTTGATGCATATTCAAACAAACATATGACATGCACTGTGACAAAGATGTGATGAAACCGATAAAGCTTGCAATAACATGACTTTAAAATAAAAACAGTAACACTTTTTATGAACTTTCCACTGTTAAATGATCAGCGATTTTTAGTTTCATTTTCTATGCTTAAAATTTAAAAACAAAATGTGATGAAACAAATCTATTTTCATCTCTCAAAGTTGTGGGAATTATGTTTTGGTCTTCTTTCAAAAAAAAAAAAATTAGAAACATTCCAAACACAAATGCATATTTACATGACTATGACTGAATTAAATATTTTCCTTTAAATTTATCACCAGATGCAAGCACTTGCTGTAATATGGGTACAACACATTACAAAGCATTAGTTACTATGGCAACAATTCCAGTATGCAAAGTTAGTCACATAATGCACTGATGTCACTACACAACATCCAGAAAGAAGTATAGACAAAGAGATGAAAATGGTATGGGACAATATCAAAATATGCTTTCTCATTTCAGTCATGCACAAAATCTCATTACTATAATAATTTATCAAATCAGCAGGTTTTTTTGCAAAATAATGATAAATTATCCCCTTAGCAGGTTTTCTTTTTTTTCACAAATAAGCAGATCATTCTTACATAGTCTTACATATACACTTGTCAGACTCATATTTTGATACTGTCCCTACTCTATGTCCCTAAACCGAAACTGAAACAAAATCATGTTTACCTGCTGCTGGTCACGAGGGATAAAAAGAAACATAAATCAGGTTACAATATTTTTCTTATATTAGCCTGAGATGATTTCCTTGTATAAATTTAAGTATCAGTCCATGTAAGAATTAGGCACCTGTTAATTACCGGTAAGTGATTCAATAAGAAAAAATTACTGGTCTTTTTATTCCTACAAACAAGTAGTAATGCGCAACTTTTGAAGAATTAGATACTTATTTGTGAAAATATGGAAGGTGAAAAAAAAAATTGAGGTGTAATATTGACTGAAATGTATAGACTAAGTTTTCTGCCACTTTCTTCCCTGTTTATAATACTGTACCTTGTGAAAAAAAAATGTGGTGGAATAATATTCACCAACTATAAATATCTTAACCAAGGATTTTCTTAGTTCCCTTAATACAAAACATAAGTACTGGGTATACCACAAAGGCATTAAAAATTCTGCAGTTTTGTTTCCTTTTCTTTCAGAGTAGTTTCCCCTGCCTGATTCTCACATGGACCTTTACTTGAAGTCATTCAACAATCATTAGTCTTTTACAGTGGCAATCACAGTGTACTGGTGGAAGGAATCATAATACTTGGTAAAAACCATCAACCATCGTCTGGCACCCTGTCAGACCTTACCATTTGTCCCACGTATCATTTAAACCCAGACTAATACTGACTATTGGGTCATTTTGTTATAAAGAGTTATCTACCCTTTGGGTAGTTATCTGACGTAGAATAATTGTGACATAAACCAATGCTATGGAAACCAATATGTAAATAAACGGACAAAAATGTCGCTTACAAATGAGTTCCTTCATGTCACAATGGAGATGATGTCAGATACCTTCCGAAATGGGAAATAACTCTGTATAAGGAAAAATTGCAAATCGCTTTATGTTTACTGACTATGAAACTTTATACATCCTACATCTAACTTGTATTACGCTTTACAGTCGACATAAGTTGACAGAATCAGTTTCATGCCTTAGTGAAAAATCATACGCTTCATTACAAACAAATAATAACAACACAATAAATGAGAACAACACACTGAGCCTTGATGCATCATGACATCTCTGCACCAAATAGCCAAAATCTTCCGGAAATTTTTATCCTTAAACTTATTCTTTGACAAGAATGTTTCAGAATTTGATGAATCAGAAGAGGAATATTTAGCAGAAATAAAAATGCCGAAAAAGGGAGACACTTAGGTAAATATTAAATCAATCGTCCCGAGGTTACTTGAGTGGCCTGCTGGAAATTCACAGACAGACAACCGTAGTGATCGTTACATTATTCTTCACTGTCCTTGTGTATCTGAGGTGACAGAAAACTAAGTTAGACAGGAAGTTTTCTGAGCTTAACAATGTAAAAATACTTAAAATCAGTGTGCAAAATGTCTTGAAACATTTCAAATCTTCTGTTAAATTTGGTTTTTTGCCACCTCCAAAGCAAGGGGACTCTAAAAGATCACTTAGTCAGCTGTCTGTGGGGTTTTTTTTCTAAATTCCAAACACTAAAAATGAAACACCTCTATTATAAATTTGACGATTAGAATGGCAGATCAAGTATAAGATTTCTGGAACACCATGCACATCTAAATTCCAATTAAAAAGCCATTATACACAGTAAACATATAACATATTAAAAGAAACACCCTCACAAAGTATATGTACTCAATTACAATCATGATTGAGAAGCTGTATGGAACACCATTTCAATCTTCATTTCCAAAAATTGAAAAAAATTACCACAATTCACACCATTTAACAAGAGACAAGATGCACTGTTGCTTCAAATTTGAATTGAAACATTTTGATTAAACTTATCATCAATCTATTGTAACACACAAAGTAAAACTCCAGTATATATATTCATCCAGACAATAAACTACAACACAATGCAACTATGGAACACCATTCCTGTAATTATTTTGTGCTTTAAAAAGTCATTTTACCACAACTTTTTGCTACTCATTTATGCCAATATTCAAAACCATTAGTTAATCTAGCATCTAATAACATATGGTGCACAGTTTCTGTCATAATTCTAACTAGCCAATACAACACGAATCTCACCTTTGCCTACGTTTGAGTCATATACAACTCTTGCTTGCTGATTTCTTGCCGAGTAGGGAGTACCGCTTGAGTTCATGTCTGGTTCATAATCACTGATTTTTCCGGGGTTTGATCGAATTCGGGTTTCTAGAATTAGGAAGTAGTAGAAGCATGCACAGATTAGGAATGAGATTATAACAGACCAGAAGCCATCATTATAGCATGAAGATATTAGTGTTCTCACTATCAGAAAGAAGGTGATGACTGATCAATTGTCAAATGCCAAAATTTGCACCCGTAGAAAAAATCTGGTCACTATGATATTATGATCAAATGGCCCTCCATAGGCTTCGGAAGTAAATCAATTAATTAAAAAGGTCTTGAACTTATCTATTTTACAAGGCCACAGTACAGGTTGTTTTTAATGGGACAATGATTAGTATAGAACTAAGACAAAATGTGGAGGGACTGCCTCCCTCCCAACTACATTCTTTGGTATTGCCTCCAAATAGAAATTTTATGACCTGAGATCCCTTGACTCAAGAATTGCCAGATTCATTTTAAGCATGACCAGCAATAATCAAGGTTCATGATGACATCACAATTCATTCAATTCAAGGGCTATTTATTTAAATGACATAAGAAATGAATACATTTGCCAGCAGGCATGTTGCTAACACTCTAGCAGTAAGTCAGTCCCTTAAATAATACTGTGTAGTGCTTAATTACAGTTGCATTACGGGTTTTTTAACTCTTTTTTTATTTCAAACTTTTTCAATGTTCTTTCTTTGCACTTGTAGGGTGTTAGTTTTATCAGTGAAGTTCAAAGTCTGACATACTATCCAAATCAGTATTTTGTATTAATCAATAATTTCAAAACATACATTTTAAATTTCTGAAAGTAGGTGAGAACACTAAATAGTACTACTAAACGAGATGATGATGGTAGAAGCTGGTAACAGCAGGGTGAATGGATATATGACAGAGGAAACATATGTGTTTTTTATAAAAAAAAAAAAAAGAGCATGTCCAATTAAGAGCTATGAAATATGTGATTACCATATGTGAGTCTTTCTATACATGAATGTATTAGAAGATTTGAATATTCTAACTTGTAAAACATGATTATTAGAAACACATATGTTTGAAATTAAGCAACAACTGATTTATAAAGACATCAAAAATATCAAAAATATAAGATATAAGGAAGTAGAAAAAGGATATGATTAAACAGAAAACATTCACCTGGCGATGATACTCAAAATATGAAGCATACATATGTCAACAAGTATATAGATTAGTTGACACATGCACATTATGTGAAATATATTAAATATGTGAAATAGAAAGAATATTGCATATCAATGTTGGGCAGTTTATAAATGATAAAGTCAGCTAAACATAAATCCATAAATTTAAGCAGATATGTGTGATCATACATGTAGAAACCTCATGTTAACTCACAATTCGCACATGCACACACATCATATCACATTTCACACGTGTACCAATTCCTACTTTTATTCATACTGTTACATGTAAATGTATTACAATGAAAGGCATATCATATATGCCCTCTCATATGCAATCATATGAATATATATCACAATAAAACAGCTCATCCATTCATTAAAATAACATTTCAGCCAAGTAAAGCATATGTAAATTAGCAGAGAAATTATAACTTCATGTTTTCTGAGTGACTTGGTATTTCAAACACTGTTAAACTCCATTCCGAACATGCTTAAGATAAGGCAGGGCATTTCCAAATATTGACTAGGTGCGATTTAAAATCTCACAGAAAATACAGGAATAATAATTAAAATTCCAATATACATGTATATTTAAATTCCAAAGAAAGTATATCATTAAAAAATCAAAGGGTTATATACAATTAAACTTTGATAGCTATAAGTGAAAAGGGACCTTCAAAATCTCTTAAAGTTTATGCAGTTTCAAATTTTCTAAGTTTTCACATTGTTGATAAAATGAACATAATGATTAACAAGTTTGTTGGGATCACATAATTACTCTGAGGTTACAGGAGTTTTCCAGTTTTCCATGTACGAGTTATCACACTTCGGCTGTACAATAAGCATCTTAAATTTGTTATAATTAGATACATTGAAAATAGATAATAAACGTAATACATTTCAAATAATTACAGAGTAGTCATCAATGTGTGTTCGGGAAAAACAAATGCCCCCAAGTGGCACCAATTTTTTTATAAAGCAAATGTCTTTAATCCTCAACGCACAGACAAAATGCTACAGTATATTTACTATATGATCCTCGAAGTAGGACATAAAAAGTAAGATTGTCAAAATTCAATTTCCTATCTATGTCATCCATTAAGAAATCTTTAAGAATGCTGGAGACTTTGGTTTGCTTACTGATTTATTATTTTACCACACTTCAACCTTAATTCATTATTGTTGTAACCATGCCAGGTTGTGTACTGAACAAAAGCAGAACATTTATGTGGATGAATATAAGTCTTTATTTCCAATGCAGATTTTTTCTTCTTTTTTTAATATCAAATATAACAAAATTCTAACAATTGAATAAACAATATTTATAGGTGCTAGTAAAATAAATTTCAATTTTAGGTAAGGATGACAAGTCTCAAAAGAAATCCATTTTAAAACGTGAAACCAAGTTTTTTCATAATCAAATTAACCAAAAACCCCAATTTTGAATAAACACCTAGAGATAAATAAATTTCAGTTTTGGTAAAAGATATCTCATGACCAAGTCTCTGCTTAGGTTTGCACTAATGACTTTCCAAGAAAAGAAATAACTTACAAAATGCTTGGCCAAATCACTTCAACATACAGAATACAAAAAAACAAAGGTTACATATACAGTCTATGAACCCCCTCCCTTCTTCCTTTTTGCGAGTATGTGTTTCTGCATTCCCCTTACCTCCAGTCTGCTCATGAGCGGGTCGTCTCTGCTCCATCTGGGCTAGTTGATCTCGTGTTTTGTGATACTCAATGTTACTCTGTATTGCTGTGTTCTGCTTAATTCTCATCAGTTCAGGGTCATCCACCACAGAAGCTTTCTTTCCTTTCATTTTCTCGAAATCTTCATGGTATTTGATCTGAAATGTGAAAGTATGATAATACAGCAAAACATTTTTTTCTAGTCCTATTCTCTTCTTTTCAACAGCAGATTTACATCCAAACACAATAAAAACCCCACAAGACTGAAATTTATAAATTCAAACAAATATTCAAGCTGATATGCCAGGACTTTTAACTTCTGTCAGTGACAACATCATAGAAATGTTGATGACATCATAATTATGTTAATGACATCATAGTAATGCAGATGATGTCATACAAAGGGAAATACTGCTTGCTTCTTTAGCCTAAAACGGACTATATAATGTAGTTTAAACAAATTTGAAGCAAAATGACACGAGAAATCGGGGAATGTTAACATGACAAATACTATCTGAATATTCTAAAGTAACGTAACAGTTTCATACGAAACACAGGAAAATCATTATGACTCACAGAATTCAAACTCCATATTTTGAAATATGTTTCTTACAGGTTGAACTATGCCATCTTTTACAGACTGACGATATAAATGACATCAACTTATGTCCTGACTTTATCATATCTACTTAGTTTTATGCAGTATAAAAACATTTTGGCATTCACATGCTGCAAACAATGAATGCAGTTGTATATAAAATCTAGTGTTTAATTACAAACAGAACTTAGGCAAGTTAGGGGCTAATACATACATTGTCTATGAAGAGAAAGTTCTTTCCTATGACAAAATTCATAAAAATTACACAAGTACCTTTTTTTTTACTTAGTTTCTGGCTCTTTAAAAGGTAAATTTCACCCAAATCTAAAATAATTACAGATATTCCAACATTTAAACAAGGAAAGATATCTTGTTTGTTTTATGCCGTTTTCAGGAATTTTTCATTTATATGAGCATTTCGGCACTACAAGTAGTTCTTTTCAACTTAGACTTGCTACTGACCACCCACACTTAGTTTTGGAACTTCCACATGCCAGCAAAATCCTTTATGCGAGACTCCTATACAATCTTCCAATAATCAGCAAATCTTGCTAACCATATGGCCAAGCCAGATTGGCAAATAGTATGGTAAACTCAGATTGGTCAAACCTCTAAAAACTGTAAAATGTCCAAGTTTGTCATCATTATAAAGGAACAAAGGTAGCTATAAACAAATAAAAACACACTTACACTCATAGGATAGGGTCGAGGGGGTCATACACACAAGTGGACAGTAGGAAAATAGAGAGAAAGGAACATTGTGCGAAGAGACTTTCAGTATCTCATAATCCTGAAAGTCCATGCAAGTATTTTATGAACTTCAAAAAAGTGAACAACCACGACTTTTGTCAAAGTGGCAGATCTTCAAAACCTTAGTGAAGGACCATGCCAACATGATAGAAATTTGAATCCTGAAAATCCATGCCTGAAAGTTTCTGAAACTCACAATGCATGCATTTGATTACCAAACTTGTATTTTGTGTATTTCTGCGTATTGTTTCCATGGCAACAGTGTCAGCGATTTGGTAGTAATTAGCTCCCTTGGACTCCTCAAAGCCCTTATGATATTCTATCTACACGATAAATAAATGCATTGACGTCAGTACAAAGAAGTCGAAGAGAGTTGCAGAATTTATATTTCTAAATACATGCTCTCAGTTGTTTTGTTTTGAAGGAAAACACGAAACATTACACATCGAAAGTTGTACAATTCTGTTGTAAGACAACTATAGACTGTAAAATTCTGCAAAGTGGTAAAAAAAACTTTCATTTTATAACACAGTTGTAAAGTATGTGGATGATAACGCAAGTAAGAAGTGAAGTGATTTCGTGTTGGGGGTGGGGGTGGGGGTGAGGGTTTCATACGACGTTCACAAATCAAACAAAATAGCTAAGAGAGGAACACGTTATCTATGAAATAAATCAGAAATCAGTCATACAGAGTAAGACCACTGGATGCATAATTATTTTATGGTTCATTTTTGCTATTCAACATTTTTGCCTTGATGTACATCCGACAACACATACAGTAATATTGCAATGAAAGTAGAATAGTATTCGTCTGTCCAAGAAAAAGTGAGGAATTCAAATTTTGTTATTTGCAAGCAAGCAAATAAAAAATAAATCCAAGAGAGTTCTTGTAGAAATGAGCAGATTGGGGCTCTCTGTCCAACATGGGGTAAGAAAAACAAATATTATCATTCATAGAGAAGCAAAGGAGCAAAGCACAGGGTTTTCTGTATAAATGAAGAGATAGGGTGTTTTGTCCTAGAGAAGGTAAGAAAGTTAAATTTCATCATTCTCCATGAAACAAATGAACAAAAAAAGGGATTTCCTATAGAAATGAACTGATGGGATGTTCTGTCAAGGAAGCAGCAAGGAAAGTGGAAATTCATCATTTCCTATGAAGCACATGAATAAAACATGGGATTTCTGTATAATGAGAGATGTTTGGAGTAATCTGGCCAAGAAAAAGAAAAGGAATAATCAAACTTCTTCATTCCTATTGAACTGGAAGCAAGTGAACACAAGTTGTGACAATAGTGGATTTCTTGAAGCGTGGAACTGACCGCCCGGTGTACTGAAAGAGACATGACAGGGAAAATCAAATCTTTTGTTCACAATAAAACAAATGAACAAAACATGGGATTTCCTACTGAAGTGAAGAAATAGGATGTTGGCTGTATCAGAGAAAACGAAAGGAAATCAATTTCATCATTCGCAAATTGGCAAATGAATCAAAATATCAGGTCTTCATCAGCAGTGAAAACAGATGCATGAGATTGCTCAAGGGTGTTCCATGCTCTCTTACATTACCATGCTGATATTTTTTGTATTTTGGCGATGTGTCCTCATTTCTGGAGTATCGTCTACAACATGGATATGAGATTTGGATTCTTCGAATTCACGATGATATTCTATCTGTAAACAGTTCACACAAACAAGACAAGTAAGAGTAAAACTAACCCATAAGGTATAGTCAAAACATTCAAATGAGACAGATCATACTCCTGGAGATATCCCTGAGAGGTACCACTAAAACAATCACATAGAAAGAGAAGAGAAACATTTAAATGACCAGGACATACTTCTCAAACCCATCAAAGGCAGTGACAATTATTTCCTTTAACAAACTCGACACAAAACAATATCGTCCTTTGATCTTCACACATTCCACATATTTCAAACAAAACTAGAATTTAGTTGGCTTCAGACAGAAAATGATTAGTAGTATTTGATATGAATGTTGTTTCGTTTAAGATGCACTTCTATCACACTTAAATAACTTAACCTAAATGGTTTACCCAGTTTAGTGGTTTGTATGTATATCTACTAGTTGTTACATGTCACATCAAGATGTTTCAATTATACGGTGATGGCATCTACCAGATGTGCAGCAGAAAAATTTCGATCAATGCATTGGACCCATCTAAAGTAGTAAGGCGTTTATACCAGAGGTATCTGTGTACTGGTGTATGCCGCCCTACGTTGCTGACTCTATTGATATGGTAATAAAGGGGTTACCATATCAACAGAGTCAGTGATGTAGGCGGCGTACCAATAGAGATACCTGTGGTTTTTACAAGCCAACATATACATGTACCTTGACACCTAACCTTGAATATCAAATTTATTTATTATACGAAAGACTTTACACCAAAGAGTGGCTAGCTGGCCTTGACCCCATGACCTCTCAACCTAATTCTCCTAACTACTGATCTAAGTTACCTATAGTTATTAATAAAGGAAACTACGTATAGAATAAGTGTCTTATTTTGTGTTTTTAAAGTACTTTATTCCTGCATGAAAACACAAAATTAGACACTTATTCTATATAAATTCACTTTTAATTCCAAAATATCATACTGAAAATTCCATTTCCTATTTATAAACTGCATCATAAAATCGTTTCGGAGGGGAGTTGTAAATTGAAAGAAACAGCCAGTGTCCAATGACAACATATCGTTTATCCAGAATGACATACTCTCGTTGAATGTCAAGCACTTTAGCGCAAAATACGACTTTAATGACGTATAACAATCAAAAGTCTGCCGAACGTCGCTTTCTATGTTGAAAAGTGGGTCAAATATGGGGCGTTATGACATCACCAATCAATGTATTTTATACAGAAATAAAATACAGAGGTCTTGAAAGCTTTATCTCAGGCAATTACAGTGGTTGTGCATATATATATATATATATATATATATATATAAATTTTTTTTCTCTAACACTACGCAAAGATTATTTGATAGTAGATTATTTGTTAGTAGTGCACCGGTCAGTGATTAGTGTAAGTATACTGCAGAACCAGAAGAAATATCCCCCCTCCCTTTATCAGATATGACAGAGGTGACAGGCAACAGTGGAGTCCAGCACAGCTCTTCAAAATACTTGGTACCCATAACACTTCTTTTTTCAGAAAACAATTAGTCTGAAGGTCTTGACTGACAAAATTTTATTTGGATGGACAAGATTCTGAAACTGTCTTTATATATTTCATTGTCCTGAAAAACAAATTAACAAAATGCCAGCCACAGCTTTCTTTGATCTAACCTACTCTACAATCAAGAGCTCTATTTTGAAAGTAGAGTAGAACATTTTGGACAACATGTATATATATATAGCACACAGGATATATATACTTTTTGCAGAAAAAATCAATCTGAAAAATAAGCATATGTTGAAAACATAAACAATTTAAAAAGCAAATAAACAAACCACATACAGGTAACTATAATAAATTTCACATGCACTGCTTTAAAGAAGTAAAACAACATGAATGGACAACATAAACATTATCAGAGACGTAGACCACATTGATGACATCAACATAACTAACTATACTTCATAGAGTTCACAGAGTTTATATCAAAGGCCAGAAATGGTCCCATATGCTCTAATGCTTGGCATGATGGTCTTTATAATAACCAAAGTAAATAAATTATATAATGCTATTACAGCACATTCATAATAAATTATCTTTATCAACATGAATGAATTTTGATTAATACTATGAAAATCTTAACAGGTAAATTCATGTAAAACAATATTAAGATTATTCATGAACATTTTTCTGAAATTTTATGAAAATATAATTTCAAATATGACTTCCATTCGACTGTTTTCTTACATGCTCTATTAAAAATACTAATGGAATAATTCTGAAATTTTTAAGACTGAGAAAAAAGTTGCCAAATTCTTTTCTATTTTTTTTCAAATTTTGTTACAATGTATGCTTTCATTTCTATTTCACTAATTGTATCTTATACGACCCCTTATTAAACACTGATTTGATATTTCCCCTGTGAACGCTATGTTAACCATGCCAGTAACAGAATTGTTACCAGACTGGTGTTTTTGGTGTTGAGTTGGTGCCGTAACATATCAGGTGTATCGGTGACTTGAGTGTAACTCCCCTTGGCTCTCTCAAAATCACTGTGATATTGAACCTACAGGACGTAGGGGTGCAAAAAGGTTATATAAGAAATGCTAACATATGATCCAAAATGGATTTCATGACATGACAATTTATTCTTAAATCCAATGATATCTGTACCGAAATATATGTTTTAAATAAGCAAACTCAAAATCTTTAAAAATGAATAATATAGAATTGAAAGTAAAAAGCAGCCATAAAGCGTAAATAATATTAACAGAACATATTAATTGCAAAACGAATCTACACACAGCAAATGATTCTTTGAATCTTTCTAGTTACAACTATGTCCTAGACCTTCTTTTGATTGTGACCTTCATCTGGTTATATACCTTTGTTCGTTGCTGTACGCTACATCAAGATTATCTCCCTTGTACAATGAAAGCATCTTCCTGTTAAATAGTCTACAACATAACCTTTTGACCTCGAGGTCAAACATATTATCGACAGGGCTTTGACGGTACCATTCTTTACATTAACAACTATTTCTTATTCAACTACACAGACAGGCTTTTGAGGTCTCAAGAAACACTCAGCCAAAAACGAATAGGATATCAAAATATCAGCAAACTTTAAAGTTATCTTTTCAAATCTACTTCCTTGATATAAAGTACACCTGAAGTTTTCTAAAGCCCATTCTTGCATACCACATTTCACACAAAAATAAACATCTCTCTGTATATATGTACATAGGTATATATGTCTATGATTTCAGTTAAGTTATTACGGAAGGACTTCAGGACCTGATGTAATATTCTATAACTTATTGCTTTCCTGTATCCTATGGTCTCTATTAACACTTCCTCCTAGTATATAAAATCTAAAACAAGCTCCTTGTCTTAATCTCAGCACTTCCTTCTCCAGTTAACTTGCAAAATCTGTTAAACACACCCTATTTACATCTACAGTATCAAACATAACGCAGTCACTAGGAGGGTCAAATATTAAATTTCACAATTTATGAATTAGATTTTTAGCTTTATCTTTGATCTTATTCAAATAGATTGGATACATGCATTGGTTACTGCTTTTATGCTTTACATCGATGATATTTCAAGTCATATTGTGACTTGGAAACGGGAAGTAACTGCTTGGTGGCAGTTGTTCAGGAATTTCCAAAAGAGCCGGCACCCGGCGAAATTACAACATTTCAAATCACGGAAATCGCAGGTTCAAATTTCCTCCGATCTCGAATGTACTTCTCACATTAGCACATAAGGTGCTCAAAATTACATGCCTCAAATTTCTAAATCACCTCCTCAAATAATTTTTATTGAAAACCTGATTGTTACGTATATATACTTATTTTCAAATACTGGTGAAATGTTGCAATCAAAGATAAATCACCTGCATCGTAAGAAAAAATGCTATAGTACCAACTTTATCCACAGAGAAAAAGGTAAAGAAAATCAGTTAGCTTCTGGTTTTACATCACACTGATTATTTCACTTATATCCCAATGGCCTTTTGCATGCACAGAAATTTAGACCTCTGTAACAGGCTCTCATGAAGTAGTGACAGACTTTTTATATGCCACATCTTCCATGTCACATCATCCCATTTTTTGACCATCTCATCCGACAGACAGGATAACATCTAGATGCCAGTCGAATTTGAACTCTGAACCTCTCAGTCATGAACCAAGCACCTTGCTATCTGAACTACCGGTATGCTAGCTCAGAGACATACATACACATATATTGTGTATATATGTCTCTGGCTAGCTCTATAGCAAAATATTTTCTTACTATGCCTGCTCTATAGCAACAAAACATTCTTATAATTTTCATAATGAGAAAACTCTTCAAAATGTCCAATACTTTAAGACATCTTCTTGTATACTTTACATGTTGTATGGCCTTAACAAATTTTCCATATCTGTAACACAAGATGGAGTTATATTATATTCACCTTGTTCTACATAGTTGAGTATTTTTCCTAACTGTGACTTACATTGCTCTGTATTTTTGTGTTTTCTGCTATTCGTCTTGATTCTGGTGTGTCTGCTACAACAGTGTGCTTTGTTGTAGGGTAATGGCTGAAATAAATTCAACAATACTGAACACATTTATGCTACAGAATATAATTGCTACTTTCATTTTGTTGTATGTTACTTTCACTTTCCTAAATATTTTACTAGTATTATCATGATGGCATTACCTACTAAGCAGTAACCAGAGGTCTTCGACATGCCAAATCTATCTCTGCAGCAGTTTCTAGCTTATAATATTATATACATCAGAAATTATCAAGAATATGAAAATGTTTGGACCATCAAAATTTTCTTCAAACATGCTGACCATGGGTACATGGTGTATGTTTGTTTAGAATACTCATAACCTTTTACAAAACCTTTGTTACTACATTTTTTGTAGTACTATTGACCCTTCCACTGCTGACAGACTTTCATTTGTCATAATCTTAACGTTATTTGCCTGAGATTTGTCAGACCTAATTTCAGCGTTTTGTGGAAAAGCATAACTTTAATACAGCTTCATGCAAAAGTCAATTTGTTACAAACTTACAACACAAAGATTATATCTAAGTTTAAGAACAACTAACATAATAGGTCATGACCATGATGAAAAGCCAGCATAGCTTAAGCAGTAAAGTACTTGTCTCATGAACAAAAGGTCATGAGTTTGATTCTGCCAGTGGCTCTTCTTTGTCATGCGTTTAAGGTGAGACAGTAAAAACCGACGTCCCATGTCTCGATGAAATCTGCATGTTATTAAATGTAAAGTTCTCTAACTGCATACAACAGTCTGGATTTCTGTGCAATGTATTAGGCAGATCATGAGATGCCGTCACCATTTAATTTGCAAGTACAATAATCTTGGCGAATCAAGGTAAAAAAAAAACCCTAGTAAGAATATACAAGTACATTTAGTAATGACTTACTACTACTGAAATTCAATGTTCCAATTGTACTGAATCAGTACAAAAAGGTCATGACAATGTAACACCGATTCATGATTGATAAATTTACCTTCGTAATTTGTTACTTACGCATTGCAATACGGCAATTTGTTGTAACCTTTGTAATTTTTCATGTTCAGGGTCATGTTGCATTCCTGACACTTGAAACATATTTTGTGCCATATCTGAAAAATGTAAAAAGATTTTTCAAAATTTGTGACAAATAACAACTTTAAATAGAAATATCAAATTTCCCCCCTTATGAATTATAATGTAGTAAAACAAGCTGTGTTTGTGAAACACTAATGCCCCCGGCGGCACCAAATTCCAAAAAGTTATTTTTAGCATGAAGGTCAAAACGTCATTGATCTTGGTGTCATTTGAAAGGGCTTCATTAATTGAGTATGCATGTCAAATATGAAGTCTCTATCCCTCACGGTTCAAAAGTTATAGCCAAGGTTAAAGCTGACAACAGACAGACAAACAAACAAATAAACAAACAGGACAAAAACAATATCATGAATATGCCCCCTATCTATCGATCCATGGGCATAAAAAGTCTTAAGAACAAAATGTTTCGACAAGCAGTCAAAAGTTTCTTTGTTTACAACAATATTGGACTGGTCAGTCAATAATTTAAAAACTATTGCCCCCTGAAATCGCCAGGTATGATGTACAGTTGTATGGGCCATGCTCCGTTTTTTTGGCACTGTCATTTTGGTACTGTAAACAAAATCCAAAATGTGTTTGGATTGTCTGTCAAGCAGTCATAATAATTTGAGCCTGGACTAAGTATTCTGAGGTACTGATGGTGAGGCGTTCATAGATTGTAATCCTCATGCATGATCCAGGTACACAACACAAACAATATGATATTCTAACCATAATTTTCTGAACTGTTGTTCATATTGATTGGATCTCCATTGTAAACTAATGAAGCTACCGATAACAAAACATTTATTAACTAGGGATGAGGGCAACATATGATTTGTCTTCAGGTCCAACAAATCATAAATTCATGTTGCCCTCATCACTAGTCAATAATTGTATATGTTTCATTAAGAAACAATTTATACATTAGTTCTTAATTTCTACATGTATTCTATAAAAAAGAATACATTAATATATCAGGTTAACACACAAGCTTTGAAACTTCAAACATGCTCTTGGCTTCCAATTACTGAGGAAAAATTGGAAATTTCACACACACAAAAATAACATGAACCAACTTACAAATTTATAAATCATTAATACCTAAACTGTCATAGTGTTTGGGGGACAGTTTTTGTGGTTTTCCTCCAATATACTTTCACTGCATGGTACATGAGACATGATTGTATCAGATTAAGCAAGGAAAAGGAAAATCAAACCAGCATATATATACATATATATATATATATATATATATATATATATATATATATATATATATATATTATATATATATATATACCCTAAGCAATTTAAGTTTAAATGTAAAAGATACCAAAAAAACTTTCTGACTTGAGAAACAAGACAGGGACACAATGCACGGAATATGACCGGTATGTGCATGTATAGCATGTGCATGTATGTTACATAATGCTTTAGGCTGCCAATAATGTATATCTACATGTATACTTAGATAAGATTAGGAACGTACATGCAAGAACAGCTTTATATCATCGTTCGAGGGGGGTAATGCACCGCACTAGTACTCACTGCAGTGTATCAGCTCTTTCAATGCTAGGTTTTCCTCCCAGTCGCACGGGCTACATGTATGTATTGTAGGTAGGAATGTCAGTGTTGAAGTCGAAGACAGACCTTTTTTCTCGAGGGAGGGGCGGGTTGGCTACTTCCGTTCTATATCTATACACTGACTGTCATTATATAGGTAACGCATTCCATATTTTATACGTTAAGCAAAAAAATTATAAACAAAAATTACTATTTGCTCCTGCAAGGACTTAAAAAAGTTTACAAATTGGTTCCTGTTAATTGAATTAGTATAATTTTACACTGGATTTTTCACTAACACAATATATATTTATATATAACGATAACTTCACTCTAATTTTTATCTTTTTAATCATTGGTGTATATTCCTTTGCTTCCACTTTCCGTATTGTCTGCCTCGCTTTCTATTACAATTTTAGACACCACTGTGTTAAATTAACAACTTGAAGTAATCTACGAAGTACGAACGTACGTAGCAATAAAGTTTATCTACTCCTAAAATAATAACATATCAACAGTTTTGAACCATAAAATGTTTTGAGATAGTCCCTACAACCTGTTGTACTCCAAATATTTTACGTTATCGGTCATAAATCTAGTGAACAGCTACAAGAAGATCTGATTGATAGAGCATTTATACACGGCTATCGAGTCATAATCGGGGGCCGTTATACAGTATAAGCAGACAGGTAGAGCTGCATGTAATTGCGTGGTCGCAAGGGATAGTATGTAATGACCTTATAAGGATAAACTGACCAGGTGCCATAACGCCGATGGACCGATTAATACCAATGTACATAGAAAGGTCATCACTGCTCTTTAATCCTCTAACATACTCATTATGTAAGGACTCCGTCGATTTACAGGGGAAGGATGAGCCTTGTTCCAATCTGTCCATAATAAGTCTTTTTAATTTCCACGTCTTTATTCTTTTATCTGAAGTTTTTGTAGCCGTCACTTCCTTTATCTAAATCCAAGGTCCGCATGTCACAATAAATTCGGAATGTATGTACATATGTATTTACACCCATTATGTCGGCGAAAACAGCTCGCTATTCCACAGGCCCGATCCACATCTCTCTCTCTCTGGGATGACGTCAGAAAAGTGCACTAATACAACCCACTTTCCGTAGGAAGGTAAGAATTTAAGAAGTCCGGCCTTGATGGACGAACCCATGACTCGACCAAATGTCCGCTGGTTATCGATGACTCCTTAACCGCATTTACGTCCATAAAGAGTAAACATAAACACCCTACAGTCACTGATGTTTATTTACTGTATATGCTATATCGTGCTTTATCTAACATTTAGTTTAACCAAAAACTTATCATCTACCTTTACTTTATGGGGCTTTCGGGTGCGTTAAACCCACTTACGTTGATTTTCTGAAGTTAATCATTTAATATTCAAAATAATGCAAATGGAGAGAGAAGCAACAGAGATGAATGAAAAGATAGATATAAAAGCTGGATGAAAATCTGCTACCTTAATCCACATAAGGATTGCTTAAACTGGATGGTGGCGGTCTGTCTTCGGTGGTAGAGGAAAGCAGAATACATACACAGAAAATTACCAATTTTGATTTTCGGGAGATACATGACAGTGTGCTTCGATATCCTCATACGTGCTTGCTATTAAAAGACATACATGGTTTCTTTTCTTCTATATGAGACCGATAGAGGAAATAAAAGCACCTCGGAGAAAACCGATATACTGACGGACCTTCCCGCACGCCTCGACGAGGATTCGAAGATGAACTTTACAAATAGACTACGGTTAACTCAAAGTGTAGCACTTTGTCTCATTCGGATAAAAGGTCCCGAAATCTGGGCAGTGAACCCAGAATAACAAAGAGATGAATGACTAAGGCGAGTTTCAGTTCAGCCTCTTAAACCTGTTCGAAGGGAGACAAAAAGAAAAATGGCGAAGAGTACTTTGAATTCAAGTATCCCTTTCGAAACGACGTACTGAACATGCTGTGTACACACTCCTCGTAAAAACGTTTCAGGAAATGCCTCGCATTACATCAAGCTTACGTACGAGAGCACAGCATCTTCACTTCAGCGGTACATTGACGTGTACATACTGTACAAGGCAATTCATGCTGGGAATGCAATAACAAATCTGTTTTACTTAATCTGAATAATGGATATTCTAGGTTTTGGCTCATCGAGGTCTTGAGTCGTTTTCGCGAATTCTAGTTATATCCGTTCATTTTAAAAATGTATACGTATTTGTGTCATAAGAACTTTGAAATTGAACTCTCCCTCTCTCTCCCTCAAATAAAGACTTTAGACTTGACTGATCTATCACATCACAGCTACATTTGGCATATCATGCTATAGTGATATACACGACTCCGATCTATTCGGAACGACCTGTTTGACTTTGATTATAAAGGAAGATGCAAACATACTAACAAAAACATACATACATATATATATATATATATATATATATATATATATATATATATATATATATATATATATATATATAAAATCACACTATCGGTATCCTTAAAATTCACACGCCCCAAGTTTAGGGGAGCTTGTATCTGTGTCTATTCATAACTTGGAAATTTTCGGCTCTGATTTAACGGTCAACCCCTCAGTCCTTTGACTGTGTGGAGTGCTTGTTTATTGCTGAATAAACCATAATCGTTTTACAATTTTTGCTTATAACTGTGGTAGCTCACATTTAGTGATGGGTACACCAGCAATATCCGTCAAACTTCAGAAATACAACGGCACATTTTCCACTTTGCCTCGTCTATGGTTCGATTCCAGGCAGAAGAAAGATTCTACCTAGCGCTATAGAGTAGAGTCTACTGTGTTCAAGAAATAGATTTTTGACGGTTACTTTTACAAGGCAATTGAGAAAACTCTTTCCTTCATACATAGCCATAGAATCTAGAAAAAAATATGAGTAAAATTAGATTATCTGAACATTCTCTTTAAACTGAAACTGGTCGTCATGTAAACGAAAGTAAATGCATAAATTGTAATGAATTTGGAGACGAATTTCAATTTTCTTTTAAAGCGCCCCATCTATGTACCTCTTCGAATTAAATTTATTAAAAATAAAAGATATTTTTGTGTCGACCCTCATCATTGAAGCCAGCGTCCTATGAAATATTACAATTTATAAGGATGAAATTGAAAATATTCATAATGCCTACTTAAGTCATTATGAATATTTCAATTTCATCCTTATAAATTGTAATATTTCATAGGACACTGGTACAATGTTTATCCTCAAATAATGTTTTAGAGTTAAGAAATTTAGGTACATGTACAATTTTGTGTCTGGCTTTTAAACAAAAAAAATTAAATTTTGTATTACTGTTCATCCACCACTTCATGTCACCGTTACCATTTTCTTATTTACATTTGTAATTGTATAGACGTAACATGACTATTTCTGTAAATAAATGGAACTGAACTGAACAAGTCAATTCGACCTTTGAGATCTTCATGTCAACACAAATGATGCATACTCATGATGGCTGGGACGCAAAAACAAACCGGAAGGAAAGACAAATACTTGTTCACAGTGACAAAGTCGAAGTCTGAGACATACACTCAATAAACCTAGTAACACTTCCATCATATAAGTGGGGAAATCCGAAAATGAGAAGAAAAAAATATACGAAGACCGTGCCCACCTACGATATGCATACTTTCTGCATTCACCACAAATTAAAGAAACATTCCGACAAAAAAAAGCTAACAGCTACACTTACATGTTACGCAGCTTACCTGTGTACGTGAAAATTTATTTATAGATCAGTGCGCGTGCTGATTGGTATCGTTTATCCGCCCCCACGAAATGTGTAATGGAACGAGCAGCAGTCATCCCCCCTTTTGTTCTCCTTTTTTTTCAATTTTCCGAAAAACTACGAACAACCTCCTAACAGTAACAGTGACTACTAGATTTTATGAATTTCTCTGTAAATCTCTATGTAACCTATATCTAGATGCATACAACTAGTTGGCATTCACATATCGTCCACTGATGTAGGTAAATCGTGATGTCCTAGATTTAAATTGGAGTACTTTCCAGGTGTTTGGTTCAAAGCTTCTTGTAGCACCTGCTGAAGGGTCCTTGAAAATGAGACCTTCCTATGCGCTGCCCATGTCAATGCAGGCACAGAACCACATTGCATCTGAGTAGTCACACAGTATAGCTATACACATTTGTATACTATGATACAGGGAAGGGGGCATCACAAACGTAGGAGAAAAATCAACAAACACCCTTAGCATTTCTATTCAAGTATAGCCTACAACGATCCTATAAAGTTTTATTCTATCTTCAGAATATCAACACATAACATTTGAAATATCAAACTCTTCCTCCTCGGCATAGCATGACTTTAAAAGAAACTAAATTCGCTTCAATGACTTTCACGGTCATGACAGCTATAAAATCTGTACTGCATTATTATTTTAAATGCCTGTTATCATGAAGTATCATGGATATATCAAATGCATGTGTACATATCTTCCTCAAACCTGGATTTGACTGTCTAAGCGATTTCCCTCTACGTATAGAATGCTATCCCCGGCAATTAGCATAGTAAAAGCAAGATTAGTTCAAGCACGGAGAACGAACGTTGTAAAACTTGTGTTGGATTTGGTATATTGTTGACTTTCGAGCCATGCCAGGGTCATTTTAACTAGGTATGGTGGTGGACAGTAGTGGAGGAAACCAGAGTGTCCGGAATAAACTATTCTCTGTCGATACAGTGGCTATCTTCCCATTTGGCCCTACTTGTATGGGAATTTAATTCCAACATGACGTATGGAAGGGGCTACAGTGAATTCCAGGTCTAGCCAGTGCATGTTAGTCTAGCCCGCCGCTGAAGTCCCGAACTGAAAATCTTAATCCATCCGTACAAAATTTGATTTATTACATATAACCCTACTGTGGATTAGAGTTGTCCCTCTGTGTGTGACGGGATCTGTCATGATATCATAAGATGTCTGTCCGTCTATCTTGTAATATATTTGTAGATAGGAATGGATGAATTAATTACCATCCAAGGATGAAGGATGACAAACAATTGCATTCTCTAATGAACCGAATGCATTCAAAACCCAGAACCCAGCGGCTGACATGTAGTGCCAGTACTTCACAATAGCCAACAACCAACCCATCCAACTGCCTTTTCTTCATTACACAAACACCGCTATCTCTGTTTCAAAAATATAAAGACTGGGTCTTGCATGTAGGTAACAATTTTGATTTAGGGCCAAAACTTTGTAGGGGGAAGAACTCTTAAAAGCTAAATATTTCTGTCATGATTAAAAACACCCACAGGAATTGCTTTTTATAGGACAAGAGGAAAATTTCTAAAGCTCAAATTTAGGAACACTCCTCATGGACATACCGATTCACCAGATGAAGATTGGCAGGTTTCTCCTGGTATTTTGATGACTTTTTACCACTATAATGACCGACCATCACGGTAGCACCATATAACATGTAAACCAGAGTCATCGGTGTTAAAAAAGAAGCCATATGTCGCCCGCTATCCATTTTTCAACACCGACAATGTGACTGGGACTCCTAAATAACAAACAGACAAATATAGATGGGCTCTGTACACAGTAACCCCTTGTACATGTCGCGTTGCTTCGCAATAAACACCGTTTCGTTCAATTCATTGATTGATTGATTATTGTTTTACGTCACTCCACGAATATTTCACGTATATGGTGACGGCATCTACCTGATGCATTGCATACAAATTTAGACCTTTGCAACGGACCCAATCGAAGCAATGAGGGATCTTTTACATGCAACGCCTACCGTGACACGGGACCTCGGTTTTTACTGTCTCATCCGAAAGACAGAACACCGGTGTGCCCAGGGCGGGAGTCGAACCCGGGACCTCTCGATCACGAACCGAGCACCTTACCCACTAGGCCACACCGGCTTCAGTTACGTTCAACAATAAACGATCTAAAATCACAAACACAACTACTTAGGGTAAAAAATGCTACATCTCTAGGCAAAGAACGAATCCACTACGTTTGCCAAGAAGGTTGTCGTATCAGTGTGAAGTGAGTATAATGCAGAAAAAAACCTCCCAAGTGTATGACCAAAATATAACAACCAACATACTTGTAAATAACATGTAATGATGGCCGTACCGTACGTAAGATACTGAATAGATGGCATACATACTTCAAATTAATCATGAGATAATGTTTAAGGTATGTATAAGCACTTTTGGAGTGGCTTTTACGGTTAATCATATTGAACCACTTACTCTTCCTGCAGCAGAAATTGTTAAGCCTTACGCAGCGCCGCTCCCCAAACTCCGATGAAAAGTATTCACTGATGAAAAATATTCTCCTCATTTAACTAGTCTGACAGTTTAACAGAATTATTGTAGTTCTGGGTTCTCACTAGCCCTAGGAAAACACGAGTCCCAATATAGTCTTGGGACTCACCTTCATCACAAATGTTAAAGAAAATACAAACTGTTGGTGAGTCCCAAACCCATTTTGGTGAGTCCTGGACTCATCTAGGAGAGTCAATGAGAATACTGATAGTTTACAGTCACGGTAACTGAATCAAATGACGAAAAGCTCCGCTGTTATTTACATTTATAAGCTAACCAAAATACATGTAGAGGGACATGAGGAACAAAACCGATGCTACAACTATTTACAACATTATGGTTCATTCAGCTATGACCGCCCAGGATTTTTGCCCAAAGCGGTAAACTTGGATGCGTCCGTTCTGACCATGAGAGAACCGTCTGACTACAAATTACCACACCAACATCTTGATTCCAGGACTCGAAGTCGAACCCACCACATTCCGTCCTAATATCAATCATGCTACCGCATAAGCAACAATTAAAAAAAAAACTAGATGTTATGTAGCAATAAAGATCCCCTGACTGTCCGTAAACAATGTTCTCTTTGTTCAACAGCTGGTCAAACTCTAGATCACACACAGGAAAGCACTACTACAGTATGAAAGAAACGTAACACCAAATAGATTTGTAAAACAATAAACAATCGCCTGAATATGTATACTGCTTAAAGTCTGGTTTGTTTCGAGTTAGCCCCCGACTTAATCAATCCAACAAGGAATAACATTTACAGGTGCAATTAAGACAAACGATTATTTCAAATAGTTACGCACCAATAAATTACATTATCCTATAATCTCGTAACCTCCTGGTTTAATCGCTTGACCAGGTAAAGGGGGCATCTCAAAATAATAATAATACATCTCTAAGTTCTGGCCAAACTAAGTCGACCTTCCTTCGGATAAGAGGGTAAATGTCGAGAATGAATCATTTCATCCGGCCAAACGCTGAAGTAATAATTAGGTTGTATTAGAAAGTAAATGAACAATCGGAAAAGAATTAAGATAAGAACAGACCTGTGACATTTAATACATTGTGACATTTCCAGGTGACAGCGGCACGACATTTAAACTGATCGATTAGGAGGGTCGTCCCAAATCTGTACTGGAAGTCAAATTGCCTGACCGCTCATCCTGGTCCAGACAAGTTCTATTTACTTGCGATATCGGATTTTCTCCTCCAGAACTTGCTGGACTAAATCAGTGACTGATTAGGAAAATGGGGGAGGGGTTTCTATACCACTAAAAGTACTTAGATGAGCTACAGTAAAAAAATTCTGATTCTGAAGAAAACATCCTGAGCCACCTAGTGCATCCGCCACTGTCAGTCAGAAATACTTGCACAAATTAAGTTAAATACCACAAGTTTTTTAGGTAGATTTTCGGCATCTGACAATGTAAAAAAGTTATTTGGGAAGTTATTTCGAGTAAGTGGCAATTTAGTGCATAAGTGTATGTTACATGTAACTTATAGTCATATTTGATATATTTTGTTTTTTAAAGTAAAAACTAAAGGCACTTTCATTTTCATTATCATCTGATATCAATGGGATATCATCAAAGGGTTGGGGCATGATGCTTCTCTCCAGTAATTTGGAGTCAAGAACAGTACACATTAATACAAGTCAGAAAGTCACATACTTTTTGTATATAATGCCTGGATTGCATTTAAATATCAGAATAACAATTTACTATTTAGTAAATGAACGTTTAGTCAATAATGCATGGGAGACATGGTAGCATCCACTACCTTCAGCCTGTACCCTTGTCCTATATTTATTTTTTTTCTTTCTGCTTTCTTTTGTCCATTTTTCTTTTTCCTGCTTTCGTTTTCCCCTTATTGTTATTTATAAGGTTTAAACGAGATGGTAAATATAAGCATGAAATTTATACTCATGAATTTTCATTTATGTATTTGTATTGTATATAATGTTGGCCAATTATATATACTAGTAATTTCATGTTCGATTTCAGGAGAGAGCTTTATATAAGTCCAAGACTTGTTGCTCAATCCTATATATATATGTGTTATGTTATATAATTCATGTGATTTTCTAAATAAATATTGTTTAAACCAATGCATGGGAGACTTGATAATAATAATCTGACAACTTGAGATTAAGCATTTAATACTACCTGCCATACAGGAAAGAAATACTGATTCTCTAAGTGAAAATGATGTGAATGATAAACTAAGTATGCTTAAAGTGTAGGGCACATCCTTATTTTCATTTCAAGTGTTAAAAGAGCATGTTTTCCCTACATTGGCTGCAATGCATATTTCAATAATTTTACTCCCACCACTTTTCTTTCGAATTCTTGAAACTGGTGTGAAAGCACATTAAATACACACTGATATTGACTTAGATCACCATAATCAATATAGATACATCTGAAGGTACCGCTTGTGAGAATCTAGTCTTTGGGGTGTATATGTACAACATGTAGATATTAACATAAAGTTTTAAGCCAAGTAATCAATATTTTGATTACAATTTAGAGTGAACCACCTTCCTAAAAAAACTTATAAAACTTTTAATGGGAAGCCTACAATTCTCAGAATCAATAGACCCTTTTACGTTAACTGCGGGACTGACGTTTTGAGTGGCAAATACATGTAGTTACATTTCCCGGAAAATTTCATATGTCATATTAATTACAATACTGATTGTCTCTTACGTCATTTTGCGGGAACAGTAATAATTTTGCCACTCAAAACATCAGTCCCGCAATTGACGTGAAAAGGACTATTATTTGATAGCCATGATATATTCTTTTATGGCCATGTTTTGATGTTAATTAAAAGAATAGTGGAAATGTTGCGATTTTGTTCTCCACATATCTTTGTAAAAATATTTTTGAAAATAATAAGAATTTTGATCTGCACCCCTATTTCATTTTACAATATACCATAAAATACAGACTGGGGTTTTTTCTCCTTTTTTGGACCACTTTCAGAATTATCTATTGTATTTTCAAGATTCTACAAGTACAAGTATGAATAGAGACCTGTTGATAAACATATTAACTATTGAAAGCTACACTGCTTTTGAAAGGTACTTTAAACTTAACATTGCCAATCTCCTTGTCTAGTGGTATAAGTAATGAATATACAACTTACAAATGCTCCACTGTATAGCAACATTTACATGTAATAGAACTAGAGGGTTACAAGTCCTAAACATGACATTTGCATAGTTGTGTACAACTACAAATCAGTTGGCCAAGATGTACAGCTGGAGATCATGTCAAAGACAAGTCTCGACCTCAAAATTTAGTCAGTGGCTGCAAAAGGGATACATGACAAGTCAGCCAGCGAATTTTAACAGTGTCAGTGTAGAGCTTTCTCAATATTCACGAAGGTGCGAAATTCCTTGCACAAGATTGACCAGTTTTAGTTGTCCCTTTTTTTTTTAAATTACAACACACACACTTATACATGATGCTTAAAACATTCAATTAATAAACAGTTAGCTTATTAGTTTTCATCAATTTTTTTTTTCTCTGAGGGATCATAAACTCTAAAAATACTAAAATTATGTTATGCATTTACTTCATCTGTTATTCCATCAAAATCAATGACAACAGATACAAAATCTGATTGTTCACACACAAATTCACACAATGACATATTGTGTATACACAGAAAAACAATATCTATTATACATCAACACGTCTGAGCAAATACCAAGGACTCGCTGCCCTTAGGTCAAGTTGTACCCTTGTTTTAAATTTGACACCTGTGAAGCGTTGATACATCGGAGGAAACTCGAGCAATTGTAAGTCAAATCCAAAGACATTCTCTATACAAAAGAAATTTTTCTTCTCATACAAATAACAGAATAATGTTCACTATTGTTTTCTTAACGCAGACGACTAAAGTTTACACTTTGTATATCATGGGTCGGTCCCGCCCATTTTATTCCATTGATAATCGAATTCAAAAATCAAAATAACATCCAACAATAATACAGTCAAGGTCAGTCAGGCATAGGTTTTACAGCATACACAATGAGGTCATAATTGTTCTTAATTTCAATGAGAGAAAAGCTATTGAACGAGGGTTAAGGGTTGGAAACAGAAGCTGTGAGTCCCGGAGACTGACGTAAATCTAGAAGCCATTTGTTGCCTTACCTTATCTAGACATTTGAGCTCCTCTGTCGGGTATACGGTTTTCTCGCATTTCGCACAGCGTTTACTCATCTTTGGCCTTAATTAATATGTCTTCATTAATCCTATTGCACTTTAAATGAACACCGTTCAATCAAACACCGAAAAAGTCCGAAGGTGTGAAATTAACTGCACGGAAGTGATGTCGAAATATCGGCAATGACGAGAAAAGGTCACGTGACGAAGTAGAATTTTCCTTCAATCAAGGGGTTGTATCAAAGGATATAATTGTGCCCAAATAAAGTAATTCTCATTAACATTTTTAGTTTCAGTGTTATCAAGGACTTATAAACGTCCTTGGTATTATATATTGATATGTAATATAAGTTTTAATTAACATATTGATCATTAGTGTTAAAGATATATTATCGCCATAAGTCTCCGATATTGTGATCAGTGAATCAACACATCGTTAACTATATTTCTATTGAAACTATCGCCACCACCGTTTGTAATCCGACGTTTATGTATTGTGTGAGAAAACATCCAATACACTATTTATTTATTATTGTTTTACGCCCCTTCACGATTATTTTATGTACATATGATGGCGGCATCAACCTGATGCATCGCATAGAAATCTATACCGCTGCAACGGACCTACCTACCTACCTACATTGAGGTATCTTGCGTGCAACACGCCTATCGTGACACTGAATCGCAGTCTTCACTGTCTCATCCGAAAGACAGGGCACCGGTACATCCATTGAGGGAGTCGAATCCGGGCTTCCGGGTCACGAGCCGAACACTTATTCCGCTGTGTTGCCCAGGTTTTCCAATACATAAAGTGACAGGCACAAATCACTCACCTGTTAGGCTAACTAAATCCCTAGCTGTTCATATCAAGCCATTTTTCTCACAAAAAAGCCATGTATACTCGAATAAATGCATTACAATATATCTGGTGTCCTTCTCGAATTCTCCTTTACTTTCAATCCGCCATTTTGAATAAAAATGACTTCGCAGAGGCTGAAGAGTTCTCTTTACTTGTATGAGGGGCTCCTAAGGAAATCAAGGCGATGAAAATGTAGAGAAAAGAATTTTTATTACTGAATTTGCTTTAAACTTTTACCAAATAATTTTTATTAAAATGTTTTCTGATACTTGCAATAATCAACAGGATTTTAGATAAAAATTCTAATCTTTAATCTTTTTTTTAGGCTTATTTAACCCCACTCTAAGAAAGATAACTCTTCATGCAACCTAGGTTGGAACTACACCAGATGTGTTGTGATGTTCATTGATTGATTGATTGATTGATTTTTGTTTAACGTCACACCACGAATATTTCACGTATATGGTGACGGCATCTGCCTGATGCGGGGCATACAAATTTTGACCTTTGGAATCGACCCACCCGAAGCAGTGAGGGATCTTTAACGTGTCTTGCATACCACGATACGGGGCCTCGGTTTTTACTGTCTCATCCGAAAGACAGGACACTGGCGTGACCAGAGCGGGAATCGAACCCCGGCCTCCCGATCAGGAATCCAGCGCGATACCACTAGGCCACGCCGGCTTCGTGTTGTGATGTATTTATCTGAGTATGAGTGGATCTTTTGCGAAAAAAGAGATTGATGTAAATAGTCAGGTATCTAAATAGCATAGCAGGTGAGTGATCTGTGTCACTCGGTGTATTGGATGCATTGGCCCAGTTTCTATCGACATAGACTTCACACACAAAATATGAACATCGGAATAGAAACGGTGATAGTGGTTGGTGGGGGAGGGGGTGGTGTTGAAGTATGGGCCTGACATTTCAATTGAAATTAGGCTTAACTGGCTCTTATGTAGGAAGAAATTGTGCATACATAAGCAGAGGTGAATTTGCCTAAATGTCCTAATATCCGACAACAACGCACATCAAACGGGTGGATTCAATACATGACGTAAATTTGATATTTTAGGTTTGTATCTTTTGTGAAAAATTTTTCGTGGAAGTTGATAATAAACAAGAAGTCAACTGTGCAAAATATTAACAAATTCTGGTGACCCCCTTGTTTCACCCTATGCCTGATTCTTACAAAGACTAGTACTTAATGAACCACAACACGAGACATGACAGACGATATTTTCTAATATTGTAGAATTCTACATATTGTCGGTCCAATCAAGAGTGCAGATCTCTACTTTCTGAACGGTATAAATATCCTTCTCCCCCATTCTGATTGGTTTATTAAATGATCAAACATAACCACTGCTGTCACCACCGCTGCCGCCACCAGTACCACCACTGCTGAAACGACCACTGCCGCCATTCTCGCTACTGGCAACGCTGGTTCTGCTGCCACCCCCCCCCCCCCCCCCCAAAAAAAGAACGAGATGGCACATGTAATACTGGCACATATATATCGTAGTGTACAACATAATATATCTTTCTAACTATACATAATTTGTATTTTCGGTACTGAATCGTATGAAATGTCTCTTTGCTTATAGTGAAGTCTTTGATTAAAAATTCTAATTATCTTATGTAAGTAAAATTGATCGTTGTTTAAAAAGGATGGATGGATGTACTTATATACACGTAAAACACAAAAAATAACATCGACATTAAAACAACAAATAGAATGTCAATTTTTCGAGGCTATCTGCCCCTTTTTCAGGACGCAAACACATAAAGAATAGAGAAACAAGCACACACAGAAAAAGCTATAACGATGTACGAAGCATCGAATAAGTTTGTATTATTTTTTATTTATTATTATTTTTTTTTTTTTTTTTTTGTTGCTTTTACTTGCACACCGTTGTTGATAAGACATTCTTAAATATTAAAGTTTATTGTTTGTCTTGTACCATGAACTTGCTTCAATACAATGTACAGAGTGTCACAATCACACATTACCAGTACAGAGCTATAATGAAATTTTATTTTAAGACAGTATTAGTATTTTAAGGAGGGGGGGAGGCCTTTAATCATTATCAGTTCCACACTACAAATGAGTAACTGTAACAATGATGTAATATATAAAGCTGGCGACACCTGACTATTTCCCTTAGAACAATGTATTACAGTGACCGTTAACGACAGAGCAGTAGGTATAGCATTTCAAAACTGGGGAAGGCTTAGATTTCGTTTCGTCTCGTAACGTGATAAAATACTCCGCCCATGATCGGTCCCCATGGTACATGATCGAATCCCAAGGGCCTGAATGAAACTATCAATCAGATAAGAGATCAACAGGTAATTATTACGAATCTTTTAAAGATTTTTGTAACTTCTACCCCAAATTTTGGAAATATGGGGAACCTCTACAAGAAATACGGAATTTTCCGTATAATGTTATTTCACTTTCATCTCATGTCAATACCATTTGTATTGTAGTTTTACCTGAGACTGTTGGATTGATCGATTGATTGATTGATTATTGTTTTAGGTCACTCCTTGATTATTTCACGTATATGGTGACGGCTTCTGCCTGATGTATTGCATACAAATTAAGACGTTTGCAACGGACTCACTCGATGCAGTGAGGGATCTTTTACGTGCCACGCCCACCATGACACGGGACCTCGGTTTTTACTGTCTCATCCAGACAAAACACCGGTGCGCCCAGGGCGGGAGTCGAACCCGGAACCTTTCGATCAGGAGCCGAACACCTTATCCACTTGGCCACACCGGCTTCGAGACTGTTGGGCATTGATGACGGATACAGCTTACAACACAGGAGATGCGTACTACTTTCACCTCAGTTATCCATAGGTTCATGGATATGTTTACAGTGCAAGTTCTCGTGAACAGTACAATGACGAATCACCTGTTACTTCCATATCTACCATGGTATTGTTTTTATATCGTAAATCTGTTATAGTTGTAACTTATGAATTGCAAAGGATCTAAGTCATTTTCGTTGACAAAGCATTGTGTATCACTGATAAAAGATTCAGAGGAGATATATACCCATAAAATCATTAATGCTGAAGAAGAACTGGAGACCTCAGTTTTATCTGTTTAATGATTTACAGAATACTTACTGTTTTCTTAGCGAACAGAAATCTAATAACGATGCGTAATGTTTGATAATCAGCAGTAAAAATGAAATAAAACTTATACCGAGGAGAGATTAAACTCTCTGTCTGTCTGTCTGTCTCTCTCTCTCTCTCTCTCGCTCTCTTGCCACTTAAGGGAGACTGCTTTTTAATGCAGGTATATTTTGTACGGAAAATTTGTGGTAAGGATTAAAGAAAGTGGTTTTAAAAGTCAGCCGATTACTAAATACATATGTTCGTTAAAGCAGGATGGACTATTTACTAAATAATGCCTATTGTCTTTGCTAATAGAGATCTAATTTTTAAGTGAATAGTCTAACATAATAATACTGACCATCTTCCTTTTACAAGTTAGAATGTTATAATGATATATCATATATCGGGTACATGTACATCACTTGATTTTGTCGTTACATGGAAACTCGCTTCGGTCAGAAAAAATATTTTGTTGTGTGCTTTGTATTATAAGGTGTAATTAAATATTCTTACGCCTTTTCTGGCTGTTACTGACAATACATTTGTGTTATTTGAGAGTTATCCTTCTTTGCCTACATTCTGGACCTAAAAAAAAAGACCTAAAAAATCAGTATCAGTATTAAAGTGACTACAAATTCTCACATGCAGCCATATAATTATACAATACCACATTTGGTTCAAAAATGATATCGGGAGAGATGACCGACATACACTGAGACTTGCTTTAAAGGTCACCTGTGTTAAGCGACCACCCGTATTTTACAACCACCTTTCTCTGCTCCTTTCTACTTATTTTCTATACAATATAAACCTGTATTAAGAGACCACCTTTGTTTAGTGGCCACTTTCCTGCTTTCCTTTGAAGATCAGTGTAGACTCGAATGAGCAAAAACTGTTAGATATATATGACCAGAATTAATGTTAAAGAGTAAACGGTCATGGTCACTTACTTGATCAGAAAAGGGTCTGAAGTAGTGTTGACCCTCTAATGAACAGACTTTTAATCATAGAATTCTGAAAAGATGTACAACCCATATTGCTATAAAATAATAACAAAACACTCTCTCCACAAATTTTTATCCCCTGACCTTTATAAAGTGGAAACAAATACAATGAAGAAATCTATGTGAAATCCATTTGTTTATTTGCTCTTGGCCATCATACTGATAGTAATGGATTTCACATAGATTTCTTCAAGGAGCCAAGGGTCCGGAAATTTGGAATAAAGAGTATTTTTTGTTATTATTTTACACTGATTTCCCTTTGGAATACTCATTTCATTATGTTGCTATATTCTGGACAAGAATATGACTCTACATAATTTCAGGTAAAATATTTGTAAACGTTTCCAACTGCCTTTTATCTATAGTTTATTTTTCAATAAAGTCTAAAACTCGAAAGATCTCGGAGTCTTGAACTGACTATTCAGTCTCGACAAAAATTTTCTAGATTCCCATGTTATATACATAGTCAAAAACCCGAACAATATTCTGCTCATCCGGGCTATGAAATTTTACTCCACTATAACGTAGGGAAATTTGAAATGAGCAATAAATGTTTAATATGTTCGTTTCTGTGCGTATAAGTGGGCTGTCTTACCGTTACATACATAGGTGCTCATTACAAAATCTTCCGTCAGAGTAATTCAACAGTCAGATACAGGCTATCATCGTGATTTGGCAGCGGATTTATGATAACATCACCAACTTCGTAAATGTCCCAAGCGAACTATTAACAGTCGACAAAGTTAAGCATATCAATAAAGAACAAGACTATTCAGAATGGGAATCTTACGATTATGAAACAGAAGACATATAGAAATCTGTCATAGGCAATATAACGGAAGGCTTACTCCCCCCCCTTTGATTTACCTTTTACGTGGATGTAGGTAATATCATTAATGCATATTCAACAAAACAGATACACGTCATGTTACGTAATGTAGAATTTTCATAATTAACTCTAAAACAAACCATGTACACTACTCCCAGAGAAGGTTTTCTCATTTAGAAAAAGAAGACACCTGGGAAATTTTCCAGCGCTTAAGGTCAAAGAACAGTAATTCCATTTCCCATAGGATCTCTTGTTAAATTACCTAACTCCCAGCAAGGCAAGATTTATACAACATCCTACATCTTAGCTATATATAATCCATATATCAAAATGTTTGTCAGACCCACCTCCATCAGGATTTTAACAATTTACCATAGGGTTATTCACCTTAATTTTGATTTCGAGAAAATCCAAATGAAAGGGGGCCAACCACTACCCCCCCCCCCAAAAAAAATTGCCAAAATATAAATGTAAACAACAACCCCTCTTTAGGTCAAAATCTTTATATTAGCGAAATGAGATAAAAATTCATGATTTTACAGCAGAAACGATCTTTATTTATAGATTGATCACATAATTTCATCCAATCACAGCCCCTGATACATTGAAATAGTAGTCCCTCTTTCCCTACCTCAGATCAGCCACTCACGTCTCTCGTCAGTTGCTGTTTTTTGACATATTTTAATACCCATGAACAATTTGGTTTACTTGTTCATCCTCTGACCATTTTATTTACTCGGGCATTAAAACTGTACCCATGATATCAGAGATACGTTTAACAATATCGAAAACGGTGAATTTACAAACGCCATATTTATTAGATATGGATTGAAGAGTCATTTGTGTCTACAAATAGCGAATGAATATTTAAAACAATTCTTTTCCATTGAAATAAGACTTTCCCCTTTGCGTTCTGACAACAGTTCCAAAAGGGCAAAAAGGGATCTTTATTCATTCGAAATATTTTGCGAAAATCCTCCTACCTATATTCTGGAAGTTTGTTTCCCACATAATTTTCGGGGAATTTTAGTGCGCTTTCCGGGAATTAATTTTCCAACAACTGAACATCGCTGAATCAAGTTCTGTGATGCCAGTGCAACTTCATTATTATCATCAATTTCGGAGACTGCACCACTTAACAAAATTGCTGTCACTGCTAATATATACTTGTTTAACGCTATTGCCATTTTTGTAGGTTAAACTATTTAATTGTTACATGACACCAAAGCAGGCGTAGATTCAAAACCTTTCCTCAAATTAGTTTGAAGCCATTAACGAAAACCTGAACTAGTTTATTTGCAACAAATTCACCCTATGAACGTACAAATTCGAAAGAGATGCAGATACATCCTTGCACGCAGCTCCCGAAGATAGGCAGCAATGCAATACGTAGCTGTTGTCAGGTACACTCCTGTGTCGTAGTTAGGTAACGTTGGTTACATGTATTCTATTTACATATTCACTTACTTACATATGTATTTCTGCTGCTTGTGAGAATTAGATTCTCACAAATATATTCTGAACATTGTATACACTTTCATATGTCAGGGCCGTAGAAAAGCACTTCACAAGTCTTGGGAAGGGAGCGTTTCAAACCTTAAATTTTGTTTTGTTTCGTATTGTTATAAAATATCCGTCCATGACTGACCAAAAAGTGAAGGGGAATTAACTCATGTTGAGGTTTTTGTGTTGCTGATTTAAGATACACCACGATTATTTCACTCACATAATGGCGGCATCTGTCTGGTGCACGACGTCTTGCCTTAACATATGCTACAAACCCAACCTAAGCAGTGAAGGATACTTTACGTGCTAGCAAACAATACTGTAACATGGGGCACTGGGGCCAGTTTTTCGAAACTTTAACCACTGGTTAAGCTAACCAACTAAATCCGTACACAGACTATGACTTAAATTTTTTTCATTTCGAAGATATAGTGAGATGAAATTTAACCATTAGTTAGCTTAAATATTGGTTGGTTTGAACAGCTGGCCCCGGTGCCTTTCTTGTCCTATATTCATTTTAACTGTTTGGTCAAAGAAAAGGAGACAGATCATCACTCTTAGAATTTTCGAACCGACAACAGGGACCGAACCCGGGTCCCTTGATTAGAATTTCAACGCAATACAACTGGATCAAGCTTTCTCCTAACACGTTTATAAATTAAATTCATGAATAAATTTCGTTCAATACTAATAAAAGACTGTTTTTCATAATGGATATGAAAGCCAGGGATCATGTGATAAATATATATAGATATAATAAAGTTAGACAAACACGTGATATTTAACTATCAATTATACTTTATCATTAACTGAAATGTAACCAGAGGATCTCATATTGAGAATCACATGGTCAACATTAAATAATTAAGATATATATACATTATTGTGCATCAACATTCGAGACAGTAATGTTAGTATTATGTAAGTTTCATTGTCAAGATTAACTAATATTTTCCACGTGATCTGTTTCATGTCCTAAGAGGTGCTATTGTGGTAGATTCCGAGTGCGTTCGCTACATGCAGGGTCCACGTGATCAAAAGTTCTCAAAATGGTGTTCGAACAACGCCTTGCATGAATTACTCGCTTCAATACATCCGGTTTCCACAGATTTTGTCACGCCCGGTGGACCACAGCTGAATACCCCCACTTTCTTCACCTGATCAACGAAAAAATACCTTATTTTTAACTAAATCAATAAATACATGTAAATAAATATTTGGATAAATTAGACAAAATAACAATAATTCTCAGAGAATGCTAGAACTTGCAACGTTCCGGTTACTCATGAAACTTTAAACAAATGACCGCTTGGACAGACCGGACATTGGTAAAACACGATGAAACGACGAAATTCCATCCAGATCGTTATTCATATCTTTGGATTCCAACAAATAGTAAGAAAAGGCAATCATTACACGTGATTATATACAGATACAATCGCTTACCGTAGGGTGTGTTCGATGAACTGCTTGGAACATGTCTACCAACTGTGGACGGCCAAAGTGAGTGTTCGCCTTCAGCCCGGTAAACACACTCCTTCCGCCGGACACCTTCTGGAAATGTTCCTCACAAATATACTGAAAAAGAGGAATGAAGAATATGCACTTCTTGCAATCCAAATTTAGCAATGATTGCACTATGTTGAACGAAACATTTGTTTGTTTACTCTTTCATGTCACATAAAGACGACTTCACTTATATCGTAACAAAATAATGTAATGGACGCATCTGAAGTAGTGAGGGGTTTTATATGTGGAGCCCACGTCTTCCGTAATATAAAGTATCTGCTTCTATCGTCTCATCTGAGAGAACAACGACCAGTCGAAGGTCGGACTCGAGCTGTGTTTTAATCTTTTAATTATATTTCATCTTCTTATCTAAGTCTAGTTTAATATCAGCAGGATACTACATCGATTGAATGTGTTAAATAAGCACATCATCATCATCATCATCATCATCATCATTTTTATTATTATTATTGTTTGGTTTTAGAGAAATAAATATCAAAGAAAAGTGAAACTAAATATACACCATCGTGACACTGTGTTATAGTAGGTAAGGACTTGATATCAAGGCTCGTCTCGTCTAAAGTCAGATTCTGTATATATGCAAATTTCCTTTAGACATATAATTAAATTGGTTACTGTTTAAATAAATAAATGAATTTACCAGCATAGCGGTCCTGAGATCAAAGTTCTGGAAAAACTGGGTGATAAAGATGTCTACCGAGACCAGGCCTTTCTCGTCCACTTCCTCAACCTCCCGTATAATGTCAAGCAGCCATTCAAAATGGCGCTGACTTCCGGTTATCCAAATGAAATAAAGCTAAAATATAAAGTTAACGGGTTGGCTTAATTACAATGAACGATCCCCTCATCAGGCCTTTACATTTTTAGTCTCTGAATGCTCACATATTGAAATAATACTTTGTATATGCCTTTATCTGTATTTCTATTTATGGTGTCATACAAAATTTGTCCTAAAAGTTCAATGCAATACAAAATAGTTTCGTAAATTTTACCCTGACTGAATATTAGTATATGCACTGCTTTTGCTTAAAGACAGATTTATAGGCCTCGTTTCTGAGTTTATTTGATTTGAATTATTTCCTACCTTATGGCACTTCATTTTATACATGTTCCTAATGGACGCCATGTGGACGAAGTCTTTGAGGATGGAAGCGTACGGAGTGACCCCTATTCCTGCTCCGACCAGCACGGACACTTCATACTGATACCAGTCCTGCTGACCAGACCCGTACGGCCCATCCAGATACAACTGGAAAGCAATGAAAATTTTACATTAATCTTAGGTAATGGATGGATTTTGATCTTGTTTTAAACTCATAAAAAAGTAATGGATTTGCTGAAAGGTAAAAATTCATAGGTTCTATCATCCCCACCCAAGAGGTAAAATCAGGTGTTCTTCTAAATCTTACGTTTGGAAATTTTCGGTCGTAGTTAACAATATATGCCTTTCCACCGGACAAATGACCACTGGACAAACAACAGCACAGCTATACAGGTTCTATATATATGAAAGCGTCCATGAAGCTTATCAAAGTAGTCAGCAGTGTCAGTGTAGTTTTAAAATAGTCAATAGTGTTCAAAGCAATCCTAGAGAACCAATAAAACGTTATGTTACAGGTAATTCTAACCAATCAGATTACATGACATATAAGCTTTATTGACGTGACACTTACTAGCGGGTATGCAGTATCACGGTGATTTTCTGGATCGAACTCTTGTCGTATATTCCAAGTCCAAGGTCCGAGTGCCCGTATGTGCAAACACAGAGTTTCTTCATGGGGTGCTGACGTCAATGTAAATGGATGATACTCATTCTTACCCTGGGTAAGACAGGCTATTCTCACCCACTGACCAGATTTGTAGTCGAATTTGGATGGACGTTTGAACTCAATGAATGTGATATCTGGAATTATAGTATCCATAAGTAATTACGATTTCTTTAATTCTGAAAGTGTAGAGATATATTCATCCACAGTGACTGTTTTCCAAAAATAAGAGTTACATAATTAAAAAAAAAAGAAACTGCTAAAGATGGTATGGCCGGATTGCAAAACAAATTCCAAACAATGTCAAGGTCATTCATGAGATTTTGCTTCAACCTGAAAATTAACCAACATGTTGACGGACAGACAGACAGACGGACGGACAATGTATAAACTGGAAATCCTTTGCAATCCGCCTAAAACAAAACTTTGAAATTGCGTTTGTGTGGTTGTTATTCCATGCGCCATTTCACACTTAAAACATCTCGAGATATTCATTATAACGACTATCAATTATCGATGTCGGGAACATTTCACCGATTGACAAACGATCATCAGCGATAATCGCTGCACATCACTATACCTGAGGGCAATTTCTCGGCTCTGATCACGGCGAGCTCCATCTTCTTCCTGCTGAGACTGATCATTTTATCGATAGCGAAGAGAACGGCAGGTCCGACGAAGTAGGCGAAGAACATGGGCCGCTGTACGATGGTAGAGGCTCCATGAAGGATAGTTAGAATGTACAGTATCACAATCAGCTTATGGGTCATCCAGAAACCGTTAAAGATCAACCGGCGCGCAATCTGTGTGGCATAGATGTAAATAATATAGATACACACCACCAGTAACACGCCGGTAAAACCTGTCATGTTGCCAAAAAACCAGAAATTGAAATTCGGAATATCCTCAGTCCTGAAATATAAATCAAAAGCTTTTATTGTTATTTCTTAACACATACAGACTTATCTTATGATAGCGCTTAACCAATACACCAAGCCTGCCCCTTCATTGGGATAGGTATAAATATTGATTGATTTAATCATTGTTTTACGTTACTCCACTATTTTTTTCACGTATATGGTGACGGCATCCGTCTCGGAACGGGACCTCGGTTTTTTCTGTCTCATCCCAAAGACAGGACACCGGTTCACCCGTGACAGTAGTCGAACCCCGTCCTCCCAGTCACGATCCGAGTACTCCATCCACTGGGGTACACCGAGTTCGGTATAGGAGGGCGTATGAAGAATAATACATTGCGTATGATATGACTCTTGCTAATAAAAACAAAAACCTTCATGTGTTGTTATTAACTTACTCCTTGTGACTACAAGGTAATAACACATTGACTGCTTTATATTTTCATAATAATATATTTCATATAATAACATATTGATTGCTTTATATTTCCATTCATATGAATGGTCATATGCCCATTTTATACATATGAACTCTTGGATGACAACACATACCACATCAAACTACCATTTTCTATGCAGGGTGGCAGATAATATTACAAAGTAGCAATACTGAATTAAAATACGGGAGTACACTTAAGAGTGATGACACATGTAAAAGTATGCTCATATATGATGATAGGGGAGACATAATAATATATATGAACCAGTGGCGGACCCAGGATTTCCGAAAAAGGGGTGGGGGGCACATGTGTATTAGCCAAACAACTCGGCCATTTTTGGTACTAAATCTGGATTTTTACTTGTAAATAATCCGCCACTGTGAACTAATGCAGCACGTTTATTTGACACAATGACAAGACGATTACAATATATGGTGTCAACCAGTATAATAGTTTGTAGACACTTATTCAAAGGACTAGACATGGATTCCGGACTCTGACTGCAATCGAACCTATGACCCTTCGATCCGAAACACCAAACAGATAGTGACAACACGAGGTGTACACGTGTTCATATAAATGTACAGACTGCATTAAGTAAACTATCCATAAATGTACAGACTGTATTAAGTAAACTATCCTTTATTGAAACGAAAGTTGTCTTGGCTTACCTTAATACAATGGAATCGAACACGCACAGATGTGACGTGGGTTGGGTGGCCAGGTGATAGAAATTAAAGGCATAACCAATCACATGTAATGCTGTGAAAGCAAAATATAAAAATCATATGTTAATGTTACACTGATCCTCTGAGTAAAATAATTACATACATGTATATCTTAGGGTAATGTTGTCAAACAAATCAGGGTCGGCTATTCGAAGTATGTCTGTAACGTTTGCAGGACGTCACACGTTTTTAAGTCGCCGAATCTTATAATTAGAATAGCAAAACTAAAACAAATATAGTAGTATGCAATTTAAAATGATGAAAAACAAACAAAACAAACAGTTGACACAAACATAATCTAAACTTTTGTTAAAAATTATTGTAATTGTATAGATTAAAATGACAAAAATTTCATTTAATTTTTAACATTTCATTATCCTTATTTGTTATTTTATTTCTTGTCCATTTACCAGTGAAAAATAGGGCCGTCCAAGCGACGATCTTGTGGAAGGATACATGAGAGTCAAAGGGTAGATACAGGTTGATAAAGGTGCCCCTCAACCACGTGATCAAGTTACGGCACATGGTCAAGAGCAGCAAAGAGAAGGTGAAGGACATTGCCGAAGCGGCACCTCGCGTCACGCTGATTCCATACGACATCAGGGCCCGTAACCCACTATGTTCTCGCTCCACAGTATAAACTGAAAGGAAAAGTGATTCTACAAAGCAAAAACAAAAAGACAGACGAAATGACGAACACATAGACAAATATGTAGACAAAAATATTTAAGGAATTTATGTTATATTGCACGGCATATTGTAGGTAGATATACAATTTATGCATAACAGGTTATTACAAAACACTGAGGAGCAAATTGACAATCACACAGAAAGCAAAACATAAGTATTAAAGAAATATGGTACTAAAAGTTTTTCTCACAATAAAATCTCTCCGCGAAGAGTCCGGCAGTGATGCCAAAAAACACCACCAAATAGAAAATATGTTGTCGGTTATTCTCCACAAAATGAGCCAACGTCTTCATACGGGCCTTCACTGGCGAATATTTCTCTCTTATGGCGAAAAACTTGGTCCTTCGTTCCAACGAGTTTGTCGATTTGAAACCATTATCATCTGCACTGATAGAGGGGGCGGGGCTAGACTTCCGGCGGCCATTTTCGATAGATGTGGAGGGCCTACGTCCGTTTTCCGATTTCGTTGAAGAGGCATTTGATCGTCGTTTGCCATTTTCAGACCTTCAAACAAAACAATCAAGAGTCAAACAGTTTACCATCTTGAGAGACAGATTTACGTTTATTAATGCAAATGAAGAACCTTAAGTGTATTACAGTTTTATGTACATGTAGACATACTTATATATGGTTAAAATACTTTCATAATTTGAATGATTATATTGAAACAAAAAGAGACCTAAATAAAACAAGCTACAATGAAATTTACAAAAATGTGACAACAAAATCATTAATAAATTTATTAAATGAAAATTATATTTCAGATAAATATCAATTTAAATGGAGACCGTTGTATTCTATAAACACAAAATGGATAGGTCAAAACTACTCGAGGTAAAGATAGCCATAATAGAATAAAGTCAAATCAGTCAGCGCAGTGCACCAGTCTACATTGATTATCCCAAAAGAGAGACCTCTGTAAACATAAAGCTTCTGTAAAACAGAGATCTGTAGAATGCTACTTGAGTTTTAACATGAATCTTGGTCTGCAAAGCGCAAAAGTAACCTAATCTACTTTGACATAAGACATTTATTACAGATTATTGCGAATAGCAAGATGCTGATGAGATTTGAGCCTTAGACCTATCGACTCTGTTCCAGATATATTGAAGTCATTGACATACCCTCTTCTTTTCTCTGGAATTGGATAGCACGTCCTTCTTCCTGTAATTTGATAAATGCATGTATGTAAAATGTACTTATTCTGTACCACAGAAAAATAGATATCGCTATTTGTACCCTTGGAATTCATAGGGGGAAAGACCTTTTTAAAGTTACATTTCTTATATATTAAATTTCTACACTTGTCTGTAATCACATAATAAGATAGTTAGTCCAAAAGACTGATATTAGAAAAAAAAAACGACAAAGAGCTAAATTTACCTTTCCAATCAAGACCTGCATTCCAAATCTTGTCCATCTGCGGCGATAGAATTTGACAGAAGTCTTCAAAATTAATGTGAGACTGGTCATTCAGTCCATGTTGTTCACATATGGATTGCATCAGACTGTCAACCTGTTCTTTATTTAGATTGCTGCTTGCCATGTCTAACAGAGAGCTAAAAGAAGAATGAAAAGGAAAGGGAAAGTTGATTTTCAAAGCATGAATGTTGATAGATATACTGTAAACTACTATTTCGCGCGACCTTATTTTCGAGCGGACCTCACTTCTGATACATTTTCGAGACATATCTATTTTTATAAAAAAAATCCAACCAGAATAGGCTACTTGAGCTTATACCTGTCACGTGACTAACCTGAACATTTTGGTGAGATCTGCTCTTTCCAGTACACCTTTTTTCTCCACGTCAAACATTCCAAACATCACCTGTAGTTTTTCCTGGCACGAACCTATATCAAACCAGCACATTGGATAAATACAATCAAATTTTCACGTTATACCGCGTTGTCTATAGAATGAAATTAAGCATGCAAAAGTAAGAAACTGACCTTTGGAAAATAGCACTACAGCATTGAGGAAGTCCCGGAAAGAGATGTATCCGTTTCTATCCGTATCCAACATACTAAACATGTTTTCGACGAAATCCGAATTTGCTTTAACTGCCAGCGCCTGCGCAAACTCGTCCTGGTTTAAAGGAAGAAAATAACACAAATATAGATAATAATTAAGGAGGTGATATTATTGATTTATTAAAAATAATTATCGTATTAATATTAGTCTAGTTTTAAATTCATGAACGACATAAAAGCAAACATCATTTTTAGTGATGATTGTACAAAGATGCTATGTCAAACTAGGTACTAAAGCTAAGCTTAGATGGTAATTAATATTTTGCTAATGTTAAAACCTTTGTGAGTTCTGTGTCCAAAATTTCTTTTGCATAGTCGCTCTTCAAATTATCCTGGTCCAACCCTGGGTCATAATCCATCTGAAACGCCTGTTCATAAAAAAAGTTAATACTGAGGCAAGAAATTTTTAAATTACAAAGAAGCCATACTGATATATTGAACATGTCATCATAGCTGCGATTAAATTCTTTTGTTTGTTTTTTATTTAACACTACATCAAAGTCATCTCGTCTGCATAATGGCTGAAGTACTACAAAATTCGGAGAGAATTTCCCATCTTTTCAGAACGGCATTTCAACACAAAAGTGACAGTTTTGACTTTGAGCGTAGCTCGTTTGCCTACCAGGAGACTGAGAATTATATTTGTGTTTCCTAGTGTTTGAAACTGTTTAATTAAGGAATGACTGTCCTTTTTTCTAGGTTCATGGGGAATGAACTTGGGTGAGAAACAAACAAATCACGTGAACCGCGAAGCGGTTCTCGAATGATTTGTTTGTTTCTCATTCAAGTTCATTCCCCATGAACCTAGAAAAAAGACAGTCATTCCTTATATTTACAATGTATTTTATAATGTTCTTTTTTGAAAACAAAATATCAAATTCCCCGTTATCAAAATGGCAAGGACCGAATTTTTCCTGCATGGAAAAGCATTTCCGCCACGCAATATAGTGCGTGTCTAAAATGCTAAGAAATACTCTATCTGTCCAGGTAATTTCATTAATTGCTCTAAATTAACAAATGCATTAATTTCGTTATTACAATTCTTATATTTAATTAATTTAATTATGCGAGAAAAGATAAATTTATTATTACTACACATGTGATTTGCCATACGCCGGGTACTACTTCCATGACCCTAGTTCATGGGCTGATGAACCGAGTCTGTTTAGCATGATTAATCGAAGGAATTAGACTAGCATTGTAAATATTACACTTTGTACCTGGGGTGAAAACAAAACCTTATCCTTCACGAATGTTAAAGACAGTGGCTTCCATTAAGGCATCAAAATATCAAAGTCCACCCTTATTAAATTCAGCATTATGAAAAAACTCAATTTATAATGTACACCTATTGCCAGAAGAGGCTTTGTCAAACACGTGCGAAAGATAAATTTTTGATTGGTTTATCATGTGGTACCTATCACTGGATTCTCCCAACCAGGAAGCATACATTGCGCCAAATAACGATCAACATGCCAATTTCATGTTTTTACATTTTACGTAATCAATGATGAATTGAAGTCAACACCACGACTGCGATGTAGCCAAAACTTTATTTTATACTAATGGATTTGTCTATATATTACCTCTGAAAACACGGATTTGAAGAATTTTTCCAGTCTCATATTGCGCTTTGTTTGTGTGAAGGCCATCTCCTGGATGACCTTGACTTTAGCCTCTTGTATATTACACTGAATACTGTATGCATCAAGAGACTGGCTCAGGTCGGTTTCAAAACTTTGCCTGTTAGAACATGTGTCGAACTGTAGTACCTGAAACACACATCAAAACGTTAATACAATACATTTGCAAGTTTTAAAGTTTTGTATCATTTTTAATTTTTGCTTAACTTATACGCGGAGGATGTGTCGTGCCGTCAGGATATGCTTACTCCTCTTGGGCATCTGCTGTCAATCGTCTATAGATGATCAATGTTTCCTCTTACCTTTCTGGACTACCTCGGTGTTATTGCTTGCACTGTTGCAGCATAGCCCCAGCCTTTTTCTACCTAATACTTGACTGAATTTTTATGAGCCACAGGACTTCGAGATAGTCAGGAATATGGTATTTTCGTACGATTTATTTCAATTTTTCCGTCCCTTTATAAATCATATTTAAAGGAGATTGCCTTAAACTACAACAATTTGTCTAAATAGGCTGAAAATTTCTAAATCGGGACGGAGGACGGGAAGAGTTCAACAGTCAAAACACTATGTCTTTGATTTATCTAATCGGAAATTTGATATAATCATACTTGATTAATCTAATTTCAAAATGTCTCAGATTATGCACTCATTTGTTTTAATTTTTTAATGACATTTGCATATACAAAAGTACTCTCAATCACCTACCAAATCATATTCCTTGGGCACCTTGACAAGTACCGTTGTTCGACCTTTGTTGCTGGCAGATAGGAGATCAACACACTCTTGGTTACTCAGCGATACATTCCGTAATCGTTTCCCAGCAGAACTCGTGACTTCAATCTCACATCGAGGCTTTATTTTGACCACAACTGGACGTTCCTCTTGTCCCTTGCCCACCCATTCATACGCTGAATGTTGTATTACAGAACCTAACAAGAGGAAGAAATCAATTGACTAATCATTATATAAGGACGAATACAATAAATCCCGAATACGAGAGATCGTGACCACTGACTGACTACTTTGACTCCTGCTTTTACACACACCATTCTTTTGTTCTCCAGTGGGGCAGAAATTCCTTTTTTTCTGCCCAAGCTCAGAACAATAGATTTGGTAGATGACTAAAATACAAAACATGAAGGGAATGGGTATTTGTTATCTTGCGTATCAAACGTTATATGATTTAACTTTGGTGGAGAAGTCATTAACTTTAGAAAAATAGATAAATTAATAAATGAATAAATAAACTGCGTAGAAATATTTTGCAAATTTTACTTTTTATAAACTAAATATTAATCAAAGAAATAAAGAAGATCGGCGATAATGAAGAGATTTATTTTCAAGTAACTTCGAATTCATAGATAAAATATTCTTTAAAGATGTCCAAAGAAAAACTATAAAGAAACCTATATATAGTGAACAAGCAGTGCTTGTGAAATACTAATGTCCCCGGCGGCAAAGTCCAAAAACTTGTTTTCAGTGTTAAGGTCATAAGGTAATCGACCTTGGTGTCATTTAAAAAGGGCTTCCTTAGTTGAGTACCATGTCAGATATGAAGTCTCTATCCCTCAAAGTTATTGCCAAGGTTAAAGTTGACAACAGACAAACAGACAGAGGGGACAAATCGATCCGGGGGCATAAAAATATTTTAAACAAAAGACTTGTCCACATGGCACATTTAATGTATTTATTACTTTCAGCAACTTTCTTACCTCTGGATTTTTCACTATTGAAATTGATGATCGTTTTCGTTTGCCGCTTTTTCACTTCCTTTTCGTGGGTCCATTTTCGACATTTCGCAACAACAAACGCAGACAAGATACAAACTGTAATAAAAATATGAACTTATATTCAACAATGGTAATTAGTTTTGCATACATCAATAAAAGAAAAAGCACAACATGTGTTTTAGTTTTGTTTTAATTTTCTTTCTTACTATCTTTTTTCCTTCCTTCCTTTCTTTCTTTCTTTTTTTTTTTTTTTTTTGTTTTTGTTTTTTTTTTGAACAAGTATTCTTAATAAAGAAAATACTAATTATACTGATTACGAACACATTACAAATAACTTTATTACCACTATACTAATTACACGTACAATGTAAGTAAGTAAAAAGTCAGTCGTAAAACAAATAAATGTTATGTTCTTATCTATAATGTACACTGATCAAATTTACCATTGTCCGACCAAATGAAATTGGCACATGTCCAAAAAGTACGTGTAGATAACCAGTATACACATTAAAATGCAAATGTATTGAAGCAAAACAATGTTTTACACTCGTATAATTCAACAGTAGACGTAATCCTTCAGTTTATGACCAAGATGTACCATTAAATTTTGGCTATGCTACACACACACCCGCATAAAGAAGACTATTTTGTAAGGCGAGTTGTCTGCCCTTGTTTATTAAGGTAGTCCGTACAAGTGGAAAAATAGATCTATAGAAGTTGTACAATGATTTTCAATTTAATAGACGTTTCTTACTTGTATGGTCAATTGATCATGGTAAAATAGGGACAATTTAGTATCAGTTACTTTCATATTCTTTTCGTTACACAGAGTTATTTCCCATTTGATACGGTATCTGACGTAAAACAAATTCCTATGAACGTCATTTGTGGACTAACATTTTTCTGAGTTTTAGATCAGTTTCCATAGAATTTGATGACGTCATAAGTGTTTTACGTCGGATACCGTCCCAAATGGGAAGTAACTCTGTATAACGAAAATACCGAATACCTCACCGTGATATGCAAAAACTAAGAGAGTTTAAATCAGGGGCAGACAAATCACTTTATTGAAATGGCCCATACACACTTCATCGGTAATGCTGATTTATGAGAAGTGTGAAAATAATAACAAATTGTATACGTCAAAATCCTGAGTAACTAGAATAGAGGAGGGTGCATATTTACCGAATGGTACCAATCCAAAGCATATCCATATCGTGATGTAAGAAAATTCACTTCCGGCGAAATAGTCGTATCCATGGTGATGGGGACATGAAGGTAGGTCATTGGCATCGAGGTATACAACCGAGCAGGATGTGTCTGTAAGTCCATTATAGCAACAATTACAGTTTCGAGGAAGTTCAAAATATTTGTAGAGCACAGTGTTTACCAAAATGACATGAATGGAAAAACTAATATCGTCCAAGATATAGCTAGGCACGAGTGAGCTGCTTCTAATTTATAAAATCATAAATATTCCCAAGATTTCATCAAAATTATTGTTGAAGTACACTTTAACATCAGTGTCTAAGTAATTTAAATATTAAAACAATTCTATAACATTTCAAAAAAAGACTGACTTGTTGATGCCACAAACACATCAGAAGGTACTTCCTCTTTCTCTAGTGTCCCGGATATAATGATGATGTCAGACAGTCGGGTCCCCTTGATTTCTGCGACTTGTTCATCAGTAAACATACTACAAGATGATATTGTTAGACAAAACTATATTACCATCCACATTAGCTAAGGTACATATTGAATCTGCATATTGAAAGGAAGTTGAGATCAGTCTGGACTTGTGTATGGGTTGCAGTTGTAAAATCGTTTGCGATTCTGATAACCAACGATAAGGAAAAGATAAAAGCATCTAACTCAGCAGTATGACAGAAGTCACTACAAACATGCACTCTTAACAATCTAATAATAATAATAATAATAATAATAATAATAATAAGAAGAAGAAGAAGAAGGAGAAGAAGAAGAAGAACATTTACTGACCTGTTTTCTTTGTTTTCAAACCAGAATCTATCCCCATCTCGAATAGCATAAAACTGGTTGAGTATAATAGTCGAGAACAATTCTCCGGGTCCAGAATCTGTCGTCTCCAGCATTCCACCGACAAACAAGTCCAAGTTCCCTATATTCCCGTACATCTCCATTACAGTGTCAAAAAGCTACAATGTATACAAAGCCATTCTGTCATAAACTCTGATATACGTCTTGAACTTTTTGCATTAAGACTTGGTTCAACTTTTAATGTGTTATTGTCGACTTTTAAACATAAATGAAGTCTGAAATTCAGAAACTGTGCTGTCAGAAAGAATCACCTTCTCCTGATGCAGTAAAAAAATTTAATACGAAAAGACAAAAAATGCAATTCAAAAATATTTAAACAATCAGTTATGCACATAAGACATGGCTGTGGGCTAAGACTGTAGATCAGCGTTGTACAGAACGGTGCTACACCGGAGCAGTGGTATAACACTATAATAATAATAATAGAATCAAATAATGAAATAAATAATATTCTTTATAATCCTTCAGACGGGAACTCGAAAATTATATAATCAAATTACGCACTATTTCCACAAATTTTGTACTTCGTTATTTCTGATTTACACTATAAATAGCAACCAGAGATTGAAAGTACAATAAAGTTTCTGTAAACCACTATTTATAGGACAGATGCCCAAAATTCGTGGAAATAAAGTGTTTTTGTCATTACCTTATGAATAAATAAAAAAAACTCCAAATAAATAAATAAGATATATAGATTTACTTAAGGTTTAGGCAAACTCTTACTTCTTTGTTTTTTGTATACAATGTTGGATTAATAGTGGACCATGTTTTGTTTGCCAGTCCAATCTGTCTCCGCACCGAATTATAATCCGGTAGTCCGTAATCCCGGCCCCTCATGATGGTTTGGGCCACGTTGTCATGACGTGAGAAGTGCAATGGTCCATAAAACTTACCTAAAATTATAAGTCAATGGGGTTCAATGAGTCCATAATAATGAAATTCATATACTCAAACTTTTTTTCTGAAACCACCTGCCAGAAGTGGCAAATTTTCAAAATTCCAAAGGTGGTCGCTTTAAACAGGTTTGTCAGTAAATAAAGTATCATTAAATGTAATATAATACCACTAACATATCATAGTCAAATATCCTAATGTATATTCAATATTGTACATTGTTCACTGCAAAAACGATGTTTGGGGATTTTCTTGATATTATAATTTCTCTCAATTTTCGTCACTTACACAAGGTTCCATTACTGTCTAGTTTGTAAGTATGTTCTTTTGAGTAATAAACTAATAAAACTACATGTACGACCCTGATATCTTGTCCACTCAATATAATACACATGAGAGTGTTCGATTAGCTTACTTTGTATATCTTCTACGACAGTGACGTCGTCTTTCTCAGCATACTGATTGATCAACCCACGTATTAAATGTTCATAGCCGTCTTCATCTTCCTGAATGATTTCCTGAGATAATATCAAAACATTATCTGAACAAAGTGTTTGAATTTGTTATTTGAAGCACTTAAAGGTACAAAAAAGACAAAAAAAAGAAACAAAAAGAAGAAAAAAACCCCATACAAGCAAACGAATCTCACTCAGCTGACAAACTCTCCACGGACATGCAAGGCGCACAGAACAATAAGTAAATTAAGAGATCGCGAAAATATTTTAATACCGTGTTGTGGTAACGACTAATGGTCAGACGTCAATGGTCACTCAATTGGTAAAACTGACCGTTTAACTTGTCCACCATACAGGTAACTCAAGTTGAGAGATCAAAAATATAAAAATATGAAAATAATGTTTCAATAAAAATCAACTAATACAAATATAAAGCAACATCAGAAAGATCCATTCGTGCTAAATAAAAATGACAAAGATATCACTCTTAGCTAAAAAAGGGCATAAATGAAAGTTCCAAATTGTAACAAACAATGAATATATAAGCATCTCGATAATGGTCATTCCGGTCAACACAGGCAATTCAGACATGTCTTCTTGTATGTATGAAACACCCAATTCTATGATACAATCATTTGTAGTCTTCGAAAACAATATACCGTATGCAGAAATTTTTATATTAAGATCATTATCTACTTATTCAGTGTTGGGATAGATTTGTTTAAAAACTGAACCTGGGTCCGGTGCCATAAACTAAGAATATACTTAAGTCAAAAATTTCATTTTAATTTATTCCATTATCAAATGTTTGAATAAATTTTAATGCAGAATGGTTTAATTCTATTTATAAGTAGAATAAAACTAAATAAAATCCAAATACCAGTTAGTAAATCATTGATGAACAGATGAGTATGAATTTTTGACTTAAGTATATTCTCAGTTTATGGCGCCGGACCCTGTTTCTTCTTATGGTCTATCATACATGTAGACTCTCATAGTGACGTCTGATGTGATTACCAAATGAAAATCTGGAGTTTTTTCAACTTCCTTGATTGACTGATTCAAACATTTTTCATTGCTATGTACAGGCAAAAATAGACAATACTAAATATTTTCTTTTATGGCGGGCATTTTCTCTTCTTCTTATTTGAAATAAAATATATTCGATACATAATCCCTTGAAAGAAGAAAAGAAATTGAAACCTTCCCGGTGAAAAGACAGAGAAAATCTGTATTTGCAATATTCCTGACAACCCTGGAGTGTTATTCATGACTAAGAGTCTACTCAACTAAGAGTTATCTTTTTTGTTATCAACTGCATTTGATAAGAGGAACTCTCTAGTACAGAGATATAAACGTTTTGCGAGCCGCGTATGTCCTTAGACAAATTTGAGAGCAAATTACAGCCAGAAGCCTGCATGATTTTGATATTATGAAATGAAAAACATCCACTATAATTTGTAACAAATAATACCGGGAAATTATATATATATATTTATATATATATATATATATATATATATATATATATATATATATATATATATATATATATATATATATATATATATATATATATATATATATTTATATATATTTGATAATTGGCAGTTTTCCTTAAATTCATCTTCAATCAATTTACTACTCGAATGGTATGAGTTTAAAATTGCCTTTGAAGTTAAACACATGTTTAAAAGTAACTACTGACGGGCCGATCATAACGAAGATATACCAGGTAATGAGCTGCAAGGAAGATAAAACAATAAAACAAACATCTCGTTCCTGTATAGCACAGAAAAACAGCACCTCGTAGATTAAATGCGCATAGTCTACAAACAAACAAACAAATAAAAAAGTAGATTACTATATTTTCGCTGACTTTGCAGTCTTCCTTTTTCGCTATAAAACACATTATCTTAAAATATTGCTTGTATTCCTATGTTTCTACAGAAAAGCAAAATAGAAGAAAAAAGAACAAAGCAAAATATCGGAAATTAAACCTCCCAAAAAATACATCTAAGTAAATTCAAAAATTAGAACATGACACATCTTTGCAAGTCATTTCCGCGAAACATACCCTAATTGCAAATAAAGTTTTTTTTTCCGGAAGCGTCTCTATCGCTAAGGCTTACCTGAGAAATGAAGTAACTCTGACATAACCTGATGCTTTCATGTTCATTGTTGTGGCAATGTCTAGATCTACAATAACAAAAAACTCCATTTGTCTTGAAATATGTTGTTTTACATCAGTTCAAGATTACGTCACAGACATAGTGCCTGATGCATTCTCCATCAATTTTGACCTAGGTAACGGACCCACATGAACACTACCCAATGTCAACCGGGAATTCGGTTTTTATTTCTCAACCCCCACCCTCACCCCTACCCACTCCCTTAAACGAAAACTGGACATGGACGAGTCACTGGTGGCATTCGAACTTTGGATATCTCCACTGTAGCTAAGCACAATAAAGAAGGAGATATGGTTTCCATTATAATGATTATAAAATCACCAAATTATTACCACATCAACCTGTAAGTTACCTCCTAATACTACATAATTATTTATGACCAAAGTCATGAAATTGGAATATCAAGAACCTAGGGATGACATATTTAAAATTCGTTTCAAACTTGCATTAAAACTTGATAATTTTGCATTTTCAATTAATATGAAAAACAAATACTAGTTCTCTCCCACTTTACTGCTGCCGGGTATTTTGTATCTTTAACATTTAATTCAAGTTCCGCATAGAGATATGAAAATAGTACCATGAAGCACAAAGAATGATTCGAACTTGGAACATTCCGACGACAAACTTGCCATTCGGTCGCACATGTGACAGTCTGTTACGTCCGTCAGAAGTATAATTGTAACTATATATTTGATAACACGGTGTAAGACCTATGTATTTCCAGATATATAGCATAGATTTCTTACAACCACTGCAGATAAAATGAAAATATACAACTGCTCTTCTATACGTCAGTAAATTGTATGGTTCCAACATCCCACGGTGCGATTCTGTCACAGAACAAACTTCAAAGAGTTGCATATCCATATTCTATTACAATATGATGGCGGCTACACAGAACATCCAATGTGCATCCAACATGGCAATGTGAATGGTAAGGTTCGAACAATGACCATTGAATCATGAGCCGCTCGTGCCGGTCTTTACTATCTCATTAAGGTTAATATTATTAATTAGTATGAGAAAATACTGATATAGTAAGAAATAATGTGATGATGTACCTTTGCACAAGACCGGAAGGAAGAAGAGTCATGACGTATCTCATGGCGGCCGCATCAAAAATGGCGGTGATCCCCGGTTCCACGTTAGCGTTGTATCCTGTGGGAAATTTCAGTTCCTTATTAGATTTACTTACGAATATTCTTTTCTTGCTTTTTGTGAACACAGAACATCAAATTCATTAATATTTCACTTTTATTTGTTAGTACATTTCAAGCGATCAGAGACGTCGTTGCTAAATGATAACGAAGTTCAACTCAGGATCGAGGGGCATTGGGTTCGAGTCAAACTAAGCAATTCTATAAAATTTGTTGATTAGTTTCATCCGTCACATTTCTTTTTTGAGAAAGTGAACAACCGTGTGTAAGGTACCTTTACTTGTTTAAAAAACTACAATCAAGGAGATTTTTGCGGAATTTCAGTGTGGGACTAGTCCCCCGGTATGACGCCCCCTTTCTACGACTTGGATCATCGCATTTTCGGACTATACATACCTGAATAAGATTTTATTGTGGTATTCAGAAACAATGGGAGCCATTCGTACATAATGATGTTCTGCAAAAAGACGGAATTAAAATATTAAAGGCATATTGAAACATTTCTCGATTATCTAACAAGACTCATGTTTGCTTTATAATGTATAAATTCCACATTTTTACGGGGATGATATGAGATTTTGTTAATCAAAACCAGAAACATTGTCGACGGTGCCAAAGTCCTCATTGTGTCGTTTTCGATAAATATTCTATGTAAAAGTCTAGCAACTAAAAAAAAAAAAAAAGAAAAGAAAAAGAAAGAAAGAAAAGGAAAAACACCAAAAACATATAAACCGGCCTGTTAACCAGCCTTACTGTAAGAAAGAAAAAAGAGGAGTTACTGGCTCAGTTATGTGGCAGGAAAAATTAAAGTGAAGAATAACAAATATTATGTATTATATAATGAAGATGACTGCAGACTCTACTGTATTATATCGAATATTACATTCTAAGCTGTTTTTGCTTTTCTAATGTCACGTTGATGTTTGGGTGTAAGAGAATTGAAAGCGAAACTTGATTAAAGATGACGACGTTATAATACATACACTGTATCATTTAGTACTTCAATACAGCGGAGCTTCTGTCCGGTTTTCACGGTTCAAAATTGATGAGAGTAAGACTTCAACTAGACTGGAAGTCAGTCCATAAAAGATTAACTCCCCATCTGATGCCAGTACCCATTTATATAGGGTAGACTAAATCAATGCAGACGAAGTGCCTTCCCTAAGGAACACAACACCAAACTACAACGGCCATAATAAGGATCGAACCGATGACCTCCTAGTTACTAGCCTATCACACTAACCCCTAAGCCACGTGCTCTATACAATGTATTGACATATCATTACCTGTAACACTGCTGTTACCCATTGTCTGGTCCGGAAAAAAGCTTCCACTCCAGTCAGAGATTTATGGTCTTCTTTCATCTTCCGGGCAACGGCATTGTGGTACCGGAAGAATACCAAAGCGAGTGACGTAAGTCCCGGATTTTCATGCGCATGCTCGTCTCCAAATTCTGTGAAGAATTATAAACACAAAACATATCTATATTGAAAATACAAACGCTATTAATTGCAGTTAAAATTCATAATCCTCTAATTATTGTACTGAATCAATTATCTGTAAGATATGAAAAAGCATATACATGTAATTAAAAATTACTTTTGTACTACTTACTCCAGAGTTTTGAAGGATTCTGGATCTCGTCTTTTATCGTGGGAAACGAGAGGTAGGGTAAGCGGATATCATTGAGTTCCGGGTAATTTTTCCACACGTTGCCACTTGCCAGGAACCCGGATCCAAGTTCACGCAGATATGCCGCCCGGACGCTGGACGATCCATAAATAAAACTCGCATCAAGGAAGCAAGTCACGTGATTGGTCTAAAATATAAATATATGAGTATGACATAATCTTTGTGACGTATAGGTTAGAGTTTCAAAAAGGCCAAGACTTGAATCAAGACGGCCCTAATAAGGGGGGTTTTTATAACCTCTTACTACGACAAATTTCACTTCTGATTTTATTACATTTAACTAATACATGTTTGTACCATTTGATTTTTAATTTTGCGCGTTTGTCGAGGTATAATTCAAGATGAGATTGAGATTTATCACAATATAAAATTTATGCCAATCAGAACATTACAACCGACTTGTATTTTTAATATCCAAACAACCGTTCCTGTAACTTTTGAAACTAATTCCATAGTCATATTTGTGTAAGAGAAAAAGAGTTTAAGCCTTCGTCATTCGATATAAGTATATCATCTTAGTTATGCCAGTCAAAAATGGATTATCATCCTTTCACCGTATCCACCCCCTAATTCACCTGAAATATTTCTTTCGTAACTGAAATACCCTATCAAAGTTAAACAAATTATAACTGACTTTTACCGACAAGAAACAGTTACAGCTATTTTCATTATATCTATTTGGTTATTTGTTCATTTATTTATTTAGTAATTTAGTTACCTGCTGCCTGGGTGAGTTTGGGGACTGACCAGTGTTTTTATCATACCCTACTCTTTCGTATGGCATAAGTTTTTCCCCTTGACAAGCAGCGTCGTAATATGGATCACATTTCGGGATCGGGATTGTCATTAATTCTACAGGACATGACTTGTGGTCGGTGTTGGAAATTTCATAAAATACAAACTGAGCTGAAATCAGAATAACATTCTCTTTATAAAACAAAATGAAAATAAAATTGTCAATAAAGATTTTATTAACATCATTAATGTCAACCTCACTTAGGATGTAGCACATTGGTATCTTGCAATATTATCTTTATTATATATATTTTATAAGTCTGTATTTATTTACTTTATTCATAAGTGCCAAGTACATTCTCCTTTCATCATTTGAAAAAAAATCCATAAATTATTTATACAATAATTTTATTATATTTTGAACAAAATTCTCTGTGGGTTATTTACCTAGGCGAAATAAATTCGTTTAATGCTGTATAAACAGCTGCTAATACGATTTAAAAACATCATCTGTATGTTGCGCCACGTGTAATTAAAATAAAATTAATTGCGCTGAAATATTTCAAAATGTCTTTCGATAATAATATATAGATTTATATATTTACATCATTGCGACCAAAGTTATTTTAATTCCAACACTCATTTCAGAATTTCGTGTTCGATGTTACGATTAATTTCAATACTAACAAATGTAATACCTATCCCATAGTGTGTTCTAAGTAAAACTACAATACAACTCACAAAAGAATGCAAACAATGCCGTTTTATTCTGTATGTTTTTGCCGTCGATTTCTGATGTATTCTTTGCCTGGAAGATAGCGCTGCTCAACATCCGGGCACCTGGGCGTCCTGAGCCAGAAGGTTTGTATGTAAAGTCTTCATAAGCGGAAGTGACGTTATGTAGCAATACACTTCCTGTAACAAGAGAACAGATTCATTATTACTTATTAGCAGTGATAGAGCGGACAATGGATATGTTGTGTACGATTTATCATGAACTAAAACAGTCGTCGAGGCTCAATCGCGTCCTTGACGCGAGGCTTAGTGGTCCAGGGTACGACCCTGACCGACTAATTGATAAACTAACAAATAAGGATATTAAAAACGAGTGAAAATAAACGCAAAAATACCGAGCGGTAGTCAATGAGGAACATTCATGATACTAGACATAATAGAGATAAAGGCTCTCACGGATCCCTGGAAGCACCAGAGCTGGGATAAGATGCAATATAAGGATTAAGCATCCCCTGCTGACCGGTCACACACGCCGCGATGCCATTATATTATTGGAAATTTATTGATGACAAAATCATAAAACAATACCTTGTTACAATTGCATTTCAGCATGAAAACTACATGCTAGCATTACCGATTCATGTTATTTCTCATTCAATGTAATATTAGCATTGCAATGTGAAGTTAGCAATGTCATGTTTGTATAACAATGCCATGTTAATGTTGTGTTACGCTTGTGTTAGGGTGTATTGTTATATTACACTGCCATGATCATATTACATTGTCATGTATGTATCACAATGCCATGTCAGTATGACAATGTCATGTAAGTATTGCAATGTCATAGTATTACAAAAACATGTTCTAATTGTACTGCCATGCTAGTACACTGTAAATTTACCATAGTATGATAAATATGCCAAATTATTATTATATTATTATGTTAGATTTATAATGTCATGATCACTACAATGCCATGTTAGTTTTAACAACATGTTTATATCTCACTACTGTGATATTAACAGCATCAAATGTCATGTTACTTAAAAAAAACTATATTAACATTACAATATTGTGACAATGCAATTCCAGGTTGATAAAGCAGTTCTGTCTTAAAGATAAAACGCTTGAGAAACCAATGCTGGTGTCCTATAGATATCACGTTGTCCGTCCGTCCGTCTGTCTCTCTGTCTGTGTGTCTGTCCATAAAAACTTCGATTGTGATATAAAAGCTTTATAGTTTTAACTTACAACTTTCAAATATGTCATACAAACATAAAATAATGGGGGCAGCATGCCTTTAGATTTCATAGTCAAGGGTCAGAGGTCAACGTCACACAGGATAGTCTTTCTTGACTTTTTCTAGTTAGTAATACAACTAGAAGTAACTACGCAGTGATATACCAAACTTAAATCATTAATTCTAACGCACTATCCGAGGACTCCCGAAATAACTGTGAACTATAGCAAGAACAGTATGCCTCCGAAATCTGTCATATAAAACATTTCAACAAACATGACATGAAAATTACTTTCAGATAGAGGTCTTATCCGCAGTCACAATTCAAATGATATATGTGCATGTAATACCGTTTAGATTAAATAGCATGTACATTTTTATGTGTTTCTGTAAGGAATGCCCAAAGTAGATCCTTTTGAAGACGATAAAGAACACACTGCTGACGTCATTATGAACACGTGGCCATGATGGCACACTTTACTTTCCACGTGAACTTTACACCACGGTAAATGCCGGGAATTCTTTATGCATCACAGTACGTAAAGTGCACTGTCTGCATTACAGAGTGTAGGACAATGACATCTTTTAACTTTTGCAGGGTATTATTTCATTTAATGAGTCTTCAGTGCACAGAAATTGACAATTAGTAAAAGAGAAATAATGATAATAAATGAATAATAATATTCCGGATGATGAGAAATTGAAATTTAAGTCTCCCTTTGTTAGCAAGGCCGTACTGATATTTCTTGTAATATTTACTGGGGAGGACATTGGATGTGCAGAAGTTATGCCCATCAGTTGACTCACAGATTTATAACTCAAAGAAAAAAAGAAGTAAAAGAAAGAAAGAAACAGAGATAGAGTTTAAACCTTTTACCATTGGCAAATTTAGAGGGGGATTGCAACTCCCGCCACTTTGGTCGGTAAATTTTACTAAAACAAGGTCATTTTCGACCATTTTTAGGACTGCAAGCCCCCTTTCCAGACCGAATAGTGCAAAACATTAGTCATGGGAGACTGCAACCCCACTTTCAAAAATTTCTGGATTCGCCTATGTTTTATGATATATTAGCAACGATATTTCATTTGACATAGGATTGATTATAGAGCACCACAACAGGGAAGATTTTACCGGAGATTGCAAAATTTCAAAAGATATCTCGATCCTATATTACATGCATAAGGTCCGTGGTATACACAAGATATCTCGATCCTATATAACATGCATAAGGTACGTGGTATACACAAGATATCTCGATCCTATATAACATGCATAAGGTACGTGGTATACACAAGATATCTCGATCCTATATAACATGCATAAGGTACGTGGTATACACAAGATATCTCGATCCTATATAACATGCATAAGGTACGTGTGGTATACACAGGATATCTCGATCCTATATAACATGCATAAGGTACGTGGTATACACAAGATATCTCGATCCTATATAACATGCATAAGGTACGTGGTATACACAAGATATCTCGATCCTTTATAACATGCATAAGGTACGTGGTATATATAAGATATCTCGATCCTGTATAACATGCATAAGGTACGTGGTATACACAAGATATCTCGATCCTATATAACATGCATAAGGTACGTGGTATACACAAGATATCTCGATCCTATATAACATGCATAAGGTAAGTGGTATACACAGGATATCTCGATCCTGTATAACATGCATAAGGTACGTGTGGTATACACAAGATATCTCGATCCTATATAACATGCATAAGGTACGTGGTATACACAAGATATCTGGATCCTATATAACATGCATAAGGTAAGTGGTATACACAATATATCTCGATCCTATATAACATGCATAAGGTATGTGGTATACACAGGATATCTCGATCCTATATAACATGCATAAGGTGAGTGGAATACACAAGTGAAATATATTTCACAATTAATACAATAGCACGACTTTTACAGAACAAGTATTTTGTGGAAAGGTAGATGCATCGTGTTGCTATATAAGATCAGAACCATTACATTAGCTAAGTATGCCTCAAATGCAATTTCCTTGATAATACCAAATTATATGATATATCAAAAATTATCGGACCTTTCTTGCAAGAGCTGGTGTGGCGTAGTAGCCTTTAATGTTGTGGGTGCATGGGTCATTTGTGCATGTCGAAATTTATCAAATAATGCATCAGACAGGAGACGCCATTAGATTATTTTGGCGTGATTTTAAACAATAGTCATCCACGCAGCCAACCATTCCACCAAGCTTGGAATAACGAGTTTGATAAAAATGCTCAAGAAGTTGCGAGTAATCATGATCAAGCATTCGGAACTCGCTTTGTATTTTATTTATTAATATCTATGACAGGGGTAGAAGACGTCGAGGATTGAATATTTTGAACGTGTAGCAGCGCTTGGTCTGGCGCTTGTTGTACAGAATTACAGCGACATTTGTGTAGACTTCACTCTTCAATCTGCCGATTACATAATTCTACAATATTAAAGGTTGGGAACAAAGTTTATATAATAATATGTATTATGTGGCTAAAATCAATACTTATGACTCATAATTAAAACTGAATCAAATTCGAACTATAATTGGTATATACCCGAGAATTCCTTAGTAATATGAAAAAAATATCTCTTAAGAAAAAAGGGGCAGGGAATGGAGGAAAATACAAGAACCAAAATAGATAAATAAGGTATGAGTAAATCTTATTAGAAGAGTAAGCTCAAATTGCAAGGGGGTACGGAACGCTCTCACAATTACTTTATCTATTTATTTACTTCTTTATTTTCAATTCTGTGGAACTTTTTTTCTGGTGTCATTTTTGAAGTGGTCATATGTTAAAAAAACCAACAATATAGTGAAGTTGGATCAATGTTTATGATATTAAATCTATTTGGGAAAAAATTTACAGACGATCGCAAAAGTAATGAAAATGAGCGTATTTATCAAAGACACAAATTCTCTCTCTCTCTCTCTCTCTCTCTCTCTCTCTCTCTCTCTCTCTCTCTCTCGTTTTGTCTAAAATGATGTCACTGGAATTGAGCCCTAGCTGATAAACGACTTCTTGTATGTGTTTTCTGTCATGAAAACTCGGTAACGTTTTCCTCAATAATGACCGGGACATACAGATCACAGTCATTGCACGTGGAGTTCAGTTTTTATATCATGTAAACATGATGTTCTTGGTTACAAAGATATGCACAGAATGTTGCTACATGCTTTAAATACAACCCACACTATCAATAGTTCAAAAAGATGAAACCGCAACCATTTTATTATCTGGTTGACTTAAATAACAATGCGAACCTTTCAAGCCGAACCAATGAAATGTAATGGTTTTTCAGTATTAATCTTCAGAGCACTATTAAAGAATGTTTCTATTTCTAACAAAAGAAAGAAAGAATGAATGTGTAAATAAAGAAGGAAAGAAGAAAAAATTTGTCATTTGGTCTAAATCAAAGATTTTATTAATTTTTAAGCACGTTGTTCACGAAGACAAATACTCTGAATATATGTCATGGGATGCAGAGTTTCAAAACATTCTAAATTTATGACGAATATCAGAATGGTTTTCATACCTTACACTTAATGTACTTTTACGTAGTTCTCTGGTTTGTAATGAAAACAATACTCAAGAACGAGAAGCTTGTTTACTTGGTTAATTATACGATATGGTTGAAACTTTCCTGGTGTTTTTAAAAATCAATCTATGGGGTTTCTGAGGCAAAATTTTACAAAATGTTTATTTATGACTCTTTTTTTATTTGCAACCTCTTTCCTTAAGAAATATTTCCTTCTTTATGAAAATTCCTTGGTCCGCTGTTGTATTGCCGCACTTTAACTCTACTTTATGCATGCAAACAGCCATCCAAATAACCATTTATACATCCATCTATCTATCCATTTTCCATCCATTATTTATTGAAGTTAGTTTGCATGAATATACTTTTCATGAAATATTGGATTATTAGTCAGTATGTAAGTATATATATCATTGCATTAAGACAAAAGGTAATGAATGGTCGTTAATAATTGGTGTAAAACTAGTGTTCCATATAACATGTATGTCAGGAATTATTGTGTCGCACAGATGACAGACAAATCAACCCATGTGTCGTATTCTTCGTCAAGACAAAAGAGAGTTATTTCTGTGTATAAAATTTCCAATATAACAGCTTTCATTATTTTGAATTTTACTTTTAATAAGCACTACAGAAACATCATTCAAAAACTGCATCTGCACATGACTTATAAAGAGAAGAGTTTAAGTTCATAATTTCCATTATTAAAACTTTCAGAACTTTCAGTACTTTGAGTTTGACTACCCCCGTAAGTATTCAGTACTTTCAGTACTTTGATTTTGACACTCTACGAACAATTTAGTAATATTGTTAATAATTCCACCAATAACGACATTCATGACAATGAAGATTATGCAATGATAAATGAAGCAAGTAACTTTTAAAAGTTATATGTGTGTGTGTGTGTGTGTGTGTGTGTGTGTGTGTGTGTGTGTGTGTGTGTGTGTGTGTGTGTGTGTGTGTGTGTGTGTGTGTGTGTGTGTGTGTGTGTGTGTGTGTGTGTGCAACGTCCACTGGAGATGCGTGTGATATTGAACATTAGATATACTATAAAATGGTAAATGCATCACCATAAATTTTACTTTCCATGGTATTGAAGAATACCACACAAAGAATCGTCATTACTGACCTTTAAATGTAACTTAAGATGCATATATAATACATTTAGCATTGAACTTTCCAATTTACACTGTCTTTACGCCACACTTAAAATTTACGCCTATTTGACTGTATCTTCGTTTAGCAAACTGACAGTCCACCAACAGTGGTTGGTAACGGTAAAGTAATAATGAAAATTATATGAATAATAACTATAAATTCCCTTCTGCTCCAATTTCTTTTAAGCGCAAAGCCTAAAATCTAGATTTTCATAGAATAAATAAATCACAAAACACTAAGTAAAATTTTCGTGCAATTTTTGGGTTTTTAGCAATGCAATAATTGCCATTGTTACCGTTCTGCAAGAACAAAGCTTACCTGCACTTCCCCATTCCGGGTGAACCAAATTGTTGAACCACCCATCAAACCGTTGAACATTGTAAGCTGAACACAGTACGCCGACTAAAAAGAGAAAGCAGAAGACAGCTGACAAAGCTGTATGACACAAATCATCAAAGACATGCACATAAAACATGATAATAGTAAAATTTACACGGAAAAACGACATATATTCGATTGTGTTGTGATTACGATACCGATTTAGGACGGTCAATTGAAGTACCAAACGTCACTCAATTGGTGCAGTTAACCGTTTAAGGGCGCCCACCTCCCACTCACCGCAAAAGCAACATAATCAAAGGACACCCATTTAAAAATTTATAGATAATCCTCCATATAGAGAACAAGGATCAACAGGTTTCTCAAGAAGAAAGGTCATAAAAATCTTGTACACACGAAAAGTTTATAGAATAATATGTTGCTTTCAAAAATATGTAAGGCGACATCAACATAAGTAAACCATACTCTGTTCGTCTGTAAGCGAGCTTAGAACCTTGATCAATAGGAGTCCCGAGTTTAGTCAATGAAGGGGTCGGCAGAAATTACATTTATAATATGAAATTTAAGCATGGGGTAAATCCAGTTATTTTAGAATGGAGGAAGTTAAGATAAAACTTAGCGAAAAAAATCTTTTCTTTTATCTATATGGTAAATTTTCTGCAGAAACTGAATACAAATATTCATCTATGAAAATTGCATATCATTCTAAGTCATTTCAGTGATGAAAGGTACGAAAATTACTGGATGAATTAAAACAGAGAGACAGAATAGATTTACAAAGAGGTTTTACTAAAACGTTTCATGTATATTACTGTTTACGTCATGCATTGTTACTAAGGAAGGAAATTATGAGAACTAAGTTATGAGAACTCAAAATGCCATAAACGTAGTTAAAGTGCACTCAGAATGAATAACCCTAATTTGTGTTATCTTTGCTTAGGGATGCTTTCTTTTTAGAAAAAAGGGTGTTGTTTTCAACAAATTAAGAAATGTAAACAGGATCCTATTGGCATTGTCGTAATATACCGGATTTACCCTCTTATCTCATAAAACGTATAGCCTATATTTAATGTCTATTCGCATTAATCAGAAGTGAGCACTCGTACATGCACAACACCAAAAGAATAATTCATCCGGGTTGCCAAATCCCGATGACGCAACTTCTCAAAATTCAGATAGCAATATTTAAAGCACAAAATACCCTTGTTACCGTCTGGATTGATTTATTATTATCTTACACCACACCGAGAGTATTTTTTCCATATCGAGGAGGACCCTCCCTGGAACGTTGACCTATAGAATGTACTTACATTAGCACTTATAAGAATATGAAATAGTTATAACATTAACTGGCTTCTTGTCCATAACCATCCCACCTACCATCAGTACTATTCAGTACTTTGATTTAACATACCAACGTGTATTATGACGTGTTATGGTGTAGTGTGGTATTTAAACCTAAATGGGCTTCTAATGCATGGGGGCAGGCTTGGTGTAGTGGTTAAGCGCTTGGCTTGCGGCGCCGACGATCCGGGTTCGATTCCCGGGTTGCGCCACTATGTTTAAGAGGTTGGTAATTTCTGCTTCCATGTCACGATATAACTGAAATATTGTTGAAAGCGACGTAAAACACCAATCAACCAACCAACAACCAATCTAAAGCATGGAGCTTTCGCTCCTTGGCAAACCGCCAAAAGCAAGCGCGTGACCAGCCATTTGTGATATCGAACCTGGATAAGCAGTGGGGGAGGGGGGTTTACAGGATTTCCGTAAAGTATCAGCCAAATTATTCAGCCATTTTGTGCGCCAAATCTGGAGTTTTACTCATATCATTTGAGTCCTTTTAAACTTTACTATCTGTATATGCTTTGTAATTTGTAGCGAATGGCAAGGGGGAGGGTTCTCTAAATCCGCCACTGATAAGATTAGTCGTTAAGGAGGATTGAAATATGGTCACTTAAACTTGCCCTGGCGCATTAAGAGGAGTTCTTCGTCATAGTATAGTTTATTTGCCTTTAGTCTTAAGGCCTTAATGAGAACGGAGCCTATGTGAATGCTTAAAACAGGTAGTTTATAGATTTCAGTCACTTAGTTTCAGTGAAGATACACAACTTCTATTCATAAAAACTAGAGATGTCCTATGGGGACAAATTAACTCCACCCCCCCCCCCCCCCCGCAGCAGCAAAGTTGATGAACAACAAATCTGTTCTCAGTCTATCAGTGAATCAAGGTAAAAGTCATGATATACATTTGTAGTGTATATTAAAACCCTAACCCTTACTGTTCAAGAGGTTTTATCATTAAAATACTCCAGACAAGCTCATGTATATTGATAGCGCAAAGTCCCAAAATGAAATAAATATATTTGGTCCCAAAAATTGTAAAAACGCCCGAAAATGTTAAAAATGGCTCCAGAGATAAAAATGGGCGGTACACACCTTTATATGATAATGAAGCTAAATTATAATTTCGATGGAATCTATAGCAAGGTAAATGAGAAAACTGCAGACAAGGGTATATCTAGAGAACAAAGTCACAAAAATGGCAAAAACTTCAAAACTGTTGAAAAATTGCTCCAAAGAGATGAGAAATGGAGGTGCACAACTTTAAGTAATAATGAAGCTAAATCTATTATTTCAGTGGAATCTATGGAAAGGTAAATGAGAAAAACTTTATACAATGACATGTCTACAGACGCCAGATGGACGGACAGACAAGGTGATTCCAACAACTCCCCTACTTCGTTGCTGAGGTATAACAAATAGAGATAAACTTACATTCGACATGTCTACTTACATAATAACAGAAGCCATATCTCTCCGTAAGCTCTCGTCATTTCATTGGTTAAAATAAAGAGAAATCTGTTGGAAGAAAACACATACTATTAAATTCTTACAAACGAGAGAAAATGGACATTGTTATCTAATAATAAATGCCATATAATGAGCTAGGTCTAGTTCTAGCGTCGAAGGATAAACTATTTTTGTCTTTCCCTACTGACATCATCACCCAACATCTATACCGTCATAACAGGGGTCACTGAAACTATTTTGTAAGTTTTCAAACTCTGATTTTCACTTCAACAGCATGAATAATTCGTCTGGAAAGAATGCTATATAATGAATATTTCCATTTAGGAAAACATGGTAACATTATTTTGCTGCCAACTTTTCAGACATGTATGACAACTACATTTCCTGTCATTTAGACACAACACCTGACAAGTCGTCATAAGTATCTGCCAAGTACACATAATATCTGTCAAGTCGTCGTTGTTTCGTTCCAAGTACATCCAACATCTGACATGTCGTCACAGTTTCCTGACAGGACACATAACATCTGACAAGTCGTCATAGTTTCCTGACAGGACACATAACATCTGACAAGTCGTCATAGTTTCCTGACAGGTACACCCAACATCTGACAGGTCGTCACAGTTTCCTGACAGGACACATAACATCTGACAAGTCGTCATAGTTTCCTGACAGGACACACAACATCTGACATGTCGTCATAGTTTCCTGACGAGTACATATAACATCTGACAAGTCGTCATAGTTTCCTGACAAGTACACATAACATCTGATAAATCGTCATAGTTTCCTGACAGGTACACACAACACCTGACAAGTCGTCATAGTTTCCTGAAAAGTGAACATATCTGACAAATCGTCATTTTTTTCTGACAAGTACACATAACATCTGATAAGTCATCAAATTTTCCTGACTAGTATACAACAAATGACATGTACACATAAACTCTGACAATTCATCATGATTTCCTCACAAGTACACATAACATCTGACAAGTTATAATTATCTGGCGAGTGGGTGGCAGTAATTTTTCACGTTACACCTTATCATCTCTTAGACTTGCTACCGAATACCATTAGTACCGGTGACTAGAAATTTCATTTCATTCTAGGCATACCTTTGAAACAAACATTTTCATTTCCAATACAAACTCTGGGAGCCGGCGTAGCTGTGTTGGAAATGTGCATAGCTCAATCCCAAGACGTCATGGGCTCTGACCCCGTCACTGTCTTGTTGGTGCCCTAATCTGTAGATAAGACAGTTAATACCGAGGCCCCGTAAATATCCTTAATGTCTACTTTAGATAAGTCAACTGAGACCGAGGCTATGTAAATATTCCCAACCGGTCCTAGAGATAATACATTAGAAACAGAGGCCCCGTAATTATCTCTCACATGTCTTTTGGATAATATAGTAGAGACCGAGGCCCCGTAAACATCCTCATCTGTCCCTTGGATCAGACAATAAAGACCGAGGTCCGATAAATATCTCTCATCGGTCCATAAGATGATACAATAAAGAACGAGGCCCCGTAAATAACCCTCACCCGTCTTTTAGATCAAACTTTAGAGACCAAGGCCCTCCAAAACAGCAAATATTCCTCACTGCCTCGGGTGGATTCGTTTCGTAATTTTTGTGTAAGATGCCCTCTCAATATAAATGAAACAATTTTGGCGTGACGTCACACAATAAATTAGTCAAAAAATGCATTCAACCACCTCAGCGTTTTTTTCTTTTCTTTTCATAGTCTGTCTTACATCTACTTTTATCTTCTAATGTATATTTGGATATTGGGTAAATCAATATTTGAGCCGACTTCAAAAAGTTTCTAACATCGTCTCAAAACAGCAACATTCAAGGCGTATAAAATATATCCAGAATATTTCCATTAACGACAGGATATTACACTGCAAATTCTGGCAGGAAGAGTTCTTCCTTCGCTACTTTTCACAGGTGTATAAATAATCTTATGTATGTAAAATGGTGTATGTTCGATAAAAGTGCAGAGGAATCGGAAAAGAAAGTTTAATATGTAAACAACGTAAGATATGTGTCAGTATTACGCCATTGAAATCAGGCGACACCATGACACCCTTTGAATGATGGATAATGGTTTTATTAAGCATTAATGATGCGGATAATTCTTCGGACTTTTAGTGTTTTTTATAAACTGAGTGCAGCGGAAACACACAAGACAGTAATGGATATTCGACGAACTCGCCCGAAGTTTTGAGAGACAATTGCAAACACTTCCCAGACGGAAAGGGACTTATCAGATACCTAAAAATGCTGTGATGGGTTTTGCCATCCTTTCCGAAACCAAACAAAGACAGGGGTGGGAAGAACAGCAGTAAAATTACCCTAAAACGTTCTACTTATAAATGTACTTCTAGTTCATGGTCCCTTTAATCAGTTACAAAGTAAAGAATCATCGCAAGTTTGGTATGCTTTGAATTATGAAATATTCAACAAAAAAGTCGAGATCAATTTCCCCTCAGCAAATTTAACGGTGGTTATTTAGTCTGAAAGAAAATCAATATAAAAAGAGATAAAAACATGCTTAAAATCAATCCAAATGTATAGATAGATTATTACATAACAATGACATAATATTGACTGCCTTAAGGTGATTTATCTGCCCTTGGTAAGAACTCTCTTATTTCTACGTGTCATTGTAAAGAAAAAAAGAAGAAAACTGTCCAAGCTGTAAGACACAAATCACCACGTATATGCACAGAAAACTTGAATATATTTGAACAGACAAAGAAAATTTCCAAAATATTCGAATTGTATTACAGTTTCGAGAACGTCTTAGAATGGTAAGGTATAAACAGATACTTTACTGGGCAAAACTCAACACGGTCAATTGACTATACAATACACTCTATAAAATTTTTGTCTTTTATTTATCTTTATTTATTTATTTTCATTGCAAAGACTCAACAAGGAGTCAAATATTCATGAGATTATTGAATTACCAATCCTTCTGCGGGGCAGGCGTGGTGTAGTGGTTAAGCGCTTGGCTTGCGGCGCCGACGATCCGGGTTCGATTCCCGGGTTGCGCCACTATGTATAAGAGGTTGATAACCTCCTGCTTGCATGTCACGATATAACTAAAATATTGTTGAAAGCGACGTAAAACACCAATCAAACAACCAACCAATCCTTCTGTCATTGCACCTCAACACGTCTTCTCAGAAGCAATTAAGGAAGTGATAAACTTTAAATGATATATATATATATATATATATATATATATATATATATATATATATATATATATATATATATATATAAAGCACAAATAGAATCAGTGAAACACCTGGGAGTACTATGGACCTTGGATCTCCGAAGAAATACCTGTAGAAAATAAAGACAAATTAGACAAACATATAAAGCACAAAGACACTACAGTTAACAAGGCACCCTATATTTCACTTATATTCGTTCCCCGTCTGGGACTCGAACCCACGACCTATGGTACCGAATCACCTAGCTGTCATGCATCCGACCCTCTAACCGACTGAGCTACCCGAGCTCCACAAAAATGGAGCTTTAATAGCCAATCATTAGCTAATCGCATGCATGACAACACGGCCGCGGAAAGTGGTATTTCTTCGGAGATCCAAGGTCCATAGTACTCCCAGGTGTTTCACTGATTCTATTTGTGCTTTATATGTTTATTTCTCTTTCAGTGATGTATCCTCTCAGGGGATCCGCCTGCGTTTACGTCGGGTAAATTCCTTCACTTTCCGCGGCCATGTTGTCATGCATACGATTTGCTAATGATTGGCTATTAAAGCTCCATTTTCGTGGAGCTCGGGTAGCTCAGTCGGTTAGAGGGTCGGATGCATGACAGCTAGGTGATTCGGTACCATAGGTCGTGGGTTCGAGTCCCAGACGGGGAACGAATATAAGTGAAATATAGGGTGCCTTGTTAACTGTAGTGTCTTTGTGCTTTATATATATATATATATATATATATATATATATATATTCTTATTGAAGTACAACAAAACTTGTTTGAAATCGCTTTAATAATATAAATAAAATAATCACACTTTAAATTCCATTATTTATCGGTTCACATCTAACACTATAAATAATCAATAATCAAAAAGGCGGCTTCCTTGTACTTTAGCTTTTCATTATTACAGTCTGGTGTCATGTTACACCGTCTCCTGTTCAGCTGACCACAGTAGCAATGACTAACACCCAAAAAATCAAATACAGACAACATAACAATGTGTCCGCATTCTTCGCATCAGGTGATATGTGAACTAACAAAAATTATATAGAAAAATGGATGAAGTGACATTCAATAATCAAAATCCAGTATATTTTGAAAATCATCAGAAACTAAGATATAGATGGATTATAAGACAAACACGAGCGCTTGTGAAGGGATTCGACCAAGCAAAGGCTGAATATAAAATATAGCTACCCAATGGTATACGAGATATTTAATGAACGAATCCAAGACTACAAAGATTGTAACGGTCCCATTTGTGACGGGGATGGTTTATCAAAAATAGTCAAAGACCCCATCAAAAGCAGAGATGATCTTTTAATAGACAGACTACCGACTGTATAGGACTATTACAGATTATCCAAGACAAAGAGGAATATTTAAAATCCCCAGTGTGACGTGGTTTAAGTGTCAGATTAAGTGTCAGGTGAAAATAGAGATCCTGGTCCTCTGCCCTCTAAATTCCCCAACTGCCGATATCCTCTGGGATCAAATATTTCAAATTCTCAGACACGATTTAGAAAGCGATCAATTTTGCACTGGGTTTTGTTTGCAGGAACTTAACTGGAGTCAAGTGCAAGAATTGAATTATTATTAAACCTCCTTGTCATTATTATTGTATTTCAACAAATGCTTTATCAGAGGTTGACTAAAAGGTAATCCAGGAAGTAAGAAGTTCTTTATGGGATACAGTGCACACGATTTCACATTATGCTTAGTCATATCTTTATAGTTTTCATAAAGCAAGAAATTCTTCAAAATGAAAACATAAAACAAATTTTAACAGAACTTTACAGTACTATAAAATGATAACGTAAAACATTGTCTGTTCGTGTTTCTGTTTGTAACTTTTGATATTTATCAAAAGTGATCACATGACTACCCATGTGATCACTTTGATAAATATAAAAAGGCAGTATTATAAACCTTAATTATGCAATTAGCTTCTTATTTAAATATATTCAAAAACTAAATGTTGAATCTATATTAAAAGTACAAAAATATATGTTATATAATAAATGCTGACACCTTTTGCGATTCGAATTAATGACTTTTTGAAAAATATTAGAGAAGAAAAAAGTGCTTAACCTTTCACTTTTCTATCACCATAGTGCATGTCCCAAAGCTACATTGCAATTTTAAGGAAATTTCAGAAAAAAGACTCTAATCTTTCTTCAGGAATGCTCATTTAATCCGGGCCGATGTTTCCGGATTAATGGATTTTCCGGGCTACAGCATCATTACACATTTGCATAACTATTTTAATGGCATTTCGTTTTCGAATAATAAAACATTTAGAAATGAGCAATTATAATTTTGACAGTCATTGTTGAAATTTTAGCCCCGGGTAATAGTTTATGTCTGTAATAACGCGTATAACCATATAATATTAGTTACACTAGCATAAAGGGAGTTTTTTTTATTATAGTGTTAATTTGTTTGATATCACTTTATATCCCCCCTCTCAATCCCTCTAAGAAAAAAAGGGGGACTCATATATGCCAGAAAGCGTTTTGTCTCTAAATAAATCTCAGACTGAATCAGAAATACGAGGAGAGATGATTCTCTATCTTCAGCTCGTGATGGAATAACTCTGATAGATGTCCCTCTATAACCCTAGATTTCGTATAAACCTATATGAAAAATAGATAACCCAAACTGAGGCATCAAGGTGGGCGTGGTCGATCGACTGAAGATGTTTGTAGCTCTCTGCCACCTGATTTTAACGCTAGTTCATTCGGGATGTGTAATTGTCCCGAATTTTGTATTGCCCCTTTCGACATAGCTAAGTAGCAGTTTGGTTTCTCGTCATTTGGCTTCATGCATTTTAAAATAACAAACTCGTGGTCGAAGGCATTTCGTGAAGTGATAAATCTGTTTGCAAAACCTCAATAACACGTGTTTATATGTAAAATTCACAAAACAGTGCAAAGTTTTTGGGATATAAATGATAAATTACATTACAGATAAACTCAATATCCGGGTAAACGCGCCAAAGCCGACGTCACCACGATTGTTTGGAAGCGTGGTCAATAGATACACGTGTCAGGTTTCTAACACAATGATTATGTAATCTGTAAGTGCTTAATGTTATTTGATTGGCAGTGTAAACTCCATTTCACTTATCACTAAATCAACAAAAGTTTGAACTGTTCTTTAGACTTTATAATCTGGATTACGTGCAGAATCGCAACATGATCTTGCAAGCACTTAAAGTTCTTTATTGGCCTACTTAAGCACCCACTCAGTTCCTATTTCTTATCCTATCTTTCTTCCTTTTTCTTTCTTGCTTTCTTTCTCTCTATCTTTCTTTCTGTCGTATTCAAGAAATGAATCCTATATTTTTTGGTTGATTGAGGTATCAACCTTAATTATGGACGGAAAACTGCATCAATGCGCGAAGAAACGCATTGATGCAAAAGTTTTCCGTCCAGATTTTAGGTTGATACTTCAATCAACCAAAAAACAAAATAAAGGATTCATTTCTTATCATTTTATTTAACTTATATATGGAAACAGAAATTTAATAAATGTCCAGTAAACATAATTTATTATGGCACTACATTACTATTTGTGACTTGCTCGCGGAGTAATACAATGACGAGGTAAACAACATTTTGAAGTCAATAATGGCGGCTAACACGAATGACGAATTCGAAAATTTTATCCTGGTGTCCATTGGAAAGACTAGAAGTGAAATAGAACGAACAATTATTAAAAACACGAAGGAATGAAACATGCACATGAGGATGATAATCTGTTACCTAAGGTATTTAAATGCTATTAGTAGTATTAGAAATGCAATGCAATGTATGTTTACTGGTGCACGTGCGTGTCACACGGTGGAAAGAGTAGGTTCAGGGACTTGTATCGGAGGCAGCACCTGCTCTGATGCCCGTTCTGTTTGACTAGTCGGGTATGATACCGTAGAAATAACAGTTATCAGCGTCCATTGTCGAGCGGCCAGCTAGTAGCAGGCGAGTACTGCTTTTGTTTTGTATATGATTACATTTATGCATTTCTAAACAGCACTGTACCGCAGACTAGTTGATGGAACTAGTTATATTTTACTTTTTATTGAATAATAGTATGAAATTATATATTGATTTAATATTTAATGGTTTCTGAAGTGAAGAGCGATTTCTTTTGTATTTTGAATTCGTTATATATAACGAACAATGTTATGTAATCGATTAACAACACGGGAATCACTGTTCCATAAATAGAACGGGGTTTCGCATTCCAGAGAAAAGTTGTGCCGGCAGTTGTGACACATCTGCACTCAAAATTTTGTTGATGCTGAAATCAACTCAATTTTTTTAACTAATCTGATTCGCTGCAAGTCCATAAACACAAAGAAAATAAAACGATTTAAATGGTCCATATATACACAATGAGATCTATCAGGCTAATGTTTCAGCTCTTAAAATTAAAGTATTATTTGGAATTGCGAATATTTTTTAAAAGATAGCTTATCTCAAAACCGGACAAAAAGGTTTGTGTTATCCTGATTTCTTCAACACACAAAAAATGTTATAAATAACATTAACATTTCCACATAAACATTAATTTTTATATTAATCTTAAAAATTTTGAAAAAAAAATAAAATTTTAAAGGCACAAAAATTATACTGATAGAAGACAGATGACACTTATGATGTAAAAGCATCAATGAAAAACATATATAATGTAGATGAAAACAAAACAAATAAAACGCCACACTGGTATAGAAATTGTAAAACTAATAATTCAACAAGTCTGAGAACTTGTTAGGGGTCTAAAAAGTATTATTCTATATACACATTCCTTGAAATCACATAAAAAGAATATGATAAAGTACTCCAAATTGTGAAATCAAATGGATGGATGAGAAAATGGTTAGAGAGCAGATACATATAAGGAAAAGAATGGTCAGAGAGACAAACCTAACACTTTTTTTCCAATTTCCATGGTACATGATTTTAAAAGCACCCCCCCCCAAAAAAAACCCCCAAAAACAAAAACACCCCCCCCCCAAAAAAACCCAAACAACAAACAAAACAAAACAAAACAAAAAACAAACACACACACATATACACAAACCCCCCCCCCAAAAAAAAAACAAAAAAAATAAAAACCAAAAAAAAAACATTCAAATGACTCCTCAATCTAAATTGCTTCCCATTGATTTGAAATCAAATGCTGGAAACGTGAAGGGTATCCCAGTAATGAAGTTACTTGTTACCATGCTAGTCATATCCTACCGGTATCAGTTTACATTGGAATTTAGATGGATTTAGAACAACTTAAATTTTCTGTGTTTAGACAATTAAGGCTTTCGCCAAGGACATCGTAGGCATGCCCAGATGGGCTACGTGTCGAGAGTAAATGACTACAGACCTTTTTGTTTGTTTGGTTTTTTTTTTTTTTTTTTTGGGGGGGGGGGGGGGGGGGAGTTTACCAAATCCTTCTAAGTAAGGAGTACTGAATTCTAGAGATGGAAAGAGACACAAAAGCTACAGGTATTGAGATAAAACATTAAACACGATTTGTGGTCGTGGTTTTGTCATTAAATATCAGTTTAAAAAGGAAATCGAGCCTCATCCCTCTCTTCATTGGAAGTATATGTTCCCCTTTCATTCATGGTATATTTTTATAAATCCTATAAAAATTTCTATACTTTTACATATAGGAAACGATGTTGCACTTTTGCACAGCAGCCTAGAAATGTAGCATTTTAAAACGTTATAGTTATTGCATGGGAGATAACCCTTATAAAATCAATGTCAAAAGTAAGTATCATCTCTCTCTCTCTGTCTCTCTCTCTCTCTCTCTCTCTCTCTCTCTCAAATACACATTTTTTTTTATAATATATCACGACAAAATGGAAGTTCAACCCTTTAACACCTCTGAATCCACCATTTTCTCAGCTACCTAATATTACATATGTTACATTCGGAGCTCAAAACATTTATTATTTCAATTTATCTATAGGGTTTTAGTAGAACATATAGCTCATACAGGGAAGTAAAGATGCAGAACTTGATTAAAGAATGTGCTGATTAATATTCTAAAGAAAACGTGTACAGGAACAGGATTTTATTTTCAATGTTATGCAATATTGAAAATGTATCAAACAGTATGGGTTGGAAAAGAGGAAACAGAAGATATCTGACAAGTCTGTATGAGAAAAATCACAAAGGACCTGCACACAAAACATGATAATAGTAGAATATACAAGGGAAAATGACATCACAAAAATATTTGATTGTGCTGCAGTTAAGATACCGACTAAGGACCGTCAATTGAGGTAACAACGTCATTCAATTGGTGTGGTTAACCGGTTTACGGGTGTCCACCTTCCCACTCACCGCAAAAGCAGCGCAATCAAAGGACACACATTTAAAAATTTATAAATAATCCTCCATATAGAGAACAAGGATCAACAGGTTTCTCAAGAAGAGAGGTGATAAAAACATATTATACACGAAACGTTTATAGAATAACATGTTGCTATCAAAAATAAGTAAAGCGACATCAACATAAGTAAACCGGGCTATGAAGTATAAAACACTTATCAGCGATACCGATCGCCAAATACATTAAAATTAGCCAATAGCACTGTGCTATGATATATTTGAAATAATTAGGATATTTAAATATGCTATTGGTCATTATGCATATTCATATATCCCAATTATTTCAAATATATTGTAGGACTGCATTTAAAAAATCATCGCGGACTACAAAAGAGCAACATACAGCTAAATTAAATCGCTGGCGAGATCTGTTTTGACAACGATTCGTGTCATAGTATCTTTTGCTTGATCTAGGAGAATAAGAACAAATATAATGATTTTAATTTGGGTAGGTATTTGTGTCTGCGCATCAGTTATCTTTGTACTTCACATTTTATTTAAAAAAACACACAAAAAATTTAAGAGATACTGTTTTTATTATAATTTTATTGAATTTTTCAAACATGTTCAAAGTGGGACGTTTCATGATAAATTCAATAACTTTTCTAAACAATCTGCAGTTTCGTCACATATATACCCTTTATTTCTGAGTCGAATTAAAGAAATTGAATTAAGCAATATGACCCAAAATCGGACTTATTGGATCAGGTACTGAATCATTACAGCTTATCGAGTATAAAATTGTCTGTCTTGTGCAATAGTTGGGCGTTCACTCAACATCGCTACCATCCGGACTCCTTAAATACGCCGCCAGATCGGAAGTCGGATTTATTCAGGAAAAAAATATATAAAATTCTGATGGAATCAATTTATTTCGGAAACGAAATGATAACGGATTCCTAAAGCAAATACATATACAAACCACTAGTTATGTGTTAATTCGAAAGTTCACCTTCCAAAAATAAAAAACAAACAAACAAACAAAAATAAAACAGAAAAACAAAAACAAAACAAAAACAAAAACAAACCCACCCCCCCCCCCCCCAAAAAAAATTGGATATGGGTTCGAATGATAATGTCGCCAGTTGTCATCTCACACAATACAATAGAATCACTCTGCATACACTACCATAACCTTTAATGCTAAAAGTGCACGCACCACGTCGTGGACATCAAGGTTTAGGTAACGAAAACACGTTAAGTCTCGCAGGAGATGTAAGGTGTGAGAAAGATCAAACAGTTGTGGTAAGGTGATAAGACTCAACATTTCCGTTTGATGGTTTGACCAGTATTGTGATATGTAATTAAGTAGTGTATGTTTTCAAAGTAAATGTATGGAGAGCAGTTGCTACAACAACGCGACCGTCTCTATAATCCGGTGCAGGTGTCCTCGCTCAAGCACTATGTTGTGTTTAGCGTTAGCTCAGAATATAAGAAATATCATACTCGATGCGCGTCTCTCACGCATCCAGTATATGCGTCGGTAATCTGGGGAAGAAACGATGTTGGGTAATACATTAGTTTGTAAGAAAATTAGGTGACGTCAGCAACACAGAAAGTCCTGACGTCATAATATGCAGTACAATTCTTTCTCACAGAACTATCGTTTGATTTAAATTTCGTGTTCGTTTTAAACATGGAATATGTACAAACCGCAGCGGCTATGCCACTGCGCACTATCCCTCTTCTCCCGTTACTGACATAATTAAGAAAGAAAGCGTGCAGACCCCATGTCCCTACACCCATGTACAAAGAATATGCGCCATACACGTTGTAGGCCCAGCATGAAAATAGGCGACGTACAGCGCCCGTCTCTGGGGCATAAATAGCGTCAAATATATCTTTAGTCGTATACACATAACACATCATTGACATTGTCAGCGCCCGTCTATCACAGAAATGGCGCCAGATACTGCGTCCCTCTCGCATACACAGGAGTTTGATTCAGAGCTCGTATCACGGTTTCTCGAGATAACCACTGAATTTCATTTTCAAAGCGCAGTTTACTTTGAAAGAGTCTGGGGTGGGAAAAGTAGATCATTGTTATCTCTTAAGCCCATTAGTGGATTGAACTGCTATTAACACCGCTCTCAGCTGATTCAAAATGAACATGTAAATAAATTCGAAGAGCACTGCTGGGACCAGGGTGAATGTGCTGTGATGTAACTCGCTGTAACCTTATACCTTAGTTAAACTAGGGTTTGATTTCAGGGCAAGAGGAAAGATCTACCAATTTACCAAAAGTGTAAAATCTACCTACTAAATGTCTACCAATGTACATGAAAAAAGCCAATTAATGTACCAGCCAAAGACCTACCAATTCACATGCCAACGCAAAGAGTGCATCTCACCAAATGTCTACTAATGTACATGACAGAGGCTTACCAAAGTACATGACAAAAGCCACTCTTTCTCACCAAATGTCTACTAATGTACATGACAGGGGCTTACCAAAGTACATGACAAAAGCCAGTAAATGTACCAGTCAAAGACCTACCAATTCACCCGCCAAAGGCATACAGTTTATCCCACCATAGGTCTACCAATGTACATAACAAAGGCCTACCAATGTTCATGACAAAGGTCTACCAATGTACCAGCCAAAGACCTACAAATGCACCCACCAAAGGTCTACCAATGTTCAGCCAAAGGCCTACCAATGTACCCACCAAAGGCTATCAATACACCCACCAAAGGTCTACCAATGTATCCGTCCAAGACCTACCAATGCACCCGCCAAAGGCCTAAAATGTACCCACCAAAGGTCTACCAATGTATCCGCTAAAGTTCTATCGATGTTTTCGTCAAGGGTCCACCAATGTACCAACCAAACGTTTGTCAATGTAACCGTCAAATGTCTACCAATGTTTCCGTCAAATGTCTGTCAATGTACATGACAAAGGCCTACCAATATTTCCGTCAAATATCTACCAATGTACCCACAAGGGGCCTGTCAATGTACCCGCCAAAGGCTTGTCAATGTAACCGTCAAAAGTCTACATTACACTCGTCAAAGGTCTACAAATATCAAAGGTCATTATAGCTACTCCGGTTGTCCGAATTTAGATAATGGCTGATTAAATGCCGGTAAAATTATTCTTGGCTGGCTGTTAATAATTAAAAGAAAATCTTAATATTATAGCATAAACTGAGATTCGAATTCTGGACCATATACTTTTAAAATGTTGAAAAAAGAGGAATACGAGATCTCACATGCAAGATATCCTACCACAGAAAAGTTAAAGTATTTCACTTAGTGTCAATCATCGCAAACCTCTTTGGTTTACAAAGGTTTACTAGAGTTTAAGGTTGCTCTTAATGAAGGTATGTCAAAGGTACTCTGCGGAATAGGACTAAGACGGTGATCAAACATCTTAATAGTCCTCCGAAGGGAAGTGTCATAAAACAAAGAACAATTAACTAAGTATTCACAATATTTCGGTCTTCTGACCTTCTTCTAGTGAATTTTATTGGTATTGGTGGCTTAAGCTATGTAATATCCATCATATTTCATAACCGATATATGAAAAATTCATACCAATTCATAAAATTTTTCATATATCGGTTATGAAATATGATGGATATTACATAGCTTAAGCCACCAATACCAATAAAATTCACTAGAGGAAGGTCAGGAGACCGAAATATTGTGAATACTGAGTCAATTGTTCTTTGTTTTAAGACGGTGATCGTTTGCGTCTCTTGCATTAGCAGGTGCCCGGATCGAACCCAAATCTCCTTCGAGTCAAGAACTTCACCAACACACAAACTCTAAACATGTATATTTTCGTAAGACTAAAAGTTTCAATAATAATAATAATAATAATAATAATAATAATAATAATAATAATAAGGATCCCCTCCCCCGGCCTTTTAATCCGACACTGAGTGGAAAGTGGGAGAACTCTATGAATGCAAGTTAATTAAATGCACTGTTTATTATAATTGATCCATAAATAATGTATCATACATCTATATACTCTATCCATCCAGTCCTTGCCTCAGAGGCAAAGCGCCTGGGTCGCGGCACAGGTAATTCGGGTTCGATTCTCAGATGATGAAAACATTTAATACTGAGAGATTAATAACGACCTGTTCTCACGTCACTAGTCACTATAAAACTTAACAATTGTTGCAATTGACAGAAAAGATTAATACACCCCCCCCCCACCCCTCTCTCTCTCTCTCTCTCTCTCTCTCTCTTTGTTATTGACCCCACTGTTTTTCGAAAGAGGTATCATCATACATGTATTTGTACGTTGATCAGCAATGCCCTTAGGAAGTGCATGATTTTCTTGTTTTACATAGCAACCCAAAATGTCTCACAAAACACAAAGGTTGCCTTCACACACCTGAACCAATATAATTTACATAATTATCTTCAGGCAATAGTAAATGGCAAAAATAATGAATAATGTTTCGCTGTACATATCTATAGATACGCTTGTTCATTGCATAGACGAATATAAAGTTCAATCATACCTACCTCCCTACATTCATGAAAATATAAAACTGTTCATATGTGTTTTAAAGTATAAAAGAATGAAAAATATAATATTTTATACATTACGGAACGTTTAAAACATATTTTGTCTTACCTGCATAGGTATAAGATAAGTATTTGTCGAACATGTAACGGACACGGATATCCGGATATTTGTTCTCTTTTCTGATTGACCGAATCTTGGCTTTGTTTACCCCGTCATAACGTGTAGGATATGTCTGTTGTTTTACCTGGAAACGAAAAGATTCAATTTACCACCAATGGTTGTATACGTCTTTTTCTGTCGTGTGTCGTACAGCCATAACGACGTGATCACTCATGTGTAACGCAAACTCTGTCCACGTCATTCTGTCCCGGTAACCTTCTATTTAGATCAGGTAATCGTAAATGTAAGAACATGTGGTTTTGCTCTAAAACTAGTGATTTTTTTTTTTAATCTCAATCCAATTTCAGGAATTTCCTTTATTTAGAGACGCACTTCTTAACGACATACAAAACCAATTTGACAGATCAGTTCAGAAATAGATGTAATCAATATCACTCCAGGATATAACAGCTAAGAATCAATCATCAAGTTTCGATTATGATATATAAAAGCAAAAACATGGATTTTTTAAATTATGATTATGATTGCTTATTTACGAATTGTATTTATGTTTGCGTTTGCCCTCTCCTCCAAAACTTTGCTCTTTGAACAATGATCGGAACCAAATTCTCAAGTCAGTTTTCAACTCAAACATCCATGTCACTTATACAGTCTGCTCACTTTCTTACTCCACATTTTTCATAATCTCAAAGCAGATTTAATAAAAACAAAAATTACAAGCAAACAAAAACAAAACAAAACAAAACAAAACAAACAAACAAAAAACAACCTCCCAAAATGAACCCACAAACAAACAAACAAATCCCCCTCCCAAAAAAACCCCAAAGATCCCCCCCCCCCAAAAAAAAACAAAAACAAAAACAACCCAAACACACACAAAAACAAACAAACCTTTTCCTGCTTGATCATACTAATAACATCAAATCTCTTTCAGATTTATTTTTCTTGTGATCAAAGTTTAACATACAAGACTTTTTTTTTTACTTTTCTCTGCATTTATCATTATTATTATTATTATTATTATTATTATTATTATTATTATTATTATTATTATTATTATTATTATTATTATTTCGAATTCTTTTCCATAATCATTAAAATTTTATTTCATTTTTGTCAAACTAAAAACCAAAATTTATTACTGCTTGAATTAATGGGAGTGTGGACTTGGACGGAGGGCATTTCGAAACTCCTCTAATTGTTCTCTTTTTTTTTCCAAAGCCATTTTTCTTAAATGAGATTTCGGTATACAGATCGCCTGTTTCTGGTCGTCTGTCTTCTGCATAATATTAGAATTACGTAAATAATAACATTAAAAATGATACTGACAACAACAACATCAACAACAAATGATGATAATAATAATAATTATAATAATAATAATAATAATAATAATAATAATAATAATAATAATAATAATAATAATAATAATAATAATAATATTATTGGGTTTTTTTATTATTGTTTTTATTATTACTATTATTATTATTTTAATATTATTATAATTATTATTATTATTATTTTTATATGATTATTATTGTTATTTTTATAATTGTTTTATTATTACTATTATTATTATAAATTATTATTATTATTATTATTATTACTGATTTTATTATCATTATTATTATTATTATTATTATTATTATTATTATAGAAAATTATAATTATGATTTTGTTTATCAACGTGACAGGAAATCGTACATACAAATAAAGCCCACGAGAAAAACATAAATAAATGAGGTACTAGGTTCAAATTTCCCAACCAATTCGCAAATCAGTCACGAATATAGACATACATATACGATTAATTATCGGTAGATGTATTTGAATCAAATTGAATAGGAAAATAAATTTGGGTAAATTCGAAGAACACCTCCCGGATAGTTTTGGAATTTCCAATAAGTGAGTGCCCTATATTTCCAAGGCGTTGGGAGTTTTTACAAATGTCATTTTACAGAACGTTTTACTATAAGCACAAGGTGAGATCATTCTACATTATATAATTCTAAATCAGAAGTAGATTACGTTCTATGGTAGAGTGTTTAGCCTGCAGAGTATTCAATCCGGGTTCAATCATTGTATGACGTCATTGTCGTATAGGAGGTTGGCTAACCTTTGTTTTCATGTAGTGAAATAACTGAAAAGAAGTTCGATGTTACATCACACCCAGATACAACAATCTAACTATAGAGTTATAATTCACTTGTTTGTATCAAAAAATCAATTTACAGACCTTGAGAAAAGAAATCGTTATCGTAAAAATCTATACTCAGAATAAAAATTTAGTTAGCTGGTTCAATAGGGATTAAAAATTACGTCGCTCTCGATACTGTTTCTGTCATTCGCAACATGGAAGCAGGGGGTAATACAGCTTTTAGATAATCAGTTACGCAATTCTGGAATCGGACCAGCATCGTATGCGCCGCAAGTCAAGCGCTTAAGTTCTACATAAAGTCTGTCCTAGTAAATGGTGTAGCGCTGATCCCATAGCAGCATTTATTAATGTAACTGAAATCATAGTTTTCTCCGTTTATTTTAGAGAGAAACGAATTAATTGTCATAGTCAGATTATTCAAGTTATTAAACCATATTTCTTGTCTTGTGTGGTTGGGTTTTGCACCAAATTCATCATTTTGTAATTTTTTTCCATGTATATCGCGACATGGAAGCAGGGTATAAACAAACTGAAACATTGGGACACAATCAGGGAATCGAACCCGGATCATCTGCACTCCAATCCAAAAGTCAAACCACTACACCAAGTATGTTCTCGTTTCGTTTGTGCAATTGGAAGTATAAATTTAACTAACAAACATGTAACATGCTGTTATAAGAACTCTCGCACTCGGGTAACTAACCCTTTCCCCTTTCTAGGTCAATAAGTACTTGTGTATAACTGCAGATCACGTGACCGCTAGATGGCATGCGAGTACTTTTACCGAGAAGGCTTCAATATTACGTAGATAACCCAGTGATCTGAAAGAACAGAATTATGCCCCTTTAGTAAACATTCCCTGTCTCCTAACAAAGGTTGCTAAGTGTAACTAAAAGGAAAGTTTAAATAGTTAACCAGAATTACTTAATGCTTATATATATAATTCCAGATTGCAAGTTCTATTTTCAGATTCATTCTAAGTATGTTTTAAATTTGTTAGATATTTATCGCTAACAGATATAAAACTGAAATGTAAGTACACTTTTTTTACTAGATCATTATTGAAATATACTTATTCATTTATGTATTTATTTATTTATTAATTTATGTATTCATTTGTCATTTATTCGCTTATTTATATACTTATTTATTCATTTATTTATTTGATTCTTCTTTCATTTATTCATTCATTCATTTATAAATTTAAATCTTTATTGAATGGCCTCAATTATGTCCTATGCTTTTTATGGGTACTTGATTTTGGTTTTTATTTTCAGTTTTCAATTATCACTAAGAAATTGTTGTTATTTATGTTGATTCGAAAACACTATTAGATCAAAGAATAAATAATATATCTACAAAATAATAATGTTCTTTATTATAAATTTATTCACCATGGTTTCAAGTCTCCTTTTTAAATCAAGTTCAGACAAATTAATATTCAAACTCAAATTATGGTTTGGAAAGATCTATATTTCTTCCACTGATTTCATGCCAGCACAATCAATAAGGTATGAGACGCGGATCTTGAAAATAAAAATAATGCAGGCGTGCTAATATAGAAATCATATTGCAAAAGTTTTCCCGGACGTTAATATGAAATTTTCGTTCTGTTTTACACGTAACTACCTTCTACACCTGTAAACCAAACTTATATTGATAGCATTTGTTTCGAAGGTTTTTAGCATCTTATCTTAAAAGATTCTTATTGTGATCTTACGAATTTCTTACGATTTTTTTTCATGTTGATATATCTTTTAAATATATTTTGAATAGCGTCACTTTACATACTATACAGTCATTTTTATCCTCTACTTTTAAATTGTCTTCCTTTTTACATTTCTTTTCTTCTATTTGTATATTTATGTTTTCTTTCTTTTTGTTTTGGGGTTTTTTTTCTTTTTGGTTACTATTTTTTGTAGTTTGTTTTGGGGTTTTGGTTTTTTTGTTTTCTGTTGTTTGTTTGTTTGTTTTGTTTTGTTTTTTTTTTAATTGGGGGTTCCTTGGTTTGTTTGTTTGAGGGTTGTTTTTTTGGGGGGGGGGGGGAAGGGTGTTTCTTTTGTTTACTTTAGTTTTGTTTTGTTTTGGGTTTTTTTCTTTGGGTGGTTGGCCAGAGGGGGTATCATTGTTACTCAATTGTTGGTTTTGTTGCTATTATATTAATTTTGTTGTTTTTCTTGCTGTTATTTTCGTATTGTCGTTCTGTGTGCTAGTTTTTGTTATTGTCCGAGGACTGCTAGCTTTTACAGTTTTGAAGAAATTTCACTTTTATATGAAAGTATAGGTGAAAACATCGTACTCGTTTATGACTCAAGTTATTGACCTCAAAAAATGATATATTGGTTTCACAAGAATAACTAAAGGAAATTAAGGGGGAATTCCCAGAAAATTTTCATAGAACAACTGCACAATTAGGTATTACATACATAAAACATAAATGCAACAAACATATCAGGAAATACCACAAAGTCTAAGAAATGATTCTGTGACAGTTTAGTCAAAATATGAATTGTATCGCAATCTTCATGTTCCACATCAACAAACCCGTTGAAGCATGACATCAGTATTTTTAGATATCTCATCGATTTTTTCTACATCAGTTGCATCTAAGAAGTCCAGAAGATGCGAAATCATTAGGAGTATAAAGTGTATATTTGCATAATTAATGCCAATAGATAGTTTTCGAACGCATCCAATTTAGTTTGAGTTACTTTCCTTGTTCACCATCTTGGAGATGAAGCTGAAGATTTATTTCATATTCCTACAAATTTTGATTGATGTTTTCGAGAAAGTTTTTATATATATCTACACTCCTTTAAAATCATTTTAACATCATTGTTCAATAATTTAAATATTGCATACGAAATTCAAAAATTCAAGAATCATCCTTAATTTTTAGAAATTCTTTACATATTATGATTATTTGGTTTGATTTATACACAAATGTTCAGTAACATATCTACAATATGGCGGGAAAAGGAGGTAATTCAAATTAAATTTTAAAAATTTGACAATTACCTATCATCCATATGTGTAGCATCAAAATTATGAAAATATGAGATAATTTTGTATTATATGCAAACGAGACACACGTATTCAAGCTTGCTAGAAATGTATTTACACAGCCAACAATCTAAATAACGCTTATGTTAAATGTAAAACTACTGTTTTCTACTTTGTTTTTGGTCGTTGGTAACAATGCTCCTTATCTAACCACGACACTTAATATACAGTGTGAAGCCAAATTCACATCGTGTATGCAGTGTTGAACTTTTTTCCTTAATATTGTCTGTGTGCTTTGAGCATTAATGTGGGGTACGGCAAGACAAGCTGGAGATGCTGTTCTTTTCGAGCACCTGGGGTTACCTCTGGTTTTCAAGGGTCTATGAGTGTACACAATGGTGCAGCGTTGTAACTGCTACAGTGGCACTGCATTCGTTACCTTCGTATTTCAGACACTTTGCAATAAAACTGTGCTTTATAAATCTTTCGTCAGAAAAAAAAATTAAAAAAAACCTCATACCATCACAAACAATAAAATATATGCATATTTATGTTAAAAAGCATTACAATAATACAGCAAGTACGATATTTAATTCACCTAAGTTTTTGAATGTATGTTGCAATGTAGAACGATACTCTCCATTTATCTCCCCTGAAACTCAAAATGTAGGTGTTTTAGTTCAAAGTCAGCCCAGTTTGATACATTTTTAACCCATCTTACGTTGCTTTATATGTCACCACTTGTCTGAAAGCTCGGCAAGTCTAGACAACTCAGAGATCTTAATTGATTAAAAAACGGAAGACGCTTTGATAATTTTAACGTGTAATGAGTTTTTGTCGAAGAGAATAGTCGAATGCATGAGTATCTCTAAAATATAACAAAAGTTGAACAACCGTCACAATTAAGATGAGATGATACTAAACACCAAATATTAAGGTGGTATATCCCTTTGTACATATGTGTAATTTTTTTTTTTGAAATGATGCTCGATTACTAAAAGATGACAGAGGAAATTCCAAATTATTATCGCTTTCAATATCCCTTATCAGTCATATTTCAAAAAGAAATTATTAATCAAACTGAAATTCAACAATAAAGGAAGAGTTGTCTTTCTTATAAATAGGGTGCATTCCTTTAAGGTTTACTTTATGCTGTATTATTACCTAGCACCATACCAGGAATATTTCACCTATACATTATGGCGATTCATATTCGTTTTTGGAGGGAGCAAATGTACTGAAAGAAATCCAACTACCTTAAATAGATACGCTATAGGACATTTTCTTCCACCAGGGTTCAGACCCAGATTTACCAGAGGTCCAGTAGCTACAGTGAATTCCATGATGATGATGATGATGATGATGATGATGATGATGATGATGATTGATTGATTTTTAAAGGGGCATGGTCCGATTGAAGTCGGGAAAAGTATAAAAAATGTAAACGGATTTCTTAAACGGCAATCGATTGCTAGTATATTATCTAAGATGTGTGAAAAGTATCGTTACCAAAGTCGATGTCGTTAACGAGATATGCCCGTTTTAAATTTGCAACTTAACCACACCAACTCCTTGAATATTGATGAGGTCGGTCAGAGGAAATCACGTGACAATGAAACTCGAACTTTACCCGATTCTTACATTTGTTCCACTTTTCATTTTTGGCCTCCGAGTCTGTCTATAGTTATTTTCTATCACACTTTTGCTTTTCTCGTGCTCGTATTCCTCCATGTGAACCATTTTTGTTGTTTTCTACAGTGAATATCCGCGCACGCGCATGATTATGGGCGGAGCATCGCCTTATTTGGGGAATTGATACCAACTGAATTTAATTCGACTCAATTACCTTTATTCTACGAAAACGATGAGGAATTTTAGTTTTAAATTTTGCAATTAACACAAAGTTTATAATTTATGTAATACAGGACAAGTAAGATATTGTCGTAATTTATCCTTTTCATGCTAAAATTTTCCAGTCTCGGACTATGTCCCTTTAATTGATTGATTGATTTTTGTTTTACATCACACCACGAATATTTCACGTATATGGTGACGGCATCTGCCTGATGCGGGACATAAAAATTTGGACCTTTACAACGGACCCACCCGAAGCAGTGAGGGATCTTTAACGTGTCATGCATATCACGACACGGGGCCTCGGTTTTTACTGTCTCATCCGAAAGACATGACACCGGCATGACCAGAGCGGGACTCGAACCCCGGCCTCCCGATCAGAAATCCGACGCGATACCACTAGGCCACCCCGGCTTTAATGATGATGATGATGATGATGATGATGATGATGATGATGATGATGATGATGATGATGATGATACAATAAATAAATAAACAATAAATGAATAAATAAATAAATAGATAAATACATAAGTTAGTAAATACTAAATAATTTAGTAAAAAAAAAATAAATATTAAAAAAGACAGAAATCTGCGACAGGAAAGGATTTTGACAGTAACGATAGAGGTGAGCGGCTATAGTAAAGACAAACTCAACTCAAATCAGTCACTAAGTTCCCATTGCGATTAAAAAGAGATCCGCTATGAGAGAACACGAGGAAGCGTTCAATAAACAAACACACAAAACAAATCGAGGATATTGAATTGCGCTCTCGATGCTGTTTACCTATCTATTTTTATCTCTGACAAAACCTACATGCAAATGTCATACTAAGATCCGTTTATAATTTTCGGAAAAAATGAGTCAAGAGGTCAAATACTCTCACATCCAATCAGAAAAATCCTAAACTTACATAATAACAGTATATAAAAGATGTATGTAAAAGACTTCAAACATTATCTGGTGAGGCTAAGCGTTATACAACGTAAGTACAGGGTTATATAGCTATTATCTATGTAATATATATACAAAGCAAAACTAGGAAATTTTCCGATAATATTACTATAATAATACAATCATCACCATCATCATCATCATCATCATCGTCATCATCACCATCATCATTATCATCATCATATTTTAAATTTAGATACTTGAAAATTTCGATATGTATCTAGAGAACATAGAATGTGTTCATTATCCGCATCAAACTTTAAACAAAATGGAAATCTGTTTGTATTATTGTATCCATTCTGCAGGGCATTATGACATATATATGATTTTAAAAAATCATATTTTTTTCCAAATTATGCACATTCTCGGCAAAATATCCTAATTTTGTATTGTTTCAGTAGTTAAAACATTAACATTGTTATAACTTATCAAGTTATAAACAGCACAGAAATACTGCTGTGGTATGATTAAACTTATGATTAATATATATGTATTGTGACAATATGATTATCATATATGTATTGTTTCTATATTGTTGCATCTGTTGTAAATGTCACCATGAGTACTTATTTATTAAACTTGTGCATATATACTTTTATTAGGTGCTATGTACATGTTATACTTCATCATATGTGGCTTAAAACTGAAATAAACTACTACTAGTAGTAATACTATTACCGCTACTACTACTACAACTAGTAATAGTATTACCGCTACGGCTACTAATAATACCTCAAATGATGATGATGATGATAATAATAATAAAAATAATAATAATAATAATAATAATAATAATAATAATAATAATAATAATAATAAAAATAATACAAACAATAACAACAACACCAACAACAACAACAGCAACAACAACAACATCAACAACAACAACAACAACAACAATAATAATAATAATAATAATAATAATAATAATAATAATAATAATAATGACTGACTTCATGTTGTCAGTAACTTACTTAAACCTCAATCCGACATCTAGTCTACGAAAGCCGATTAGACTCACTAACTAAGAAAAATTTTTATATATTATCTCGTTATCACGAGATAATTATCTCGTTATTTTGAGATCTTTTCTCGTTATTTCGAGATAATTAACTCGTTATTTCGAGATAATTAACTCGTTATTTCGAGATCTTTTATCGTTATTACGAGATAATTAACTCGTTATTTCGAGATCTTTTCTCGTTATTTCGAGATAATTAACTCGTTATTTCGAGATCTTTTCTCGTTATTTCGAGATAATTATCTCGTTATTTCGAGGTAATTAACTCGTTATTTCGAGATCTTTTCTCGTTAATTCGAGATAATTAACTCGAGTTAATTATCTCGAAATAACTAGAAAAGATCTCGAAATAACGAGATAATTATCTCGAAATAACGAGTTAATTATCTCGTAATAACGAGTTAATAACCTCGAAATAACGAGAAAAGATCTCGAAATAACGAGTTAATTATCTCGAAATAACGAGAAAAGATCTCGAAATAACGAGATAATTATCTCGAAATAACGAGTTAATTATCTCAAAAAAAAACGAGTCAATTATCTCGAAATAACGAGAAAAGATCTTGAAATAACGAGAAAAGATCTCGAAATAACGAGAAAATATATAAAAAAATTTCTTAATAAGTGAGTCTAATCGGCTTTCGTACGAGTCACCTCATTACAAATGCTTTGATGATATCAAACCAAAAGTTTCTATAATTATCTCCAGTTATAAAAGGAAACACAAAAAGGGTGACTGTAGGTGTCATGTTTCAATGCATTATACATGAACAAAAGCGTCTTAAACGTTACTTATTAGATAAAGTTTCATGCAGGAAATTGAAATAAAATTTTTTTATCCCTATCATAGTTACACCATTGTTTTAAAAGGGTGTTGACACAATGCAGGTGTTACCATCTACAGGTGTTACACCTATGCGTGCCACCACCAACAGGTGCCACCACCATAAAAATGCCATTACCTAAAGGTACCACCACCAACAGGTGTCACTATCATCCAGTTGCTAGCACATACAGGTCATACAAGTGCCACCACTATACGGTGCCATCACCATATAGTTGCCACCACTTACAGGTACCGTCAACTGCATGTGCCATCATCCACAGGTGCCACCAACATACAGGTGCCACCACCACCACCATACAGGTGCCACCATCATACAGGGGCTACCACCTACAGGTGCCATCACCATACTAGTATCACCACCACATAAGTGCCATCATCTAAAGGTACCACTACCAACAGGTGCTAGCACATACCGGTATCCTGATCATACAGGTGCCATCACCATACGGTGCCATCACCATATAGTTGCCACCACTTACAGGTGCCGTTAACTACCGGTGCCATCATTCACAGGTGCCACCATCATACAAGTGCCACCACCATCACAAAGGTGCCACCATCATATAGAGGCTACCTCCTACAGGCATCACCATACAAGTGCCACAACCATATAAGTACCACCACTATACAAGTGCCATCATCTACAGGTGCCACTACCAACAGGTGTCACCACCATGCAGGTGCTAGCACATACAGGTATCCTGATCATACTTGTGCCACCACCATACGGTTCCATCACCATATAGTTGCCACCACTTACATGTGCTGTCACCATATAGGTACCGTCACCTACATGTGCCATTATCTACAGGTGGCACTACCAACAGATGTCAATACCGTGCAGGTGCTAGCATATACAGGTGCCCGACCATACAGGTTCCATAACTATACGGTGCCATCACCCTATAGTTGCCACCACTTTCAGGTACCGCCACCACATAGGTACAGTCACCTACATGTGCCATCACCCGCAGGTGTCTCAACCATACGGGTGCTACCACCATAAAATGTGTTACCACCATACAGGGGCTACTACATACAGGTGCCACCACCCACAGGTGCCACAACCATACAGGTGCCACCACCATACAGGATCACAACCGTACCGGTGAATCACATACAGCTGTCGTCACGTACATATGCCACCACCCACACGTGCCACCACAAGACATGCAACGCCTCCCCATATAGGTGCTACCACCTACGAGAGCTGCTACCATACAGGTGCCACCACTTATAGATACCGCCACCATACAGGTTTAGTGAATCTGATGTGAGGTTTAAAAATTAAAGGTGCAAGACTGAAGACTACTTTAGTAAAGAAAAAATGAAATACATAAACAAGTAAAAACAAATAGAAAAGAATTGAATTAATTTACTAGCAAAATGGCGAATAAAAACAACAATACCTAAAAACTAAGATCAATTTTAAGAAATTTATAATCTAAACAAAAAAGACACACAACAACAAAATCAAGAAAAAGGAAGATAAACGAAAAAAAAAAGAAAGAAAGAAAGAAAGAGTAAGTTTAAGAAGTTCCGCAATTTCAACAATGCTTACAATACATTTCTCTTAATTATACCTGACATAACAGATGACATTTATTTAATTAAAAATGCCAAGACGTCGATGTTTTATTCATAATTGAAAAACAATAATTTATTAGATTACGACCGCATCTTGTAGTAAAAGTAGTCCGAAGTAGTCCGAACGAAGGTAATGGGAAGCTGTACGAAGGACAATATATAATACCACGATATTGACCTGCTCTATAAGTGCAGAAGTATTTGTAAGATCATGCTTGAATCTACGGAGAAAAGACTGGGAAACTGGGCCCACCATGAAATCTTTTTTATCGTGAAATAGGTTATTACATCCTCTCTCAAAAGTGTCTGAAACTCATTTCGGTAACTTCCGGTGTAAAAAAGATCTATAAGAGGTGCATAGTACGATTTCTCTGATGATGTTGTTGTTGTTGTTCTTCTTCTTCTTCTTCTTTTTCATCATCATCTTCTTCTTCTTCTTGCTGTTGGTGTAGTGGTAATGGTAGTAGTGTTAATTTGTCGCTACTGTTGTTGTTTTTGTTGTTAGCCCTATACTAGGTCACGCAAACGTACAGTCCAATACTTACAAATGTTTGTAAATTGAGATGTTTTTAAAATTCAATTTATTTACTCATTTTATCTATTTATTTATTTTTCCCCATTTATTAGAGCAATCACTAGATGTATCTAGAAGTATATTAAATTTCAACTTTCTTCCATGAGCCTAAACTTCTAACTCATAGAATTGGACCCTGATACATGTAAACACTTATCAAACATTTTCTTTTCTTTAAGCCCTAAATCAATTCCCGGAATTTAGCTTATCTATTAAAAACCAGGAATGTTGTCATCCATGACAGTATAAATTGAATTACAAGTTAAGACTTCAAGGAAATCAAAATTCTATTACATTACAACGTGATTTGTACACGTGGTAGGGCACATTCCATGAGTCCCCTAGAGCTATATTGTTGATCTATGAATTAGTATATGTACTTTCTCAATCTGATTAAAACCACATCTTTATCCGCTTCTCTATTTGTCCCATTGCGGATAAATCCGAAACGAAGAAGCGGAATAAAGATATGATTTTAATTAGATTGGTACTTTCTGTTCAATCAGCGTGAGAACTGGTAAAAGGTAATTGGTTTCTGATGACAAAATCCAATGTTCGAATCCCGCTGCGGCCTGATTCGTATGGCCTAATTGGTATTCGGGTTTTGGGACCAGATAGTAGACACTGATGCCCCTTGCTGCGGTAGACATTATCATATACCAATAAGATCTTCTCATCGTATTGGTGAATATTTAGAAGGGTGTTCAAAATTATCCAATGGGAATGTCTAAGATGATTGACGTAAGATTGAGTATAGAAATATTACATCCCATAACCAACATCCAACATCTCTCTCGATAAATTTCCAATTTATGATTTTATTGAAAAAGCAAGGTGCTACGAGATATTTTGAAATTGTAGGTACAGAGAAGATAATTTATGACAAATGTAATGTCAAATTGATGTGGCAGCATTTTCAAAAGAGGTATAAAATACTCACGATAACTCGAATTCATAGGGACTGTGAAATACAGATCGAGTTCAACAGAGTTCGAGTCAGGGTTGTATATCTTTATTAAGAAATTAGAATCTGAACTTGAAAAAAAACCCGGGAAATTCGAGCAATCGGTGTAAGAGAAAACTAGAATCTGCTTGTCAGTTTTTGGTTCATAGAAAGTTATGCATTCATGATAAATTATTAATCTTGGGATTTCGTTCTTTCCTTATTACTACGCGTATAAATGTAATCTATCAACTGTTTTCATAAATCATGGTATGTATGTTTTGCAAATTCTAGGATAAAGTCCCACCCAAGCCCCCTCCTCCCCTCTGATAACCTCCATTTAGATCCGCGTATGATGTATAAGTAGAAACATAGACTACTTTCATGTCTATGTCTCTGGTATAAGTGAACTTTTTTTCACTATAACCATGACCTACCTTTACGGAGATCAAAAGTAAGACCAAAAATTGTTAAATACTTTGATAAGAATACGAGCATATGAACATATGTGAATAGGTGCAGGGCAGCTGTGCCCAGGTGTGCCACTGTCTCCTTCAGGACGATAAAGATAACAATCCGGAATGGAATCTGTCTAAATCTTTCTAAATACACACTTGTCGAACAAGGACAATATATCCAATAATGAATCAATAATGCACTATATTTATTTTAAAGTAAGTCGAACTCGTCTGTCAAAACTGCAGACCTCGCGCTTCAAATAAATGCTTAGATGTATCATTGGCGGATTAATATTTTAATTCCTCAATCATTTCGCGATATAAATGCATATGGTAACCAACCTCCATAATACAAGGGCACAATCCGGGAATCGAACTCGGATTGTCTCTGCCGTAAGCCTAACGCTGCCTTACTGCTGCGCCAAGATCTATGATAAATAAAACAACGTATCATCATAAAAAACTTTGCGAATTAAATAAAGTCCCAAATAAAGATTGCCTATATAAGAGTGTAAAGCAAACGTATAAAACGCTGTTCGATGTGCATTTACCACAAAGTGACTGAAACGAGGAAGTTGAGACTAAAAGCGTTAAATATTTCTTGTCAAGTTGTTATAGATTATCACTTTTACTGCTATGTATTTTATGTAATTTACTCATCTTAATTTCAAATATTTTACTGAATATTAATTCAGATGGAATAAACTATTTCATTTGCAATTTAGATGTGTTTATTCTATTGTTATTGTTGTGATGATGATGATGATGATGATGATGATGATGATGATGATGGTGGTGGTGGTGGTGGTGGTGGTGATCGTATTTTCATAATGATCACAAATATATATATAAAATAATTAAGTTTATAGAACGAAGTACAATGTGTCAATGAAATTCAGTATACCTTTAGCAACACATAAGTCAATGTTAATATGTTTCATATATGTTCATATTTTCCAATCGAAGTAACAGTATAGGCAAATAACACATTTATTATCAGCGAATACTATGATTCAAACCATCCTCTCACTCAGGAATTCCATTTTCGTGCACTTACTTACAATTGTATTAGATGTACTTTAAAAGTACAAAAAGTGTTGGTGAGTAATATTCGCCGATGTGATGGGACAAGAGTTTAGTGGTAGATAAAGCCATCAGAGGTCAGTAGAAACACTGACTTTCAGTTATACAAAGGCTTGAATCGAGACCCTCAGTTCTCATAAGATGAGGCTACCATGTATCCGCTTTACCTACCCTTTTACTAAGATCGGAAAAGATGAACAAAAATTTATATATAGTGTAAGGTATGCTGAATTTCATTTTATAAACTTAATTATGTTGATAATTTATTATTCATGTTATATATGTAGCTTATCCTTCGAACTTCTAATTAAAGTAACGATGATATAAGGGGTTCTTGTGAGGTACAACAGGTCCATCATGCATAATTGAAAGTTTTCCTTCACTTTGCAACCGCAAACTCCCCGGGAATGTGGATTGTTTGAGTTGCTTCCGACTTTAATCTCTTTATAGTCCTTCTAACATGTGTAATATTTGTACAAACTGGCTCATAGTAAAAGAAAGATTAAGACAACAGAGATAATTCGGTCTACTAGTCACTTTTTGACAGTGATTCATTCTAAAAGATGGCGGATATTTTATAACATAGAGGTGAATAAAATTAGAACATGATGGGGGTTTCCTCCGAGGGGAATATCCTTTTTGTTTTGTGATATTTTAAATGTGACGTGCGATATTTGATGTCAAAACAGAGAAAAGCTTTGATGATAAAATGTGAGTATGCACAAAATGATCGTCAAGAAATAGAATTCTTTCTATCAGATACATTACATGGCAGGGTAAATAGAATAAGGGATAGGAGGAAAAGAAAGGACAGTTTTTGTCGAAAGATTTTGTTCTACAGTCAAACATAGAAATAATAATTCAGGAGATCTTTTTCTTTTTATATTTCTTTTATCACAAATAAATGAAAATAGCTAATTCATATATTTGACGTAATTAATATTTTCATTCAGGTGTAAATTATATCAATATCTGAAACGATAACGGCACAACTTGTGGATCAAATCCGGATTGCTTGCACCACAAACAAACGCTAAGTCGCTACGCTACGTCAAAACCGCGGAAAACTTGTAAAAAGATTTCTAAAATATTTCTACATCATACATAGTGTATCTCTCTATAGCTTGCTTATTGTTGGGTTAAAATAGTTGTCGGAATATTAAATCGGTTTTAATTTTTCCGTCATATCGTAACAGGGAACCTGGGGATAAACAAACTCTTAAACGTGGCGGCGCTATCCAAAACTCGAACTCGTATCGCACGCACCGACATTTTTACGCTTAATCAATACCCAAAGCTTGCCATTCGTACGTTATATTTATCAACGCTATTTATATTACGTCACAGACAGTATATGATGTTTCGACTAGTTTTTGGGGGCGTATGAATTCTTACATACAGAAAATTCAACGTGTATGTTACGTCACATCGTAAAAATCACGTCACTTAATAAAAATACAATCCACATACCTGGCCTGGTTACGTGTTTCTTGTCTCCTTTTCGTTTCAGTGATGTATCCAAATATTCTTTGAAGGATACTTTTTTCTCGGGGTCGATCTCCGCGAATCACCGCCCACGTGATGACGTATTCAGCTTTTTCAAAACATTTTTTGTAATGAATTTAGCTTCTGTTCTGATAATTGTTATTTACCATCATCTCTTAAGCGACCTTGAAAATCTGATATTTACTTCCGGTTTTACGTCAGTCGGCAGATCCAGGAAATGATCTCACTCAGGAATGATCATAACTCAAGAAAAATAGAGAATTTTCTGATCAGAAGGGGAAAATATTTCTTGGCACATGGATCCTCCCACGGTGTGGATGAATGAGATACAAGGTGAATGTGCTGTAGAAACCTTTGTCTGTGAAAATTTTTGGCGCGTTGCAGCATCACTATGCACCGACTTGACACCTTTTTGTCACGTGACTTGATGGTCTAGTCGTACAAACATATGTTTTTCAGCTTTAGTTTTCAATCTGTGTACACGATGTCAAGGAGCCAGCGGTATGTATATTGATTGAAGATAATAGTGTGAAATTATATGAAGTGGGAGAGAAATAAAAAGATTAATATATGAATCGGCTGATAACTTGTACAGATGACTAAGGAATAAGAAATTCAGAAATAAGAGGGGAAAGCAGGAAAATGTATACTGACAGTTTGAAAGGAATGATATCATAAGGAGGTACGCGACTGATAAGTGATGGAACGAGAGATGCAGAGAGAACAATGTATGCAGCTCAGGGAAAATGAAGGGTTAAAAAATGAGGGAAGTAAGGGGAGATCGAAAGATGAGTAAAGTCAGTGATAAAAGAGAAGGGTTGTTAGTGGTGGGGTATTTGTGCAGAGAAACATGCAAAAGAGACTGGAGAAGGGAGCTTAGCTTTCTGGAGCCGTGAAAAAGGTAGTATTTGTTACGTAATGCACTTTATTCATTATGGACGGTTGTCAAAGTAAGTGATAGGGTCTCGTGAAAAGTGAGGCGGGACAGATCAAGCAATTTTCTTGGGCTCACTCTATGGTGGTAAAATTTTGCTTTGGAAAGTAAGGGAGGAAGTCCATCTTTAAAAAGTAATGACCTCTTTATAAGGTTTCTATCAGAAGTTGAAATGATTGTTTAAATTATTACAATAGATTCTATAGTTTGATGGAGAATAAATCGTATACTCGTCAGTATTTCTGTTCACTGTGATGCAATGTTATCAACGTGTGGATGCCATATCGGTATTTTACCAGGTATTTCTGCATATAGTTTTAAGAAATACTATAACTTCAGGTCACATACCAGGTTTTGATACTTCAAAGATACCATCTATTTCAGAGTTTTATATATCTAATACCCATGATATTGTAAATGAGTAGAAGTGAATTGTAAAAGGCTAGAAACGTAGCGTAATCAAGATAAGGAAGGGGGTTTCGCCTTACTCTGGAAATCAGCTCGCATGACTTTCGATGACATACTCATTTAAAATGGGTAATTTACATCACAACGAGATTATTGCATCTCTTTTAGAAAAAAAGGACTGTCCGGAATAGACCTCCATGTTTCGTCCATGAAAAATGTCGAATAAATCTCTGAACTGCAAAAAGTGAGTATGATAAAAAGTGATAAGAAAGATTTGCTCTCCCCCCCCCCCCTTTTTAAAGATTTTTTTCTAATTCTTATTTATATTTATCTGATCTTTTTTTTTAATTTATAAATATTTTCAATCTCCAAAGCAGAGTTACGGTCCTTGCACTCCCTTTAAGGAACAACTCTGCTTTGGAGATTGAAATATTTTCACCTAAAATTTATAGTGGATTCGGTAATCGAATGGAATGTGTTTTCCGGTAGTCAGCCGATTTTTTTTCCAAATCTCTAGAATTTGACAACTTATGATAATAATAGACAAAATCTTACCTTTGAACCAACCCCCTCCCCGGCAAATAAGCACTATAATCATATATAGTAATGGATATGGTATGTAAATAGAATTCTAAAAATGAAAATAAAGATAGGTTTGTCGTAATATTTTACTTAACATTTCCAATGGGATTCCGTATCATCAAGACATTTCCAAAATTAATACGAAAAATGTTTTATATTAAAAACTGCGCAATTAGCCTGAATGTAGTTTTGATTCCAACCGCAACACTGTTTGTTTTCACCTCTTCCCATTTTACGTCACGTATTTATAGGGCGAGACGAACCAATAACGTGCAACCTCCGGATTCCGGATTATTTCTTCAATTTATTTTAATGGCAGCCACACTTCGATAAGAATAATACAAATGGATAATTGTGAAATTATGTAATATATTATGCTAAGTCGAAAAGGTTATCATAGTAAAAGATTCACACTGTGTTACCTACTTGAGTCTGATTTTTAGAAGAGTGTCTCGGGATAAATTATTGAAAATATTACATAAGCAGGTCGGGACCTTCGGAACGCTTCCGATAACAGATTACTTACTGTGTTCCCGCACGCCCCAGACGTTCCACTTTCTCACCAATATCATTGGTCTAGTGGTAAGCTATCTTGTAAGGTTCATGATCGCGAGGTGGTGGGTTCGAGTCTCTGCTAATCGTTTTCTTTGCATTACCTGTATGTTTGTAGGGAAGTTGCAACTGAATATGTACAGTACCTAGTATCAGTTTGCTGTCCTTACTGAGCGTGTTCTACAGGACAAAACAACTGATTCTGTACAAAAGCTGTTATCATTTATCATACATGATGGTGAGTGGGTGTACGGACGGGTGGATGGATAGAAGATTTAACTTCCTAGACTTAAAAAAATTGTTTGGTATAGAATATATATAGAATGAGTTCCAGTGCCGCCGTTGATAATCGGCGTCGCTTAACATAGCATTAAATATTGTATATATGTTACGTGTGTTTTCCCATAGACACTGACAGACCGTCCCCGACTTTGTCTCAAACCAGCCTGTTCCAATGTACCTGGTAAGATTCAAACCCCTTCCCTCCGGTTACAGTACCGACATTGTCACTCGGGTACGCCGGACTTGCTTGAAACACAGTGTATGATAGATATCTTTAAAAAAACCATCAAAGCTGATATACGAAAAAAAATACCTGAGATCAAAGTTATCTCTTTAAAATCCAAATGATTAATTGATTAATGATTGATTTTATGTATTGCTTTACGTCACTCCACGACTATTTCACTTATATGGTGACAGCATCTTTTTGATGCATAGCACAGAAATGTATACCTTTGCGATGAATCCACCCAAAGCAGTGAAGGATCTTTTACGTGCCACGCCTAACGAGACCTTTGTTTTAAATGTGTCGTCCAAAAGACAAGAATTCGGTGCGCTCTCGGCGGGAATCGAACCCGGGACCTCTCGGTCATGAGCCGAGCACCACACTTACTGAGTCACAAGGGCTTCGAAATGAAAATGAATATTTGCATATTAAATGAATGAATGAATAGGCAAATGATTAAATGAAGAAAGAAAGAAAAGAAATTTTGTGAGATATAATTGCTTAATATTCAAATTAATATTTCTTGTACATTTGTGCACTTAATGTGCTTAACGCATTTAAGGACAAATAAAACGTTTTCAAGATAGAAAGAAAAAGGCCTACAGTTCAGATCGTTAACCCCTAAAATGAAATAAAATGTCTTGAACAAGAAGAATCCGGATCCTATGCCATCACCTCTGTCCTAGGAAATGTCCGGACATAATTTCCATGTAACTAAACCTTGTTCAATTTCATCTGACACATCAGGGGTCCTGCCTTCGCTTCGGTATACCTTGCCTGGTGTCATTGTGAACGTGAGTCGATGTTCTTTGCGATTTTTTCTTCGGAATTGAAATTATTTGTTATTTATTTAAATTGTGAGGCTGAAATCGACCTAATTCAGATTAGTTAGGATTTTTTTTCTGGAGCGTACGTAGATTTCGTTTACTGTCATTGATTTGTAACGTTCCCTGGATTTCACGTCACATTCGATGAACCAGGTAAATACGTGAGTAAGAATTCACGATGCATAAACTTACTTCATAAGTAATGTATATCAAATAAATGTTTTATCTGAAGACACTGGGAATTGTTTGCAATAATGTAAAGAAAGATTTTTTAAGATGCGAGCTAAATTTGACGTTAATAAAAGCATTCAGTGTTTTACTTTCAAAGAACTATATAACATAAACCACCATTCGGTCGCCGATAAAATTGAAAACCAAACTCTATGGGGGGTTTTTTTTCTTTTTTCTTTCTTACTTTCTTTTTTTTTTATTATTATTATTATTTCTTTTTCTTTTTTCTTTTTTTGTTTTTGGGGGTTTTTTTTCTCTTTTTTTTTTTTCGTTTGAATGCGATATTCGGAGATATTTTCGACATAGATACTATCTCTGTACATTTAAACAAAGAGAGAGAGAGAGAGAGAGAGAGAGAGAGAGAGAGAGAGATCACTGCACAACTATCAAAATCCATTCATTCGGAAATTAATAAGATCATAAAGCTGTAAATAGACATTTCCATTACAACTGAGTCGGTGTTTGTAAAAAAAAAATTAATTTTGTCGCCAGAAACAATAAACTAAAAGTCTAATTATTCTAAACTTTTTAAATAGAAAAGAAGAAATCAATCTTATGAAATAAAAATCTCGAATATGATTTCAAAACAATTTGCAATTTCATTTCATCACGATTAATTTAATTAATGATTAGTATCCCATAAACGCTACATATGATGTTAAATCGGGACTTTTCATGCACAAACGAAAAGTTGAAGAAGTGCAGGCAATATGTGCTATAGAAACATTATAATTACCTTGCAAGACCGCGGCAATCTGTTCACGGTTGAGCGCGAGCCTCGAGAACATCTTAATTATTAATAAAATGATAATAAATGCAGTACATGCTGGAATATTGTAAACTTGCGTGCTACGTCACTATAACATGTGTAGTAGAGATGACAGTTAGTGAACTAGTGAATAAATCAACACAGTGTGAGAAGGAATGAGCCGATGGAAGGTGTTTTGGCGAAGTGGTTAGGGATTTCGATGGTCTGACAGTAGTGGCTTGGGATTCTGTGCTATTTGTTTTTTTACATCAAATGATGTGTTTGTTCAATTTTCAGAGACTTCATCTCTTGAAGAGGACGTTAAGGGGAGATAATTATTACGGAAGAAGAGGTAAGAGTAACATTTCCTTGAGAAAAATGTTTTTCTTTTTTGTTATCATTACATATGCAAACATTGCTATGGTTTTAACTTTTTCTCATATATGAACCAATAGATAAACACTATGCTGCATTTTGGTAATTTAGTCTTTGCACATAGATATCTTTATATATATTTGTCAGTAAATACTTTTGAGTTGCCCTTAAACTGGAACCTATTTCATATATAACACGGAAACTCCAGATAATACCCTTTGTAACTATAACTTACAGTATGATATATTATACGGAATGTAGGAGAGACTCCTCCCGCGAATTTCAGAAAAAATAAATTACCCTGATGTAACGAAATTCTAAATCTTTAGGGGTTTTTTGGTTTCGGTCGTCACGGGACTGTTTTTTCAACACTCCCCCCCCCACTTCCGTTTTCACATAAAGACTCTGATCAATACATCTTTTATAAAAACTGGACTAGAGGCTCTTACTAAAAATAGGAAAATGATTGATAACCACATCCATTCTACTGCTGAAGGTTTCTCACATATAGATTCCCCATTCAGTAGTGTTTGTAAACTTTCATTTTATGCAAATACTATCTGCAGATCCATAGATGGACGAATGGATTGACCTTCACCTTCCTTTTTCTCCTCAGATATACAAAACATCCTTAAAACCCTTTTAATTTGCAAATCTGTGATTTAGTTCAACAACATGAGACCCACGACCCGGACTTCAGGGCACTTGTCTGGAGGTAGGAAATCTTATATTTAAGAGGGATACATGATGTAATTTTGCCATCTAAACATATTCAAAAGTTTCAGTCGTTTTAAGCCTTGATTCATATGAAAATAAAAATATCCTTTTCTTTCATCACTTTCGGATTACCATAATGCACGTGACCGTCGGAATTGACCTTACGCTTTTCCCATACGTAGAAACATACATGTACATAGGTCTTAGGCGTAAAAGTACTTGTCATTCTTTATTGCCACATGTTAAGTAGCGCTATTATTGTCAAATTATGCGTGGCGGTAACGCTTGATCTTCGGAAGAGCCTCAGAGCTTTTCCCATACCAATGGGTCAAAATGATTATTCCATTTGTGCATCCCCCCCCCCCAATCCAATCTATCTTTTTTTTAATGTTTGATTGTCCATCTTAAATATAATAGTAGTACTATTAATTAAATTTCACTTAAAAGTTTAAACTCTACGACCAACTACTTTAAACTTTACGACCAACTTCGTTCAACTTTTCTCCAATGAAAATGTAAGACGGAAGAACGCTGGAAATTTGTCAGACTCATTTTGTCTAGGTCACCTAGACGTATGTTGTGTCCTTCACCTCGTGCCGTGGACCAAAACGCTGCAATGCCTTTTTTCAAATCAACTGGTAAATTAGGCTGTGTTCATCAGGCAAAACGTTTTCAACTCTTCTTTTTTTTTCTGCTAAACTCATTTTCTTTTTCCAAAGAGCGTTTTGAATCGTGTTTAAAAGAAGGTCATTAAGTGATGTTTATTGACGTAATCAATATTATCATTTTATTTTTTACTCGGCAGAGGTTGCGTGCTTAGATCGTGACCGAGAGGTCCCGGGTTCGAGTGGCTCTAAGGGGCATGTCGTTGTCTCGTCTTTCAGGTAGACATGGCACGTCAGGGATCCCCTGCTACATCGAGCGGTTCGTTGCACAGGTCGAAATCTCAATTCTGATATATGTTGCATATATGCCGTCATCATTGGAGACTCTTTTTTGGAGAAGTAACAAACAAAAGACGAAAACATTTGGCAGAAATTTTAAAATGTTCCAGGCTTTGACTGTAAATTTATACACCTCTTACGTTAATCGATTTATGTGAAATATTGTTGCATCCAAAGCCGTTTATTCATTTAGTTTTGCATTCATTCGGAACTGGGAGCAGGCATTGTGTAGTTGTTAAGCGCTTGGTTTGCGACGCGGACGATCCAGGTTCGATTCCCGGATTGCACCACTATGTTCAAGAGTTTGGTTACCTCCTGTTTTCATGTCGCGATGTAACTGAAAAATTATTGAAAGCGACGTAAATCACCAATCAAACAAACATTGTTCGGAACTTCCTCTCCGGCAAATACCAAATACAAGTGTGAATAGTTTGCATAATTCTTCATAAAAATAAAAGTATAAGTACTAATACACATTTTCAACATCACTGATATATTTTTTTGATCTGATTAGAATCCCATTTCCTCGTTAATGATGTGAAAAATGAAATATTTTATCACGTGTATTTATGACAGTCCATATAAATTTTGAATACGACACTTTGTAGAGTATTACAAACGTGTTACGGACTTTTCCATATATGAGAGTAGGGAATGTACATATTTATCACTGTGTTTCATATTAAACATAAAAACACGCACCTGGTTATTATCGCCTCGTTACTGACAGACAGGTCGACATGTCACGTGACTGAAAAAAGTGACAACTTCTATCACCCTCTATTGCTGACCGCAGTCGGCCATGACGGCGATCAGGTCATGAATAATTTATGAGAAAAAGGCTTCTTGAGTGACGGCCCCTTAAAATTCATGCTGTCGCCTCTCTTACAAGGTTCAACATAGACTGTAAATTAATTGAACGATCGTAAATCACACAAACTTTTAACTGCACAAATTTCACCTTCATAAATACTCTGTGCGAGAAATTCATGTGTATCGACAGACGTACATGTACATATTACTCCGGAGAGCATGTGGCCCTTATAATAGAAGTGATCAATATTCCAGTAATCACCCAAAATTCTTGTTATTTCTTTTCATTGTGTAGGTATTATTAGACTCCATTACAAAACTGAATGTCGTAAATGTACTTCATTTCCATACATCTTATGGTGAACATGCGCAAAAAACCCGTTTTCATTTCTTTAGAAAATAATAGGGGCAGGCGTGGTGTAGTGGTTAAGCGCTTGGCTTGCGGCGCCGACGATCCGGGTTCGATTCCCGGGTTGCGCCACTATGTTTAAGAGGTTGGTAACCTCCTGCTTCCATGTCGCGATATAACTGAAATATTGTTGAAAGCGACGTAAAACACCAATCAACCAACCAACTTTAGAAAATAAATTTTAGAAGAAGTTTACATGTTGCCTTTCGTGACTGGGTAAAAAGTGGGGGCCTAAAAACAGTATTTAATTCTATAAATTGTAATTTTTTTTCAATTGTCAATTTTTAGCAATTGAAAATTTCAGTTCTGAATGACTTAATATTAAAAACCGTCAAAGATTCCCTTTTTCTATTGTAAAATTGCACCTTTTATGCATCAGAGAAATAAAATATACATTTCCGTCATAACAAGGATAAATAAAAGTCGTACTGGTTACTAATTTATTTTCACATATTATGATTGTTTTTACATATATAATTATGTAATGTATGATTTTTTTATTTCCATTATGCAATTGTGGTAATACAATAACTAATAGGTTATTTTAAAGGACATTTAAAAACCTAGATTTAACACGTCAGATTACGGACAACTGATTGTGACATCATAGTTGGTAGACGCATCGACGTTATATATCTAAAGATAAGATTATTTTGTCATAGATAAAATATCGCCAAAGCAATGGCGGATTTAGAGGGGGCCGGGGGTCCGCTCCCACCTTTAGCCACATAATTACAAGAAAAAAACCCAGATTTGGCACACAAAGTGGCTGAGTACATGTGCCCCCCTTCTTTTCGGAAATCTTGGATCCACCACTGCAAACTATGCAATGTCCGTAGTTTGTATGTCACAATAACGTACCATTGTTCTGTACGTCACTTTTGCTAGAATATGTTTTATTTCCTCCCTAAATATTAGGACCGCAGTTAATGGCGGTATTTCCCATTCGGAAATAGTCTATTATATATGTGTTGATTGGCATGCCTGAATGTGCCAAGTGTTGACATGTAAAAGCTGTAAACTTATTCCATTCTGAAATTATTTTATTCTGTTCTACACTATTCTATTCTGTTCTATACTATTCCACACATAACTGCAATACTCCAGGTTTGGACTTCAGTGTGGGATTGCATCTTAAAGAAAATGAAGTTTTTCACAGTCAAACAATACACCCAGAATTGGTAGAAGTTTTTTTCGTTCCTTTCGACGGAAAATTACAGTAAAGATCATTTGAATAAAGAGAAATTTATCCACAAAAATGAAAAACCTCAGAGTATAGACTGGAGTTATCTGCTCTTGTTTGCTATCGCTACATGTAGATATTTTAAGATCTAAACAGGCATTGCCAGTCTATTCATTGTACTTCTCTTTTGATGTTTTACATGTAATGGTCAATTCGATTGGTTCAAAAAATTGACTTCAGCAATACTTTATATGTAACAGTCGGTTTGATTGGCCCAAAAGATGGATTCTTTCAAACGTTTTACATGTAAGGGTCAATTTGATTGGTTTAAAATGTGGACGATGACTTCCAAAACGAAACAAATATCAAAACAATCCATTATAACGTTGTAAATGCCACCATTGTTAAATGACAACTATGATTGAAGATGAGTTGACACTGGACGTACTTTGGATTGGGATATATTACATTTGTTTTCTCCTAAAATAAATGAGCAGTCAAGATTATCGTGCATGTTTAAAGTGCATAACAGTGATCGCACATTTTTAATAGGTAAAATAAAAACACAAAACAACGTTTTAGACATTCAATCTCCATAACATATGTACCATCAGAATTCGAATTGATTTATGAATTATTTTTATCATCCTAGTCAGTCGTATCAGAGTTCATTCGGTCCATTGTCGCTTAAAATAACCCCACATACATAACACTCAGGCCTACTAATGTAGTTGTTTGATTAATTTGTTAGAAAATAGCATAAAACAATAATTGATCGCGATACAGTTAAATTGCTCTGTTTGGGCTGTTCTGATGTGACGTCACATATCTAAATGGAAGATTTCGTTGGATTACATATTTACATATCCGATAATGATACTACAACACAATAACAAAACACATATATACGTCAGACGGCTTGTTTTTCAAATCACATTTCATGTACATAAAATTCATAACAAAGGTTTAGATATTGCGTTATTTCTTGTTCGATCAATTTCGAGTTTGGGTAAGAATATTTTATTTCATTTAGGGTGTATCTAGAACAGATTATGTAAAATACTTCGAGTTTTATAAAATATAAACTGACTTTTATTTGCGATCTATTTATTTGCACGGGAAAGATCTGACTCACATTTTACGATTATTTAGAGAGTTTGGCGTTTAATGGGACCGCATATTTGCATGAAAACGATCTATTAATTTATTCATTATTATATTTTTTTACTTTTGTATGTGATCAAGGGATCAGTGATCATCACTGTGCAGTAAATTAAGGCAACAATTTTCCAAGATAAGTTGTGTGCTTTCCATTGACAGCCTTCGCATGACATTGTATAGGTGACGTCATGTTATGAATTCCACAGAATTCTCCCACATAATTCAGTTGCCAGTGGATGTTATAAAGCTTATCTTGGAAAATGGTTAGATGATCAGATAGATTCCAGTGGAGGATTTAGAGGGGGGCGGGCCCGGGCCCCCCTTTTGGCCACATATTTACTAGTAAAAATCCAGATTTTGCACCAAAAATGGCGGAGAAGTTTGGCTAATACACATGTGGGCCCCCCTTTTCGGAAATCCTGGATCCGCTACTAATAATTGTCATTTTATTGATATATAGGCCCCACATTCATTGTACAAGTGTTTAATTATTTATCCTACGAGTAATAGGGAAAATTGCTTTCTGACCAAAATCGCACCAAACCGCCCAAATAATTGTAACATATGAAGTATCGGATCTTAGAAACTAGATTCTTCTTTTAGACTTAAAAAAATATAAGAACATCGTCGGAGACCAACGTCCCGTTGCACCTTTCACGCAACGCTAGCGGAGAATAGGCCGTGGGTTTCCGACGATGATATAAAAATAACTTTTTAAACTTTCTCTCTCTCTCTCTCTCTCTCTCTCTCTCTCTCTCTCTCTCTCTCTCCCTAAAATAATACACTTAGTAAATGTTTCTTAATTAAGTATATATGGCGAATAAAGGATGTCGCGAATAAAAATGTGGGGTATCGAATCAGAGAAATTTCGTTAATTAAAAAAACTCTCACATATCTATTAAATTCAGAAAATAAATTTTGGTCTGAATGGGCATGTGAAAAGTTCGCTCAAAAATCGGTAAATGCTTCCAGCAGTGAAAAATACACCCCCTCCTGTACATTCACCATGCCTCTACCTTTATGTCATTATGATAGATTTAATCCGGAACTGTTAAGATGGGACGTGTACGTTCAGGAAGGTGATAACCCCCGAGGAAGTGCTGCCTCACTGTGCATGATGACAAAGCATCCTGGGAATGTTTATTATGTGTTACTTAAGACGACTTTCCCGTTATATGTATAATATATATGGTGTTTTGAATAATAAACATGGCATTATTTATTTCAAGGACGTAGAATGCTGAAATGTGACAAGATTTACACTACTGCTGGTGTCTCTTGTTATGCTTATTTTGTTTTTTCTTTTTCTTTTTGTTGAAGTCCAATAACGACATCAGCTGTGTAACTGTATCATGTCAATTGACCGTCACAAGTCGGTATTTTCATTGCCGTGTAAGTGTGCATGTTGTGGCGTTTGTTTTTGCTTTGCTGTCACACCAGAATCATTTATAAGCTGTTACCAGTATTACTGCTTATATGGTGGCGACCAGTGTTAAGTGGTAGAGATTAACACCACACTAGAAAATTTCTACCTATATGGTGGTGGCAAGTGTTTTGTAGTGAAGGATAACACCGCACCAGAATATATCTACCTACATGATAGTGGTCAGTGTCTAGTGGTGGATGACAACACCACACCAGGATAGTTCTACCTGTATGATGATAGTCAGTGTAATGGTGGAGGATAACACCACACCAGAATATTTCACGTATCTAGAGCAGCCGCATTTGACAAAACTTCCCACTTTAACCTTCTAGATGTTCAGTCAACTTGTACTCCCTCTCATAGTAGGCTAAACATCCTCGGTTTGGGGTATTTGTTTAGAAAAAAAAACTCACTAACGAAAATTAAATGTTAAAGAAATGGCAAAATTTGTTGAGAGGGAAACAGTAAAAAAGAGAACATGTACATCCATTTTGCGTCCAAATCTACAGTAAAGTAGAATCTAGTTTAAACATATTTATTCAAGGATATTATACAATACAAAAATTAATTAGATCTACATACATTTCATATCAAGGAATATGAAAAGAAGCGAAACGCTTATATGAATTCATTTCCCTAATTGAAATGAGTATATCGGTATAATCAAATGATAATTTGATTAAGTATAAATTTGGGGGGAAAAGTAATGAAAATACAACAATGCAATAATTAAAGATATAATAATAGAAATTAAAGAAAAAGTTATTAAGATATTAATTGAGTTGCGTAATTCCTGGATAGAATAACATCATAACTGGTTTCAAAGTGCTGCATATCCGGCTTTAATGATAGTATTTGACTCTTTCTACTGGGTCTATGTGACGGGTGTTGCTAGCAAGCAGGAGATGCTGACTCTCCTCGGGCACCTGATCTCGCTCCATCAAGGGGATTCACATATGTTCTTCAAGTAGACATTTTTCGTTGTTTTCTATTTGGTTTTCATTTTTACTGATTTTGTATGTCATTTGGTTTCATGATTTTCGGACTTACGGTTTAGATTTATCCATCATCTTTACATAGTAAAATTTGAGAAATCAATTTTAGGTATTTAAGCCTAATATGACATGTTTTTTAAGTCAGCCTATATTAGTCCGTGACCGTCCTTATTTCAAGGAGAAAATGTTGCATAATATTAATTTTTCTACAACGCTTGTCTCATTTTACAGTTTCCTGCAATAAATTGTGAAGTTTGGTAATGTGACATATTGAATCAACTTTCAAGTGAATAAGACTGCATATTATGTTAACAATGTCTCGATAGATGAGTTGGAACAGACACTTGTAAAGCGTCTTTTTTTCCTCAAAACTTTCCTTTTATCTCTAAAAACGTCCGTCCTCCTTAAATGGGCATGCTTTTCACTATGTCCAGTATATGAATGGGTATGTTTTCAGAATTTGTCGAATAGATGGATTGGTAGTGTGCTAACGATTCCAGCAAAATATCTGTACCTTAAAAAACAATAATAGTTACATAATAATGATCAAGAATATGACAGATCTCAGTCAATAGATAATGAAAATGAAATATATGTATGTATATATAATGTTAAAAGACTATATGTTATAATACATCTATCTATTTATAAATATCAATGCTAATTGCCCTGAAACCACAAGCGTAAAATATGTCCATTGCTTTCGATTTGTCACATACAACAGACATTATCGAGTATGCGTCATAAAAATAGATAGAACGGAAGGAGAATGACTAAGTAGAACATATAAAACAGAAACGTATATACGGAATATTTTGTTCTAATCGTTTGGTCGGACTACTGAATGTATGCCCACAATTCTAATTTTCATTGTTTGAAATTGGTATATTTATTTGATATAATAACTTCATAACTCTTCGTTTTCAACTTTCTGACCTTGATCTATAAACAAAGTCATATGGCAGACCTAGCCAGCCAATAGGAGATATTTATATCACTCGAGTGTTCTGTTTCAATCTAAGATTGTTAACAGGTCATACTTGTACATTTGATGCAAAACATCTTTTTCATTGTGTACATTTTTTTTCAAATATGGATTGGTAAAAAAAGGGTTTAAAGTTCTTTCATTGTGTACGTTTCTGTTTCCAGTACGGGCTTTTTCATTCTTGACGTTTCTTTTTTTTTTCAAGTATGAATTGGTTTCAAGGGGGTTTTTTTCACTGTGTACATTTCTGTTTCTCATGCGATTTGGTTTCTTTCGTGTTTATTCATTGTGTATGTTCCTTTTTCCAGTATGAGTTGGTTTCGAGCGTTTAGAGGAGATTTTGGATATACTTACTATGGAGAGAACAGAACACCCGTCACCGCCGATGTCCAATTAGTCGCTGTTGTGTATGCATGTGTACTCATCTCCATAGCAACGCTCATTTCCGCTGCAGGTATCAGAGGAAAGGAGGTACGTTTTAGCCAAGATATTTTAATCTATCTTATCAGTGTACTAGACAAAGGACAGACAACTGTCTACTGTGAAACCGTAACAAAAAGAACTTTTCGATTAAAATTCCATTCTATTTCATAAATTGACATTTAACGTATAAATAATGTGTTTTGGCTCTTTGAATTCGCCTCTGTACATCTGTATGAACACCTTGTGACGTCATCCCAAGTTGGACCTTTACTGACCCACGTCGGCGAGCATTTTATTATGTCTGAAATGAAAATAGATTGCATTAAATTACATTTTAGAAAGTGTCGATGAAAGCATTTTACAAGACGTCAAATACGCGTGTGCTGTAGTGACTGAAATAAAATAAAACGACGTTTTTATTTTCGATGGTATGTGAATATTTTCCCGATTTATACTACATTATATCCGTGGTAACTCAGCTGGAAGCGTGCTGGGGCTTCTGGAGGAGAGCCTCCAGGCTGAGTACCACTATAAACTAGCGACACCAACTTCCTCCTGCCAAAGTTCCATAACTGTATTATAACAAATATTGCACGTTCACACGCAATGCTTGAACCGAGGGTAACCTGGGTCAAGGTCATTTTGAAAAGGTTATGGTCACTGTCAGATATTGTTTGAAATACATGGACAAAACTTTAACTCGTTCTAATGGTCACGTCCATGGCATGTTACTTTCTTACTCAGCAGATTTTCATACTTTGTCGATGTTTATCCGAAGACCCAATACTCAAACTTTCAAAGGGGCTTACAGTCCTAAGGCCAGAGACTTCAAAGGTCTGATACTACGAGGATGTGAAGACCCGACAGTTCGGAGAATCCAATAGTCCGAAGGTCCAGTAAATCGATCGTCCGATTATAGCGTTAGTGCGAATGCGCGATAGTCCCAAAGTCATAATAATAGTGCGTGTGTAATTAATTTTATTGGACCACTCAGAAATTTGACTGGCTGGTCAAAAATTTGACTGGTCGGTCTTCCGTGGAACTATCGGGTCTTCGGACTATTCGACAATCTAACTATTGGGCCTTTAGAATATCAAGCCTTCGGAGCATCGGACCTTCGAACTTTTATGTCTTCGGACTATCGGGCCTGAAAACTATTGTACATTCGAACTATTGGGCTGTCGAAATATCGGGCGGTCACTGAAATAGATAATATCAGATTTTAACCCTTGTATGTTACTCATGTATCGAAATTATGTCAAGTTCATAGTAATAATAATAATAATGATAATAATAATAATAAAAGAATTATTTATAGATACAAAAGTCAAAGACCAACTCATCTTTATGCTCATAAAAATTAATGCAGATACTTGAAATTCATATGTGCCTAAAGTCTTAGTGGTATCGTTTCTAACACGAAATAAGACTTGATAAAAGAACAAAAAGTGCACCCCAAAAAAGGAAATACCTTTAACTCCCAACCCTCTAGCTTCTTTACCACGATGTATATTCATTTTGACCCCAGTAGAGGTCAGACCGCAGCACTATATTTCATTCTCCTTCCGCGTAGAGAAATCTTCCATGATTGACAGGGCAGGCATGACATTGTTGATTGTTAAATGATTGTAAATGTTCTCGGCCATTAATTAAATTATTTCTCTGTCGCCTCTTCACATTACCAGGTGTGTTATTAAAACGAAACAAAGTGTGTTTACCGTCTGTGTATCATTGAATTCATACAGTTTATTTTTGTATATAGCACTGCAATAAGATTTTAATGCAAATGTTTCCTTGCACAAATACATTACAGATGTTAGTTGACGATAATAATATAAAACTTCATTAAAACGGCTTTTAATTAATTACTGAATTTACAGTAAATACTAATCCCATTCGATTTTTGTACCTCCCCTTTTTTCTTTTGATATCTATTGTATATTAGACATATAACATTAGACAAACAGATATAGATCAAGAAAATTACAAATTTGAAAACATATAAAAATCAGCACAATATAATAAGCACAACTCCCAAATGAGGATAAATCACTGAGGCTGGTATTGGGGAAGATGGATTAAATGTGATGGTATATGAATTCACAAAATGTATGTTTAACTTAACACCACTATGTTATCACTTTCTGAAACTTTGTTACGATACATGGGTCTCTAACGGAATAAAGAGTCCCAAAAAGCTCAGTGATTTATTCTTTAGCATTTAATGCTGACAAATATATCTACCATATTTGAAGTTCGTCACAGATGTTATGTGACTATAAAATTGAAAAAAACCGTCTTGAATACAATTACAGATTTCAGAATATTTTAAAGTTGTATGGTGTATTACGGTGTCATACTTGCTTGTTACCTATGCCCCATGTGGGACTTGTACTAAAACTATTTTTGTTTTTGTTCAACTTCCGTACAGACTATAGTAAATAATTAATCTGTCATATCCGACTCTTGTCAATCATCGTAACAGTTTTACATTTTGATACCTTATAATTATCGGTTAATGTAAAGTTCAAAAAGTTTGCATACATAATGTTACAGCGAGCAGTTTCCACCTGACTTGAATGTTACCATCACTATGCCTTTTGTGTGACTAGGGTATTTTCTGTACAAAGTCCACGATCTTAAACTTTTTTCTATGCTTTGGACATTCATGGCGGATTTGGTAAGACGAATAGGAGACATTTACTACATTCTGGTCTGTCCTCGGATTTTAAAGGGCCATAACTGTTTAACATGGTGCGTTGTTGTCCAACCACAGTGATACTGTTGTGTATATATATATATATATATATATATATATATATATATATATATATATATATATATATGATAGATAGGTAACACCTAAGCATTTTTAATCACACATCCTTCCTTTCTATCATCTGTCATCTAAAACGTTGACGCCCGAAACTAGTGAAAATATATAAATTGTTTAATTAATTAATGATCAGACAGCATTTCTCCTAATCAAAGTATGACCACGAAGAGTTGTCGCCCTTGTACTACCATGACTTTAGGTGTCTATATTAATGCCAACCTTTTTCTATTAAAGACTGCCGGTTTAGCAACTTGGCATTGATAATTATGATAAATAAATTTATTACATTCTATTAACATAGTTACTCGTCACCGTTGTCATCCAACTGTGAAAGCTGTCTTGGCATTGTGGTCTCGTCTTTGACACACGATAACAAGTTTCGTATTTCCTTCTGCTGTTGACGGGCTTTGATATGATTATTGATTTCTGACATCTTCTAGTTTATTTTACTTCTATGGTAATGATCGCTTACTTGGCTCGAATCCCCCGTTTCCCCAATTCTTTATTATAGAATTTATTTTATTTTTTTTTCATTTTTGATTGTAATTTATTTTTTTGTTTTGGCCAATCCGTATCTGTGACTTCTCAAATATTAATTTACAAGTGCGTATAAAATGCGATATGTGTGCCCTTGTTTGTCCCGGAAGTGGATAATTTGATATAAAATTTGTATGATAACTGTTAATATCAGTCACTTTATCTTAACTTGAACATAGTTGACCATAGTGAGACATGGTCAGTCAACAAGTAGTTATATTTATATATCTGACTGTCATACACAGAAATTCGAAAAGTTCCTTTTAAGGGCAGACAAATCAGTTTATAGAAACTTTCTATAGATATGCTATCGTTACAGACATAGTATACCAATCTCCAAAGCAGAGTTGTCGTTCCTTTACAATCCACACAGAATTTTGCCCACTTCTCAAGTTTAACAAGATTTTTGTAAAATACGATTTTGTATCAAAGCTTTAAGGTTTTATCTTCAATTGCACCACTTTTGAATTTTAAAGCATTTTTATTGCTACAATGGGTTTAAATATGCATTTCACATGAAGTGATTGCACTACATTTTCATAGCGTACAGATCAGCGTAGTAATATAAGTGGTTCTTCGGCTTTGAAAACATGAATAGAGTAATCTATGATGGAATCCCGCATTGTCTAACTTTCGCCTGTTCAACTTAAAAACCGTGTCACTTTTCGCAAACCATGCAAAGCGATCTATATTTTCCACTTTCTTCGGCGTGTCATGAATGCGGACTGCCAATTTGTACGACAGGTCACATGATTTTTGATCATGTGACTAGCGGGATTACTTTTAGTAGTTGGCAGAGATTAAAGGGAGGGTAAGGACCGTAACCCTGCATGGAAATGTGTAGTATAAATACAAGAGGCTCTTCTTCCATGGGACAATTACGTATGTTCTCGGATAGAAGGCTCTTTTCTTGTTTACACACAAGAAAACATTCATGTAACTTTGCTTAATTAAAATAGTAAAAATACGAGCAAAGATATTGGTAAAAAGAGTTGTTTAAAAGAAAAAAATAAGTTTTGAAAGTTTTCAAAGGATTTTTTGTCAGAATACATTTCAAAGCTGACGAATTCCAGTTTTATTATTCTGACAGTATTTTATATATTTGTTTTTACTTCCAGCGCTGGCACACGTTATTGAGAGTTGTCTGCACATTGGCTGTTGGATCTACCATTCTCTGTAAGCATTAACTGTAACAAATGTAATCCCAAATATAAATGTTGCGAAGTCTCAGATTCGTCGACAGAATTTTTCTATCCAGTCTTAAGATATTTTATTTATATAAAGTGTGGTATAGTAAACATTTACGGCGAGAAATTATTTATAATTAAAATTTCTCATAAATCACGTTCTTTCAGATTCATAACAGTTCTCAATTTACCAATTACGTTCCCTAGCCCTCATTGCTTATTTCTATATTCATTCGAACACACGATAATGTTGATAGACCAATGAAAATGTTCCTTGGACTAACCAATAAAACTTTATTTTCCATCAACTAATGACATTAATTTCAACTTTTTGAAGTGTGCATATATGGATTTTGTTGGCGCACAGCATCCCTCAACATTACGTCACCCTACGTCTATCGTTCGGACGAACAAATCAGGGGCAATATAGGAATACACATTGGATTGAGTAAAATTAACATAACTCTTACAGGTACTATTTCAAAACAATTCTCCAAACTGTATTAGTTATAATATTGAAAAGTCAGAAGAGCATGACGGTAATGAAGCCTAATTTCATTTAATTGTAAACTTAAAATAGATACAAATGTAATTCAACATAGCATTCAATCATGTAACATATTAAGTTGTAATTCCTGTTTTTAAATTTCCCGCGTTTTTGTTAGGTGTGTTCGACCGGGCCACGGATACTGTCAGCTACAATGAAGAAGTCCAGTTCCACGACGGTATGTAAAATTAATTTCAAAAAGTAATCTGTATAAATGCCATATGTCAAGATACAATATTTTTTCTTTTGGTCTTCCCTCCTTTCTCCGGGTTGCGCCACTATGTTTAAGAGGTTGGTAACCTCCTGCTTCCATGTCGCGATATAACTGAAATATTGTTGAAAGCGACGTAAAACACCAAACAACCAACCAACCAATCCCTCCTTTCTTAAAGAAAGAAATATCAACCAAATTGCTAACGAATAACGGTTCAAGTCTCTGTTTCGTCACCTCTATTTTTCTGATAGGTTGTAAAGTGTCATTTTTCGTCTGCTCTCTGTCTCTTACATATTTCATCCTTGATATTTTCAGTCACTGGACCAGTAAAGGAGATAAGACACTGTCTGAAGCGTGGGTTACCCCAGCCTGTACTGAACATCGTCGAGTACCTCAGTGTGGACGCCGGGAATCTACGATGGGGTCGAAGCTACACGATGGCGGGATACATCACGCGCCTTCTCTTGTGGTAGGACTTTTAAAAGTTCTTTTTAAAGTAATCTAAAATTAGAAATAACACTACTTCGACAGCACGGTTGATTATGAAATATTTTACAGATAAGTTGCCAAAGGATGACAAATTATTAGTATAAAAACTGTTCTGAGTATATTCAAAGTGTATAATTAAAATCAAGTACAATATACAATATGGGACATACTTCGGGTTAAAAACCCTCATCAGCAACCCAGAAGTCTTATAAATACATTAATCAAGTGAGTGAACCCAGCACTTAGTAAATGAACAACACATAATTGAGGACATTTTAGCACTTGACATGCCAGCATTTCAAGAAAAGATCGTGATTCTCAATATAAAAATTTGTCTCGTATTTTACGAACAATATGACATAATTGTGCGAAACATCAACGATCAAGCACTTGACATTCCGTTATAAATGTTGCTAAATAAACACGTCCCATTTGATGGACTACAGTGGGACATTGTGAAATGACATAATCTTTATAACTGATATATAAGTTAATGAAGCCGCTTCTGCTGATCTATGGAAGATAATAAATGTCAGTAATCGTCCAAATATTAATTCAAGAAACATTTGACCTACGTTTGGATAAATTTCCGGGGTTAATTGAGGCATGCGCTTTTAACGTCAGTTTTGTCGTAGTCGCATCGCTTAATGACATTCTTTACTCACCAGAGTTCTAAGTTAATTAATTAAGCTAATATATTAATGGCAGGAATTATAGAATGGGACTTAAATGCACTCAGATTGGATTGCATTCTAACTTTGAACAAGAAACCGCTAAAGGCGGTATGGCCGATATTAAAACAAAAACTTTGAAACAAGATCGAGGTCACAAAGTCAAAAGTCATGGTATCAATTTAAAAAAAACACTCGTCAAAAAGAACCTTTGTGTGAGGTATCAAAGTCCTATCCCTATTGATTCAACAGATATAGCGAAAAATAAGTTTCTGAAAAGTAGGTCAGAGTCCCAGATAAAGGTCACGAGGTCAAAGGTCATAATATGAAAGCTCTGGTCATTAGGAACCTATGTGTGAAGTATTATGCTTATATTCCCCTTAGTTGCTAAGATTTTGCTTCTACCAAAAACTTTAACCAAAATGTGGACTGACAAACATATGGACGACAGATAAACAGACGGACAGATAGACGGACATCGCCAATCTTTAGACTGGAATTGCTTTGTAATCTAGCCAAAAATGTATAGATCACTGTAAATATATTATTGAAATAAGTGCATTATAAAATTTGTGGAGAGGGTGATAAAGATTACCATTGAAGACATTCAAAATATTTATAGGTAAATATAATTCCAATCTGATTAAAACCATATCTTTATTCCGCTTCTCTATTTGTCCCTTTGCGGATAAAAATCTGGCGAAGCTCCGTAAGGGGTCATGTTCTGGTGAACTCTGATTTTCAGCCAATCAGTGGATCAGCTACAAATTCCTAGGAATGAAATTAACATCCCCAGCTTGCGTGACCTACAAGGTAGTCTTTGAACAGTGTTTGTTATATATTGCGTCACTATCACGTGCCTAGCCAAGTCATTGATTGGCTATGGGAAATAACGGTTTCGGTGACTGAAACGTCATCAGAGTTCACCAGAACATGACCTCTTACAGGGTTTCGCCAGATCTCTATCCGCAATGGGACAAATAGAGAAGCGGAATAAAGATATGGTTTTAATCAGATTGATACTATTCAGGAAATAAATACTGCCCCATTCATGTACATTTTTGATTTTCTTTAAATTGTATCAATATATCAGTATTTTATACATGCTCCTAATGGATACATATCCGTATTGCAGGTGCGCGTTATCGTTTTGGGTACTAGGCAACATTATGATATGTAGTGTGGTGTTCTACGGCGCGTTCATGGTGACCTTGACCGGAATCTGTATGATCCTCTCCGCCGTTGTCTTTCATATTTTACAACCCACCGCCGCCATTCGGATGTCGTCCTCCGATGTCGAGCTCAACATGACATATGGCATCTGCTTCTGGGTCACCTTGATATTTGGTAAGAATTACTGAAAGTTTTTGACAATTTTAAAAACAGACTTACGGAATACTCTTTACAATGTATCCAAATACATGTATAAATCTATAAAACAAAGTATAAATTGGGTTTTATCATGCTGGGCATTTATGACAGATGTTGCTAGCTAGACGGGAGATATTTGTCAATCAATTTCACTAATCATTTCCAGTAATTACCGAATGTCCAGCATGATATGTAGTGATGAGTGCTGCAGATTCATGCAATTCCTCAGCTCTGGGTTTGTTTGTTTGTTTGGGGTTTTTTTCGGGTTTGGTTTGTTTGTTTGTTTGTTTGTTTGTTTTTTTTGGGGGGGGTTGGTTTTTTTTAATAATTTTCAGTTTATTACCACGATAATTGTAAGATTAAACACGAGATGTTTCACAGGCGACTGTAAAAAGTATAGGACATATACCGGTATACACACCCCTGACTACGCAATAAACATACACTATTCGTAAAGTAAGATTTCAGCCAAATACATGTGTATAATGATCCGGTAGTCCGGATAATACGTTAATCCGTAACACTGACAGGATCAAAGTGTCCGGATTACCGAAACACCACTGTATTCATGTGAGAGAGAAAAAATCATAAACCAATGAAAAACGGTGTTTAAATGCATATATCACGTTCTATTTTTAGGAATCTTGAGTGCTGTGATAGGTATTATTCTATTAATGCTGGATCACACTGTGCCCAAGACCGTGAATAAGTACTTGCTACTGGACACTCCATTCGTCAAAGAGGAAGTTTTTGATAGTCAGATGCGCAAGTCATCTTCACTTCCCTATTTTCAACAGGTAAATATTTTGGAGAAAGACACTCCATCTGCTCCCCTCCCAAATATTTCTGTTTAGAATTACATTATTGGTTAATTAGATCAGTGGATGTTACTTTTCGGGAAAAAAAGTATATAGATTTTTGTATGGGAATTACCCATATGCCAAATAAACAGTTCAAGTACCAGGGGCAAGCTACATATACCACAAATAATGTTTATTTTCAAAATGCAACCAGTAAGATTAGATCAGTGCAGACAATATCTTTTCTTAAAATTTTAAGGAGCAGGCGTGGTGTAGTGGTTAAGCGCTTGGCTTGCGGCGCCGACGATCCGGGTTCGATTCCCGGGTTGCGCCACTATGTTTAAGAGGTTGGTAACCTCCTGCTTCCATGTCGCGATATAACTGAAATATTGTTGAAAGCGACGTAAAACACCAATCAACCAATCAACCAACCTTAAAATTTTATCATTTGTCACCGGTACATTATAAACTTTTATTTTATGTAAAAACAAATAACTGTTTCCTAGTATCCAAAACGTAACAGAATGTAAGACTGGAACGCAGTTATGCATTTAAGATTTCCCGCGGAAAATTAGGCTTTTCATTGCACAGTGCTATCTTCTTAATATTACACATTCTTACCGTGTTTGTTACAGGGCAGTTATGAAAAGAAGGTTTTGTTAATAAATTAACATATTATTATCAGTTTTCTGTGTATTTAAACAGCCACCTGAGCTTTTAATAAAGCTAAGTTTGTTATCTGGTATGGTATCAAATGTTCTTGGATACGCTAAGTCAATGATATATTTTGCCGAACACATTCGTCACAAAACTATTGCCACTGAACATAAAAATGTCTTCTTCTTTTTCTTCTTCCCTCACTGCATGATACACATTCTTTATAATTTCAGAACAATGTTCGCAGGGCATCGGCTCCTATCATAAGTAACACCAGTAAAACTCCAAATGTCTCCGAATTCGTGCTATTTAATCCAGTGTTTGGAGACAAAACTGACCCTGCTCTGCTTGAAGATTCCCAAAAGGGAAATTTAAAGAGGTGTAGTACGTCACCAGGGAGCATACATGCCCCTAAATCGTCATACGACAAACTACAGCCACCTGTTAAAAACACACATCGAACATCCGAGTCATCTCTGCAGTCGATAGACGAATTTGGCGAAGATGTCCGAAGTTTAAACCGTTCCGAAGGTACAGGCATAAACAACGATGGTTTCGAGAATCCGGATACGTTTCCAGTTCCAGACCGTGTAGCTTCTCCCAATTACGTTGCTGACGAGAATGACACTATAGAAAGAATAAAAAGCACATACGTTGATATGGAACCGTCGCACAGGAATAGTCATGCCGTCTCGTGATGTAATGATATGACGTCATAGACTATTTCTACAAAATACTGCCATAGGACTGTGTCTTCCATTAATTTATTCATCAGGTATTCTGTCACATTGATCTCATGACAAAATGACACAATATGTAACGATGTTATGGCGTTAATACTTTATGACGTCACCAAGAAATGATGACATCTTAGTTATAATTCAAACAAGATATCTTGCAATCTTGATTGAGTGCAAAATGAAATCTCGTGATTCTTGGTGAATATAAACATGAAGTGCAGAATTTCCCATTCTTACATGTATATGCAAGCAAGAAGTGTCTCTGTGACGTATCTCATGATCACGTGATCAGGCTACGCCACCATCTCATCACATCACATCCATTTAGTTTTATTCATTGTTGTGATTTGTACATACACAATATGCGATAATATAATTTATTTGATGATTTTAATTATTGCACCCCATTTCAATTTTCATTGGTCAACAACTCCGAAAGACGTATACAAATTGTCCTTGACTGTAAAATCCAATTGAAATTTTATCTGAAGGTCAAAATGTCATAGATCTAGTAATATTATTATAACAATCTGTTTATTTCTTGTTATAGAAGAAGTACAAGTATATCATTTATGCTTATAGTATCTTTTAAATGATGAAACCAATTTGTCCATTTTGTTGCTAGGTTGTGAGTGCAGAGGACAAAATTCGGAAGCATAGTTGTTTGTGTGTAACATTAATATGTGATCAATTTCTCATGATCAGATACAAGAAAAAGATCATATTTGAATACGACACAACGAAAATTTTGATCATTATTGATTTTCATTTCTTAAGATGAATGCGACAAAATTCAGAATTTACCTTATGACCATGAGTGGAAAAGGGATGTGAAAGGGAGATATTCTTTCTCGTTTGTTTTATTTGGCTTATTCATTCGCTTTTCTATTGAATTGTAACCAAAAGAGTGTATAGATTTTAGTTTGCTGAGAGTTGTTTTAATTTGACACTGATAAAGCAGTTTTAATTGTATATGTAGATCAAACATTTTGTGATATCCCGTCATTGATTAGAAGGACATATTTCTGGAGAGGAAGTATTCATATTTTTCTCTCTTTCATTGTGAACATGCTAACTGTGCCTTGTTATACATTATGTTTCTTTTTTCATTGTTGTCATGATAATTGTATTACATTTCAACCTAATTTTGGAAATCACATATGTTGTATGAAGTCATGAGTTTTACATATGACGTCATTGTCGATGTGTTTTAATGATAGCATTGTGAACAAAGTCTTTCTACAAACAGATGTTGAAATGAAACTAAGTTGAAAATGACTTTTATTTATTTTATTCTGTGTATTTAAGTGTTATATATTTATTTGATAATGTTGATTTTACACTGTTAAATGTACTGTAGGCCAGTATCAGTGGCGGATCCAGGACTTCCGAAAAAAAAAGGGGGGGGGGCACATGTGTATTAGCCAAACTTTTCAGCCATCTTTTTTTTTGGTGCAAAATCTGGATTTTTACAAGTAAATATGTGGCCAAAAGCCCCCCTCTAAATCCGCCACTGAGTACTGTATGTAAAACCAAACAGCACTAGAATAATTCTAATGAAGGAATTGGAGTTTTGTTTAGAAAGTAACAACCTGGTTTTCATTTTATTATTTTAACTATAGAACTAGCTATAACTTTGATGAATTCTGATTTCTACAATAGTTTCATTGAACAAAATCCTGGGTATAAGTTTGGTTTTATCTTGTTTTTATTTAAATTGATTTTAATAGCGATTTTTATGTTATCAATAGAGTTTGCTCTTGTATCATCATCATTCAAGAGTGATCTCCCTTTGATTATTTCATTGTATTTATTGATTAACACAAAGTGTTGTCTCAAATCATATAGTATGATCTCGTAGTGCAATCACGATCTTAAATTTACAAATGTTTTTGTTGTCAGAGTGTTTCAAGAGTGCAAAATGAAACACTAAAGCCAAACCTGCCGGCCATTACGGCTGGTCGCCTTTACAATGCAGTCACATGACATAAACAATCATATTTATGGATTACTTATATAGTTAATAACCTCCATTAGGAGGTCACTCATTTAAGGTGACCCAGGACTTCCCTTCACATTTTGAAAGGTTTAACTGCATATGCATAATGAATGAATAGATCTGCAGATGGGTGTTTCAATCGTACTTTCTCGGACCTTTCCGGCGCAAACTCGGAAAAACAACCACGAATGTATCACAGAGGATTAAACATGGCGGCGTCAATGATGAAGCATATCAATGCAGAAAACAACTTGCTCACGTTGTTTGTAAATAAGGTCAATCTTCTATTTATCCGCTTTTTATCTAGATATTTAGAAAACAATTCTATCAAAAGAATATTGATAACAATAATCTAAATCCCTAGTCAGAAATTTTCACATCGGTGTTTCGTAATACATTCGAGGCTGTTTTTTTTTTGTTTGTTTGTTTGTTTTGTTTTGTTTTGTTTTTTGTTTTTTGTTTTTGTTTTTTTTTTTTTTTTTTTTTTTGGTTTTTTTTTTTTTTTTTTTTTTTTTTTTGAGCTTGCCGGAAAGGCCCGAGAAAGTGCGATTGATGAGTGTTTCTGAATGACAAAATATTTGCCTCCAAAAGGCTCAGTGACGTCACACATATCTGATAGAAATTTTTCAAATCCATCAGATATATTATGCAAGGTAACATGTGTGTAGGGGTGTGTGTTATGTGCATTATGTGTGTAAAATGTATAGAGGACTACGTTACGATTTAAACTGTTGATCTCCTTGCTATTTACTTCAAGTTTGCTCGGAAAATGGCGAGGTGGTGTGTATTTTTGTAAATGTGTGCAAGAGAGTATCAAGGATAGGGCGTGCATGGATAAGTGTGTATTTTGGGCAGTTGATATACCTCTTTCAGTCTCATGAGGGCAAGTGATAGTATCAGAGTTTAAAATAACGATGTTGTGAGTGTTTGATGTTTTGCCAATAATATTTCTTTTGTTGAATCTTCTTTTTTGTTTTCTGTCTTCGAAAATTTATTGACGGAAGAGTGATTGCTGTCGGTGCTTTTTTTTTCTCCCTGTATTGATTGATGCGCTGCTGTCTTGATTTAGTATTGAATCCAGTATGCATTGTCATTTTCAATATTTTAATAGCTAATGCTGATATTGTAAAGTATTACCAGAAACAAATTGCCTTGATTTGTCTTATCATATATTTGATTTGTGACGTCATGGGAATTTTAATTTTTTACGTCAGTGGTTCATATCTGTGACACAGTTCAACATCAAATTGTACGTGTGTTTCTTTTTGATTCTTTATTCAAATACTTAGATCTAAATGACGTCACCGGTTTTGTTCTTGGTGACATTCACAATAAAATGGGACGCATATCTATTAATATGCATACACGTAAGCTTACGTCATGTTCATATCGTCAATACCATCGTCTTTCAAATGCATGGATAAATGAATAAAATGACAAACAAATCCTAGCTTTTGTTATTTTATCAAAATGAAAATCCCAAAGTCTGTTTTGTGTTCGTCCTTCATTCGAATTCTACTAGTTTTTTTTTTTTTTGTATTTTGTTTTTATCGTATGGTATTTACTTTTCTATTTCAAATATAAAAAAATTCAAGAATCACATGGCCCGAATATGAGATTAATTTGGCACAGAATCAAGGAAATTGCCATTGGTGTATCCAGTGTGACGACTGTGGGGATGCGGATCTATCTGAAGGTCACTCTCCAAAAGATTTTGATTAAAAAGGATGATTCTTGAAAACTTGTCACTGCCAGAAGGGGACGCCACTGATTGTCGAGTAATTACAACTGGTTTAAAGTGAAATCATAATCTCTGAAATAATGGGCAGATATCTGAAGATATTGGATGGAGAACGATTTCTGTAAATGTCGTCTTTTTCTAACTTTACATTTTTGTTATTTAAAGTGAGCACATGACTATTGCTCACTTTAAATAACAAAAATTTAAAGTTAGAAAAAGACAGTATCAAGAATCCTAGATCAAAATGTTTTTATATTTGATACATTCTCAGGATGTGTAGAGTGAGAGTTCGACAGTGCTGAGATGGTTACGTTTATATAGTGGGAAAATATTTCAAATGATAGCAATAATAAATACTGAACTTATTCTCAGACAAGTGGTCAAGATGTACTCTGGTACTTCCTAGGAAAAGCAAGGAGGAAACTAGATTTATATTGAGCGCATACAACACCACAAAACATCCGGCAAAAGGTATATTGGATTTCAAAGTAGTATAGTTATTAGGGAGTTCAGTTCGAGATAGGAATGTCTGCGTTTAAATCCCGCCAAGTCTCGTCGGCTACTAGAGTTCGGGTAGACAATGGCTTGTAAAAGAATAACGCTACTTCGAATGTGGAAAAATACTGAGCAAGGTACAGTACAAAACTGAGACAAGCGGAAATCACGGACCTCGATCTGAACAAACTGCAAAAGAGATCAGGCTCCAGAATCGGAGAAGGGTAAGCAAACCCTGTTAACCAATCACCCCGCCGTGATGACTTGGTCAAGTTCACAAAAGCAAAAACAATTTATTTTCCAGCACTTACATAGGAGTCGCCACCGTGCAGGTGTAATAACATCGACGTGGCCTCTAACAATACTCAGTCAATCAGTTAGGTAAATGGGAGACTGTTAATTCATTATGTGGTATAGTTGTACAGGAATGCTTCAATTAAATCTGTTTTAACACTTTTAAAGAACAAATAACGTCTATCAATTTGGTATTTTGCATTCTTATAGCATGTAGTATCAAATTTATTCAAGGGATCGCCCTTCCGCAGTATTTTGCACATGCCTTGGGCAAATTGTTATATAAAATAACCAACTAAATTTAGCATACTCATGACTTAAACACAAAATATGTGGACTGATATCATTGTGACAGTGGCGTAAGAAACAAATCAAGGGGAGATAAGTCATGTTATTTCCGGTAGCCAGTACAGAGGTTAATTCGTTCGATGGAAAAATGCCCAACCCTCACCCAAACTCCATGGCTTCCTACGTCTAGGTATAAAAAAATTACAGGACCAAACCTATTATCAACAGACCACATCGATTTGAACAACGATATAAAATTATTCAGCAGGTGTAGATACAGATCAATAAAGAATGACAGCAGGTACCAGTATGAATTAGTATTCCCTGTCGAGTAGCCACGCCCGCTGTGTAAGATTCCACATTATGAGTTAGCATTCCCTATCGACTAGTCTCGCCTGCTGTGTAAGATACCACGTTATGAGTTAGCATTCCCTATCGACTAGTCTCGCCTGCTGTGTAAGATACCACGTTATGAGTTAGCATTCCCTATCGACTAGTCTCGCCTGCTGTGTAAGATACCACGTTATGAGTTAGCATTCCATATCGACTAGTCTCGTCTGCTGTGCAAGATACCACGTTATGAGTTACCATTCTCTGTCGACTAGTCTCGTCTGCTGTGTAAGATACCACGTTATGAGTTACCATTCTCTGTCCACTAGTCACACCCGCTGTGTAAGATATCACATTATGAGTTAGCATTCTCTGTCGACCAGTCACGCCCGCTGTGCAAGATTCCACATTATGAATTAGCATTCTCTGTCGACTACTCACGCCCGCTGTGCACAATTCTACAACATGAGTTAGCATTTCCTGTTGATTAACCACGCCCGCTGTATAAGATACCACATTATGAGTTAACATTCTCCGTCGACTAGCCACGTCAGGTGTCTAAGACCCCACATTTTGAGTTAACATTCTCTGTTGACTAGCCACGTCAGCTGTGTGAGACCCCACATTATGAGTTAACATTCTCTGTCGACTAGCCACGTCAGGTGTGTAAGACCCCACATTATGAGTTAACATTCTCTGTCGACTAGCCACGTCAGCCGTGTAAGACCCCACATTATGAGTTAACATTCCCTGTCGACTAGCCACGTCAGCTGTGTAAGACCCCACATTATTAGTTAGAATTCCCTGTCGACTAGCCACGTCAGCTGTGTAAGACCCCACATTATTAGTTAGAATTCCCTGTCGACTAGCCACGTCAGATGTGTAAGACCCCACATTATGACTTAACATTCTCTCTCGACTAGGTAAGTCAGATATGTAAGACCCCACAACACGAGTTAACATTTTCTGTCGAATAACCAGGTCAGCTGTGTAAGACCCCACATTATGAGTTAACGTTCTCTGTCGACTAGCCACGTCAGGTGTGTAAGACCCCACATTATGAGTTAACATTCCCTGTTGACTAGCCACGCCAGCTGTGTAAGACCCCACATTATGAGTTAACATTCTCTGTCGACTAGCCAAGTCAGATGTGTAAGACCCCACATTATGAGTTAACATTCTCTGTCGACTAGCCAAGTCAGGTGTGTAAGATCCCACACTATGAGTTAACATTCTCTGTCGACTAGCCACGTCAGGTGTGTAAGACCCCACATTATGAGTTAACATTCCCTGTTGACTAGCCACGCCAGCTGTGTAAGACCCCATATCATGAGTTAACATTCCCTGTCGACTAGCCAAGTCAGATGTGTAAGACCCTACATTATGAGTTAACATTCTCTGTCGACTAGCCAAGTCAGGTCTGTAAGATCCCACACTATGAGTTAACATTCTCTGTCGACTAGCCACGTCAGATGTGTAAGACCCCACATTATGAGTTAACATTCTCTGTCGACTAACCAAGTCAGCTGTGTAAGACCCCACATTATTAGTTAACATTCTCTGTCGACTAGCCACGTCAGCTGTGTAAGACCCCACATTATGAGGTAACATTCTCTGTCGACTAACCAAGTCAGGTGTGTAAGACCCCACATTATGCGTTAACATTCTCTGTCGACTAGCCACTTCAGCTGTGTAAAACCCCACATTATGAGTTAACATTCTCTGTCGACTAGCCACGTCAGCTGTGTAAGACCGCACATTATGAGTTAATATTCTCTGTCGACTAGCCACGCCAGCTGTGTGAGACCCCACATTATGAGTTAACATTCTCTGTCGACTAGCCACGTCAGCTGTGTAAGACCCCACATTATGAGTTAACATTCTCTGTCGACTAGCCACGTCAGGTGTGTAAGACCCCACATTATGAGTTAACATTCCCTGTCGACTAACCACCTCAGGTGTGTAAAACCCCTCATTATGAGTTAACATTCTCTGTCGACTAGCCACGTCAGATGTGTAAGATCCCACATTATGAGTTAACATTCTCTGTCGACTAGCCACGTTAGGTGTGTAAGATCCCACACTATGAGGTAACATTCTCTGTCGACTAGCCACGTCAGATGTGTATGACCCCACATTATGAGTTAACATTCTCTGTCGACTAACCAAGTCAGCTGTGTAAGACCCCACATTATTAGTTAACATTCTCTGTCGACTAGCCACGTCAGGTCTGTAAGACCCCACATTATGAGTTAACATTCTCTGTCGACTAACCAAGTCAGCTGTGTAAGACCCCACATTATGCGTTAACATTCTCTGTCGACTAGCCACTTCAGCTGTGTAAAACCCCACATTATGAGTTAACATTCTCTGTCGACTAGCCACGTCAACTGTGTAAGACAGCACATTATGAGTTAATATTCTCTGTCGACTAGCCACGCCAGCTGTGTAAGACCCCACATTATGAGTTAACATTCTCTGTCGATTAGCCAAGTCAGCTGTATAAGACCCCACATTATGAGTTAACATTCTCTGTCGAATAGCCAAGTCAGGTGTGTAAGACCCCACATTATGAGTTAACATTCTCTGTCGACTAACCAAGTCAGCTGTGTAAGACCCCACATTATGAGTTAACATTCTCTGTCGACTAGCCACGTCAGGTGTGTAAGACCCCACATTATGAGTTAACATTCTCTGTCGACGAACCAAGTCAGCTGTGTAAAACCCCACATTATGAGTTAACATTCTCTGTCGACTAACCACTTCAGTTGTGTAAAACCGCACATTATGAGTTAACATTATCTGCCGACTAGCCACGTCAGCTGTGTAATACCGCACATTATGAGTTAACATTCTCTGTCGACTAGCCAAGTCAGATGTGTAAGACCCCACATTATGAGTTAACATTCTCTGTCGACTAGCCAAGTCAGGTGTGTAAGATCCCACACTATGAGTTAACATTCTCTGTCGACTAGCCACGTCAGATGTGTAAGACCCCACATTATGAGTTAACATTCTCTGTCGACTAACCAAGTCAGCTGTGTAAGACCCCACATTATTAGTTAACATTCTCTGTCGACTAGCCACGTCAGCTGTGTAAGACCCCACATTATGAGTTAACATTCTCTGTCGACTAACCAAGTCAGCTGTGTAAGACCCCACATTATGAGTTAACATTCTCTGTCGACTAACCAAGTCAGCTGTGTAAGACCCCACATTATGCGTTAACATTCTCTGTCGACTAGCCACTTCAGCTGTGTAAAACCCCACATTATGAGTTAACATTCTCTGTCGACTAGCCACGTCAGCTGTGTAAGACCCCACATTATGCGTTAACATTCTCTGTCGACTAGCCACGTCAGCTGTGTAAAACCCCACATTATGAGTTAACATTCTCTGTCGACTAGCCACGTCAGCTGTGTAAGACCCCACATTATGAGTTAACATTCTCTGTCGACTAGCCACGTCAGCTGTATAAGACCCCACATTATGAGTTAACATTCTCTGTCGAATAGCCAAGTCAGCTGTATAAGACCCCACATTATGAGTTAACATTCTCTGTCGAATAGCCAAGTCAGCTGTGTAAGACCCCACATTATGAGTTAACATTCTCTGTCGACTAACCAAGTCAGCTGTGTAAGACCCCACAGTATTAGTTAACATTCTCTGTCGACTAGCCACGTCAGGTGTGTAAGACCCCACATTATGAGTTAACATTCTCTGTCGACTAACCAAGTCAGCTGTGTAAAACCCCACATTATGAGTTAACATTCTCTGTCGACTAACCACTTCAGTTGTGTAAAACCCCACATTATGAGTTAACATTATCTGCCGACTAGCCACGCCAGCTGTGTAATACCGCACATTATGAGTTAACATTCTCTGTCGACTAGCCAAGGCAGATGTGTAAGACCCCACATTATGAGTTAACATTCTCTGTCGACTAGCCAAGTCAGGTGTGTAAGATCCCACACTATGAGTTAACATTCTCTGTCGACTAGCCACGTCAGATGTGTAAGACCCCACATTATGAGTTAACATTCTCTGTCGACTAACCAAGTCAGCTGTGTAAGACCCCACATTATGAGTTAACATTCTCTGTCGACTAGCCACGTCAGCTGTGTAAGACCCCACATTATGAGTTAACATTCTCTGTCGACTAACCAAGTCAGCTGTGTAAGACCCCACATTATGAGTTAACATTCTCTGTCGACTAACCACTTCAGTTGTGTAAAACCCCACATTATGAGTTAACATTATCTGCCGACTAGCCACGTCAGCTGTGTTAGACCCCACATTATGAGTTAACATTCTCTGTCGACTAGCCACGTCAGCTAGCCACGTCGATACACATTATGACAACTAGCCATGCCCATCGTTTTACAGACAACAATTGTTTGTGTCTACTCTCTACTCTGCATACAGTGAATATAAGAGGCCTCTTCCTGGGCAGCTTATTTGAAATATCTCTTTGCAAAGTATATATACTGTCCACTGCCCTGATCTACCCTTTCGCAGATTTAGCAAAAATATAATTAACTTGGGATCTTGAGATTTTCTTAAATGCAAGGTTTCATCAACGATAACAGCCGGTTTGGCTCAGAAGATGAAATGCTCAGCTCATGACCGAGAGGTCTCGGGTTCGACATCCGCCGTGGGTGTCATGTCTCTCAAGCCATATTTTGCATTCTCATTCTTCATAAATTTCTTTGCCTTTAAGTTACATAACATTGACAAAATTTATGTATTATAAGCAAAGGTCAATTAGAAAATCAAGAAAATTATCAGAAAATGTGTTCAAGAAGAAAAAGATAATTTCTTTATTTTCTAGATCACTGGCGTGGATTTATTGAGTCGATCTATTCAACAAGAAAGGAGAAGTCTGTCATAAGAGGGTACCATATATCAAGGACTTATAAATAATGTCGCCTTGCCATGGATTCACCCTTATACAGATCTGGCCAAAACACAACAGGCCTTGTAGGGACTAGAGTAGTTCATTCATAAAGAAGTCCTTTTTAACTTAATACAACACACAAATAATCAAAATACTCGCCCCTTTCTTTTTTTTTTTTTTTTTGTTATATAATTGAAAAAAAAAACATGAAGTTAAAAGTACAAAATGGATGCATCATTCGCAAACATGAAAATATGTGAAAATTACAAAGTTCAAAAAGGCATAAAAAGTATAAAAAAAAATTTGGCTTTTAACGTTGAACACAAACTTTACTGACATATACATCTAGATTCATTTTATACAACCGACCTGAAAAAAAAGATATTCGGAACAATATCTTGATAAAAATACATGCTCCTCATCAGATTCAATGAGGAAGTCGATTATAACAAAAAGTTAACGACGACGGACGGGCAGATGATGCGATCACCATATAGCTGGTTTGATATTTCGGCTGAAATGATCTATAATGCTTAAACCATTCTTATAATATTAATTAAGTAATTATTTATACCTGTGACAAATGATGTATAAAATATCGCCAAGATATCAATCAAGTAGTGTTTACAAAACACGTGTATAAAGTTGTGTGACACATTATTCATTCATTTCCTTCTCTGCATACTGCAATCCATATGCAGGTATCTACATTGGAGTCATATGCGACACGTATTGCATTAGCATTTATGTAATTTAAACGCCTTCAGTATTTTTTTCTTGGGGATGGGGACGCTGATGAAGAGAGTAGATTCGGTCTGATAAAATCATATGGTATCCAAAGGCTTGGATGTAAGAGGAAAAAATAAACTTGTTTAGCATGTTTTAGAGATTCCCTAAAGCCTTTTATCAATATGAAAAAATGGACTCTGTTCCAAAATATAGGGGTACCAGTGGCGGATCCATGATTTCCGAAAAGGGGGGCCCCACATGTGAAAAGTCAAGTATTAGCCTAAATAATCGGCCACCATTTTGGGTGCCAGATCTAAAGTTTTATTCATACTTGTGGTGAGGGCCTGTCCCCTCCCCCCCCCCCCCACACACACACACACACACCGGGTCCCCCTCTAAATCCACAACTGGGTAGGGCGGGTTACCGTAAACAGAGTCAGTATATTTTAGATTTTAAAATCTAACTGAAAAATTGAATGAAGCCTTTGTGGTCGTCTATATAAAGAAAGATAACTCTTGTTGTATTAAGTCTGTAAGATGACATGATGATTATTTCTTAAAACTGCAGTGTACAGCACAAATGACTTTATTCATTTACCATCAACCTACTAATTGATTGATTGATTGATTCATTCATTCATTCATTGATTCATTCATTCATTCATTTATTCATTAATTTAAGTATATATATATTATGTTTGTTTACTTATTCTTTTATGGTATATTTTTGATTCATTGTAGTTAGCAACTCTTTGTATCTTTACTCTATCTCATTAAGTATAGATTTAATTATTCAAGTATCTACATATCCATAAAATGAATCTATTTAAGACAAGATTATAATTGATTGCTTTAAAAAATAATAATCTAAACTGATACATCTATTTCTATACTTTTATATAAATATATATCTGGGGGTTTTTTTTAGTTTTGTTTTGTTTTAGTTAAACATTACCTTTCGAAAAGTATTTATCCATTGATTAATGGTGCAATGTGTCTCTTTTTACGCGTCTTTTTATATAATATATGTATTGTTCTTTATCTATATATTTATTTATTTATTCATCTATTCAATATTCACACTTTCATTTACTTTGCTCTATTTTGACGAAATATTTGAAATATGACACATTGTCATTGTGCAAATATTGATATCCAAAATAACCCGTACATTGCTAAAAGTCGGAGTGATTGAGTCTTGTTTTTACGCTACTTCAAGATTATTTCAGATATATAGTGACGACATCTGCCTGAAGTACCGCGCAGGAATTAATACCGTTACAACGGACAACAAAGCAGTAGGGGATCTTTTACATGCCCCTGGCGAGTCACCACTAGAGCTCGAACCCTAGACCTGACCGAGCACCCAACCAATTGAGCTACGCCGACTTGTGAAAAGGAGAATTTTTAAGTAAATCAAGACACTGATCAAATACTGAGTACATGTATATGTTAAATAGTTATTATATGTGGATATTACTAGCATTATAATGCTGCCCTATAAACTATCTACCACTATATTAGAAACAGTCGATGTCCACAAACTTACGGTCATCAAAATGGAAACACCCCCCCCCCCCCCCAAAAAAAACCAAACAAACAAACAAACAAAATCTCTAAGTAAATACCTGTTAGCAGGTTAAATCTGGCGACATGGCTTTTACCAAGAGATTCTATTGATCGCTTCTACTACTCTAAAGTGGAAGAAAATGTGTGGACACTGAGTGTTTCTTATTACATGTATTTAATGTTCTTAATGTTTTTTTTTCTTCTATTTACATGTACTTTGGAAAGGCCATTGTTACACCTCCAAAATAACGCTACTGTGTGTACCTAATACTTTTCCGGATTTTAACTTTCTAACCCCCCCCCCCCACCACACACACACACACACACACCTACCCCGCCATCCCTAAACTACCATCATCCAGCCTCATTCTGTGATGAGCAAAAACAATATTTGATATTCATATTTCTATCTAAATAAATTCAGTTTGACCAAATTATAGCAGCGGTCAATCTCCCTAGATAGAGAGTTTGACCATCCACCCGACTCCGGGCATGTGCATCCACTTGACATCCTCCTGACTTGACCACCGTAACTCCGGACACGACACGTGCTGACTCCGGACAATCAGATGGTCAGGTAAATTGTCTAATTACAGTTATCCACACACGACGTTCGCACCCTGATAAGTTGGTAGAATATTTGACCTTTACTTAGCGAGGTAATACATCCAGCGCCTTCTCTCGAGATTCCTCACGTTCGCTGTTATTGCCCGGTTTGACATGGCGATTTCATACCGGTATCAATTCCAGAAATTAATCGCTTAGAAAATTAACTTAGACAGGGTCTTTGTTCCACAATGTCTACACTTCAGATTACCTGTTAATTGCGCGTGCTTCTCCCCTCCGATTATTATTTACTTGCCACTATTTGGCATAACTTAGACTGCGAATATGGGTTCCTGCTGCCCATCTGCGGGCGGCGGCGGTCATCTTGATTCCGCGCGGAAAAAGTTGATATCAATTATGAACAATGAGGATCAACGTGTGCTATATCGTGTACTAAAATGATATTGACGTTATATCTGATAATTATAAATCATCTGAATCACATATTGCCATTTAGTCATTTCCAGTTTTTAATTGATAACACACGTTTTATGACTGTGTCGCGTCTTCGCCAGAGATAGTAGTGCTAGGTACTTACAGTATAACTTATTATTGATGCTTACTCAACCTGGGCGTCTAATATCATCATCTGTTTGATGATACATGCCTCTACTTACTGTATTTGATCTTCTTACCTATTATGTCTGAGGTATGAAAGAAGCATTGCCCTCCCCCCCCCCCCTCCCCCCAACCTTTCCTGTGTTGTGTAAGTCTAAATTACTCTGCATAGCATTAGGCATATGCCGTCACCACACCAGTAAAATAACCTTAGCGTAATGTTAGACATGAAACAAACATAAAACATTAAGTGCCGGTGTAGCTTTATCGACAAGGTGCTGGGGTCGTAACCGAGAGGTTCCGCTCTCGAGTCCCGCCGGATGTTCGCCGGTGCCCTCGCCTTTTCACGTGTAAAAGATCCCTCACTGCTTCGGAAGGGTCCGTTGTATAGATATAAATTTCTGTGTATTGCATCAGACATATGCTATAACCATAAAAGTGCAATACCCCCTTTCACTATTACTGTGGGACTGACATCTTGGTTAGCAAAATCATCATTGTTCCCGCAAACAGACGCCAAAGACATTCAGTTTTTAATTATGATGTCTTACGGGAAACGTTACCATTTGCCAACCAAAACTTCAGTCCTGCATTCAACGAAAAGGGCTATATATCGATTGGTTGATTTATTTTTGTCTAACGTCACACCACGAATATTCACGTATATGGTGACGGCATCTGCCTGGTGCGGGGCATACAAATCTTGGCCTTTGCAACGGACCCACCCGAAGCAGTGAGGGATCTTTAACGTGCCATGCATACCACGACACGGGGCCTCGGATTTTACTGTCTCATGCGAAAGACAGGACACCGGCATGACCAGAGCGGGACTCGAACCCCGGCCTCTCGATCATGTATGTATGTATGTATGTATGTATGTATGTATGTATGTATGTATGTGTGTATGTATGTATGTATGTATGTATGTATGTATGTATGTATGTATGTATGTATGTATGTATGTATGTATTTGCGACGTAAGAAAGGAATACACATGTTACACTAATATTTAAAACATTCAATATGTTTAAACATTATTATAACATGACTGAAACACACATTAAAATGAAATACTAAAACAGAGAAAGGGATCTCTTTGTTTAAGGTAACAGTAGCAAATATAAAAGGGCCAGTAGATTATTTTTTCCCTTCCTGTATGATACTAAAATATGATAGGGGCACATGACGATTTCCCTTTTGCTTGGGACCAAAAATTCACGATCTGTTAGCATATCTGAAACAAAGGACAACACAAGAGGAGATGGTCAACAAAATTCTGGGCCTTTCTATCCCATTAACTCTAGTCGGTACCCCCACCCAACATATCCTCCTTCTTCTGAAGTGTAAATTACATTTGGAATGATCCCTCCAGGACTAAGGACCCGTATGATCGTAGTCGTGACATGGCTGGATCATGACTAATTAATTATCATATCCGTTTAATGGTTTCATTTTACGACGACACTATCACTAGAGTATAAATTCATAACATTTTAAGATACGCTCTGAAAAGGCATGATATTGGAATTATAGCCCGTAGAAAATTTGAGATTTTTTTTTCTTGATTTATGACTGAAAAGCCGCATGTAGGAATTTGTTGTTGTATGCTTTTTTTAACAAGAGTTCGGGGACACCATAGTCAGTCGCATGGATGATGAAAACCTGGCCTCTTCGGACCTATACAAAAAATACCACTTCTTAAGTAAAGATTCAAAAAGGGTCACTTAGTCGAATACAAATAGGTCATAATCATATACCAGGGGTGAGTTGTTCGAAACTTTAACCATTGGTTAAGCTAACCATTGGTCAAAATTTGAAAGAAAATAAATTTAATTTATAAGATTTTTGGATTCAAATCTAAGTTACTTCACAAAGATTGTTTCATATGCTACAAAGCAGTACACAGATTATGACTTAAGGTCTTCTCATTTCAAAAATATAGTCAGTTGAAATTTAACCATTAGTTAGCTTAACCAGTGGCTAAAGTTTCGAACAAAGGTCTCCAGAATGGTTACGTTCTATACGAGGATGGTTTAATCCCATATGAACAAGCAGAAGTTCTACACAAAAAGGTTCTGCAGTCGAACCTCCTTTAAAGTACACCTCTGTTAAGCAACCACATGTCTAAAACACCAACCATTCTTTGTAATTTACCACTGATTGTCTTTGTAATTTACCATTGATTGTCTTTGCTATTTACCATAGATTGTCTTTGTTATTTACCATGGATTGTCTTTGTTATTTACCACTGATTGTCTTTATTATTTACCATTGATTGTCTTTGTTATTTACCATGGATTGTCTTTGTTATTTACCATGGATTGTCTTTGTTATTTACCATGGATTGTCTTTGTTATTTACCACTGATTGCCTTTGCTATTTACCATGGATTGTCTTTGTTATTTACCACTGATTGTCTTTGTTATTTACCATTGATTGTCTTTGCTATTTACCATTGATTGTCTTTGTTATTTACCATGGATTGCCTTTGTTATTTACCACTGATTGCCTTTGCTATTTACCATGGATTGTCTTTGTTATTTACCATGGATTGTCTTTGTTATTTACCATGGATTGTCTTTGCTATTTACCATGGATTGTCTTTGTTATTTGTCACTCATTGTCTTTGTTATTTACCACTGAGTGTCTATGTTATTTACCATTGATTGTCTTTGTTATTTACCACTGATTGTCTTTGTTATTTACCATGGATTGTCTTTGTTATTTACCATTGATTGTCTTTGTTATTTACCATTGGTTGTCTTTGTTATTTACCATGGATTGTGTTATTTTCCATGGATTGTCTTTGTTATTTACCACTGAGTGTCTATGTTATTTACCATTGATTGTCTTTGTTATTTACCACTGATTGTCTTTGTTATTTACCATTGATTGTCTTTGCTATTTACCATTGATTGTCTTTGTTATTTACCATGGATTGCCTTTGTTATTTACCACTGATTGCCTTTGCTATTTACCATGGATTGTCTTTGTTATTTACCATGGATTGTCTTTGTTATTTACCATGGATTGTCTTTGCTATTTACCATGGATTGTCTTTGTTATTTGTCACTCATTGTTTTTGTTATTTACCACTGAGTGTCTATGTTATTTACCATTGATTGTCTTTGTTATTTACCACTGATTGTCTTTGTTATTTACCATGGATTGTCTTTGTTATTTACCATTGATTGTCTTTGTTATTTACCACTGAGTGTCTATGTTATTTACCATTGATTGTCTTTGTTATTTACCACTGATTGTCTTTGTTATTTACCATGGATTGTCTTTGTTATTTACCATTGATTGTCTTTGTTATTTACCATGGATTGTCTTTGTTATTTACCATTGGTTGTCTTTGTTATTTACCATGGATTGTGTTATTTACCATGGATTGTCTTTGTTATTTACCACTGAGTGTCTATGTTATTTACCATTGATTGTCTTTGTTATTTACCATTGATTGTCTTTGCTATTTACCATGGATTGTCTTTGTTATTTACCACTGAGTGTCTATGTTATTTACCATTGATTGTCTTTGTTATTTACCACTGATTGTCTTTGTTATTTACCATGGATTGTCTTTGTTATTTACCATTGATTGTCTTTGCTATTTACCATTGATTGTCTTTGTTATTTACCATTGATTGTCTTTGTTATTTACCATTGATTGTCTTTGTTATTTACCATGGATTGTCTTTGTTATTTACCATGGATTGTCTTTGTTATTTGTCACTCATTGTCTTTGTTATTTACCATTGATTGTCTTTGTTATTTACCATTGATTGTCTTTGCTATTTACCATAGATTGTCTTTGTTATTTACCATAGATTGTCTCTGTTATTTACCATGGATTGCCTTTGTTATTTACCATGGATTGTCTTTGTTATTTACCATGGATTGCCTTTGCTATTTACCATGGATTGTCTTTGTTATTTACCATAGATTGTCTTTGTTATTTACCATGGATTGCCTTTGTTATTTACCACTGATTGTCCTTGTTATTTATCATTGATTTCTTTGTTATTTACCATGGATTGCCTTTGTTATTTACCACTGATTGTCTTTGTTATTTACCACTGATGGTCTTTGTTAGTTACAATGGATTGTCTTTGTTATTTACCACTGAGTGTCTATGTTATTTACCATTGATTGTCTTTGTTATTTACCACTGATTGTCTGTGTTATTTACCATGGATTGTCTTTGTTATTTACCACTGAGTGTCTATGTTATTTACCATTGATTGTCTTTGTTATTTACCATGGATTGTCTTTGCTATTTACCATGGATTGTCTTTGTTATTTACCACTGAGTGTCTATGTTATTTACCATTGATTGTCTTTGTTATTTACCACTGATTGTCTTTGTTATTTACCATGGATTGTCTTTGTTATTTACCACTGATTGTCTTTGTTATTTACCATAGATTGTCTCTGTTATTTACCATTGATTGTCTTTGTTATTTACCATTGGTTGTCTTTGTTATTTACCATGGATTGTGTTATTTACCATGGATTGTCTTTGTTATTTACCACTGAGTGTCTATGTTATTTACCATTGATTGTCTTTGTTATTTACCACTGATTGTCTTTGTTATTTACCATGGATTGTCTTTGTTATTTACCATTGATTGTCTTTGCTATTTACCATTGATTGTCTTTGTTATTTACCATTGATTGTCTTTGTTATTTACCATTGATTGTCTTTGTTATTTACCATGGATTGTCTTTGTTATTTACCATGGATTGTCTTTGTTATTTGTCACTCATTGTCTTTGTTATTTACCATTGATTGTCTTTGTTATTTACCATTGATTGTCTTTGCTATTTACCATAGATTGTCTTTGTTATTTACCATAGATTGTCTCTGTTATTTACCATGGATTGCCTTTGCTATTTACCATGGATTGTCTTTGTTATTTACCATAGATTGTCTTTGTTATTTACCATGGATTGCCTTTGTTATTTACCACTGATTGTCCTTGTTATTTATCATTGATTTCTTTGTTATTTACCATGGATTGCCTTTGTTATTTACCACTGATTGTCTTTGACCTGCAGTAAGAGGCCATCTGCCTTAAACGACCACTTTTAAACTTTAATTTACCTTTAGTGACCGCTTAATACAGGTTTTACTGCATTTCTGTAAAGAGAGGTCTTAATCTGATACAAAGACGATTCATCGCTGAAAAGCTAGAGTCTCATTAAAGACTTCTATTGATTATATATATTATTTAGTATTATGCAGAGAGTTAAGAACAGAGTGTCCTGCTGTGCAATAGGGGAGGTGACAATCTCAGTACTGCTGTCTTTTACTCATGTACATTTACATAACAATATATGTTAATATAAACCATGTTAATATACATGTTATTCAAATGCATATTAGTAAATGGCAAAGGGGCTAAGTACTAGGCTTGCTATGCCGGAGATCCTAGGTTCGATTCCCAGATTGTGTCACTTTGTTTAAAAGGATGTTTATTTCCTGCTGCCATGTGAATATATGACCAAAAAGGAGGGTTGAAAGTGAACTTAAACATCAGTCAAACAATCTACAAAGAGTTTACATACCTATACAAAGATATTTAATAATTTTGTCTATAGGTATACTCCACTATTAAAATATTATAGATGAAAGAAACATATCAAATAAATAATAAATAAATAAATAAATAAATAAATAAATAAATAAATAAATAAATAAATAAATAAATAAATAAATGAATGAATGAATGAAAATGCTTAAATTATAAACTGACTGTTTTCTATATTAATTGATATTATTGTAAACAAATGTATGACAGACCGCGTCAGATGGTATTTTATCAATAACTAATACCCTGGGAAATAGTTCCGGTTTTGATAACATATCACTCAGGGCAAGGTGCGCAATGATATCATCTAAACACGAAATCCTCGTTTGGAAGTGACATCAACGCTTAGAGGTTGCTTACCACAACAAAGAAGATCACCGTGCGGAAAATAATAGCAAAAGTTACTAACAATAGCAGAATTTCTTAATTATGTAAATTTTATGCAAATGAACAACAATGTCAATTCCCCAATACCGGTGAAGTATTATGCATTGTGTAGATCAATGTATTTGCAAAAATTGCTAAATGGGTTTTAACTTACAAATCTGGGGTTAAAGAACGAAATGAAGTGACTGATGGCGGAGTCAGGGTACACGGTAATTAAATTTCTTCACTTCAAATTACAATGCACAATTACCTGGCCAATTTGTTTAAAGTGCTCGCAGATGGCGAGGAGAAATGCCGGATCGATAACGGTCGTATCAAGATGGGGAAACGTTCATATCTGAATGGCCTGGAATTGGAGAGATCTGAATCTGAAAATCCATTAACATTTGAAGATGTAAATCATAAACAGGAATGTTTACGAAAATGTACGAGATGTAAAGATAACGCTAGTTGTGGTTCGGAAATCTGTTCGTTTGAAATATGAAATATTCTAAAAATCAAGGAGATATAATCTGTTAATCATTACTATGTAATGTTTATGAAAAATAAAATAAGATTGATAAAGGTCCAACGGGAGTAAGCTTCTCCTGTTTGGAAGAAACGCCCACCATGGAGATTTAAACACACAAATTACACAGATGTGTTGTAATTTTGTGCACATAAGTTGAATCTGGAAGACTGAGTGCGGTACAGCAGCTCATAGCCACACAACACAATTCTGAAGATTTCAAAGAAGAGCTCTAATGCCTAACAAAATAAGATTTATCTCCCTTACTACGTATCATATAAGCCGGTCAGGCCTAGTGAATAAGGTGCTCGGCTCGTGATCTAGAGGTCCCGGGTTCGACTCCCACCCTGGGCACACTGGTGTTCTGCGAAGTCCCGTGTCACGGTAGGTGTGACACGTAAAAGATCCCTCGCTGCTGCGGGTGGGTACGTTGCAAAGGTCTAAATTTGTATACATTGCATCAGGAAGATGTCGTCACCATATACTTGAAATAATTGTGGAGTGACGTAAAACAATATTCAAACAATCAATCAATCAAACCACGTATATATGACGTAAATATATACATGTATATAAATTTGTGTATTGTTACGTTTGAAGCCATACCAATCTCAATATATATAAGATGGCGGCACCTGTCTGGTGTATTGCTTTGAACATCCGAAGCGGTGCTGGGAGTTTTACTTGCTATAAATGAATACTGTGACAGCGTTGGTTCTTTTGATCAAAACTCTAGTTCGACACCCATGGTCCAGACTACCTACACCATACATACAGATAAGATATATATTACATTTTTAAAAATAGAATATTGCTAAGGCGAGTGATTCTCTCAAAAGGGGAGCCTGTTAACTCAGTGGATGAGGCACAGGGCTCGAGGCCGAGAGATCCGAGGTTCGATTCCCGCAATGCCTTTCGCATGAGACAGTGAAAACCGTGGTGGTCCTTTGTCACGGTAGGCGTGGCGCGTAAAAGATCCCACACTGCTTCGGGTGGGTCCGTTGTTTCTATGCGATGCATCAGGCAAGTGCTGTCACCATATACGTGAAATAATCGTGGAGTGACGTACAACAATAATAAATTAATCAATCTCTCGAAAGGGCGAGGAGGCATAGCGCAATCAGTAGTTTGTGAGATGTAACTGGACTAAGTCTAACAATCAGCGCAATGCACCTGATTTGTTGGTGGTTGATAGGTGTTTTACGTAGTTTTCAACAATTTTTCAGTACTATCGCGACATGGAACCAGGAGGTAACCAACCTCTTCAACAACGTGACGCAACTCGGGAATCGAACCCGGATCGTCAACGCCGCATTTATTCACTGCACTAAGCCGGCCCCTGCAATGCCCCTGGTTGGTGCCGCCACCGTATTAATGAAATGATATTGACGTGACGTAAAACACGAAACAAAACATCAAAAAAAAATTAACGCTTCGATTAACTGTACCCCGATATTCACTATAACCATTTTACGGATGCTGCGATCGCTGAAAACTTTTCAACAAAGTGCCAATTGTCACGTTGTTAATTCTGATGACTGTTACCCTTAAATTCTGTGTAATTCGAATAAAACCTAAGTGTAATATATGCAATTATCAAAATTAAAACATTTTTTTGAATATTGTAATTACGGGCTTCAGAAGCGCAAGTGGGTATTTATTATATCAAATGTATGTTTATCGTATAACATGATTGAAACGAGAAAGATTTCAGTTCTTCGTAGTCATCGCAATTTCTTCAGATGATTGCATAGGTTGGGTATATTCACACGCTTCATTTCCTTAAATTCATGGACAATAATGCAAATGCGCATTCCGCTTTCCAATAATTGCGTTCTGCGATATTTTTGTGTTGTCTAATAGGGGGTCTTCGGTCGTTTGAAATGACAATCTCTTCCGATTTCAGAGAAATTGTCTTTATTGGAGAATTATCTTAAGTTGATATAGAACTTGGCCATGCACACGCACGTGCATGCACGCGCTTACCACAATAATTAGATTATCCGGAATGTCAATATCGACATACAGTTTAATAGGATATTTATAAATAGAAATAGGTCCATATGGAAAAGCTGAGATTAAAAAAAAAACGTTCCTTTTTATCAAATTGTCCCACTAAATATTCATTGAATTCACACAAAATAAATAAAAAATTTTCACCCCTTTCATATCCGCATGAAACTATCCCACCACATCACCACCGTTGGATTCATACTAGAAAATAAAAGATGTTTACCTATAGCTGTTTACCTCTTATTTCGCTCTAAGAGCCCTTAATGGGGCTCATGTCCTGGCAAAGTCAATCTTAACAACTCCAACTCCATTCGCATCCAGTGGCAGATTTAGATGGGGGCCCGGCTCCCCTCCCCCTCTTTATGGTTTTTTTTTTTTTTTTTGGTTTTGTTTTTTCTTTTTCTTTTTTCTTTTTTTTTTTGTCACAAATTTACAAAAGATATACAGATGATAAGATTAAAAACACTCAAATACTATAAGTAAAACTCCAGATCTGGCAACCAAAATATATATTGAATCCATGGCAGACATGAAATGTTATTTTAGAATTTCATCATAATCTTTGGCACAACTTGAATTCTGTCACTCCTACTGATTATGAAATTTGACGAAAATATCTGCAGCAATTTGTTTGCAGATGAGCTAAACGCAAAATATGACAGAACAATGGAAGGAACAATAAATATTAGAACATATGTACCTGAAATTCGGTGCGCCAAATGCACATTTCGACAACTTATGTCTTTTCAGAAAGAAAGACCTAAAATGTTTTCTGATTTCTAATTCCGAAAGTTGTAGAAATGCCTACAACGAATGGTTGCCTACACAGTCAAACATGTTATCAGCGATCACCAAGGGAAATGTTGAAAATGGTCGGTGAAAACAGGTGGCCTTTCATACAAGTTGTTTTTGTATAGACAATTACTAGAAAGAAATAGAGAAAGGTGGTTGTTAAAGAAGGTTTGGCTGTATTTCTATTGAACATGTATCTTGAGGTTGAATATTTATTATTGACAGCTTCAATACTTTTATGTTGTTAAATTCATGTTTGATTTTAAAATCACACAATAAAATAAAATAAAATAAAATAAGTAAACAAACGGCAATGAGAAGAAACAAATTGATATCAAAAGGAGACGAACAAAATTTTTGTGAAAATGAAGATGCGCGGATAAATATATCGAATAAAGGTGATAAAAAGATAAAAAGGTGAAAAGGAAAGTAAGTACATTTCGAACCAACTTGATTGAAAACATTAACGATATATTTCTCGGACACCTATGCAACGCTATTTATGCCCAGGAACCAACATCGCCTAGATCAGACATAATGCTTTTTATAAGATGACTTGTACCAGAGACATATATACACATATATATGTGTATATATGTCTCTGCTTGTACCTTTAGCACCTCCGTATAGGTTTAAAGTGATTTTAGATAAAACAACATTTCTATATTTCAACTTTGAAATTACAGAAAATCGAAAGTTGAATAGTTTTTTTAAAGTCCTTGTTCATTATTGAGCATGGATTAATTTGTGATGCATTATAATATGTAATTATTGTTAGCTATACATTATATATTGTGTTCAATTTTCATATATTGTATATATTGTATGTACATGTATCTTCGTCTCTGGCAATGACAATAAAATATTCCAATAAAGGTACTGGTATATAAACACACTGCCATGAAAATATAGTTTATGTATAAAATAATAATAAAACACCCCCTCCCCCAAACAAACAAATAAACAATACAATTTACGCAAAATAATTACATGTATATACAAAGAAATCATTGAGAGAATGGCATAACAGGGAAAGGAAACTCTCTCACCAAAATATTTCTTTGTCATATACTTTTGTAGACCAAGTATATTTTGACATTGGTACTGCATTTCATTACTTATTTGTATATAATGACAATGTCAGTGGCGGATCCAGAATTTCCGAAAAAGGGGGGGCCCACATGTGTATTAGCCAAACCACTCAGCCATTTTGGGTGCAAAATCTGGATTTTTACTTGTAAATATGTGGCCAAAAAGGAGGGCCCGGGTCCCCGGACCCCCTCTAAATCCGCCACTGAGTGTAATTGCACTTAAGTCCAAAAAGTATTTTCCTGTCATATTTTTTGTAGACCAAGTATATTTTAAATTGAAAAATCTCATCAAATCAATCAAAAAGATCTACACCAAACTGTATGGTATATTGTGAACTAGGAAGACTTCCTTTGATTTGTTTTAGAAAATTAAGAATTATAAAATATTGGCTGAAGCTCTTAAAAACTAATAACAGTATCTTAAAATCATCTATGGATCACCTATATCAAGAAAATGATCAAAATCCAAATTGTAAAAACTGGATCGCTAATGTACATAGTATTTTATCTGAAATTGGTATGAGTGATGTTTTTACATATTGTGATGATCTAGATATAAAATATATAATATGTAATGTTAAACAACGGCTTACTGATATCTATAAACAGTTTGTAATTGGTGATGTAAACGATTCATCTAAATGTTTTTTATCGACATATTGTTGATAGTGTAAATTTGTAAAGTTATTTGTCTAAACCTATATACAATCAATATAAAAAATACATCTGTAAGTTAAGACTTTCTTCTCACTGCTTATCAATTGAGACTGGCAGATATAAGAATGTTCCTGTGTCTAGAAGACTCTGTCCATTATGTAAAATTGACGTCGAAGACGAATTTCATTTCATGCTTAAATGTCCCGCCTATTCGACTTTGAGAATAAAATTTTTAAAAAGATATTACTATCATCGCCCCTCTGTCTTCAAATTAACTCAACTGCTGAGTTCCCAAAATGTAAAACAACTGAGAAACATCGGTAAATTTATTAAACAAGCCTTTTCAATAAGAAAAAATGTATGAAAATTTGAAATTTTGTATTATTATGTCTGTTATATTATTCATAATTATACCGGCATATATATATTTATATATTACATGTATATGATATGCTTGTACTTGACCTTGATGTGTATTTGTATATGTATATCATGTCTTTGTATGTATAAATCTACATGCTGTATGGCATTTGGTTAATAAACTGTACAACTAATATTATTGTTCTCTTTGATTAATTACTCCATCGGACAAATTTAAGATTTAAAAAAAAAATATGTAACAGAGAAGTTTTGTCTGTTAAGATGGTCAAATATCTAGATATTTTTCAAATTTTTAAGTATCTTTGAAAATTCCATGATTTACACATTTTGTACAATTGAAAACTGCGCTTTTTCAGTTTTTCAAATATTGATAAGATAAGATATAACAAAACTCAGATTTTAACCTAAAGATATTACAAGTATAAGGGTAATCCCAGATATATACCCGGTGTGTAAATTGCAAAAGAAAATAAGGACTTTGAACCATAATTTCGTGTGTATATGAAATTTACTTTTCAGTGTCGGGTCGGAGGGTATGTAAGAGGAAGGCGAAAGTACAAACCCTCATACCTGAAACTTTTGCATGATGATATTAGGATACATACACACACACACACTCTCTCTCTCTTTCTCTCCAAAAACACAGATCACTTTCCAAGTTAGGGAAACCGCTTAAGTGGTCAAGCTTTCCTATTATTCATTGTAAAACTACTGATGCATAATATTCAATTTCCATGGTAGACATACATCCCACGTAAACTCCTGAATTTTTCATGGTTTTTGGATTCCCGAATTTTTTTTTCTTCAAGTTAAAAGAGAAAATTTTGCACACGAGTGCTGTAGAGCAATGGCTACGACTCTTATGGTATCAAGAGAAACGATATCAGATTTTACCGCTAGTGTCTGTAATATTATTAGATATATTTCATCAGAGACTTCCAGACTATATAATTGTGTTTTATCTCATGATTAATAAAATAATGAATATGTGTTACATACATCTCAACTGCTATAACCTATACGAGTTATCGTTCTTAGACAGATGAAAGCGATAAGATATATTAACGAACAGACGGACATACTACAGCGAGAACTTGTAGCATTTACCATGTGTTTTTCCGAAAGGTATTTTTATGACCGTCTTGACACTTGCATTTCTTTTCACATCACCTGAAGTAGCCACTTCAACGCAAGATGCATGCAATTTGCATAGAATATACATCCAGGGTAAATACCCGACGACCAGGAGAAAGCCGCGCACGCGACACAAGGGCGGCACGCGTTGGAAGATTCAGGTGAAGCGTCCAGGTGTGAAAATGGTGATTATTTGTTTGTTTAGGGGCAGACGATCAAAGAAAGGTACAAGGTGTCGTAAATCACAGCGTGATGGAGGCAGGACAGGTGCGATGTTTCTTTCACTTTAAAACTAGATTTCATCCGAGCAACACCACGAACATGATCTTCTCACAGACTTCTTATCATTTTCCTGCTTTGGCTGTACATCAGGTATATCTTAAAGGCTAATGTCTAGCTGTTTTTTAAAATACATTTTAATCTTAGATTGTAATGAAGATAAAAATACTAATTATTTAATATTGCATTGTATCATTTAATTTCAATTATCTTGTTATTTTTCTAACTAGAAATGGGTTTAAGACATTCTAATGCTTTGATTTTCATTTAGGATTTTAAATAATTCTATTCTATTTCTTCTGGCTTATTATTATTATTATTATTATTATTATTATTATTATTATTATTATTATTATTATTATTATTAATATTATTATCATCTTTTTCTTTTTTTTTTATTTTTGTCAGAGAAATTTCTTATATTTTAACCATTTAAACAAGTTTATTTATTATATTCAATAATATAAGTTTTGCTTTTATCACGAGAAAAATATTTGAACATACAGCTTTAAATTTACACAGGTATTGAATTCAAAAGACTTCTTTTTTTTTAAATATTGTGAATAAAACGTGATTTTCATTGCAAGTTATTGACTATAAATTATAATAAATTAATTTCTTTTAGATAATTGAAATAATATATAAAATGTTTGAATTAATTGAAATATGATTGCAGCGAAAAAATAATGCTTTTTTGTAAATAGTATTATCATAAGCGACCCCTTTCACATAATTGAATGATTTCTATGAACCTTTTAAAACGAATTTCTTGAATATGAATAAATTAGTTTGAATATATTATCCTTGACTTGTAAGAAATTATTTTAAGTTTAACTGGTTTGTCTATATGACAAATGAATGGTCTCAAAAAAGATAGATACTATACATGGTTTCCATACATATGTCACCATAAATGTATGTGTAAACAACATAAATATGTCCAAAGCTTTGGTTTTAGTAAGACTAAAATTGTCTCTGTTAAGGCGAAATAGAGAAGAAAGGAAAGACAGTAAATTTGACACATTCCAATCAATGATACTAGTAAATGACTTTTCCTTTTTTTTTTTACCAACATGTCATATTTCTTTATCATTATTATTTTATCAGCAATTCAACTAATCTGTGCGCATCAGTTTTTATTTGCCAACAGAACTTTTACCAGACATTTGTACAGATTTTTGTAATTTTTCTGAAACAGAGACAATGTGTATTATAAAGATGATTTTGATATATAATAATTTACAAATGTGTTAATACTCATCAATTTTCACACTTATAATTTACCCTCGGACACTTTTTTATTTTGATGATATTACTCGATAAGGTGTGTGTGTGTGTGGGGGGGTGTTAAAGTGGGGAAAGGGGGCTGTAATGTAGAGGAGCTAGCTCGCTTTTACTATAACTGTGTGTAAATAATACATTATTATATTTCATTACTTATTTCCATTCTCCATATATGTTTTCTAATATTTTTGACTTGCGTTTTGCATTGCGATCGGACCTCCTTTTTGGCTAACCGTTAAGGGCTTGGAGAGGGGTGTGGAGAACACAACATCAAAAGAGCTACTCTGAATTTCACTCACCTTCCCTGACGGGTTTGGTTTTGGAAGGTCACCCAATGTAATTCAACGTTTTCAGTCCAGACTTAGTGTAGTGTTGGTAGCGGATTAAGTACTTTGTGGTTGCCGGGTGGGACGAAAGGGTGGTATCTGGTCGATTATCCACCAGAAAACTCTTCTTTATTTCTATGTTTCACAAAATTTTGCGTTTTTATAATGTGATATGTATTTTATGAATACAAGTAATTAATTTTTGGAATGTGCACATATGACCCCCCCCCTTTTTTTTTTTTTGATTTGCCTTTTCTCCAATGTTAAACGATTATTGTCTTATCACCAATTTTGCTCCCCCCTTTTATTCCCTTCCATATCTTCTAATGAATATAAAAGATTAGACACAACAGCAATAAAACGCTGCGACGCTTTCACTCGAGCACCTAAATTCTTAGAAATAGTTCTTTGTTCCCGTAAACCTCGCGTGTCACGATAAATCTGCGATAAGGCGCGAAGGTATACGTATGTGATGAGGCAAGAATGATTTCTTCAGTTTACCAAGTTTCAAATTTCACAGCCCCTGTGTAGGAAGCCTTGAAGTGACTCAATTGACATTGGGGCTCATTAAGGGTGGACCAAAATTCTTATTCTAATTGAATTACGCGTGAATTTTAGTCGAAATGAATAGAAAATATCCAGACGTGATATCCAATTATGTACGAGAGTTTGAGAAAATTTGTTGAAAAAAAAATTCTCTAGAAAAAGGAAGTTGTGGTATTTCACCCTTTGACGCCTCTTTACTTATGTGTGTTTATAAGTACAAGATACGTACCTGTGGTCACCTGATCTCATATTTGTTTCACACATAAATTTGAAGAATTTCATAATTTTAAATGATTTTTATATAGTTCATAGTGCCGGTAAGTTAATCAAATAAAAAGTGCAAAAATTTCCTGGCCCAGGTACATGAATATAGGAAATAAATAGTCATTCATTTATTCACGATACAATTTGGTATATAGTGGTACCGTAGAGAAAAGATTGAAAAGGGAAAGACAAGGGTGTGTAGAAACGACGGAAACATTGTTAACACTGAAGTATTCATAATTTCATTTTAGAAAAAGCTTTGTCAAATTAATAGTGTATACTTCTTTGAAGACCTGTGAATATTTCACATTTATAAATAATATCAAATAATTTGTTGATACGTTTACAAATCAATAAACTACATGAATAAGTACATACTACATTGTAGTTATACCTGGCACCCCTCTATGATATCTTCCTCAAGTACTTTACAAAATATAGTCAATAGTGAATGCTCACGTGAGCATGTACTTCATCGAAATACGGAAGTTTCAGTTTAATATCATATAAGGTCTTTGTACTCGGCTTTCAGGTTAACTTCTTAACTTTTGCCTTTGTTTCATCATTTTAACCAAATTATGACACGAAAGTGACAAAACCCCTGACCGGAAGCCAAATTTTTCTCATGCGCAACATTTCCTAACAGGTTGATGATGCGAACATGGCAGACGGAGGGCAAGCCAGGTGCGGAAGGCGAAAGCAGAAACATCCCAAGCGAAAAAACGGTAAGTGTTGACTAAATGTCAGTCTTTACCATTCTAAGCATGTTGTATTATCACCCCCTCCCAATGTATGAAAATTCACACTTCCTATCTCGCGCTTGTCGATTTTCTTACAAAGTTACGTGACATCTTTTTCTACCTTTATACCTGATTATTCAAGTCTTGGTTGCTAACGCTGTGAGAGAAAGTTTTCTTAGAAATCGGTCTACTATAGTGATAATATTGGCACTTGATGCTGGAACTAAACATAAATTGGGTCATAGATGTTTATTTCTCGCCAAGGTGTGTACTCAAGGTGTCTCTGCTGTAAATTTCATCACTTTAGATACGGATGCAATACACACATAAATTTAATGGCGGCTTAAACCCAACTTGACAAGTTTCACGAAACTATATGTTATATGAATTGTTTTTAGAAGTCAGGTAGTTGTAGACAAGAGGAGAAATTGGTGTATTGGGTAAATTTATTGATGTATGCGAACGACAAGGATGGAAATATTATGTTGATGTGTTGAATCGAGGTCATTTGCTTGTGCCGCTTTGTCGTGTGTCTATTGCACTCGTGAACGATGCGACTTCAGTCTATGTGCTATTTTCAAACGGAGAAGTTTGACTCACTTCAGCGTGGTAGTAATATTATTTTCTACATATGTAAAGAAATAAGTGTTTTTGATATATATAAGTTTTGTTTATTTTAATGATGGACGACAGGTTTCCTGTTTCTGTAGTTTATTTTACACACGTGTAAGGCTTTTACACACGTACGGTATGTGTGCTTCGTTTTATTATTCATCAACAAACTTAAAGTAATAATGGAAATTTTGATTTGTCAAATTATAACGATTTGTCTGTCATTTTCACTTATTCAATCGCTAATACTATAGAATTTTATTTACTCATTAAAGAATGATACCAATAATAAATTGCTCAGTATGTCATACAGAAAATCCTTGTAAAAGAAAAAAAAATATAAGATTAATTTACATAAATGTTTGATGCGCTTGTTCATTAATTTCACAATTCAGTGTTTTGAAATAAGGTTTTATCATAGATGACATGTAAATAAATGCACCTTTATTGAATACATTTAACGCAGTGATATCTAAACATTTTCAGGGCCCAAAAATTAGCATTGACTGCATATATTTTTTTAGTAAATTTTAAAAATATATGTAAATATAATTACTTTTATTTTTAAATTTTTTTTTGTGCGGAATGAGTGAAAAATCCTATATTTTGGCATCCATTATACTAGTTTGGTTATTTCCACAGGGAAAATTTCGGAATCAAATCAAACTTAATTCTAAATCGAGTTTGAAAATAACCCTTCAAACAGATTTCAGGACACTTTGAACTCGGCAGGTACAACTTTAATGGTCAGGTAAATGGTCCCTAACGTGTGACAGGACACTAAAATAGCATAACTGGACTTTGAAGTTCCCATATGAAGAATAAAATGGACATGTGGTCGAATGGAATCATTACTCACTGATCGATTATCGATTAATTGATTTAGCATCTAATCATCCTGAATATACAGGTTCTGCACCATTTTTACTTTGCCAATGCTGTACGTAATTTAATTAGGGTTACACGTGAAGTAACTTGAATGACAATGATTCCAAAGCCTGGAGTTGGTCGCAGGAATTGGATATACCCCGGGAGGGCGGGGAATTCCCCTGGTATCAAATTATACCTGCACGGTCGCTTAAAGTGAAGTCAATTAAATATCCCATCTGCCGGTTCCTATGTCATTATTATCTCACTTACCGCCACTGCATACTGACTATGGACACATGCTTACTTAATTTTTATCACAAAATTCTAGGCCTATGTGCTGGAGAGTGTTTTCCAGTTAGGAATTTTAAGAAATTTGTAAGTTTTTCATATCTGAAGTAAAAAAAAAATTGAAATAGAAATGATATGATGTAAATAATATGAATAAAAATAAATGAATTAATAAGGAGAATTGAAATTGTGTTATTTAATTTATCTCTGATATCACAAATATAAAAGTGTATGAATTATGATATAGAGATATATAGATAATGTGTGTTATAGAAGACAAATTTCATAGACTTCAACCCCCTTTCTACATATAAACACCTCATTCACCCACCATATCACGTCTCTCTAAAATATAGACATTTACTCAAATTGAAGTAACATATTTGAAAAATGATCACACGTCATGATATACACATGTCCACGCTGCAGATGCCAGCACAGTAAAACACCTCTTCCCTAGAAACCCTCCATTTCTTTGCTGTAATACATCTATATACATGTGCACTCACCTGAGAGAAAATTTATCATCCGGCGGTTGATTGATGGATAATCGAATTTCATTATGGTAAAATTTAATTATGACCAACGTCGTTATTCAGTCATACTTTCTGCAGTCTCCAGTGGTTTTATTCCATGAAAAAGTTTGTTTGATATCACCTTAATAAGCTTTGTATCACTTCATGTATTCTAAATGTACAACTACTATCTCAACATTACGGTCTGGAGATATATTTCGTATCAAGCATTCGGAAAAATTCGAGATTTCATTCGTGATACATCAGGCTCTATTCGGTCTTATCCACCACACTTACATCTGAATATTACTTGTGACACAGCTACATGTATATAAAATATCATATATGTTTCACGTTGGTTTCTTTTGATACTAGGCCAGAGAATTTTATTCCTGTTTATGTGTAAATTTAAGACGAATTCCTTGATGCTTTGTAGTCTCTGAACTAAATACGAACAACGAAATTGCATATTATTTGTGTTCAAGAATTTTATCCCCCCCCCCCCCCACTAATACACAAGGACAGTATTTATCAGTGTTTTGGCCACTCGACTTATCGACTTAAGTAGAATGCTTAAGAGGGAAAAACACCTTTTCAACACAAACAATAAATAGATAGTGGTATGAAGTGAAAATAGATGCCCAGAAGGTATGGACAGGCGAATAAATAAATGAAAAAATTGTTAGGAAGTGTCATTTTTATCATTTCTATTTTGATTAAACATGAAAAAATTAAAAAAAAAGTATTTGTGGAAATTGAAAGATAGAAATATCAATATTGATTGTGGTCTGAAGTACTTGATTTGAAGTGAACTAGAATGAAAGTATAAGAGTAAGTCTTGAAGTTTTCTCAGTTCCTCCACACACCCTCTCATCATGAGATGAAGGACAAACGATTTCTTTACTTTGAATATTAAATACTTACAATTAAGGGTGAATGGATGCCAATAAGTGAGTGGACAATCTCTCCCCCCCCCCCCCCAAAAGAAAAGAAAAATAAACAATGCGACAATTTATCAACATAAATGTTTGTTTCATTTCTTCCCATGTTTGATTTAATTCAAATAATGAAAAACATGTTGGCTAAAGACACCTGGATATTCTACAGAACAAAATTTGCATACTCAATCTGCCACGGTTACCTGCCCTTGTTATTTTTTTTATAAAGATGTCAGGTGGGACAAACCACCCTTGTGAAATTAACATCAGTCCCCTCCCCCTTGACGGTCTTTTGTTTTCGATAATGTGCCATTTTGTTGGGGTATTGTATGCAAATGAGCTTGTCAAATTTCCATTTTCTCGCCTATAAAATTTTCTTTGACCTTAGAAATATCACTTGAAGTTTCTTTGAAGCCTCTTAAAAACGCATTAATGTATGGGAGAGAATTAAAAGTATTAGCGAAGAAATGAGGGCAACTCTATGTTTACAGTTATGGGACAGACTAATAAAAAATTAGTTTCTTGATAAAAAGACGTCAAAATTTAAACGAAAGATGAAGTAGGGTGTAAAAATATTGAAAATATAAATAAATCAAAAACCCTATGTATATGCAGTAAGGAAGAAACATATTGGGGTTTTCCGTGAAAAGGCCAAGTCAACTAAATGTTTTCTGGAGTAATCAGCACATCCGCCTGTAAAGGAAGACGACTCTTGCAATTTTCCACACAAGGAATCTGACAGAACTTAAAATTTGGTATTTTGTTTTTGCCATGTTAAACTTAAGTATAATTGGTCACATTTTGTGCTTATATGATGCTGTTGATGGCATAGTAAACCTCATGTAGGCCCCTAATGAAGTCACCTACTATAGAAAAAGCTAAGTTAGTGGGTAAGACATATCATTTTGGGATCGAATCTACCATTACATTCAGTCATGTACCCAAAATATAACCACCAGTTTACAACACCTCCCCCTCCCCCTTTCCTTCCAAATCCTGATTTAAAATATATTGAAATTCTACTCCTCTGGCCGTTTTTCGCTCGGCCTGACAAAGAAAAAGCACACCTTCATTTAAACTTTCAACTTCTATGAGACAATAAGAAAATTGAAGGGGAGAATTTTGTGTCAGAAGGTGAGATTTATTACAGATTTCCACGCTATTTATATTGCAACAATTCGATCTTCCGATTTGATCCGACACACGCGTTTGCTAAATTCTGATTCATTCAAGCGCTTTGTTTGATGGGCCCCGCCCACTTGATCAGTGTTTTAATGATGTTTTTTGAAAAAAATGCCACGAGGTCTTCTAGAGATTTAACAAATATAATTATACGTTTTCGCTCACCTTAAGCGTCTTGAATACTTAATCACATACCCAGGAAAGTCTTGGCACGTGTGCGCGCGTGCGAGACAAAGGACTCCTGCAGAATCACCTTGTAGAGTTTCACTTGATAGTGGAGTCTTAAATGATTAACGTGCAGTTTCGCGTAGTTTCATTCTTTTGGGGTGTTTGTATGTCCATCAGATTTCATATAATTCTTAATCTTTGCGCATTTAGAACTTCTCTCCACTTAATGTAGAACGGGATTATAAAAAGACTTTTCAAAGGATTCGCATCTCAGTTGAAAAAACTGCTCTTCGGGATAGTGTTAAGACCAAAAATTTATATGTTTGCTTAGAACAAACAAGGAAAGTAAAATAGAGATGATAGGCATAGGATTTTCACTTTCCCAGTGCTTGCTCAAGACTGACTGAAAGAACATTGAAGTCGGCACGAAGCAAATTGACCGTAAACAAACATGATATTTTTCTTGACCCAACTTAAGATATATGTCGGTAGTGCGAAAAACAGTGATGTATGAAAATTTTAATTTGTTCAATACATGGAATCTAAAATCAAATACAAGAATTAAAGTTAGAAAAATTCTAAAGTAACCAATGAGTGAAGGGGGCCATGATTGACTTTCTTTTTTCAATAATTCTTTTACGTTAAAGTATTAAAACGTAAAATTGATAAAAAATATATGCATTTTCAAGGATAAATAACCTTAAAGGTTTAAATTTGTTATGATGTGCATGTCTGAGAAGAGATTTATGTGTGCACTGTAACATAGTATACCTGTCATGCATTGTCATTTACCTGGGTGTGTTTGAAGTCACCTTTGACGCCCCGACGTCCAGGTAAGGGTGCGCGTGAGGTTTGACATTTCACGAGGTTATCGGGGGTCAATGAAATTCTAATTTTATCTCGATTCCTCTATCAGCCGAGGGGGAAATGAGGAAAAAGTTGGTCATTATAGAGGTGAAATTGCTTTATATCACCTGAATTTAATTACATTTTGGGCTAGGTAAGATTTGAGGTAAAGCACATTGTCTACCCTCATTAAAGTTATCAAAGATGAAGATAAAGTATTGTAACGTATGCACATAAATTTTGCGGTGATACCCTAATAAAGTCTTAATTACAGGATTGACCTTGAAGAGGGATGGCTTTCAACGAACCAAATATGGGGCGCAAGAAATGATATTCACATAATTTCGAAATCCTCTTGTGAGATTAGTTTTCAATTACAAACATTTGCACTTTTGCTTTGCATTATACTACTGAAAAACTGTAAAGCAACCGTCAAGTGCGACTTGATTTGCGTTGCCCAGTCCTTTAGCTTGACGTACTTTTTTGTGTGTAGTTCAAGGTGGGTTTGACTGTTTTGCATAGTTTCGCCTTTGGTATCGGGGTTCCTATTGTCCACCAGGTAGGTTGCCATAAGCACCGTAGTGGCATAGCGCCTATATCCTCTAGTTCTGGCTTTTAAAAGGACACATAAGGATTATTTTGCATATTCAGTGAGGGCATGTATTTATCTGTGGTGGAAAGTGGAAAACCCACAGAAAATCACAAGGTTTACTGGTTGACTTTCTTTATTATACCGACTTTGGACAGAACCTAGTTTTGAAACGGTAAGAGGTCCAGTGAGTTCCAACACTTTTTAAGTCCGCTCCTCTACCGATTCTTCTTCGCACAGTAGTCCGGAATCCCATGCATGGTCAGTTTCTACAGGGGTCCATCCAGTTATTAAACAAACATAAAGAAGAGGTTTTCCATTCGTTGATGGTAAAATACTTAAGGTAAGACGGCCATAAATAGTCAAATATGACGTTTTCGGTTAATGTTTCTGTCGAAAATGGGTTGACTTCCCCAACAATAACCATTTGCCTCATGGATCTGCCAGTGCTCTTCGTGCTTTGACCCTCTCTCCAGACGTCGTGTTATAAACTTTAAAACGTACTGATGAGGCGGCCATGTTGTTTACAATGGTAAAAGATTATACATGTATTTTAATATAGACTCTGGCAGTATATCGCGGGATCAAATATCTTAAAACGTCGTAAAATGCCGCCCCCGCTATGATAGTCATATCTTATAGGCAAGTCTCTTATGCAATAAGCGTCATTTTTTTTTGGGTTTGAAATTAGGCTAGAATGAGACATGCGTGTTTTTTGAATTGTTGCGACATCTGCGTCTTTGAGACGTTTTACAGTGACGTATTCAGGGTTTCACAAAAAAGAAAAGGGGGTAAATAACATATTCAGTTACTACATGCTTCGTGTAAAATACTTGTAAGTAAAATCTAAGATAGCGAGCGCTGGTCAATAAGGAACATCAGTTTTTCAAGACAGAGAAGAGACATTGGCTATCACAGACCCCTGGAAGAATTGGAGGTGGGATCAGGTGACATGGAGGAGTAAGCATGTACTTCTACTAGAGACATTCATGAAGTATCCGTCAGGGGTGGGACTAGGTGCCCGTGAGGAGAGAGCGTCTCCTGCTAGAAAATCTACACCACAATGACTGCCCGAAACGTGCAGAAGATTTGTACGCTATTCACCGGAGATGATGACGTTATTTAGAACGTTTTGTGATGTCGTGGAATCAAGTTTGAGCGGAAAAGGAAGTGGTCGGGGGGGGGGGGTGGGTGGGTTAATCCCGACATGTTCTCTACATCCGCCTTTTAATCATGTCAGAATTTCAATTGATATAATACATTCCTAATGAAATCGTTGACGTAAAATTCGTTAAATGCAGGATATATTTACAGTACTGTATATACGCACAAGCTGGATTATTATGGAATATTACTAGTACTTATATTCAACTTATAAATGTACACACGTGTAATGAACATACACGGTCATGAATCGTATATAGGGACAGTGGGAGAGACACTTGATACTAGCAGTGCTGTGTGAGAGTTTGAGTGAGTTTTACTGTGGAATGCTTGTCACTACTGAGTCATAGGGTTTACCTTGTGGTTATAAGGTATACAGACCCCTCTCACTGCGCTCGACGAGGACGGATGTAGTCGCTCAGAATAAAACTCTTGCATCCTTCCTGATCCCTTTCTCGTGCAATATCCATTGTACCTGGTCTAAGTAGGTGTTATGGGGCCATAGACGGGGTTTCTGTGCACCACCGACACATGGGGCTTTTGGAAGGGGTCATGAGTTAGACCGGTGAGAGAAAAAAAAAAGAGAAAAATTTTGGGGACCAGTGGTTCCGAATTTTAGGACGCCCTATTTCCTTTCATAGAACAAATATCCTATTGTATTTTAAAAAGTCATATTAACACTCCCTATTTCCCAAAAGGAAGATTTCGGATCCCAAACCAAAATATCCTTCGTATCTATGGATAGGGCCAACGAAGGGAAAGGTACCGAATAAAAAACATGGTTTAAAGAATATTCGTCTTGGGTGGACCAAATTGAAACCAAGAGACAATACTCCATCTTCGGTGGACCAAATTGAGACCAAGAGATAATACTTCATCTAAGTATTAGGACCATTGTGAGACCATTGTGATTTGTAAGAGGGATGCAGTAAGACAGCCTTAATACTGTGAATCAGCGGTCATTCATAAATATGACTCAAATGGCCACAAACAATATAGGACTCTACAAGGATCTCTTAGTCTTCTGTATGTTTTACAAAATGCTCAAATCTAGGAACAGAAGGAAGCTGTCAGAGGACTTAAGTTTCGCCTTTTCGATATGCCTTCAGTAAAACAACCAATGGTGATTCTACCATTCGTATCACTGTTGCTTTTCAAACTCAGATTATATGCTCTTGTTTAAAAGTTAAGATTATTAAAAAAGATCGGAAATATTGAGTTGTTTGTTATCTCTAATGTGTAAGGCATTTATTGATTGAGGACATGACTTTTCATCGCGACACTTTTCATAACACTTGATTGTCCTTTAATCACATTCGCTGAAAAAGGAAGTTAGTTTTACCGAAATTCCACGAAAGTGATGAAACGGTGTATGTCCCTCCAAAATGTCGTTTTTGAAGTATTCCTGACATATACAACTTGTTCATGTGGTATTGCAGTGTACATGACGTAACATGGCCTTGGTTTGAATCCAGTTTATGGACAAAAATATTGCATTAGAAACAGCATGAAAGAGCAATGAGGTGCGACCAAGGCATTCTGCCTATTGCATTTGTTGCATTTTGCGATTTTGTTTTTCGGTCTAAAATGCGGCAGAATTTTCCAAAAATGCGAAACACACTAAGCCGTTATTTTGATGGTTGGTTAGTTGATTGGTATTTTATGTCGCTTTCAACAATTTTTAGCTCTACTGGTCTCGACCAGTCGAGCTCATGCGATGGTCCTTCGTCCGTTGTCCGGCCGTCCGGACGTCCGTCCGTAAACAATTTTTTGTTCCCTCTTCTCCTCTGAAAGTATATACCTCAGAGACCTTATTATGGGTTCTTCTTGTTGGGTAGGTGGTCTAGTTGTGCATGTGCAATTTTGGTCCAGTTCCGACCCCTTGGGGGCCCACAAAAGGGCGTGGTCCCAAAATCTTGCTCCCTCTTCTTCTCTGATTGTATATATCCCAGAGACCTAATTATGGTCTCATCATGTTTTGTAGCTGGTTTAGTTGTGCATGTGCAATTTTGGTCCGGTCCGGACCCCCTGGGGCCCCTACAAAAGGGGCGTGGTCCCAAAATCTTGTTCCCTTTTCATTTCTGAAGGTATATATCATAGAGACCTAATTATGGTTTCATTTTGTTATATAGGTGGTGTAGTTGTGCATGTGCAATTTTGGTACGGTCCGGACCCCCTGGGCTCCCAGAAAGGGGCGCGGTCCCAAAATCTTGTTCCCTCTTCTATTCTTAAGGTATATGTCCCAGAGACCTAATTATGGTCTCATCATGTTTGGTATGTGATCTAGTTGTGCATTTATTATTTTGGCCTGGTCCGCCCCCCTGGGGTCCCACAAAAGGGCGTGGTCCCAAATTCTTGTTCCCTCTTCTATCCTTAAGGTATATGTCCAAGAGACCTAATTATGGTCTCATTTTGTTGGATAGGTGGTCTAGTTGTGCATGTGCAATTTTGGTCTAGTCTGGACCCCCTGGGACCCCACAAAGGGGCGTGGTCACAAAATCTTGTTCCCTCTTCTTTTCTGAAGGTATATGTCCCAGAGACCTAATTATGGTTCATCATGTTTGGTATGTGATGTAGTTGTGCATGTATAATTTTGGTCTGGTCCGGACCCCCTGGGGTCCCAAAAAGGGGCGTGGTCCCAAAATCTTGTTCCCTCATTTTCTCTTAAGGTATATATCCTAGAGACCTAATTATGGTCTCATTTTGTTGGATAGGTGGTGTAGTTGTGCATGTGCAATTTTGGTCCAGTCCAGACCCCCTGGGACCCCACAAAGGGGCGTGGTCCCAAAATCTTGTTCCCTCTTCTTAGGTATATGTCCCAGAGACCTAATTATGGTCTTATCATGTTTGGTATGTGATCTAGTTGTGCATGTATAATTTTGGTCCAGTCTGGACCCCCTGGGGTCCCACAAACGGGTGTGGTCCCAAAATCTTGTTCCCTCTTTTTCTCTGAAGGTATATATCCTAGAGACCTAATTATGGTCTCATTTTGTTGGATAGGTGGTGTAGTTGTGCATGTGCAATTTTGGACCAGTTTGGACCTCCTTGGGCCCCACAGGGGGCGTGGTCCCAAAATCTTGTTCCCACTTCTTATCTTATTGTATATGTCCCAGAGACCTAATTATAGTCTCATCATGATTGATATGTGATGTAGTTGTGCATGTATAAGTTTGGTCCAGTCCGGACCCCCTTGGGTCCCACAAAGGGGTGTGGTCCCAAAATCTTGTTCCCTCTTTTTCTTTGAAAGTATATAGCCTAGAGACCTAATTATGGTCTCCTTTTGTTGGATAGGTGGTGTAATTTTGCATGTGCAATTTTGGACCAGTTCGGACCCCCTGGGGCCCCACAAAGGGGCGTGGTCCCAAAATCTTGTTCCCACTTCTTCTCTTATTGTATATGTCTGTGAGACTTAATTATGATCTCATCATGTTTGGTAGGTGGTCTAGTTGTGCATGTGCAATACAAAACATACATGTGTGGTCCAAATATATTTTTACCCCTTCTTCTCTGAAGGTAAATTGTTGTTTGAGTAGAGGATAACAGTAGAGCTCCAGTCTCGACAGAGACTTCTGGTTTTCAGTTAAATCGCAACATCGAAGCAGGAGGTAACCAACCTCTTAAACATAGTGCGCAATGCGGGAATCGAACCCGGATCGTCGGCACCGCAAGCCAAGCGCTTAACCACCATACCAAGCCTGCCCCTCCCCCCTTTATTTTGAAAACAGACACCGTGTTTTCATTGTCTGTATGAAGTTCGAAAAATGGTTACAATTTAGGCACAATTTTTGAGTCTCTGAGACACCGAATTTACAATATCAGGTACCTCGGACTGGCTCGCAGAATTGAATACATGAACCATCTTCTTGAATCTGGGTTAAAAAAAGTAGTGCTTCCAAATATGGATAACATTGTGGGGTGATTGAGTTGTTCGACTTTGAGTTGATTGTGAAAAACTCTCCACAGTCCAATGGAAGACTTATGTACAAAGAGGAAGATATGATATGTTACTAATCAGATGAGGGGCATGCTTGGTGTTTGATTCACGATTTGTATCACTATGTTCCTCCATTACCTTTATGTCGCGATATGATTAGAATGTATTAAAAGCAGCGAAAATCAAAGTGTAGTTACATCGACGCTCTCCCTTACGGGCAGTGTAATAAATAAATAAATAAATAAATAAATAAGATTCACTTTGCCGATCCGCCCAGGTTTCCATACCTTGCCTCTCATATATCACGTGACTAACAGGTATCGTGGAACTTATCAATCAATTTACCATTACCTGTAAATGACAGGTAGAAAATTGAAATCCGCCAGGAAATATCGCACGCAGGAAATGTGAAATTTGTAGTTGATAGATGTAATTAATGAAATGAACAGCTGATTAGAGCTAGGTAATTAGGAAAGTGGAAACCGGTAACGGATACCACTGGGAGTTGAATTTTATAGCCACCCTGAATGGGAGGCGAACGAATTACGATTGGAGGGTCGTTGGGTCATATTATATTGGCTTTTAAAAAAGGGATTTTTATGTGTAAAGCAAATTGAATGAATCGGTTATCCTTTTTGAAGTTTCGAAGTAATAATATATTGAAAATATCAAACACTATAAGATTTCAATTCCTGAAATTCGAAATTCAGAACACCCCCTCACCAAATTATTCGGTATAATGGTGCAGTTATAAAATATGAATAAAATAGGAATTTTTTTTATTCAATTTTTTCTTCAGTCTGTGTTTAAGTCACATATATTTATATTGATATTGAATTGTGATTTCGTATTGCTACGTTTAGTTTTGATCAGAAATGCCCCCAATAATAATCCGAAAGAAGACAATGATTTCTTTATTTTTTACGTCATGCCAAAATGATTTTACTTATATAGTGACGACATCTGTCTGATGCATGACACACAAATTTATACCTTCGCAACGGACCCATCCAAAAACAGTGAAGAATCTTATACGTGCTATACCCACCATGACACGAGATCACGATTTTCAAAGTCTCATCCGAAAAACAGAACACCGCCAGCCAAGGGTGGGACTCCTACACGGTATCCCTCGGTCATTCACGAACTCAGAACTAAACCGAGTGAGTTACGTATGTTTATCGTTTATTTAATCATTTATTATTGCGTGGCCTGCGAAGCAGTGCGACATGTTGGAAACATTTTGCTCGATGTTCGTTTGTCTCAATTTCTGTTCGTGTATTTTTATGTAAATACCGGACTTCCGAGGTACGCATCAGTGATTCGATTTAAGTGAAATGTAGGGCATTTTATGTGCAACCCTGACCTACAGCCCGTACGGAAATTCTTGAAATTAATGAAAATATAAGTTATAAAGCTGCGATTTTGATTTTGTATGGTAAAAATGTATTTATAAATATTATTGTACACTCTTCCACTTTCTTTTACAAAAGTTTGCAGTTACGGTTCTACCATATTTATGCTATGCCGGATATTGAATGCCTATTATTTCACGAAAAAGTATGTAAAAACGGAAATCCCATATTAGGAGACATTTAGAAATGGAGAACAGGTGACATGCCGCATTCCGGACTCCTTCTAACCGGTATAAGTATTCTCATATTAGTGTAAAATTTTAGGAATTATTATAACCAACTTAAGGTAGTAGATCATTGTGAGGTGTACCTCCCCTTTCTTTTTCATCATGGTCAAAGTCATGTGAAGGAAAGCACAACGCTAGAACATGCTTGGTGTAATGAAGCTCTCGACCGACGGATTTTGGTTCAGTTAAGGCATATAAGAAGATGTGGTATTATATATCACAGTATCTGTTGACATGATGACTTGCCTTGGATTGATCGCCGATCTGTGAACGTTGAACCCAACCCCCCCCCCCCCCTTTTTTTCCGGGCATCAAAAAGGAAAAGATATCATGTATATATATTTGTAATGATAAATACACCAATGAATCCACCTCCGATTAGTTTCTGTCATTGACGGTTAGTCATTTACCGTCCCAGTATTATGAGTATATCATCGTAATTGTTTGTGGTCGGTGTTACTCCATTTCGCTGATTACCTTAATGAAAATGACCCCTGACCCTGAGCACACCTATGGGATGCTCTTCTCATATCCATGGCGAAGATAATCATGCTTTGATCTGGCAGTCTCTCGCCAGGTGTCGAGAGGTAGAAATCATTTGCTAATGAATTACCTTTGAGGAAACCTTAATATGATTACTGCACACACCTTAATTACTTTTAAGGATCTCCATGGGGAGGGATATAGAATGCAGAAATGACGTTTGAAGTACTTTAGTCTTTGATGAATTGCCGAAAACACTGTTTTACATGTATATGTATATTATCACTGAGCACGTGGGACATAGTCTTTTCCCTTTCCTTTTCAAAGCCCTTGATGAACTTCAATTCCATATGGGAATGATATATTTCAATGATTTGAAACATTATCTATAATAAATTTGCTTCCTCATGATCGTACGCTCAGACACCATAAGCGACATACACTGCCGATGTACCATAGAGAAATAGGGTCACTTCCAATAGAGTTTACCGATTTTGAATGCCAGCTTTTGAAAATGATTTCTTAAATGTTCAATGATTTTCTTCATTTCATACAAATTACAAAAAAAAAAAAAGAATATTCCACAATATGTTCAATTCAGGTAACAAATGTACTGTTTTTGCAATATAATCATTATGCGCAGGTTTGCGAATTTTAAGTAATTCGTGTTCATCAAGTATTGACTGATCCAAAAGCAGAGCTCTTGTGTGTAAAACTTCCGACTTTATCTGAAATATCAGTCTGACACATTCAAGGTGGAACATCCCTTCCCCGTTTTATCCGTTTGTCTATATGTTATTCTACAGTTTAAAACATTATGTTTAAAATTTATTATAACAATGTAGGTTGTTGTAATAAAGTTTTAACATAGTAAATGTTTTGAACTGTAGCATAAGATATATTAACCAACGGACACACACACAAAATAATTCATAACGTCCGTTGATACTACCCTATATACTTTTTTTTGCTTCCTTCACCAATTACTTTTCATGATCCAGCGCTTTTTGAACAACCTGCCCAGCTGATTATCTATTGTATAATCTTAAAGACGCCAAAGAGATGACTTTGTTCCCGAGATTCACGGTCGATTTGGACTGAGCATTGTTTGCGTCCGATCACCTCGCCGTAGAAGACAGATGGGAGATGTGCCATGCCTGTCTATCCCGTAATGTTACGTGTCCCATGTGTATCTCGCTTATTGAATAGCGATATTGGAAAAACTTTACCACTTATAAGAATGTGAATTAAAGTATTAAAAAGGGAGGGGTGGGGCGATATGTATTTTTTGAAATAAAAAGAGACCCTCTTGTTCATTCATTGAATTACTGTGTAGAAAAAATATATTTTGAGTAAGGAGTTAAAAACGGGTATATATTTGTAAAGAAAAAATTGCGGGAATATTAGAAGGAAGGGGAAGAGATTTTAAAATTGATAATCCATCTAACAGGAATTCACACTATGAAGATAGGAAATTCGGAAGTGGGATTGTAGAAGTAAACTTAGTTTTCATGCTTTTGGTGGAAAGCTTTGCTATTAATTTATAGCTATAACAATGGGGTCAAATTGTGTGCTGTCAGTGTAGTCATTAAAATGTAAAGCATTGTGGTACTCAATGACAATGTAAAGCCAGAACATAACTGATGATGCTTCGTGAATTGAAACTATAGTTACTGTAGGTACTGTAAATCGGAGGTGTGACAGGATTCATGGAAAGGGATTTGGGGGGGGGGGGGGGTTGTAAATGTAGATATTACAATGTACTGTATGTTTTACCACATCAGTCTTGCTCGCTTAAGAGAGTGTGCTCGGTCCTTATATTGAAAGTAATGCTATTTCTTGAGAATTACCTTCATTTGGTAATATTTGTATTATAAAGTAATAGATAGAAATTTCGGTAATCAATCTTGCGTATTATGGAATTAGATTTTTTTCCATATATCTGAATTTTTCATTAACTATAAATCAAATAGAAATAACACGCGCTTTCGGTATATACCACAACTTTTCAACGGGTTGGCTTTTATCAAGAGGAAATTGACATAAACAAAGTCATTACGTACAAGCATAATTTATTGCATCATGTACGAATTTTAGTTTACTGAACTGCATGAAAACCTAAGTTACCTCTAGACTCAGTAGTCAAATTGGGAGGCTCTCCTGCGCCCGACTAGGATTCGAATCCAGTTATGAACAATTTTGTACAGTGTAAATTTATACAATATAGATTCTGTTGGGACAAGGTTGCGAAAGGCCGGAAAAGGGGGGGGGGGGAGGGTTGTGTTGATATGAACATCTTCGATTATGGAGAATACTTGAACAAGTTCAACTGTTGATGGACAAGTATATAGTTGATATGTATGATATCTTTGTTTGCTTATTTAGTGCGTGAGATGCAGAATAATTTTTCCTTTGTTCACCGAAGAAGTGTGTGGTATAAGGATTCAGTTACAGGAAACGCCATCTTATGACACAACGCACACTTTCTTACCTTTTGTTCTAAAGAGCATGCAAGAGGGGAGATAAATCTAGGGACCTCGTTATTCTATGGGCATTTATAGCGATTTCCTAATCCTCTTTATGGCTTATCATGAACACTGACGTCGCAGTATGCACAATTCACGCACATCCTGCAGAAAATTGGAAAGGTATTTACAATAAAGACGGCCACCATAGCCTGATCTGATTACTATCCAGAGATTAAAAGTAAGGTAAACATCCGGGCTCAAGGTCTCCGTCCGGGAATCACGGGATTATTTTCTCCCGCTCACATCCTTTTCTTTCACCCCAACCGGGGGTAATTTGTTTGTATTGACTCCTATATGAAAACAGGAAGGCACTGTGACATCCAATCATGGTCTTGTTTGCGTTTGATATTAACACCTGATGTTTTCTTTATTAAATAAAACACATGTGTGATACAGGTATCGTGTAGGGGTATAAAAGATCTGGGGGACTTGTATTACCTGATTATGGTTTGAGACAACAACGCTGCAGTATCTTAAACAATTTCAATGTTATACCTGCTTATCTGTTTTGGATATCATTAGACATGGTGGTCCGTACAGACCGGTTTTGTGTACTCGGGGTCCACGTTTACAACAAAAGAAAACGATTATCCTGGACTGGTGAGTGAGAAGTTTAGCACCTGAGAATAGACCGAAATTAAGTAAATAACAAATAGTTTAAGATTTAAAAATTAAGTAGGTAAATAAATGATAAAATGTTTATGTAGCAGTAGTACGAAATAGATGGGTAAGTTGGTTTTTTTTAATTCACAATATATGAAGAAAAATGAAAAACGATAAAGTAAATGAAGGAATGAAAATAGATAACTATAGATAGAAAGAAAGAAAAAAAGGAGAGGGAAGAAAAAAAGAGTAATATGTAGAGGATATAGTGTGTGTGTGTGTTAAAGGACAGTATACAGAACTGAATTTGTGGCAATAAACAGATTGATAACGTCACAGGTTTTTATCTCTTTAGTTTACAATTTGAAATGTTGATTGATCGAAAAAGCGCTTTCAGTCTGTCACCGTGTTCAATGGCTTGAACACATCAAAATGCTACGGTATCTAAACTTAATAATCAAAATTATAGAATTCCTGCAATTTACAAATCTCATTTTACCAGGTTACTATGGCAACGTAATGTAGAATATTTCAGGCAGTATTCGGTAGGTACATTTTGTTGACATTAAGGAGTCGCATTTCATTGCCACGAATTCACTGTTCATTAAGGAGGTACGTCGAGGGGGATTTTGTTTGCTGTTCACACTTTTCGCGGTGGTAGTACTTCAGTGCGATTTACCACCACCGCGATATATTTTTTTATTTTCGGGGAGCGCTTTAAACTTATTTAAAATATCTCCGTTTCCGTGCGTGCGCGTGTATCTCAAGGTGATAGATGCACCCGAGGCAGCATCTAGGTCCACGCGTTGTTGACGTTGTCTTTATTTAGTTATGGAGTTCGGAGTGTTTATTTCTTTTGCTACAGAAAAATGTACAGTCTTATAGCGCAAAAGGGTTCCTTTTGACATTTTACGCTCTATCAGAATGTGCGGAAAGTGAAAACAATATACTGATTCCAGATTCCATGCAATGGCGATAATTAACGAATAACGAAAACCGATGTCTTCGTGACATCTCGTAATTGTAATGCCTTCTTAAGCCCGGTATGATGAATTCCGGAATTGCATGACACCGTTATAGGTTTTGAGAAATGTATTACCATTGAGACCATGGGGTTATATGTTTCTCATAAAAATAGAAGTGCCTGGTCCCATAATTGTCTTCTTAGTTTACGAACTTTCAAATGATATTTCTTAGTCCATGTATACCATATGTTTCTATGGCAACAAATTTAATCCATGGAAAATGAGAATGCTGAACACTGTTTTCTTTGTTGACCGATTAACAACGCAAATTGGAAAATTGATGATTTTTGCGCCTTTTGAGTATTTTTCATGTATTTCATTGCAGTATTGCATACATACATACATACATATATATATATATATATATATATATATATATATATATATATATATATATATATATATATATATATATATATATATATATATATATATATATATATATATATATTGCTAAGACCAAACTGTCGAACTCTTTCGTTAGTCTCTCGAGGTAGAAGTCATTACTTTACTACTCATTTCCTTGATATGGGCTGATGAAGTATAACGCTCAACGTTTAAGCACACTTCGTAATGGAAGAAGAAAATCTACTGATAAGGGTTTTATGTAGCTTTCTACAATTTCCAGACGTATTTTGACTTGGGAACAGTATTCAGCTCTTCAACAAAGTGGCACCATTCAGGAATCTAACCCGGATTATGTGCAGTTGTATTCAAGATTCCTGCCATTGACGTTTGACCGGTTGGAAATGGAGATTAAGCAATGCACATTGTTTATCAATACATAATTTTATCTAGTTTTGTGGATCAAACGATCCGGTTCGATTCCCAGAATGCGCCACCATGTTTAAGAGGATGGCTACCTCGTGCGTAGCGATCATTAAAAATTGTTGAAAGTCGGTATAAAACATCAGTCAATCAACCATTCTATAGTTCTTGCTTGTCGATATTTAATTCTTTTTTACTGACACTGTATAAAAATATATTTTAGAAATATTTACATGAAAATTTTTATTTTATTCCATAATGTAAATTGAACTTCTTCACAACCGTCTTCGTCTTCTGAGAAAGTTCCCTTGTTTGAAGTTGAACGTCTTCCGTCACAACGGCGCATTTCCCTTCCAGATGGATGTCGTTTCCTTTCACCTCCCGCGGGACATTCTCCATTTACCCAGGTAAACGAGCGTGTATTATTGACGGTTCAGGTGTAACTGTAAAGTGGTGTGGTCTATTGTAATATAACCCGTTCTCGGCTTCCCTCGAGTCGTTGGAGTGTGCCGTCAATTATGATAGCAAAACGCCATGAAAATGCGATATTGTTGAACATTTGTGTTTTTGTCACGTTGACAATACCGTGATATATGGAAACAGAATTTCACGTCGGGGTTTCTTGTTATTAGTTTGGTTAAAAATGAATATTTAAGAAAAAGAACTAAATGTAAGTGAGGTGAAGGGACCGGAGTTAATTAGGAGCAGTGATTAGGCACGATAATTTCCGGAACCGGAATTTTTATTTTGATTTTATCAGATGTTGAGGCAAGATAGAAAGATGTTATTGAATTTTGTTGATTTTACATTAAACTCGAAGCCTTATTAGAGAAATAAAAAAAATATTACTTGAATTATAATTGTAATTTAATAATTTTTATGAGTTTTCCATTAATTAATCTAGTTAATTTCTTAATTAGATGAAAAACTAATTCCTACAGAAGCATTTTTATATTAATATTACTTAAATTGATGTGAACGTGAATGCGTGAAAAAAGGATGAGATTTCATTATATATATTGCTTGATGACAACATGTACGTTGAGATATATTCAATATTATATACGGGTTTATCTTTTGATTTCAATTAAGGCATATGATTTTAATTGATACCGATTCAGTGGTAGCCCAGTCTGGAATTTGTTTGGCTCCGGGCCAAGGATTCTTAGGTTCGAACCCATCTAAACATCGATGTCCTTTCTAAGGAAACAGTGAAAACCGAGGTTTCATATAACGAGTGGGTCTTTTCAATATACTGAGTTATTTCCCATGTAAGCAGGTATCTGACGTCATACCATTGTGACGTCATACTGACATACATTGTCTATATCATTCCTCGTAATTTTTCACCAGTTTCCATAGAACTGGTCACGTCAAAATGGTAGACGTCAAATACATGCCCATATGAGAAATAACTGTATAACGAAAATACCCAATAGACGTCCACACGTAGTTGACCCCTCACTGCTTCCGATTGGTCATTGCGTTGCCCAGAATTTGTATAACATCAAGCAGATGTCGTCACTGTATAAACGAACGGGCATTCACATGACATAAAAAAGACACGAAAATGTAGATGCTTGTTTGAAAACATAACGAAGCTCTAAACTTTGAAGAGATGTAAAACTGTCACGATAAACATTTTGTTTTTTGATGTATCGTTATGATACAACCAATTTCACAGTATTTCAATCTTTTATCTCCGTTCTTTTTTTTATAAACATGCATTACATGAAAATGATATGATAATAATTATAAAATTGCAGGAAATTACTAAATGCCATGTATTGATGCATTTAAATCCTGATAGTTCGGATTTTCATTTTCGTTTTTACTTGCATTTTAGGATGACAATGTATTAAACGTAAAGGTTATCGATGGCGTCATGCGTTAATGACAAACACTTCTGTTCTAGTATCAGATATCGAGGTGTCCCCGTATGAGTTACGCCCCTTGGGGGAACTCTTCCTATTTTATGCAGAGTGCATTAAGAGGTGGAATAAGATAGTGGGTCTTTAATTACCGACGTGGAAAGGTGTTAATGCAAAGAAGCCCCTAGACGGAGAATATTTCTTCCTACATCTGCCATCGAATTTCCTCTGTTCGCGATCCAAAATCTTTCAGAACAATCAGAAACAGGGAAACAAATGACTCTGATGATCAATGAACTGTATGATTTATTTGATATTTCTTATTCTACTTTATAATATAGTATTATCACACGAAGTCAGTCTGTATAGGAAGTAATTTGAAAAGAAAAAGGGAAAGGGATGTATTCGCTACAAATGCCCATAACCCTCAAGGTCTTTCAGAATATTCTAAAAGAACTAGAAATAGTTACGGAAATCCTTTTTATGCTGAAAAAAAGGAAGATGTGATATGTAATACTCCTGGCCCATTCTACAAGCATTTGTCGCTTGTAATAAGTTTTAATTAGCGATGGGATATTGCAGATTCGCTTTGCAACACGGTAAAATTGAATTCTCGATATGAAATGATATTGTCAATGACGAGTACAGATGTAAAGAGTCAAGAACATTTTGATTGAACAAGATGATGTTTGCGAAAGCTACCAACAACCTTTAAGTTGTTTTATCTGATTTTTCTGAATTATGCTTTGTTTTGTCTGACTAAACATTGTTTAGTTGTGTTCATATCTCACCAACTATCTTTGTTTTCATTCGTTTCTATATTTCAAGCTTTCCTCTAGCTCTCGTTCAGCTAATTATATTTGATATATATGAAGTGCTAGATCATAGGCAGCATGACTGCGTTATCGGAGATAAGGTATACGTCTTAAGAAAAAGTGATTAACGCCCATAACACCGATAAAAGAAAGTTAATTTCAGTTTTCTATGGGCGAGTTTTAACAGTTGCTCTTTTTCCCTAAGTGTCGTACGTAGGGGCAAAATTTGTTCAGAGACGTCTATAATTATCCGGGATCATTTGGACGTTTGAAAACAAAGCGTTCAATACAATCACAGCATTGTATCCCCTGCACAGACCCTACCTCTTAATTAACGAGTTAAGCGCACGCGTATTGAATCATATTAAGGTGTCTTAAGAACGGCCTTCGTCACGTGGTAGTCACGTGATTATGGAACAAAGGCTATTATAGCATTTGAAGTTTCTGCTCTCAAAAACATGATTCAGTGTCCATTGTATCTTTGTCACGTGATGAATGACGTAGCAGACAATGGAAATCATGGAGAACAATAATACTTATTTGATATTGTTTGTCCATCTACAAAACCTACGTCTCATTGCTGACATAAAAAAAACTTATTTCTCTCTCCCCCTCCCCCTTTTTTTAAAATAATGATTATAAAAGAAAAAAGAATAAATAAATGAAATAAATAAATAAAAAATATCCACAATACGATAAATTACGTTGAAACATGAACACTACTCCTGTTCATTTCTCTTTGAAATAGTAGAAACCGAGATTGGAATAGGAATGTTGGAAAACAATATGGTTACGATTCCTTGTCTGGGAATACCAAAATAGCAATATTGAAAAATAAATAAAAAAAAAAAAAAAATAATAATAAGAATAAATGTAAAATAAGATAAAAGAAAAGCTTCCACATGATACAACAAAGTTTTCATTTCAACAAATTGAATCTTAATAGAAACAACACCTTAACTACAGAACGCTTAACATACACGCACTGTCATTTTGATACCATATTTTTGCAGCTCTGCTCTCTTCTATCTTAAATTAGATAAAGTTCGTGGAATAAAGTCCAATGACACGATTTCTCTGCTTTACTGTTTGCGAAGCAGATGTATCTTGCGTATTCAAGGTATTATTTGATTTGAAATGAGAATTTTAAATTTTTTAATGAACAGCGATAAATATTATGTACATGTATATGTGTTTGATAAATAGTTTTATTTAGAGAACGCCCTTAATTTACAGTATAACCACTTCATTTTATGTAATATTATTTTTGTGGCAGTTTGAGTGTTTCTAATTTGAAGCACATTAACAAAGGGAGGATCTGGCAAATTCAGGATAAGGAATGGAATTTTAACCTGCAGAAAATAGGTTTTATCACAAAGAGGACGGCCGTAGTCCCCAAAATGGACACGGGTGTTTGTTGTCATTAGCAATGGTTGGGATAAAAATGTATGTATGTGTGTGTGTGGGTGTGGGTGTGTAAGGGGGGGGGGGGGGTATCGTAAAGAAATTCCTGTACTACCCCTAAGGCACAGGGTTCGACAAGGGCAGGCATGGTGTAGTGGTTAAGCGCTTGGCTTGTGGCGTCGACGACCCGGGTTCCATTCCTGGGCTGCGCCACTATGTTTAAAACGTTGAATACCTCCTGCTTCTATATCGCGATATAACTGAAAAAATTGTTGAAAGCGATGTAAAAAAAAACCAATCAACCAACCAGCCAACCACAGGGTTCGACAATTGACATACAATGCACATGTACATGTATTTTTAACAGTATCATGGTGGCACCGGCCTTGTCAATATTATTAAGGCACTGCGTGAATCCCCTTTCAGTCCTGTGACTTTCTACAGAGGACACGATAAGACTAAGTTTCTTTCAGGTAATCAAATCTGTAACCTTCTAATATGAGTATTACCAGATTTGAGTAGTATTCACATTTTAAAATAAGAAAATGGGGGGGGGGGGGGGGGGGAGAGACGCGAATTCTATAGTGTATAAATAGTAACCATTTGACTTGTAATTTGATTATTTTCTTTAGAATGATGTCCATTTAATATCATAACAAAAACTCATTATGATGGCAAACCCTAATCCTTAAATTATTCCCCTTGAATAAGTTTCTCTCCTTAAGGTCAGTGTATTCGTAGCGTAGCGTTGCCTAGGTAGTAGGAGTGACACCTTGCGGACGGTTAAAGATGTCGCCGTGGGGCTGGAGGACGTATACAGGATTCAGAGTATCATTATCATGCCTTAATTGCAAGACAAGGCCAGGTGAGGATGCTGAATTATCTCCCTTAGGGAAAACGCAGATAATGAAGACGACACTTTAAATGTCAAACATGAATGTTATCCTAAATAATTAATAAACCCAAAGTTGTAGCAATTATCACAAAGGTAGGTGACAGGCCAGTAAACGGAAATAGTATTGCGCATGCGCACTATGATTTTATTATTATTATTTTTTAGAATATTGTATTTTACATTTTCAGTGTTGTTTAACGTCTCAAAAATGTGAACTATTTCTCGTTATTATTTCTTAAACAAACAACACAAGAACACTCCCAAAACATGGAAATATAAATAAGAGATGAACATATTAGCACAAAAAAAAAGTTAATAGTTTTTAGAATATTTCAATATAAACAAAATATTTATATCTATACAACTCAAGCTGTATGTTTTGTGGCGTTTTAGCATAAAAAAAACAAAAACAAAACAAAAAAAACCCCCCAAAAAACAAAACCCTAAAAACAAGGAAAAACACCCAAAACAAAAGCAGACAAAACAAAAACAAAAAGTTTAATTCCGTCCTGACATTGTAAGAATAAAGTTAATTCCATTCCGTCGACATTCTCATCCCTTTTGTGGTTAATTTTCTTCATTTCAAGCACAACCCGCTCCCTTTACCATATCCAAATCTTTTCTCATTTAACACCGATTCAAAGACCATCTGTATTATACCTAGGATACTAAGATGTCTATAAATATTAAATAATCTACCCGAGCAGCAATAAATAGCGATTTGTTATTGGTTGCCTGCCACCCACCGAGCGCTCTTTCACCTTTAATGATTGGTAATTACGGAGAAGTGATGAGAAATCGATTTCAATTGGTCATCAATACAAATGTCATAGCGGATAAGCACCGATTTGATTGGATAATAATCTGCTCAGGTGTGTTCATAACCTGTCGATTACAGATCTTGGATAAATGTTTATCTTGCTGTAATTGGTAAGATACAGGTGCGGGAACAGGAAATTATATCGCCTCGCAATTTTCTTTCTAATAGGTGAAGTTTAGACCTCTAATAAAATTTATTCCTCCCTTTTTTATTTCTTTTTTTACTTATTTAAAATAAAATACATAAAAAAAAAAGAAAAAAAAAGAGGAAAGGGGGGGGGGGGGGGAGGGGTATCTACCTTATCGACTAACCCCTTTCTGAATCTTTGCATTATTCACTGAACGTTTTATCTCGTCTTGTTTCGCTCCTGAAGTTAACAGTAAATCTGGTCCTGAAACATGCGGGTGGTGACACTGTGAGGAAATTGCCTTCTATATAGTGACACCATACAGGTGATCATAGAAATATGTGCGTTACGTCACAGCGGGATCTCGCGAGATCTGCTACTGACGCTACGGGATTGTATTGCTTAGGTAACAAGAACAGAGAATAAGTGCGTGTGGAATTTTGCCAGTACGAAGTTTGTCAACTGAGTAAATTAGATAAGAGCTTATGTAGTTTAATTTTGCTTTGATTTAAAGCATTAAAAGTGACATTTGTGTGATGAAAAGATAGATAAATTCTTCTGTGTCTTTCATCTAAAAAGTCAAGCAATTATGATTTTATTCAATTTTATGTAATAAAAAGTCAAGCAGCTCAATCTAGTTGAAGAGGATTACGATGTAAAGATGTCAGATTCAGTACGCTTATATGCAAATTATGCAGTAAAGCCACGACAAAACGATTGCAGCACTTTAGTATGACAAAAACTTGCTGCAACTTCCCTCTAGATTTCAGCTGCAGAACAAATGCCAGATTTCTTGCCTGTGTGCCACTAAGTGGTCCACGACCGTGAAAGAAAAAAATTCAATGGCGACATTTTCATTAAGTTTCTGAACGTCGTAATTATTCTTGGAGAAAAATGTTAGTTCTATTGTAATGCAACTCTTTAAGACGTTTTTGTTCGCGTTAATTTTACGCTTAAGACGAAGCGTTCTATTGACTGCGATGTGGACAAGGGGTTCATGAAATATTGATCTCGAGTCCGACTATACCTTTATTTCCTAATGTGGAAATTGAAGGCAGTCATGCTTGAGTAAACACTGCATCTCCTGAGAGGAATTCTGAGAGAGGAAGAAATCGATTGGGAGATCGTTTATGTAAAAGTCAAGATTCCAGGAGAGTAAATATAACCACAAACGTCCCGTATCTTGAGAATAGAGCGATCAGAAACTTCTTCGGTATGAAAATACAGCATTAGTTAATTTAATGCATTATGATGGATGCAAAGGAGTTTTGGAGACACAATGCATTATGCAAGACATTTCTCATTCTTTCTTCCTTTTGTCTGAGAAAAAAGCGTTCGTCCGTCGTTTTTTCTGTTTATTGTTGAAGTAATTTTTTCAATAGACAAGAACATTGATTTGTGCTTTCTGTTGATTAATAATTGTCAATAATTATACAGTTTTTTTTATCAATGTCATGGTTTATGGCTTTTCACTATGGACCGTGTACAAGTATGGACCGTGTACAAGTATGGTCTCCTTTATCTTGGTCCGCATTTGGTTGTGTTTATTCGGAGACCTTGTAGACTAGTCTTTTTACGTACCAAGTATTTCCTTTGTTAAGCTATGTCTGTCTCTTGTCGTTGTAGATTATGATGCCTTTGGTCATCTGCCTTGTCCTTTGATAGTCTGATACTTGTGGTCAACTTACCCTCTAGTCTTCCCGCTTTGTTCATCATAACACCTATTGCCAACGTTGTCTCTTGTCGTTTTCGGTCACTGTGATGTCTTTAGTCAACTTATTCTTTTATTTTTGAAGCCAGTGTGGCTCAATAGATGAGAATATTTTCTCGTGTCCGAAAGGTCCTGGGTTCGACTCCTGCCACGGGCACACGGGTGTTCTCTCTTTTAGATGAGACAGTAAAATCCGAAGCCCTGTCATCACGGTGGGCGTGACATGTAAAAGATCCCTCATTGTTTCGGGTGGGTCCGTTGCCAAGGTATATATTTCTATGCAGATGCCGTCACCACATACGTGAAATAATCATGGAGTGAGGTAAAACGGTAATCAATGAATCAATCTTTGTTTTTGTACATGGTAATATGTGTTGTAATTTTTCAGTCTGGCCTTTGTACATTATGCTGATTGTTCTCAACTTTTTGAGCTTTGTAATGTTTGTTTTATGTAGTAATTTTGGTTCTTTTGCTTTTCATATTAAGTACATTGTTAATTCTGTTTAAACAATGACACCAAAAGGCGACATCGATTTTAGCAGAATTTTCTTTTAATTTATAAAATTCATCTAGATTTTAACTTGCAAATTTCTATAGATATAGGTATAGATACCTATTTGGTATCTGATATCATTTCAAGAGGGAAAAAAAAGGGGGGGGGGGTTGTCTGTTATCACCAATGAAATATTAATTACTGAATGATACTACTCGTAGAACTGAGTAAGAATAATGGGGCATTGAACTCAAATAGTTATGATGACGATTTCTGTCAATATGGCACGTCCTCCATGTCGTACTCAATTAACTCAAATATGAAGACAAACACTTTATCCATTGTTATACACAGTCCCTCACCCGCAGTTTTACTACCATCATCCCCATGTAACGGCGGTCCATGTTTACGACGACACCTCTCCATACTGTGGAGGGCACTCTTCGCACATGGAACTATCTATACTCCATTACTGAAGAGTTCCACTTAGTAGATATCTATGCTGTAGGATGCGTGTTCCTCATTATATCATACGGGCACTTCTTTCATGAACTCTACTTCGCTTAATAGCTTCCATAAACAGTCAATATGTACTCTTTTCACGAGAGTAAAACATTACTTGTAATGGTACTTTAAGACATCTGACGATTGGCAATGATATAAATATGAGAGTTTATTCATTTTTGTCAACATACATTGTATGAAAAGTATATGACGTCATATTGGCTACCGACTCCCCGGATATAAATTATTTCACGATTTGACACTTTAAGGGTGTGTATGTTTGTTGATGATTAAATAGATATGAATATTTATCTTTTTAATTATGATTGACATTTATCGTATGAAGTGTTACGTCACATTGTCTACCAATTTCCCGGATGTACATCTTTACAAGAGATAGTAATTTAAAATTCTAATTAAAGATGCCAAATGCCTTCGATCAATTTGATGATTAAATGGACATGAATGTTTATTTATTTAAGTCGAAATGTATCGTATGAAAAATGACGTCACATTGTTTACCAATGTCCCGGATGTATATTGCAACTAAAGATTATATTTTAAGAGCTCAAAATCTGTCGAGGGTTGAATAAACCTTAAATGTGTATATTCATATGAGATGACATAGATTGTATGATTTCACATGTGTCGCCACACCCGTGAAAATTTGCTGTGCATTATGGGTTTTACTATTTTAGTATACTCATTTCTTCAAACTCACAATTCTGAGTCACTTGCTAAACATGGCGATTCTTCATTTAATTAACCGTCTGTCCGTGTGCCACAGCAACCATCTTAGCAGGCAACCTGCGTCTTCCTTGGAACGCTAGTCTCTATAGAGTTTTCTCATTCAACCTTATTTTCCTCAAATGATACTATTTCACAAACGCTTAGATGATACAGACTGGTGACTTGTTATAAGTCATACTCCTCGGGATTTATCTTCAATTTCTAAGTAAAATCTTCTATTTTTAATCTTTTGTTTTACCATGATTATTATCTTAAATGAGAAAATAATTAAATATATATCATCTATGTATACTTCTTCATTGAATTAAAATGTGGATTTCAAAATATTTATAGTAATTATAAAAAAATTACTGAAAATTTGTATTATGACATAGGAAAAAACCAGAGTCATAACCTATCATGCATTCGGAAGCTCTCGCACCTCTACTCATAAAAGAATGCTGCAATATGTAAAACTCAAAACGGATACGTACAGTAAAGATGTCTCATCGGCTAGAGTTACTCCCTCAATTGATTACAATTCTCGGATTTTATCCATTTCTGTCCATACAAAACTACTAGAAGTGATTTTAGGGGCAGGCTTGGTGTAGTGGTTAAGCGCTTGGCATGCGGTGCCGACGATCTGGGTTCGATTCCCGGGTTGTGCCACTATGTTTAAGAGGTTGGTAACCTCCTGCTTCTATGTTGCGATATAACTGAAATATTGTTGGAAGCGACGTAAAACACCAATCAACCCAACCAACTAGAAGTGATTTCATTTTGTAATATCATCGTATATCTAAGTGTTTTATCTAAAATTTTCAACTGATTAATTATATTTACCGAAAAACGGAGACCGACGTCACGAAACCTGCCCTAATAATTTGAAAATTTCTCAAAAATGTAAGTAACATTGTAGAAATGGAAAAAGTCCGAGAGTAATCCAACATGGCAGCTGATGCCAGTAGTGTGACATCATATAGTAAAATTCTATACAAGAAGAACGTGTATTTTCATAATTACGAAAGGGATGAGACATCAATATATTTTAAATTTAGCCCAAGATTTCTTCAAGAAATATTTAATATAAATACGATCGTGTATTTCTTCATCTTAGCCATGAGAAAGGAAATGGGGTGTTTAGTAAATATTTTTGTCGCATGACGACAAACAATGTTTGCCTAAATAGTATCAAAAAGTATCGTTTGCCCTCTTATTCATGTCTTCAAAAACAAGGAATGCTGCTGGAAAAAAAATAAAGAAATTCACTTAGGACGAAGCATCAATGTGTATGCTACCTGAGGGGGGGGGGGGGACGATGCAAGCAAGATCCCCTATGACATAACCATTCCAATCCTCTGCATCTCGCACATGCCTCCTGATAAATGCAGCTTGGAGTTATCTCCCGCATTTACCCCACCAGGTAGCTACAGAAGCTGCGTTCTATTTATAAACACATTTTGGCCACGTGAGTAGAAAGGTGTGTAGAATGTGGTGAAGTCTCGGGTTACCTGTGACTACCTGTGCCCTCCATCTCATCCCGCAGCATCAGCCTATAGCAGGTATCACAGACGCCATGATGGATTCTCGTAACATGGAGAAAGGTAAGAAAAGGTTTACCTGAGAGGTGTGTACCGAGATATTCAATCGTCGAGAACTCTCACAGACAGTTTCATTACTTCGTTTATGAACTTTTAAACTAATTTAGGGTGTTCGAAAAACTTCACAAAGTACGAAGAGCGTGACGTCACCTTTCTGGTAAACTAGTCACGTGTTTTAGAAACTATTTATTGAGTTAATGCGTCGTTTCTTTGTTGTGACATCATCCTACTTAAAGATTAGTATAGTATAGATAAATAATATTGTTTGTATGAATTTCTTTTGTGTGATGATGCTGCGGGCTTTGGGTACCTGTTTACCCCTTGGTGACCCTCTCGAGGGTTATCACTATCGCCCTAGAATCACCTGTTTGTTTGACGGCGTTCGGTGAGTAATATTCCGTCTACTACCGTGTACAAACTTTGACATCAGCCGTAATGGGAAACATATGTAGCCGATAAACAGAGATTGTAGTTCAGATTACAGGTGCTCTAAAACATTTGAGGAACTCACTGACGACAATAAACTATCGTCGGACAAGGAAAAACTTTTTTCTCTGTTGTAGAAAAAGGGAAGGGAGTGATGAAGGAATATGAATCTTGTTTATCGGCTTCCGTTTGATTATTTATTGTTTAAAACCCTACGAAGATATTTTTTATCTGTGATAAAGTGTTAGCTAGTGTTGTGAGGAAGTGAATATTGAGTACAAGGTGAAGAACTCCGAACTTCGCTGGATATACTGGTGGACCTTCTCACTTGACTCGACTGGGATTTGAACCTATGCCTGACAGATATGAGAGCTTTGTAGTATGTCCAGCATATTGCTTCGTCTCATTCGGTATCGAACACACTTCCGTCTACTCTAACATGAAGTGGTAGTACTACGGTTATCCAAAACTATGCTGTTATTAAAACGCATTCAAGGGAAATTTCTTTAAGAATGTTTTGCTAACTTAGCAAAATAGATAATGTGATAATCATTGGATAAGTACAAAACATATCCCCCTTATTTTTTCCACCCACAACTTTTCGTTTTCCAATATGGCCAATACGGACCATAAAACATTAAATCTTCCCTTCGGTGTCCCTCAGGATTTTTCAGAGATACTCCTGTCTAGATACCGTGCATAAATGGTTATGAATCCGAAATTGGAAAAAGTACGGATTGATTGATGACAGAGTGGGCTAATGTAATTTCCTACACGAGCTTACGCACACACGGTAGCTGGAATTCTTCTAGACATTTCGCCATGCATGAAATTCAATCTTTGATTACCATGGTCGCGTCCTTTTGTCTCTGCTTTCTATTGGAGTAATTCCGGAGCTTGGTTTGTTAGGAATGTGCGTGGACTGACCCATCAGTAAATTAACTTTTTGAAAAGCGGTTTAAGTAATCTGGGTTGCTCATTTTAACTTGAGGAAATATTGGAAAAGGGTTGTATCATACTAAAAAATGTCCAATATTGGTCGATGTATACATAAATTATAGACTTTCAAATGAGATAAACTTTAATTTTAAATTTATCATTTTGCGAGTAATTACATCTCACTTTGCCCATTTGCGAATCCAGTTTCGGGAATTCGGATATTTGTGATTAAACCCCCTTTACTTCCATGGAAAATTTTTGCAAGAAAAGTCATTTTAAAATATATGTGAAGGTGGAAGTCAGGTTCCTCTTTTCATGGTTAAACCTTACAACCTAAGCTAAATCATCTCCCCTGTTTTCGCCGCTGTTGCCACAATCGGATAGTAAAGTGATGTTTTAAAAATTCCCTGGAAATCTTTCGAAAACTAGTACAAAAGGTTGTATATAGTTATCAAATTGGGGGAATATTTTATTTGAATATCACCGGAAGTTGGCGCTCTGGGAGTAAAAAGCAAAGTAAAACCAGCTTTTTATGATTTCATAGTCTCCCCCTTTCCCAGAAGATTTAGATATCCTCCATATTTTCTTCCACCCCCCCCCCCCCTTTTCTCGTCTTTTTATTTGACAGAATTTGTGCACATTCTTCCTCAAGTTTTATATGGTGGCGCCACCAACAAAAGCAAGGTCCAAATTTCATCATCTTTCGACCACTTGCCATCATAAAATCAAGGGACGTAATATACGACTGGACATTGCACTGATGTCAACGTCAAAACCAAGGGACGTAATATACGACTAGACATTGCACTGATGCCAACGTCAAAACCAAGGGACGTAATAGACGACTGGACATTGCACTGATGCCAACGTCAAAACCAAGGGACGTAATAGACAACTGGACATTGCACTGATGCCAACGTCAAAACCAAGGGACGTAATAGACGACTGGACATTGCACTGATGCCAACGTCAAAACCAAGGGACGTAATAGACGACTGGACATTGCACTGATGCCAACGTCAAAACCAAGGGACGTAATATACGACTGGACATTGCACTGATGCCAACGTCAAAACCAAGGGACGTAATAGACGACTGGACATTGCACTGATGCCAACGTCAAAACCAAGGGACGTAATAGACGACTGGACATTGCACTGATGCCAACATCAAAACCAAGGGACGTAATAGACGACTGGACATTGTACTGATGCCGACATCAAAACCAAGGGACGTAATATACTACTGGACATTGCACTGAAGCCATTGATGTGTTGACTTATGCCCTCACCATCATCAGACCTGTATCATTTTCTGGATTAAATCGGTAGATAGGCGATTTAATCTCCTCCTGGATACCTTACTGACTACCCCCAGCACAACCGTATTCTGACATCTCTAATTGCCTCTCATTATCTCTCCAGGTCACGTGGTATGGCCGAGTTCGGGATTAGTCATTTCTCTTTGTTAAGTTTCTTCATCTTGGCTCGGACACCCCCTTTCCATGTTGGCTTGAATATGGTCATACCTCTTCAGTTTTTCAGTTTAACACGGAACACACCTCTCATCTGATTTTATGAAATAAGTTAATATAAAAAAGCTTGTCATATAAAAGATACCAGCGCCAATGCTATGACGGTATGGACAAAATGTATTTTCCGCATAAATAACAAATCTTTACATATATTAGATTCAAGACACATCCGTCCCCGTTTGTACGAGGTCTGCAGCACGTAGAATCTCTCAACCCCCCCCCCCCCCTCCCTTCTCTCTATCTCTGTGGAATGGAGGGAGGTCGGGGTTGATTATTATTTACGATTTTCGTTACTTTTTTTAAATTACGATTTTCATTATATTATCTCGATGTAATGTAGCAGTTCTCTTCCATTTGAAGCCTTTATGTACAAATTTTAAGATAATTGCATTTAATATTATAATTAACGAGAACTCGGTCAAGTTTATGATCATGCAAATAATATATATCTTATTCATCTCGCTCATTCATGGTCAACCCCACCCATTGCATCCTATACTATTGTCCTTTTGGTGTGTTTGCTCGAAGCACGTGGAATGTTGATTACCAGCAAATGTCTATTTCATCCCGCATAAATAAATAAAATAAAACACTCGCCGACATTCCGATGCTCCCAACATCGAATTATTACAAAATGCAAATGATCACAATTACTTGCCGGTAAAATGTATTTGTTATTGATTTTTGGTCGTTTTTCCCACTAAACACCGTGTTTGCGCAGCACGGCAGTCGGCGATATTCAGTATCCCAAATGCCTGGTACCTCTACCTATGGAACGTAGCGAGAAGCTGGGGAAAATAATCGATATTGGAATTAAAGGCAGCATCTAGGGATATGACAGGGATGTGTTATTGACTTGGTCTAACTCTAGGTGCGCGATTGTTACCTTGATAGGGGACCAAGAGGGGTACAGCCAAAGAAAAAGAAAGCCCGGGGGGGGGGGGAGGAAAGGAGATGATAATAGGAAATGTAATATATGTATTTATTACAAAAATGGTTAACGTAATGCAGAGAGAGAGAGAGAGAGAGAGAGATGATGATGATGATGATGATGATGATGATGATGACGATGATGATATCCAAATCAGAACTGCAGTACTTCCAATCTTGAAAATGAAGTGCAATAGGATTAAATCAATTTCCATGAAAATGCAATTCTTATTTTATTAAGTACAACACCAGTTTTCTAATTCTATATACATGTTTAATGTTTCGGTCACACGCATGGTGGAAGATGCAAATTAAACCCATAAAAGCAAACATCGTAAATTTTGCAGTAATTATGGGATGCACTTATTTTCTAATTAGTTAATTAGTTAACATCATTCTGTAAAGCCTAGCTCTTCCTTGTGGACTTCTTTCCAACCATAAACCGAAGCATGTTAGCCCCACCTTGTTAAAATCTCGATCAGTTGATTTGTCACCTGGAAATCGATCTGACGCTGCGCAGTGAAGACTTTCCAGGTGTAATTGATTACCTGGTACAGGTAAACTCCGCCCACCTGGAGAGAAAATTTCTGATTCGTCAGGTGTTAGATGCATGAATACGGTATTAAACGGGTGGGAGGGTCTTTAAAACTTCATATTTTTTGTGAAATAATTATTTTCATGAGTAATTGAAGATTATATAGCAAGTATTTTATACATCAAAAGATAGAATATGGAATATGATTTAAATTCTTAAATGTGTTGTAAAATGGTGGAAATAAATACTGCTAGAGGAATATTTAGCTTACACAGACACAAGGTAATTTCCCCTCAGGGGCCTCTCTCCTTTCTTCATCAATCTAACTCGTTCTCTGATTGGCTAACACGGCTGTGGGGATAAGGTGGCATTCATTATGTAGATGAGACTGGGTAGGTGAAAGCAAAGGTGGCCGTCTGTCCTTCGTCACCTGAGAGCCGTAACAACACGTAGTATAAACACCAGAACCGGGTACGGTAACCTCAGATACGGACGCTGGAGGGATGAAGCTTATGTAACAGAAACACCTCCATTTGTACCTTTATGTATATTTCGATGTTGGGGGAAGATTTTTGTGAGAGAAAGATGTTAAAGGATTTTTATGACATTATTAAAGGATTCGGTGAGTAGATTTTTTTGTTTTCTTCGGGAACTTCTCTCCAACACCGTAATTTCTATAACGGTGGGTCTCTAAAGGTGAGTCCACCATTTTGAAATAATTTCGGAGTTCGACTGTAGCCATTTTGATGTCTTGATGCCATTCTTATAATCAGTTCAGACTAACATTTCATAAAAGAAACTTTCGTCTCGAACGAATTGTAACAATAATTTTCATTTCTCATTTTAAGGTGTTTGTTAAGATATAAGATAACAGTGCTTCATTGTACTTAAGTATTATGACTTATAGAAATATACACCGTGGGAAAATTGGCATCTTAGCGTCTGTTCTGCACGACGTCATCATTGGCACCGGAGTGACATGTAGTATAAACCAAGTCATATGAACCTCGTTTCAAAACAGATCTGAATCATTTCAAAATAATATAATACACGTATATATTATGTATATGAATTCCGGGAAAGTGGCCAGAAATTTTGTTTCATTTATCCGAGATGTGGATCTGTTTATTTTCAAAAGATTCATGTACAATTTCTTGTTTCGATCGTATTATTCATACCTGAAATCCCCCTTGCTCTCGGATATTTCCCCCATAGCGCATTATTAAATCGCCCGCTAACCAGCGGGATTTTACTTTCTTGGCACTAAACGTTAGAACACCTTTACCCTTGGGATTTTTCATTTCACATGATGATACCTGACAACCCTTCTGGCTTTGGTCTTTAAAGAGACAGTGCCAATAAGAATTTTGTCCCACCCTTCTCTTATGAACCGACACAATCGGTTACTTGATTTTGAAATCTGCAGTGCGATGCGGGGTCTGTTTCACCACCTGAAAATGTGGTGCCGATTAGAAATAAAGAGAAACTGTAACAAATGGTAGTTAGGTACAGAATTTCTTTATTGATGTGGCTCCCTGCCCACCCAGTAAAACTTCCCACACAGTTGACAGTATAATGCGGATGTGGGGCTACCTGAGAGGTAGCCACCTTATCAGTGCAGTTTCTTTGTTCGTGCTGCTTCGTCAGCGTGGCGGTAGCGTCACATCGTTATCACGGGTCTCGTGTGGTGACTGCTCCGTGTGCTAATTAAGATTTATAAACAGCTTCTGTGTGGAGATAGAGGCCATGCGGGGAAATTACATGCACTGTTCTCCCTGCCGACGCTGTAGTAGAAAATACAACACAGAGGTGTTAAGAATGCATGTGTTTATCAAATGTTAGAGTAATATGGATATAAGATTAAGTTCTAATTTATTTAGATATGCTTTGCTTGTACGTGTCGCTCAAATTATCAGTGCTTATGGACGGCATTAATTAGATTAAATTATATTTAAAAAAATAAAAAATAATAATAAATAAATAACCTAGGTTAAACATATATCTAAGGCATAATCAAAAATAGCATTTCCATATTCAATAAACTAGGGAGTCAACAAACGCAGGAATAAATTACCTATAGTTAAGAAGTCTCTCATTCTTTTTTTTTTCGGGGGGTGGGTGGGGGTGTTGTTCTGTTTCTGTCTCTGTCTCTCTCTCTCTCTTTTTTCTCTCTCTTTCTTGGCAGGGGGGTTGTTCTGTTTATTTATGTTTGATTTTTTGTTTTAATAGAATTATTACGTGCAGAGGTTTTTTTGAAAGGTGCCTATACCCTTTCATTTTGGATTTTTTCTCCCATTTGCATAATGCTAAAAGATCAACGTTTGGGAAAAATTAAGACAAGTTTTCGGATAAAAACCAGTGAAATTTCCATTGGGTAGGGTCCGTATAACGAATAATAATATTGATAATTACAAACTATTGACAACAATAATTCGAGTACTGATATATATCAGTTACGGCCAAGGAGGAGGTAACTCTTACAAAGCTGTTGAATTTTTCATATTTTAATTTCAATTAAGAACTTAATATTAAAAAATGCTAGTTGGCGAAAAAGAAAAATTAACATAATGATACACTTGTATTTACGAATGTTGGAAAAAATTTTTTTTCTTCTGTTCAAGAAGAAGTCGTTTTGACAGAAATGACGATCTTTTGAAAACTATTAAAGTAAACTTCAATTTAAATTTTGCTCTGAGATATAGCGGGTCTTAACTAAACCATGCGACTTGCTAGAGGTATAATGAAGTTGAAAAATGGCCAACAAAATAAGTAGGATGTGGTAAATCTGTCCTATTTTAAGAATTAGATTTTCTGACAAACGTCAGTGTTGTTAAACTTAAAGTTCAACTTCTTGTACTAACAAAATTCCTTTCATATGTGCATTAAATTTTTTAATTTATTACATGATATGTAACACTTTTATCAATTGTCTTGATGAAATACAGGATTAAAACAATTTCAATACATTTATCATTTGCTTGCGTTTCATGGGTGAAAACTAGAAATGATGAATTAATGAACTTAGTGTCATATATATATATCAACGGTGTTAAAATGTTTGATTTGGTTTCACTTGTGGAAATTGTTGTATGGTTTCTTTTTTCTGTGACTTTTGAAAAATTTAAAGATTTTAGCACTGTTGAAGCTTAATTTTGTTAAAATTTTGAATCCGGATTAGCTTTTTTTCTGTGTATTCAAAATGTTCTCATATATCTTGTGCTTCTTTTCCTTCAAGACAATTTACCTACGAGAGCGATTTTTCACCCGCATACAGTTCAAGAAGGATAACTCTTGTTCCTTATGTAAGACACTTGCAAGACTTGCCTTCTTACACTAATTATACCAGTCATGAAAGCTATTTGTATTGATATGTAATCATATAAAGATATATAAAGTAATGATGAATGATAAAAAGTGTTAAATAAAGACATTATGCAGAGGCGGATCCAGAATTTTGGAAAAGGGGGGCGGGGGGCACATGCATTAGCCAAACTACTCGGTCATTTTTAGTGCCAGATCTGGATTTTTACTTGTAACTATGTGGCGAAAAAGGGGAGGCCCGGTCCCCCCTTTATATCCGCCACTGTTATGTATTAATTAATTACAAAATATTGAAAACATTTTGATATTATGATAATAAAATTATATTTTCCCTATAAATTGTCTTTTTGATCTGTTTAAATTGTTGGGTCCAAGGATATTAAAACTCTGGTCATTTTAAATTCTGTACATTAATGCTGTCCTGAGAGAGATTTCAATACTTTTTAGAATTGGCAATTCTGTTTCTTCAGACAATACAAACATACCAATATTTCTAACAGAAGGGACTGCAGGAAGATATCTTTAGATTGGATGAGATTGCTATATGAATTTAATTAGAATCGGTGAGATAGAATTAAGCAATGAATGGTCGTGGAATATTTTTCAAGCTTCAGCAAATTTCTTCAGATATCTTAGAGAGATCATGTCAACAGTCGCATCTGTGCATATTTGCAATCCAGGGGCGAATAACTCTTGCCTTCTATTGTCTTTGATGTATCGCCAACTGTTCAAAGCTTATGATCGCAGGAGCGTGTAATTGTCGTCACTTTGCTCTTTTTGTGTTCTAGTGATGCTGTGTTTAGATTCATAATTTACTAGCTATTTGTATTTAACGGTTATAGCTCTTTGTCAGTTTATGATCTATTCTTAATGCGCCCCCTATCGAGTTACCGTTAATTACAGGTGTAGGGACAGCAATAGAGTACATTTATCGTTATTAACGGGACTATCATAATTTAGAGTAGCAAAGATGATTTATTCAAATTAATCGTTTACAACGGGAGTCCATTATTTTATTAAATGCCGTTTTATTATCAAATAAATCAGAGAATTTCGTTCCGGGTTTTCGATGTAATGTACTTTGCGGGATTTGCCGAATATACGATCTTGTAAATTTATGTACATCTCTGTGTAAAAAAGAAAAGTAAGTACACGTCGATCAGCGTATATTCCGTATCTCCATTGTAGGGATCGAAGGACACGTTTTGCTTATCACGATCGGATCGATACATCGGGGTCATATTGTTTTTTGTCCTGTCTGTTTTTCTGTCTTTTGTCAGCTTTAATTTTCGCCATAACTTTTAAACCGTGAGAGATAGAGACTTCATATTTGGCATGCATACTCTACTAATAAAGCTCTTTCACATTCACTAAAGCCGGCGTGGCTTAGTGGTATCGCGCTCTCCTCCTGATCGAGAGGCCGGGGTTCGAGTCCCGCTCTGGTCATGCCGGTGTCCTGTCTTTCGGATGAGACAATTAAAACCGAGGCCGCGTGTCGTGGTATGCATGGCACGTTAAAGATCCCTCGCTGCCTTGGGTGGGTCCGCTGCAAAGGCCAAAATTTGTCTGCCCTGCATTAGGCAGATGCCGTCATCATATATGTGAAATATTCGTGGTGTGACATTAAACAAAAATCAATCAATCAATCAATCACATTCACTAAGGTCAATGACCTCATGACTTTGACTGTGACCTTTTTGTTATATCAATGTTGCATCCGGGGGCTTTTTGTTTCACACAATCACATCTTTTATGATTTAAAATTTGAAGTAAAGTTTAGTCACTGCCCTTGGCCCTGAGCATTTGATAATTTATAATTGCATCAAGCTATCTCCGATCGACTCTTAATGTCCCTCATTTTCAAAAATGATGAGTACACACGGCTTATGAAAGTGAACACTCTTTTATCGTCTGCCATTCCAGGAGAAAATTATTCCTCTAGAATCCATTGTATCACCAGAGCGGTGGCCGTGTTTTTATGACTTTCGTACCATTTAATATAATGAAATAATTATGGGTAATTGCCTCAGAAAATAAATGCTAACCGGCCTAGGTATTAATAATGATCTAAATATCGTCTGCCGTAACAGTGGGAGATTAATAAGGAAATTAGTGAAATTGGCGGCAAAATGTGGCATTGCGAAGCAGACGTGATGCTACTTACTAAACTGACATTTACTTTCAATTTACTAATTGTTCGAGGAATAGATCAACACCTGTTTAAAGTCATAGTGATCTACTTAATGTATAATAGCTACGATAACTTCTGAAATTCATTGTCATTTCATTTACCTTCTTTGTTCTCTTACATATCTGTCTGTCAATGTTCACGATGTCTGTCTTTTGTTTTCGCCATTCTATCATTTTTACCATGTCCACATTGGCTGTCTTTCCAGCTTTCATTTGCCTGTTTGTCCATAATTTTTTGTGACCATCTGTCCTAACGCCCATTTGTCTGCATGTCTGTTTATTTATCTAATTTTGTCTGTCTGTATGTCTATGCACCCAGATTTGCACAACATGAATCACGATATGTGGTTTTTCTTTGGGTGATTTATTACAAAGTTCTACTTCTTAAATTGTAAACACCTCCTTCCCCATAAAACAAGATGGAAGTATTCAGACAAAAAAAAACCCAAAAAACAAACAAATATCTATGTTATATGTGAACATACAGGTGTGTATATGGGACATTTCATCTACTGATATATGTTCCTCATTCTTTGTATTTTCGAGCCATATAAAAGGCACAATTAATGCACTCCTAAATGACCATTTTCATTTAAGATGTCTTTGTATTTCACGATTTCTCATATATTAATTTTTTTCCAGTAGAAGATGACATTGAAGGAAATATAGAGAAGCAACCAAAACTTGGGTCAGTGCAGACAGCAGATCTCCCTAGCAATGGCATCCATGACAACACACAATCTATCAACAAAGGTAAACATTCATAAATATAAAAATATTATTGTCACAAATTATGCTGTACAGTTCAAAACTAGAGATAGTGTGATCAATAACACTGGATTCTTAAAAAAAAAATCAGATCTATGTTTTTTGCCGATAGCTTTTAAAAATATTTGAGACAGTGCATGCAGATTACTTCTAGAAACATTTTTCATAAAAGGATTCTCTACATTAGAGGTACCTTATTGCACTGAAAAAGTCCCTTTAACAGTTTAATTTTTAAGATTGTTGTAACCTTTCTTATTTAGCCACTATGTAGTGAAAAGTATTCAACCACTTATTAAGAGAATTACTAGTTGAAATAGCAGAGTGGTAGAAAAATTGAAATTGAAACATTAGTAATAAAGTAATGAAAAAAATTAGATCACTAGTTTAAAAATAACTAAATAGCTGAAAAGTTACTTAACCACTAGTGGAAATCTTACTAAGAAATAGGAAAATACTATTGAACCACTAGTTGAAGAATTACTAAGTACATGTAGATCAAATTTTAAAGAAACAAGATTCAGATTTGTTAGTTTTTTTGTTGTATGTAACCCGAAGATTATTGTGTTTGTGTCAGTGGCAGAACTAGAGGAGGATGGGCCCCTTTTTCACTACAAAACAAGGCACATATAGATGTTAAGGTTTAAAGAAGTTAAATGATATGAGTAAAACTCCAGAATTAGTACCCAAAATGGCTGAGTATTCCCCCCCCCCCCTTCTCCTTCCATTTTTTTTGGATATCCTGGATTTGCCACTGTATATGGTGACAGTCTATGGAAGAAATTTACAGAATAAAATGTTCAGTAGTAATTTTAGTACTTAACTTAAGTTCATATATCTATCAATTAATTAAGATGGGTTTCAGTTATATCATTTACATGTATAAGACTGGTCAATAATGATTGACATTAACAAGTATTTCTCCATTTTCAGACATTTCTACACAAGAGGTCAGCACCAGTACTGGAGCAGCGAAGACAGAAATGGTGACATCAGTTTCCGCACCTCAGCAAACTACACAGCAAAATTCTCAAAACAAAGAGGTAGGTTTGCTGTAAGATTTATTATTCATTCAATGCATTAAGACTTTCACAAAACATTTAACTCAGTGTTGTTGGGTTTTGTTTTTTATGTGCCTGTACCTTTTCATTTTGGAAAAATTTGGACAAAGTTTGGGAAAAATCAATAAAATTTCCATTGGGAAGGGTCCTTATAATGGACCTGATTTGAAGAAAAAAACACTGAAACTGAGTGAAATATTGCATTCGACTTAGAAGGAATTAAACTATAAATTCAAAATAAATGTAAGCTAAACTTTGAGTTTGCTTGATTATTTACTATTGATTTTTCATGAATATTTCATCAGTTCAATGAAAAGAGGTCAAGGCCAGCATTCACTGGGGTTTCAAATTTTACCTTAATCCTTTAATCTCAGTTTCTTGCAAGATTGTTGTTACTCAATAGTTAAGGTGTTGGCCTTGGGATAGAAGGGATCAGAGTTCAAATCCTGCTAGAACTTATCAGTTTTGCTATTCATTGAAAAGATGGCAAAAACCGTGACTATGTCATATGTCACTTTAGACTTTTGACACATACAACATTCCTAGCTGGTTTTGGCCGCATAGGTCAATACTTTGATACCATGCCCTAATCAGATACTGTGACCATTTATCTGCAATCATCCAGACGTTGCATGAATCAAACAAACAAATCATAATGATGATAATTTATTTTCAGAATTGTGAGAAACCAGTTGTTGTACCATGTCGAATTCCTAACTGCATAACAAGTTCAAGTTGTGAAGAGGAACGTATAGCAGAATATCTGAATCGTAGCGACACAGCAGTTATCTACCCTGAACCTGTCAGTGATCGAGAGGAAGGAGCAGAGGAAGAGGAGGCAGAACAAGGTACTTATTACTGTATTATGTAGCGATAGACTGTGTCACTGAATTCATATAAGGGGGGGGGGAAATATCAACTTAGGGTATTGGTTAAGCACTTGGCTTGCACTGTAGAGGATCTGGGTTTAATTCCTAGGTTGCTCCACTGTGATAAGTTGATCACCTCCTGCTTTGTTGTCATGAGGAGATTGAGAAATTGTTGTGACTTAAAAAACTGCATTCAACCCACCACTCAACTTGCTGAATAATGTAATACATATAGATGTTATGTCATATAGATGTTAAGGAATACATATAGGTTTATAAAATTCACTTCATAAAAACATAAAATTATGGTTCCATCTGTTACAGCATGTTTGATTACACATGGTGTCTGATATGACAAAACCTCTGTATCACAATGGGGAGATCAAAGAGTCAAGGCCTCGGACTTGACTTGGTACTCACATTTATGAAAATCCATTATGAGCTTTTGATTTCTGAATGAATTACCTATACTTTAAAGCTTGCCAGAGAGGAACATTTGCTAGTCATTTCCTAGTTATCCACCTTTCCTTTGCCATTATTTGACAGTTTTCTAGACTATATTAATATGAGAGTTTTCTTCTCTACTAATCACCATACAGGTGAAAAATTTTTAGAGAAAAACTAATTTTACCGGTACAATGAATTTGTTGTGTACACTTAATAGGTTGTTTTATTTTGTTTAGTTAAACTTCGGAAATTAAATGTTGAGATAAGATGTCTTTTATGAAAGTCTTCTTTTTACAGATCCCTCGTTATTATTAGAGGATGAAGAACTGGTACTGAGATGTGCATACTGCGAGCAAACTTTCCATCGGGCATCCATCTTACAGGACCATCTAAAATCCGCCCACCCTGAGAAACCTATTCGGTTCCTGTGCCCGAAGTGCGATGAGAACTTCCATCTGAAATCTCATTTGGATAAACATCTTGCCCTCCATTCACCCACGTCACAGGCGTGTAAAGTTTGTAGCAAAACCTTTGCCAATGTGTACCGTCTACAGCGACACATGATCAGCCATAACGAATCGTCTGACCTCCGCAAGTTTAAATGTCCACAGTGTGGGAAGGCGTTCAAGTTCAAGCATCACCTGAAGGAACATGTGCGTATTCATAGCGGAGAGAAACCATTTGAGTGCTCCAATTGTCACAAGCGATTCAGCCACTCAGGTTCCTACAGCAGTCACATGACCTCCAAGAAGTGTTGGATTGCAGGTCATCATAAAGGTCAAGGTCAGAACAGTTTGTCTGATGGAACATCACCAGCTACCTACTCTGCCTCTCATGCGGTAACCAGTTCCAGTATGCCACCACTCAGCACCATAGCCTCCACGATATCATCACCTAGGTATATGCCAAACCTTCCCTTCATGCATTTCAACCCAGCTGCAGTCAGTTTGCATGGAATATATTCGTCTCCTGCTGGGCCTTTACTTCCAATTACTGCCTACTCCATGGTGCGTCCCAACACGCCACTGAAGACACCCGTTGTGGTACCCCATGCAAAACTTACAGAGAGCCCTGTCACAACCAAATCATCAACGACGGAAGCTACGCCTCAGATCTCTCCAGACGTGAACTGCAACACGCAGCTTGTATCCATACAGAAGACTGATGAAACCGAGGCTGACATCAAACCAGATGTGAAGACTGCTGAGAAACCACAGCCTGTGGTGAAGGTTGAAGACACAGGGAGCAGCAATTGTAAGAAAGAAGATGTTGCAGAAGGGAGCTGTCATTGTAAACATTGTGGTGAACAATTTTCCAGTGCAGTAGAGCAACATCAGCACGAAAGATATCTATGTAAAGCAAACAGAGACATTGTACCTCGTGTATCTTACAGCGATAGTTCAAGGAATTCTCCCTGTAGCACTGTATCTGATGCCAGTCACCATGATACGCCAAACGGTAATCTCAGCGCCATGGAAACAGACGGGGAGGAAGGGGAAGAACTCTACAAAGAAGACGCATCAGGAGATGGGAAGAAGTTCAGAATGCGATCTTTGATCAATGATGAGCAGCTGTCTGTATTGAAGTCTTATTATCAGATGAACCCACGACCTCGCAAGTATGAACTGATACGCATTGGAAATGAGATTGGTTTCTCCAAACGTGTAGTACAAGTGTGGTTCCAGAACATGAGAGCTAGAGATCGACGACAAGGAAAGAATGTGCCGTACTTTCCCTCCATGGCCCGGTTTAAGAGACAGGAGAGCCCATCAGGTCCATGGAAAGACCCAAAAGCCCAGACCTATATACCACTCATTCCTAACCCAAATATGGCTCATAAGGTCAACAATGTTCCTTCCATGCCTAAGGTCAAGGCCTCAGAGGAGCAGCCCCTTGACCTTAGTGTGAAGCCTTGTAAACCTCCTACCGCCCATAGTCAGCAGCCCAGTGGGCCTCGTCATACACCACCTACCAGTGCCATGGAGACACCACATGCAGCACTGAACCTCAGCTTCAAACCAAATGATGCCACCAAGTCCCTCATGCCGGCTCCCTTCAACTCACCCATCTACAAGTATATGCAACAGGAAGGATTGTTTGGACGGCAGTTTCTTGGTCACTCCATGGCAACAAGTGTTCCTAACATGATGCATCCAATCTTTGGTGCTCATCTGTATCCGAGACGTGAACATTTCATGATGAACCATCAAGACCAGCAACCGAAACCGTCAACCGTTCCAGCAAATGAGGCTCATCAAAAGGAGGCTGAAAATCGTCCACATAGCAATATAGAAACTGATGGTGCCTCGAGCAGAAATCTTGTCATAGATGAGAATGGTGATGATTCATCTAATCTTTCCAGCAGTGATGAAAGCGATGTAGACAGCCATTATGCTCAGATGGCCCATGACGCAGCCATGGCAGATGCAACCTTGAACCTGGCAACCTTGGCAGAAGTCAGTTTGTCCCATAGAGCAGCAGCCCTGATCGACAGCAACATGAAGTCCAAACGCCTGCGCAAAAAGTCCTGGCGGCAGGTACAAGCCTATGTCTGTATCAAGTGCTATTGACTTCTTCCTGTAGTTAGTTTTGGGAGCATCTCAAAGGTTTTACCATCAGGTTTTCTCAAGCATGAATTTTCCATCCTTATTTAGTATGCAAATTTCGTAGCATGCATTTGATTGGAGAAACTTTCCATGTTTGAAGTGAAAGTATTTGAAGAAAATTCGGAAGAACTTTTGAGATACCCCCTTTAAGTGTGTTTCTGTTTTGTGATGCAATTCTTAGATTCGGTTGTCATGACTGTGATGTAAGAAGATAAAACCAATCTGTGAATTGTATTCTAAACTAAACATACTTCATAAAGTGATAAGTCTGGAACTCGGGGAGAATATCAAAGATCGTACAAAGAAAGAAGGGGAAGATATCAGACCCATTAACGAGGAGAGTAATAAATTAAAATTTTTATGTTGAGGGGGATAGATAATACAAATTACTGAAAGGAAATGGTAGATATTGGTTTAAATTTAAAGTGAAATTAACTCATTGTGTTCAATTTGGACCAATTACATTACCTGTGAGAGAGAAGGGCTGAAATAACTAACCAATAAAACTGCCTTAAAGGGAGGAGGACTCAAAATAAATAACCAATGAAATTGCCTGTAAGGGAGGAGGATGGGAATAACCAGACTTGTCACTTGTTATTTGCATTTAGAAAAAATAACTTTTCTAACATATTCATATAAAGGTCTGCGCTCATATTCATATAAAGTATTCCTTTAAATTAAGAAAAAAAAATATAAGGTCTTTGCTCTATACTTTCATTGTAGAGATAATCAAATGTTTTTATATATAGAAGACTATTAAGCTCAAATGAAATAGATTAAAAAGTACCAAGAAAGCCTTTCTTGATGGAGTTTGCTGCTTTGAAAAATATTATGGTGTTCCGATACTAAAATAACCAATTGGGGTGGATCACAGGTTGAGGTTTTGAGATGGATTTGTAGGGACTGTTGAAAATGCTTCATTTTATTGATATGGGATACTGAAATTTGATCAGTGTCAACCCATGTGTGAGGGAGTAACTAATGTATGAAAAATATATTTGGGAATTGGATATCTACTGAATTTTGAAAAGAAAAGTGGGATCAGTAATTTCTTACATTATCTTATTGGTGCATTACATTTCATTCAGAAAAAATGCCTTATAGTGAAAATGTCAGCAGCAAATTCCTTTTAAAAGGTCTATCAGTAAAGTTAAAAAAAAAATGTCCAATTTTTATATGATGAGTGTGTTTATAAAATTTGAAGTTCTTTCAAAACTTGAAAAAAAATTACAGCTTTGATATTTCACTGCTCACATTTAAATTTTAACCCACCTTGTATCAGTGTCTTGCTATGAATATTGTTGTCACTGCATCGTTGCCATGACTACTCCCAATTATTACCCATCATGCCACCTTAGTGTATCCCTCCATGTCTTGGACACTCTGACCTTTTTGACCTTTGCACTTTGAAGGTTACTGATGCATGAATGACCTCTGCACTACTTTGTCGTTTGAAGGAAAAAAAAGAATGTTGAAGAATTTAGACTTTTTTTCATAGTTAAGTCAAAATAGGAGAAAACTAACACTAGAATGTTTTTGGAAGTGATTTCTGGATGGTTTATTAGTGTGCTATTCACTGTTATTTTCAAACAGATTAATTCTTTACCAGTCAGAGAATTGTTTAGTGTTTGTTAGTTTGAGATTTATTATTTTGTTCGTTAATCTGAGACTGATTGATTGTTCGTTTGAGAATTTTTTTCACTGTGTTGTTAGATGAGATATAGTAATACTGATAACATACTAATCTCTGACGATTTTTGAAGCTGTCTACAAACTCAGTGAGGAACTCTCCAAGTAAGTGTTATATGTGTGAAGAAGTGAAGTCAAAATAGTGTAGAATTCCAGAAAACTCAAACTAAGTTTTTGCAAGTTAAGGTGAGCCTGACTTTGTATAGTGAATTTGCGTCAAGACATGTCAGCTTAGAATCGTCGCAAGGAATTTAGAAAGACTTTCAAGGAAAGTCTTTAAAAGAAAAATGACAATCATTTGTAATAGGCAGATTGAAAAATTGGCAATTAACAATAGCTATAAGTGTGACTTGAACCCAGAACTCTGCTGTTATTGTGCAGATGAGGGCCATATCCCAGCCTGCCTCATTTTTAAGTGCATTATGACAGTAATTGTTTGATTTTAGATTTTCCTCGATAGTTTTCAGTTAGGTTAAATCTCAAGGTCATTTTCTCAAGTTTTCATTATCTACAGGTCAAGGTCCGTTGGTAATTAATATATTCTTATAATATTCATTGTACACAACCACTAAGGTATGATTGGGTGCCATGGCAACATGAGGTGGTTTACTATATAAAAGATCCTTCTTATCTCAAGATGCCATGAAGTCAAAGTTATGTCCTCCTGTCAAGATCAAACTTGACACAAATTTTTTTAAAAGGCATCATAGGTCTAAATATGAAGGTTGCGAAATATGTCCCTACACTTTTTAGTACATGAAAACTCTACTAAACATAAAAGTAACCTATTCTTTTGATCTGCAGATGGAGGCAGAGGAAGTCCAAATGGATTTAGAAGATTCGCTCCTAGATGAAGATCATCCACTACGTAAAAAGAGACGCAGCTGGAAAGGTCATAAGGTTGATTCTGACGAGGGAATGTATGCATGTGACCAATGCAAGAAGATGTTCAGCAAACAGAGTTCCTTGGCCAGACATAAATATGAACATTCAGGTAAAAACCAAAACCAAAGTAGAATATGGGAATTCCAAGATATGCATCCACTTCATATTTTACATACTTTTTCATGAAATGTTAGACATTAAATTTCTGGCATGGTATAATAGGGTACAACTGTAATGACAAATTTTGTAATAGAACTGAAGAGGACAACTGTCTGTACAATACTATGACACATTTCTACCATACAAAATGAAAATCACTATAGTACAACTCTTATTTTCATCACTATGAAGAATTTCTATAAGAGCTGTTGTACCTCTTTATGTCATATTGGACCCAGAATGCCATACCTTTCACTTCAGTCGAATCACTGATGTGTATCTCGGAAGTCCCTTATTGAGATAATGAAATACCGCGTACCTGTGTTTCGCTGGGTTGTCAGCCCAAGGTAGTAGAACATCCATGCGACAGTTGAACAGTTCTGGATTCAAGCTTCAGTCAAACCTTTCTTTTATATCAATGTTTCATTTACCAAACTTAATGTCATTGACTTTCAGTAGGCCATTTTAATCAAGTGATTTGTCTGCCTTGATAAGAAGTCTTTTTTTTTTGCTGATCACTGTGAAATATATAAAAGAGACTGCTAACATACATTTTGATTGGTTAAAAAATTAGGGGTATATCCCATCCCCCAAATTTTTTTCTTCTGACAATGTAATTTCCTGTGTTTTACTAATCGTGATGTGATGTTGAGAAATAGTGCAGACATAAGGTACCAATTTCTGAGAATATAAAACAAGTTTGAAAGGAATTAAATGAAAGGGAATGAATCCAATATATTTTTTTTTCTGACAGGTGCCCGCCCCTTTACATGTGAGATTTGTGCCAAGGCATTTAAGCACAAGCATCACCTTACTGAGCATCGCAGGCTCCATTCTGGGGAGAAACCATTCGTGTGCAATAAATGTGGCAAGCGCTTCTCCCATTCCGGATCCTACAGTCAGCATATGAATCATCGCTACAAATACTGCAAACCCATGAGGAACGACGATGGATTCAACTCCATGTAGAGTTCTTTGCCCTTTGATGACTTTCTATTGCAAATCTCAGAAGAAATGGTGACAGAGTTCTGTGCCAACTGTTGTCATAACTGAATGCTGAAAATAGAATAAGTACCATGTTGAATGCAGGTTTTCGGGCACTCTGTATTTAGTGCTGATTTTGATGTAATAGTGCAATTTTGAATTTTTTAATTTGAAAGTGCTCCTTAGGTTCTCAGTATTTATTACATTTTTAAAGAAAATGAATTAGAAATATTGTTTCATGTGTAAGGAGTACAAACGTCCTTGACCTTGTTGTTTTCAGTCTTCTTTGTTACTTTGATCTTGATGAACAACATTCCTAAAACTGCGCAAATATTCCAGGATTTTTCTACTGCAGAAATTGTTTGTGTTTACTCTGAATGTTGAATCACAATTTTTTTTTCATAAACTTCATAAAATATCGGTCAAACGTTTTAGAACTTGAGTTTCAACCTTTGCTAGCTAAAGTATGACGTGTCAGAGAAAGAGTTGATAGTTATCTACCCCTAGCTCCAGGATTATTAAGGATACTGCTGTTAAATTTTGTTTTAATAGAGTTTTTAATATTTACTCATCCATGACCATTTCATATCTTGTTTGTCTCATTTTGACATTTATTGTCGAGTAACTTTATGATATATGTAGTCCGTATTTGTACATATTTTTGATGGGACCAAGATGTCTATATGTTGTAAATTTTATCATGTGATTGCCATATGCCAATCATAAATCATGTCTCTGAATATAAATGGCTTCCATATCTATGTCATAGGTAATCCAATCATATACTGGTCAAAGTATTATCCACCAATCAGAGGTAGGGATGTTACCTACCAATCAGTACCTGATGTTGAATACTCAAATTGTCCAATCAGAATACAATGTCAATAATATGATGTATATATATATATTCAGATTATCCAATCAAATACCATTTTGATATATAACCTTCTTCAATTATCCAATCAAATATCTGTTTTGCTTGTATGATGTAAATAATTGTGATATATCATTTTTTGTCTGCATATTATATAAGCAACGTTTTACATTTTACTTTCAATGTACCCAGATGTTCTCAATATACAACGTTCAAAGTCTCTACAGTGTTCATTATTAACACAGCTTTCATTTTTTTGAAGAGTTGACATTAACATTTCTTGATATGCTCAATACAAATTATATTTTCATTTTCATTTCAAATTGTCATGGTCTCTTCCTTATATAACTCTGATACATATTTTCTCCATATTGTTAAAGTTTTAAAAAGATAAAGTCAGAATTACTTTTCAGTCAGCTTTTAATTCATTACCTAACACGTTTATCATACTTTTGATTACTCTAAGGATCCTTGCAAATCGATTCAAGGTAGGCAGAATTCATGTAAAAAATATAAACCGTTATTAATGTAATATTTTCGTAACTTTTCAAATCAGTTTAAGCTTATTAGAACATAGACTTTATATGCTCGAGTAAACTAGATTCCACTATATTGAACAGTATTGTATGTGCTTTTAAATGTATCTAGCCGTTCTCTGTACTCTGTACTCTGTACTCGTCAGGCACTGAAGTATTATTGTTGACCTACATTTATTAATGTCAAAAGTCATACTTTCTCTGTATTATGTAAACGAAATCAAAAGCTTGTTGATGGCATACAAATTAGCAGATTTCCTCATACATGCATATTACTTTTGTGAAATATTTAATTTTACTAAGATGATATATTTAATGAATCATAATACTCATTTTTAACCATTTTCTGATTTTTTTGCAGTATTATTGATAATTTTGAATTTCTCCAAAACCATATTTATAGTTAAAGAATATTTTTAACTGAATTTACCTAAAGAAGGATCTAATAGAGTGATTTGTCTGCCCTTGTTAAGAATGCCTCTTACTTTGTGCATATCGCAGTGAGGTGCATAAAAGTGATTGCTTCTTGGTGAACCATATGTAACAATGGTCAATTGACAATATGAGTAAATTGAGTAAACTGAATTAACAGTTATAGTACCACTTTTATAGCAATCCTTTTGCGCTTCCATGAATTCCTTATTAAAAAGTGCAGATAGTTCAACTTATTAAATTGTTCTTTTGCTTGACATCTGAAAGCATTTGTAAATATGATAGAGTTCTTTGCATTGTGATTTGTGAACTTTTATATATAAGTGATGTGATTGGTTGATAGATATTGATGTTGATTGGTTGGTGAGAGCACGTGAGCTGATTGGTTGAGAGGTGTATAAATTTTTAACGTGATTGGCTGAGTGTGAGAAATGTTTATATTCTGTTCCAATTAATTTGTGTCTTAATTTCCTTATACCTGGTTTTAATGTAGATCTTCCATGGATGGACAGATCTAAATTTAAAAACTGTCAACAAGAATATTCATGTCTGCCTTCTGTGCCAAAGTTTCTGGGTGTATGCCCAACTAAGTGAATTCATTTGTGCCAAATCACACTCACATTTTGTTATGTTCTTCTGCCCATATCTTACTAATTTTCACCTTTCCTATAACATTACCATACTAACTCCAAATGTTGAATGAATTTTTCTCTTTCTGAAAATTTTTAAATTTGTCATTCAGGATTTCAAAATATCCCCCTCTTTTTTTGAACTTGTCCTTGATTGAATGAGTGGAGTGTTTGTTAAAATTTCTATTACCAGCATCAAAGTAGCAATCAAATTTGATGTGAAAAATTTCAAAACCTTACTTGATTTCTGAGTATAGAGAAGTCAAAATAATTTTTTTCTTAAGAGCAATACATGCTTTGATGCTGGTAGAACGTTGTATATATAAATATAACCATGGTAACTTAGTTACCGACATCTGCCACATCAGTATTAATTGACTACGTCTTCCGTGTATCCAAAGTCTTCCCATGGTTAACCAGGTAACCCCACCCCCCTCCTCCATACCTTGTCATAGAGTAGTATATTAGTCCCGGTTTGTAGTTAGAAATTATTTTTGAAAACTAGATTATTTTGAAATTATTTAAATTGCAAAAAGTTTTTTTCTTTAAAAGAGGGTATTAGGCCAGTTTGGTATTGAATTTGATTCCAAGTTTTGCATTCTTAACAAACTAAGTATATTTTTTAAAATATTACTTGAAATTTATTGATTTATGTAAGTGGTATTTTATTTTCATATAAAAATTTTGTTCAGATTATACTGAGTTAAATCTACTTCAATGTTCCTAAAGAATTTTAAAATCCTTTTTTTGTTTTAATTTTACCCCGGTCACTAACTCCGTTGTTTCCCCATAGTGTAAATAATATATCTGTAAGTACCAGTGTTTGTAGATGTTTGTAAATATATTCCTCACCATTCTTACTTTACAATGCGAGATGCATTTACCTATTCCATGTTGCCAAACTTTCATCAGCATCCCCTATCTTCTGAATCTTGATTCTATAGAATCATTCTGTAGGGGAGAAAATTAGAAAAGTTACCAGTTGTCTAAGGATAGATAACCCTCTATCATATTCATGCTGGATATGGAGAGAATTATCTTTTCCTAGATTGTGGATTGTGTTGTGTTTAGCTATTATAGTTTCAGTTAAGTCAAAAATAGCTTTGTATTTCTTTAAAATTTTATGGATGCTGTTTTATTTTAGATAAAACCTCAATTTGTTCTGACATTGTGGTTATATTCTCTTAATATCCCTATGTGCCATTTCATGTTCTCCAGAGAGTTTCTCGCACTGTTTCGAAATCTCAGCAAATATCCTGTTTGTAATGTTAAAATCTCTTTCAATCTCCCGGCATGCCACTTTTCAGTCCCAATGGTATTCCCTTTTAACTAGTTTTCCCATAGTGCCAAACTGAAAACATACACTGTTTATTGCATAATGAGATTTCTAATGCTTCCATACTAGCAGTATTCTCCTTTGTGCCAAAGGAAATCTATAATATTTCCCCATGTGTAAGTATTTATTACTCTTGTTAGTATTTATTTTTAAGACAGCTGTTTTCTGGTCTTCCTTTTTTGTGCCAAATTTCATGAAAATCTCTTTTGTTTTAGAATTCTCAGAAATATAACAGAATTTGTTTTTTCTATCAGATTTTTCACAATTTTTACATTTTTAGAAATAAATTGTAAGAAGTAGTAAATAAAGTTGATAATTCCTGAGATAAAAACATGAAAAATAAAACTTTCGTCTGAAACTTAATAGAAATCTTTAAGCATAGTCAGACTAGTGTACCAAACGACTTCAGTGTTATATGCTTTGGATGCTTTATCATGTCCCCTTGCATTATTTGTGTCTGCTATTTGTAAATATTTTTAACCTATATATATATATATATCTTTTTTTTTAAGTCTTCCACATTATTTCAGTTGGGATAAATTTATCTCCCCTGAGATGGAGACTTACAGGCATGGAGCTACGCAATCAAACTGTATATATTTTGAGAGAATCTGTGTGAACGTATAAGGGGAGAGAAGTGTGGAAGTGTGTGGTCTGTACTGTGTGAACGTAGAAGGGGAGAGAAGTGTGGAAGTGTGTGGTCTGTACTTGTGAAGTGTTAAGTCTTGCTTTGGACTATATACAAATGCTTTCAGATGTTACAAATTTTCTTTATTGTGATTATTTAATTATTTATATTCATTGTTCAGAGAATTCTAGTCTAGTGTAAGGAATCTAGTCACAATTAAGTCTCAGTCAATATGAAGTGATATCGACTGGACAATCGATATTTTATATTGCCAGTGCCACATCTATCTATTTATCAGTATTATATTACTCCCACCTAATTTTATTTCTTAAATTCATAGTGTCACATCTATACTACCAGTATATATTCTAGGCAATATGAATCATTATTACCTTACTGCCCTATTTTTACAGTATTATACTTCCCAGGCAATATGAACTCATATTCCCCTGTGCCACGTCTTTTTATATGTCATATAATAATCTCTAGAATGTAGATACTTCTGTTTCCCTTGTGCCACATATACAATACAGTATTATATCTACCAGTCATGTCATATATAAGATATCGTATGTAGTTATTGAGTGTTAATCTAGTCAGAGATGTAAAATTGTCATACACTTGAGGTCTGTTTTGATTTTGTTCTATAATACTCAATTTTCATTATCACATCATAATCTTTATATTTCATAAAAAGAGGTTCTGACATTCCAAAATTCATATAATATTCCATTTTGTACTTTTATCTTTCGTTCAGTATTTCACAAAAAAACAGAATAGTAAATTTTGTCAAACACCCTTTTTCAGGCTAAATGAACAAAGATAAGTAACTCTTGCATGTACTTCAGCAATGTGTCTGTATTCTTGCCATATTGTACATATGTATACCCTGTATTCTGCTACACTGATATACAGCATTATGCTCTAGTCATAGTAGGGGGCAGATCCAAATATTTCTATGCACAGGAGAGCATATAATCTTACAATATTGTATGACATTCAACTTTGAACAATGTTCCATATTGTAATTTTAGAATTTGAAGAGTATTTTTTCCTCTCTCTTTCTTACCTCGTTTTATTTTTTCCTTTCATTTATTGATTTATAAAAAATTCTGGCAAATTTCTAATTTTTTTTCTAGGGGTAACGGGGAGTGGGGGTTTTGTAGGGAAGGTTTGGATCTGCCCACTTTACATGAAAATATGTCCTAGTTATGGTGTATACACATGTTATTTAATTATGTTGATATGTTTATTACATATTTTATTTCAATTAAGTCTGTAGTTAAATGTAGCATTGTGTATAGATGATGTTGTCTACAAAATTTAGTGTTTAAGAGAGAGAGAGAGAGAGAAAGAGAGAGAGAACACCCACTAACTACAGAGAGAGAAAGAGAGAGAGAGAAAATGAATATTGTCTTATATAAAAGACATAAAGGGAAGAACACTGTCTCATTGAATAGAGAGAGAGAGAGAGAGAAAGAGTGTGAGTGAAAAGGGTGAAATATCCATGGTAATTGAGTTTTGGATAAAGAAGGGAAACACCATGGTGGTCTATTATAGATAAACATATGCTACATAGATAAGAAAGTCATGGCCTCTGGTACAGTATAGATGAATACTAAGTATATGTTTAAGGGCAAAGATAACCAAGGTTATTTTCTTATAGATAGAGAAAACCATGGTTATTATTTTTGGACATCCATGGTTATGAATAGAGTGGAAAAAATGTTATTTTCTTGTAGGTAGAGAAAAATCATGACTATTTTGTAATGAATAGAAAAAATCATGGGTGTTTTGATAAAAAAAGTAGTTTGTTGACTATGGGTAGAGAAACCACAGTTATTTGATATGAGTAGATAAAAACCAGTTATATCATTATTAAGAAAACCAATGCCAGTAGTTTGTTACAGATTGAGAAACCAGTGGTGGTTAATTTATTAGACAAAACCATGGTTATTTTTGTTATTATAGGAGAAAACCATGGTAATTATGTATTTTACAATGTAAATTAGCATAAAGATTCCTGATCTGTAGATATGCATGTTCTTACCATATTTATAAAGTTTTAGATGAAGATTTTAGAGAAGTTATGAAATAAAATGCTACATGTTGACTTTGACTGTCTCAAAATAAATTCATAGATTAAAGAGTACTAATGTAGATGGGGTTTCTGTTGTTTTTATCTTACAAGTGTCGTAAGTAATAGAATAACTAGGACAGATATATCAACAAACAGAAGCACTCTGTCTTTGTCACAGATTCAACTGCTAAATGGGTTATAATGTTACTCCAGAATCAGCAGTTACAGATTAAGCTCCTAAGTGGGCTATAATGCTACTCTGGAATTAGCTGTCACTGATTAAGCTCCTAAATGGGTTACAATGCTACTCTGGAATTAGCTGTCACAGATTAAGTGGTAAATTGGTTACAATGCTACTCTGGAATTAGCTGTCATTGATTAAGTGGTAAATAGGTTACAATGCTACTCTGGAATTAGCTGTCACAGATTAAGCTCCTAAGTGGGTTACAATGCTACTCTGGAATTAGCTGTCATTGATTAAGTTGTTAAATAGGTTACAATGCTACTCTGGAATTAGCTGTCACAGCTTCAGCTGCTAAATGGGTTATAAAGCTACTCTGGAATTAGCTGTCACAGATCAAGCTGCTGAATGGGTTATAATGCTACTCTGGAATTAGCTGTCACAGATTAAGCTCCTAAGTGGGTTATAATGCTACTCTGGAATTAGCTGTCACAGATTAAGCTGCTAAATAGGTTACAATGTTACTCTGGAATTAGCTGTCACAGATCAAGCTGCTGAATGGACTATAATGCTACTCTGGAATTAGCCGTCACAGATCAAGCTGCTGAATGGGCTATAATGCTACTCTGGAATTAGCTGTCACAGATTAAGCTCCTAAGTGGGTTATAATGCTACTCTGGAATTAGCTGTCACAGATTAAGCTGCTAAATAGGTTACAATGTTACTCTGGAATTAGCTGTCACAGATTAAGCTGCTAAATGGGTTACAATGCTACTCTAGAATTAGCTGTCACAGATCAAGCTGCTGAATGGGCTATAATGCTACTCTGGAATAAGCTGTCACAGATTAAGCTCCTAAGTGGATTATAATGCTACTCTGAAATTAGCTGTCACAGATTAAGCTCCTAAGTGGATTATAATACTACTCTGAAATTAGCTGTCACAGATTAAGCTCCTAAGTGGATTATAATGCTACTCTGGAATTAGCTGTCACAGATCAAGCTGCTAAATGGGTTATAATCTGGAATTAGCAGTCACAGATCAAGCTGCTAAATGGGTTATAATGCTACTCTGGAATTAGCTGTCATTGATTAAGTTGTTAAATAGGTTACAATGCTACTCTGGAATTAGCTGTCACAGATCAAGCTGCTAAATGGGTTATAATGCTACTCTGGAATTAGCTGTCACAGATCAAGCTGCTAAATGGGTTATAATGCTACTCTGGAATTAGCTGTCACATATTAAGCTCCTAAGTGGATTATAATGCTACTCTGGAATTAGCTGTCACAGATCAAGCTGCTAAATGGGTTATACTCTGGAATTAGCTGTTGCAAATTAAGCTGCTAAATGGGTTATAATGCTACTCTGGAATTAGTTGTCACAGATTAAGCTGCTAAATGGGTTACAATGCTACTCTGGAATTAGCTGTCACAGATCAAGCTGCTAAATGGGTTACAATGCTACTCTGGAATTAGCTATCATTGATTTAGTTGGTAAATGGGTTACAATGCTACTCTGGAATTAGCTGTCATTGATTAAGTTGGTAAATGGCTTATAATGCTACTCTGGAATTAGCTGTCACAGATTAAGCTGCTAAATGGGTTATAATGCTATCCTGGAATTAGCTGTCACAGATTAAGCTGCTAAATGGGTTATAATGCTACTCCGTAATTAACTCTTTCATGTCTAAGCCACATTTCACTGAAACAAAGGTACAATATATCCAACCTACAACAGGTGCTCTTTACGAGATCCACACTTTGAAGCAAGCAACTATGACGTGAATTACGAAAGAAACAGGTGAGATGGAAATCTGGAAATCGCTTCATCCAGAACACCAACACAGATGAATTATATTCACAAGAAAATGTTATTGTGTTATTCAGCCTTTTGACTGAAGTATGGTCCATAAACTTGCAAAGTTTGAGTAGATGTAAAATAAGGAGGATGGAATGTGGCATTCACCACAAGGTACTCATTGAATATTAATGGAATGTCAAGAGGATAAGCGCCTCCTGTTTGGATAGCCATACTAGCCAAGAAATATAGTATTATTCCAGGTTATACGATATGACGTGTAATGTGTAAACAAATGCAGAAATAACGCACTATGACTCCCCCCTTTCCCCGTTTATCAAGGTGTGAAAAATCGTCAACAACATTGTAAAATTTTATACATGTACACAACATTTTTCTTTTTTTTTTTTTCACGTGCAATGGAATAGAATTTTATCTTAGTCAGGAGGCATTGTAACCAAATAATTGGTAATTTGTACTTAATATAGATTTATGGTTAATCTTGTATTGATAATTAATTGGGTTTTTATTATACAGACAAATTATACAGAGCTTATCGTGACAAAAATTGTTAAAAATCCATTTTGTTAGCCATCGGATTCTTTCCTTGTGTAGCAAGCAGAAGAAAAAGATGTGACCGAAACTGGGAATCGAACCCAGAACCTTTCGCCATCAAGACGGACGATCGCACCATTGAGCTATCCGGGCTGATAGCCGTCTGACATACTCCTCCCCTGCCAGCTAGAGGTTTCCAACCGTGAAAATGAGGCACACAACAACTCAAAGATCGTAACCTTCACAGCGCAGAAACAAACATGCAACTCATGAGGGCTGGCCATGGCACTAAATGTTACAGGCAGGTGAAAAAGATGTGGCTAAACCCGGGAATCGAACCAAGGAACTTCCTCTATCAAAGCGGAAGCTTTCACCATTGAAATATATCCGAGCAGATATCCGCCCGTCACACTTGCACTTACTTCTTCAATCGTCTTTTTTCTCGATTTTCGTTCATAAACGGATTTAAAAAATTGAATCGTTGGCTCTCAAAAAAGTACTCTAGGAAAGTATAGCTGGTGCAATGCGACTTTGATATTCACAGCAATTTACCCCATGGTGGATAGAGGTAAGATAATGTGAATGAGAGGAGTAAACGTCTCCGAGAGTGCACAAAACACTCGAACCCCATTACGATGAAGGGAAGTGTCGGTGTGACGTCCTATTACGATGAAGGGAAGTGTCGGTGTGACGTCCTATTACGATGAAGGTAAGTGTCGGTGTGAAGTCCGATTACGATGAAATGAAGTATCGGTGTGACGTCCTATTACGATGAAGGGAAGTGTCGGTATTATGTCACATTACGATGAATGGAAGTGTTGGTGTGATGTCACGTTACGATGAAGGGAAGTGTCGGTGTGATGTCACATTATGATGAAGGAAAGTGTCGGTGTGATATCACGTTACCATGAAGGGAAGTGTCGGTGTGATGTCATGTTACGATGAAGGGAAGTGTCGATGTGATGTCATATTACGATGAAGGGAAGTGTCGACGTGATGTCACGTTACGATGAAGGGAAGTGTCGGTGTGACGTCCTATCACGATGAAGGGACGTGTCGGTGTGAAGTCCTATTACGATGAAGGGAAGTGTCGGTGTGACGTCCTATTACGATGAAGGGAAGTGTCGGGGTGAAGTCCTATTACGATGAAGGTAAGTGTCGGTGTGAAGTCCTATTACGATGAAGGTAAGTGTCGGTGTGACGTCCTATTACAATGAAGGGAAGTGTCGGTGTGACGTCCTATTACGATGAAGGGAAGTGTCGGTGTGAAGTCCTATTACGATGAAGGGAAGTGTCGGTGTGACGTCCTATTACGATGAAGGGAAGTGTCGGTGTGATGTCACGTTACGATGAAGGGAAGTGTCGCTGTGATATCACATTATGATGAAGGGAAGTGTCGGTGTGATGTCAAGTTACGATGAAGGGAAGTGTCGGTGTGATGTCATGTTACGATGAACGGAAGTGTCGATGTGATGTCATATTACGATGAAGGGAAGTGTCGTCGTGATGACACGTTACGATGAAGGGAAGTGTCGGTGTGAAGTCCTATTACGATGAAGGGAAGTGTCGGTGTGACGTCCTATTACGATGAAGGTAAGTGTCGGTGTGACGTCCTATTACGATGAAGGGAAGTGTCGGTGTGAAGTCCTATTACGATGAAGTGAAGTGTCGGTGTGACGTCCTATTACAATGAAGGGAAGTGTTGGTGTGACGTCCTATTATGATGAAGGGAAGTGTCGGTGTGACGTCCTATTACGATGAAGGTAAGTATCGGTATTATGTCACATTATGATGAATGGAAGAGTCGGTGTGATGTCACGTTACGATGAAGGGAAGTGTCGGTGTGATGTCACATTACGATGAAGGGAAGTGTCGGTGTGATGTCACGTTACGATGAAGGGAAGTGTCGGTGTGGTGTCATGTTACGATGAACGGAAGTGTCGATGTGATGTCATATTACGATGAAGGGAATTGTCGACGTGATGTCACGTTACGATGAAGGGAAGTGTCGATGTGACGTCCTATTACGATGAAGGGAAGTGTCGGTTTTATGTCACATTATGATGAATGGAAGAGTCGGTGTGATGTCACGTTACAATGAAGGGAAGTGTCGGTGTGATGTCACATTATGATGAAGGGAAATGTCGGTGTGATGTCACGTTACGATGAACGGAAGTGTCGATGTGATGTCATATTACGATGAACGGAAGTGTCGATGTGATGTCATATTACGATGAAGGGAAGTGTCGACGTGATGTCACGTTACGATGAAGGGAAGTGTCGGTGTGACGTCCTATCACGATGAAGGGAAGTGTCGGTGTGACGTCCTATAACGATGAAGAGAAGTGTCGGTGTGAAGTCCTATTACGATGAAGGTAAGTGTCGGTGTGACGTCCTATTACGATGAATGGAAGTGTTGGTGTGAAGTCCTATTACGATGAAGATAAGTGTCGGTGTGACGTCCTATTACAATGAAGGGAAGTGTCGGTGTGATGTCACATTATGATGAAGGGAAGTGTCGGTGTGACGTCCTATTACGATGAAGGGAAGTGTCGGTGTGATGTCACGTTACGAAGAAGGGAAGTGTCGGTGAGATGTCACGTTACGATGAAGGGAAGTGTCGGTGTGATGTCATATTACGATGAAGGGAAGTGTCGATGTGAAGTGCTATCACGATGAAGGAAAGTGTTGGTGTGAAGTCCTATTACGATGAAGGTAAGTGTCGGTGTGACGTCCTATTACGATGAAGGGAAGTGTCGGTGTGAAGTCCTATTACGATGAAGGTAAGTGTCGGTGTGACGTCCTATTACGATGAAGGGAAGTGTCGGTGTGAAGTCCTATTATGATGAAGGTAAGTGTCGGTGTGACGTCCTATTACGATGAAGGTAAGTGTCGGTGTGACGTCCTATTATGATGAAGGGAAGTGTCGGTATGAAGTCCTATTACGATGAAGGGAAGTATCGGTGTGACGTCCTATTACGATGAAGGGAAGTGTCGGTGTGAAGTCCTATTACGATGAAGGGAAGTATCGGTGTGACGTCCTATTACGATGAAGGGAAGTGTCGGTGTGACGTCCTATTACGATGAATGGAAGTGTCGGTGTGAAGTCCTATTACGATGAAGATAAGTGTCGGTGTGACGTCCTATTACAATGAAGGGAAGTGTCGGTGTGATGTCACATTATGATGAAGGGAAGTGTCGGTGTGACGTCCTATTACGATGAAGGGAAGTGTCGGTGTGATGTCACGTTACGAAGAAGGGAAGTGTCGGTGAGATGTCACGTTACGATGAAGGGAAGTGTCGGTGTGATGTCATATTACGATGAAGGGAAGTGTCGATGTGAAGTGCTATCACGATGAAGGGAAGTGTTGGTGTGAAGTCCTATTACGATGAAGGTAAGTGTCGATGTAACGTCCTATTACAATGAAGGGAAGTGTCGGTGTGAAGTCCTATTACGATGAAGGTAAGTGTCGGTGTGACGTCCTATTACGATGAAGGGAAGTGTCGGTGTGAAGTCCTATTACGATGAAGGTAAGTGTCGGTGTGACGTCCTATTACGATGAAGGGAAGTGTCGGTGTGAAGTCCTATTACGATGAAGGTAAGCGTCGGTGTGACGTCCTATTACGATGAAGGTAAGTGTCGGTGTGACGTCCTATTATGATGAAGGGAAGTGTCGGTGTGAAGTCCTATTACGATGAAGGGAAGTATCGGTGTGACGTCCTATTACGATGAAGGGAAGTGTCGGTGTGAAGTCCTATTACGATGAAGGGAAGTATCGGTGTGACGTCCTATTACGATGAAGGGAAGTGTCGGCGTGATGTCACGTTACGATGAAGGGAAGTGTCGGTGTGACGTCATATTACGATGAAGGTAAGTGTCGGTGTGACGTCCTATTACGATGAAGGTAAGCGTCGGTGTGACGTCCTATTACGATGAAGGGAAGTGTCGGTGTGAAGTCCTATTACGATGAAAGGAAGTATCGGTGTGACGTCCTATTACAATGAAGGGAAGTGTCGGTGTGATGTCACGTTACGATGAAGGGAAGTGTCGGTGTGATGTCACGTTATGATGAAGGGTAGTGTCGGTGTGATGTCATGTTACGATGAAGGGAAGTGTCGGTGTGAAGTCCTATTACGATGAAGGGAAGTATCGGTGTGACGTCCTATTACAATGAAGGGAAGTGTCGGTGTGATGTCACGTTACGATGAAGGGAAGTGTCGGTGTGATGTCATGTTATGATGAAGGGAAGTGTCGGTGTGTTGTCACGTTACGATGAAGGGAAGTGTCAGTGTGATGTCACGTTACGATGAAGGGAAGTGTCGCTGTGATGTCACATTATGATGAAGGGTAGTGTCGGTGTGATGTCACGTTACGATGAAGGGAAGTGTCGGTGTAATGTCATGTTATGATGAAGGGTAGTGTCGGTGTGATGTCACGTTACGATGAAGGGAAGTGTCGGTGTGATGTCACATTATGATGATGGTAAGTGTCGGTGTGATGTCACGTTACGATGAAGGGAAGTGTCGGTGTGATGTCACGTTATGATGAAGGGTAGTGTCGGTGTGATGTCACGTTATGATGAAGGGAAGTATCGGTGTGATGTCACGTTACGATGAAGGGAAGTGTCGGTGTGACGTCCAATTACAATGAAGGGAAGTGTCGGTGTGATGTCACGTTACGATGAAGGGAAGTGTCGGTGTGATGTCACGTTATGATGAAGGGAAGTGTCGGTGTGATGTCACGTTACGATGAAGGGAAGTGTCGGTGTGATGTCACGTTATGATGAAGGGTAGTGTCGGTGTGATGTCATGTTACGATGAAGGGAAGTGTCGGTGTGATGTCACGTTATGATGAAGGGAAGTGTCGGTGTGATGTCACGTTACGATAAAGGGAAGTATCGGTGTGACGTCCTATTACAATGAAGGGAAGTGTCGGTGTGATGTCACGTTACGATGAAGGGAAGTGTCGGTGTGATGTCACGTTACGATGAAGGGAAGTGTCGGTGTGATGTCACGTTATGATGAAGGGTAGTGTCGGTGTGATGTCATGTTACGATGAAGGGAAATGAAAAAAATTTTCGTATATACATGTAGCATCAATCATGAAACAACTGTCATGTTTTAAAATTTGAATTTACTTGGGGTCGGTAAATTCATACAAAATCTAAAATTGTCATTTTTGTTTTGTATTTACCACCCCCATGTAAATTCAAAATTTATAACATGACACAACTATAATTCAATAAAAGGTGCTTTTCACTCCCTCCCTATTTTTCCGTGTTTTCAGTTTAAACAATAGAATTCGCTGAACCCTGCAATTTCAGCAGTCTTACTTTCACCATCTCTTCCAATGTATTCGTGGTTATAGTTCCTTTCCTCATTAAGTCCATTGCCCTGCCCCTTTTTATAAGTTTCCCTCTTCCACTCATTGTTATTGCCCCGGGGTCATTGACCTCTGACGTATAATAATCAGCTGATCCTGAATTCAGTGTTTTGTTGATTGAGACCAGTGATTCAGCCTGCTTGAACTTGTTTAACATTAAGCACATAATGTTAATTCCTCCTTATATGAACCAACTAGATCCAGAAAATTACAAGAAAAGTGGGTGGGGGGTGGGGGGTTGCTTCAGTATAAAAGTGAAAACTGTCATAAAAAGGGCTATCAGTCTATATTTGCTATTTGCATTTCAAAGTAAGTTTCGGATGTGGAATAAATGAGAGAGAGAGAGAGAGAGAGAATAAACACACACTAACTGGAATTACTATTATACTATTATTGGTCAAATATAGCCGTATACTTCAGGGTCTGGCGCCATAAACTGAGAAGATACTTAGAATTAAACTCAGTAAAATCCAAACCACAGTTATTAATTCATTGTTGAACAGAAAAATACAAAGTTCTGATTTAAGTTTATCCTGGCACCGGACCCAGGACACTTGAAGCCCCCTTCTTTCAAGACCCGCTCTTGCCTTGCCAACAGAGAATAAGGTCATTCAACTCTGATAGAAATCATCTGTTCCCAATTAAGCGCGTGATTTTGAATGTGACCGGATTTGTTTTAATTACTCTTGGTGATAAAATGTTGAGATTAATTATTTTGTAGGTGTTTTAACATCAACCCTTCCGTGTATACACATTGTATGCACTGTAAAAACCAAATGTTTATACATCTGCTGGAATATTCGATTACGACTGCATTTATTTTCACGTTTGTTCTCGTAGAATCTTCTGATTAAATAACGTAAATTCAATCCTTTCCCCTTTATATAACCCCCCCCCCCCCCAAAAAAAAAAAAAAACAAAAAAAAAAAAAAAAAAAAAAAAAAACCAAACAAACAAACAAATACAAAAATAATTGAAATAATAAATCCTGATTCTCACTAGTATATAAGGTGGTTCGAAAGTATCATATTCGTGGTCTACTTGTCACAGTTTTATGTATACGATGTTATACATGTGTTACACTAATATTTAAAACATTTTATATGTTGAAACATTGTAAATTATTATAATAATGTTTCAACATATAAAATGTTTTAAATATTAGTGTAACACATGGACTAAAAAGCCAAAATCGACCCATTGCTAATATCTCCATACATTAAAAAAAGCGTGTAGGAAAAACCTAACTTTAAGGGAAAGAGCCTTGATTTTCCCATGGTCTGTTTAAGCAATCATTGTTTTTGATGCAGAAACATGACACAAAGGGCATTAAGTCACCAGCAAATCGAAATGTAATTTATCCAATACAAATGCTTCGACACAATCATAAAGCGGATAAGAAATGGGGCAACACTCGAGTATGAGGTAGGGACAGATGTAGGTCTATAGACCCAAGGCTCCCATCCCCCCTTTTTAAAATCTATATTCTATTCCTAAAACGTTGTATAATACTAGTCTGAATTCGCCTTTTTTCAGTATTTCCTTTTTTTTCTATTTCTTTGTCTTTTTATTTATGTACATGTACTTTTAATTGCTTTTCATGTTGTAACTCTCACCCACCCACATATACAAACTGCCCATCTAAACGAGATATGTTCATGCAGTTGACCAAGCGCAGGACGGACAGGTACATGTAGATGTGGGGCGAGATCATATTTGATAAATAGACAAATGCTTTTAACGTCATATATTTCAGATTTTTCACCCAACTGTAGGTCTAAGTATTCAGTTCTAGACACACATCCTTCATCTTGGTTATTTTTGTCCAAATTGTTGCATGTGTACTGGTCTAGTTAGTATTTTCACGAAGTATCGAAATTCATTCTGTCATAGATGAATGCCCCACTGCAGTCACTATCGTTGTTTGGAATGTAGGTTACTTTTACGTACTGTATATCAACACAGCTATATCGGTCACTGCTAGGTCATTGCGGGTCAGGCGCGTACCATGTTGATTGTTTACAATGTACACAAGATACGGTCGTTTACTTACTTACAATGTAGAGAAAATCGCGGTCAACTCTACATCTTGCGCCACAGGGGTGGATCTAGCAATTTGGAAATGGGTACTAGTTAGACAGATATCTGGCGACTATCTAAAACAGGCTGTGTGATTAAATATACTGCTTTAAAGTTTTAGTGTTAAATTTCGTATAGAAGTTGCAAGGGGAAAGAGAAGTCTACATTTACAAAGTGGCCCATGATTATTTCACACACATGTATATGGTGACGGCATCTTCCAGATGCATATGCATAGAAATTCATATCTTTAATTTGCAACAGATCCACCCGAAGCAGTAAGGGATATTTTACATGTCACGCCAACCGTACGTGACACGGTACCTCGATTTTCATTGTCTCATCCGAAAGACAGAACACCGATGTGTCCACGGCGGGATCCAGGGAAATCTTGGTCACGATCCTAGCACCCCATCCACTAAGCCACATCGTCTTATGTAACTTTTTGAAGTTTTGATATTTTGTACTATCACTGACGGCCCCAGGGATATTCGCCTGATCAGTATTCGAACACAAACTTGACAAAGAGTGTTTGTATAGCACTACAACCACGCAGAGCTACACTAATCACCCGTGGTATGGATTGTCGTAATCAAGCAGTTGCGACGGATGTGATAGGTCGACAGGGAAAGTTTACTCTTCCATGCCGCCGGCAGCTGATCTCATCTCTGTTTACCAGATATCTGTGTATATCTATGGTTCCTAATAGATACCTTTGATGGTCCCAATACCGGACAAATCAGTTCTTGTCGGAATCTTCATTATGACTTTAATAATGCTTGGATTGTGTCTTCACAATACTGTGACGCAAATTATAGACCTAGGTGGCATTCGTATTTTGAAATCAAATATCTATTAGTTCTAAGTAGGCATAAATTAGTAGAAATATATCAACACAAAGCAAAGTCCTAATTTCTATACACAAAGCCTTGTACTAAACAATCATCAGTATCAATAACTTGCATAGTCTTTTGATAAAGTTCGGAATTTTATGTATACCAAGTCATGAACTTTACAATATCAGATAAAATTCCTATAGTGACGTCATCTGAGACATTCGGGTTCTCAGAATTGATGTCAGTCGAAAATGTAACATATAATGAAAAGATAAATTGAAATCTCGTGCTTCGTCAGTCTAGGACATCATATAAATAGATCTAGTGATTTTCATATTGCATGATTGCCATCATTGCAAAACAGATTTTGAAAGATTAGCCTAAGTGCCAGAAAAGCGGTATAAATGCCCTGTCGTCGTGCACGTACCTGGTCTACTGACAAAAAGTGGATTTAAAACACTGGCGCAGTGCATGATACATGTACGCGCCATTGTTGACTCAGAGATCTACTAGTTCGTTACAATAAATCAAATATAAGCCGGTCACGCCGGTCGGGTACATTTTGTCGATAATGACGGAAAAATTTTCCAACCCAAAAGTATAGTTTACAGTAAACTTTAGAGTCACTTAAAATCACCCTCTGGTTTCCCTGGATCCGACACTGATAATTAGATGTCCGGAGGCGTATTTGAACGTGCGACCTTTCGGTTTCCAGTCAAAATCACTTAATTATCGTCGCTAACCACGGCTACTTGATACAAGTTCGTCCCTCCCTCCGAAGTAAGCCCCCCCCCCCCCTTTTTTCCCCAAACTCAAGGAAGGAAGAAACAGTCGAACGTATCGTGCTCAGAAACGATGTCTAGCTACGATGTACCTCTTCTTCTTCCAATACGAAGTGTACTCAAAAGTTGAGCGTTATACTTCATATGGCAGTCAAGATAAAAGCCTCACAGGGCAATATGATATGTAGTTAAAATCCTTGATCCTCACCCTAATCTGAAGTGAGCAGGTAGTATTTTGCCCATTGCAGTCCGGTAGTCCCCTAGATTCTAATTAGTTCAGCAGATATCAGTCTGTGATATAGATATCATAGAAATGTTAAATTACGTAGATCTGGGCTATATATCTATATTGGGAAAATTTCCGAATGTAGCAAAATCTACCACATAATATACTAGATCTAATTTGAAAACAAATTAGAGGAAGAGCCATGTATGTGGTTATCTTATCTTAACTTTGTTAAAGAAATAATTATGCAGTATTTTGAAATGAATTTATAAAATAACCATTACAAAAATGAGAATGGCAGTAACTAACTAACTCAGTCGGTAAATGTGACGGGTTTGAAAAAAAAATGTAGTTAAATTCCGTCTTCATTATTTAGATCCGCCAATGACTTATGAATTTTTACCGTTGTGAATTTGGATTTGTCATGGGGGTGTGTATAAAATTAAACAAAACCCGAATCAGCCTTCTTATCTCACCCTAGTTACGCATTCTAGAACTTTTATCTACGTCACGTGAATCAGCTGGTACGATCGGGATATTCCGTGACCTTCACCTTTACGATGACTTAGCGCGAGAGAAGATGTATATATTTTCCTCATAATAATTTCGAGTTTCAGCCATGAAGTTGTCTGTGAAAATGTTTCAGAAATTGGCAAATGCTTTGGAATTTAATCCTAATTATGTTCCGGTGCCGTTATCACTGAAAAACTTTACAGATTTCGGTAAGTGTGCGTTTAAAATTTTAGCGTACGTGATTTTCAGCATAATTTATGTAAACATTGAGAGAAATAACACGTTTTCATCCCTTATTACATCATGATATTAATAATACTGTAATAAACCTAAAAGATAATTTTCATTTATGTAATTAATATTTTATATTTTTTCTTTTTGATGATTTTATAGTTAATAAGTTGAATCCATGAACTGCATATATAAAATTTTCCTCGTAGAAATTTATTTTTAGATATGGGGGTGTGACCATTTCAACCAATCACCTGTCGAATTTCAATCTTGTCCTATATTTTGAAATTTATAAGCACACTGCATAAAATGCAAGATCACTCGGTTTCGGTTTTAAAGCTTTCGCATAGGATTTCTTAAGATAGGTTCAACTATTTAGTTACATTTGTGTGGGAGGTCAGTAGCTTTGTTTTACTGTTAGGCGTTACCGGATGCGCGAGGTGGATGCGTAGTAAGGCCGATGCTATATACACGACCGTCGTGTATATAGCACTACCGGCTATATACACGACGGTCGTGTATATAGCCACTGCATAAAGAATTTCTATATACACGATGATCGTGCGAATAGCTAAAATCGCGACGGTCTTGCGAAAAACAAACTAGAGCAAATATTATTCACACATTAATACAAATAATAATAAAAAATAACCATAATAAGTATATTATGAATTTTCAAGTTAATTTTTAAGACGACAACGAAGAAGAAGAAGTTGGTATTGTAAACGTCCGAGACCGAAGCTCACAAAATTATATTTAGATTTACAAGGTGGAAAGAAGAAGAGAGAAACTTGAATGAGCTTGAAGAAAGAAAGACTATACCATCCGCGTGCAACTAGCCAATATTGTCTATATATACATGACGATCGTGCAAATAGCCAACCAAAACGTATATAAGTCTATATACACGACGATCGTGCAAATAGCCAACAACATCGTATATGGTCTATATACTCGACGATCTTTCAAATAACCAACATCATATATGGTCTATATACATGACGATCTTGCAAATCCTCAGTAGATCTATTGCCAATAGCCTACAACAAATATGGTCTATGTATGCCCAACTAACCTCCAGGGGCAACACATTGGGACCAAGAAAGTCTCTGTGATTTTAAAATCTAGGTCTTTGATTAAATGGGATTAGAAGAATTGTTTACAGCTAGACAGACAGCAGATGATTTGACAGACAGCTGTATATTTAAAGCTCAATTCGGACATCAACCAATAGAACTAAAAACCAAAAGACTAGATATTTGTGATTATTTATGTTTAAAACTCATATGAGAACAGAATTTGATAATAATTAAGGTAAATTAACAAAACTTATTATAACTACATGTATTAAACTAAAAGGAAAAATGCATAATAGGAAACTGCTAATACAAACAGTATGGCTAATAGCAAAGCATGCACAGATACAGAGGGCCTCACCGGGAGTCTGGACCCCCCTGGAATCCGAAAATTTTCTCAAAAAGGGTAATATTTGGGCATTTTGGGAGTTGTTATTTCACAGTTTCAAGGGAAAGAACAAAAACTGGTAGACGATAAGTAATAAGATTAATTCATGACAGTAAACTTAACATAATTATAATTTGTAGTGAATTAAGATCTCATCACTAAGTTTTTCAATTATAGCTTCTTTTTTTTAAGATTAATTGGTATACATATTCATCACAACCTATAAAATGCAGATCATATGATATATTTTAACGGTACAACATATAATAAATTGTACATACATGTATAAGGAAGAAAGAAATGAATAGATTAGTATAAAAATATACTGTTTCCTCTCCCCATTGATCCTAATTTCTTGCCCTAATTCAATAGTTTATTTTTGGCTCTTTATTTCAAAACAATGCTTATTGCTTTTCTTAAGATTTTGTTTTTCATCAGTAAACAAATTATTTTATTTGACAAAAATATAATTATACAGTAAAATATCTTTTTTAGGATTAAATTACTACACAAATCTCATGTTAGACTGGCCTCTGTCACCTCTATGCTTCCCCTTGATTCCTCTCGTTATATCAGGTATGATTAATTTTGTAGTTTTTACAATTGAAAACTTACAAAGATTGACCCTCCCCAGTAAATATTTTATATTTTCTTCCCTTTTCCTGCCCCCCTCTCCTGCCTCCTTACATCCCACTCCCTCTCACCCTGTACCCCCATCCCATCAATTTAAAAGAAAACCACATAAGCCTACATATTTCAGCATGTGACAGTAAACACAACATAGTTATATGTGGGCAAGAATCATCACAACAAAAAATTTTAATTACCGGTAAAGGGTATTTTGAGTTTTGTATGTAAATTCATCACAACCAAAATAATGCAGATCATTAAAAATAACTGTACAACAAATAATTGTACATAAAAAAAATGAGGAATGACTAGAATAGTGTAAAACAATACAAATGCAGACTAGAATAGTGGAAGACAAAACCAAAAAATCTCCAGAATAAAACAAATACATAAGAACTATTAAAAAAAGAAGACAGGTGTGATTGTGAAACACAATATCCATAATGAAAGCATTCAAGCAGGCGAATTATGACCTCAAGGATTATACAATCCAAGGTCGAGTAGTGCATGAGCTCAAATGTATAATTAGAAAATATCACCAAGGTCATAGTTCAATTCAGACTAATATACAGATATCACAACATTAAAATTCATCCAGTTCTATTAATACAGGGGCATAAAAATGGCTCGCAAATTTCATTTTGTATAACAATCCAACAATCTGAAGACTGTGAAGAAAAGTACATGTAATAAATGTTGTTTAATTGACTCTACTGTTTACGCTCGAAAATCAATTAAATTGGATGACATCACAATACCGTACACCTCAATCATACCATGGACAAACACTGAAATTATATTGTGACGTCATGGAATTCTACGAATATTTCGCCAAACGGAAGGATAAATTTTTATGACTAAAATAAAAAGAACATGCTTTTCAGAAACTGGTTGGTCATAAAAGATATCCAGCTGCAGTTTCAAACTTATACCAGATAATTAAATTTCCTAAATTGAAAATACTACAATATTTAGTATTCAAATAACTTTGAATCATGCTTTACATTTGTTGCAAATCCAGTTTTTAACATTTCCCTCAAATACAGAGGATGGAATTGAAAGACATGATTTGTGAAACCACTCCTTACATTGTTCACATTCAACCATTTTCTCTTCACTATTGTCTGGTAAACGACAAATACAGTAAACTGGAAAATTGACTACTTTTGAAACACGCTTTCTTAAATTTCTTTCTTTAGAAGGGAATTGCGTCATCTTCTGGTCTTTGAGGCAATTAAGAAAATGATCCCTCATTTGATCTTGAAGGAACATTTTATTGCTAGGGTCATTTCCATAACACAAATCTGTTGCAGCAGCAATTGCAAACAATCCACAATCGCTACCACCACTCTGCCTCTGGAAATTAATTATCTTCACATTAAGGACACTTTCCTGTACCATCATAAAACATGCTATCTGCATTTTGACATGTATAGGTAGTGATGAAGCCAAAGAGTCGAACACTTCTGCACAGTTATCTTCACAAAGTAAGTTTGACACGCATATCCAGTGTAGTCCACCATCATGAAGAATCTGAACAAAATCCCCAGACTTTACGTTAAATTGTAACTTAGATCCCAAAACTGGATCTTCAAGGCCAGGGATATTTGGAAACTGCCTCTTTAGTAGATTTTGTGCTGCAGTGATGTGAGTGTCTATTAACATTTCTGTGGGGCCAAGTTGGATGGAATCATTAATTCTAATAGTGGTCTTCCTGGATGATTTCTTTTTTTCTCTTTTAAGTGCACGTTCCCTAGCTTGGAAGACATTTTCTTTTTGACTCTTTTTATTCTCTTTTCTCATTCTGACATTTCCTTTAAGACCTGGTGATTTTGGCAAGTTAAATGACAATTTTTTCATAATTTCTCTTGATCTACCAATAAAACAATATTTTCCTTTAGTTTTTGTTGAGTTGAAAACTGGAGAAGGTTGCATATTTGTATAATTTGGTATGGTTCTATTTTTTGAAGATTGATACTGTGTCCCCAAGGTTGATGATTGCTTTCCTAAATCGTCAGATTTCTGTGCTTTAGGAGTAACCAGATTTGACAATGATGCCAGTCTCTTGTCAATGATTTCTTTCAGATTTGAAGGATTACTGAGAGATGATTTCAAAGGAGAGAACGGTACAGGTGATGTTAATGGTATAGGAGTACTAACTGGTGTACCATGTAAGGAGGGTGAATTTTTTATCTTCAGCGGTTCCAAATTCAACTCTCCTTGCTTGGTATAGAATTCAACCTCCATATCTAAAGTTTTATCTTCTTCAGAGACAGGAGATAATTGCATAGGTAAAAATGGGATGGGCGATGATGGCATGGGTGTTACTACTGGAGATGGTTGTTCTGAAGAGGTCGGTGACTTTCTAATTCTGTTCACTTTAAATTCTTCCATAAATTCCATACTTTCCTCTTGGTTTAAAATATGTGTATCTTCATCAGACAATTGATGAGGTGAAAAAGGTGTAGGTGATGTAATTGGCATTGGCGTGCTAATTGGAGATATCTTTGAGGATGATTCACAGCCTCTAGGAATTTCAATGGAATCATCAGCAATGTATATCTTCACATTTAAATTTGGGTTTGAAGACTCAGGCACTGGGGTACACCTATCCAGGTATTTCGTAGATATATATGGGGATGAATTTGTTATGGAATTTTTGACATCTGACTCTTCATCATTATGATTTCTGGGTAAAATAATCACTTTTTCTCCACTAAGCCAATGCTGATATAATGTGTTAAGAGTGTCAAACTTCTCCACAAAATCAGTACTTCCAAGAGTTGATGTAAAATCTGCTATTGATTTGCAAAGAGCCATGGTTTCTCTATACTTTTCCTCTTTTGATGCTGGACCTTTTATTTCCTTAGCTTTGGATTGTACAATTGTGCTTCTGGTGTAACTGGTACTCGGTCTGTTCTGCCTATCTTTCCAAACACGCTTTTGATACTCGATATGCCATCTTTTTCCAGCATCTGACATTTCAAATAGTGATGAACCATCTTTATTCATTCGTAAAGCAAAAATATGACGGCAAGGGAGCAGCATTGTCATTTTCAATGGACAGGAACAATCAATACTATACTTTAAACAGTTCTGTCTAGCTTTCTTAAGCTCATGTACAACAATACCAGCTGCATATGGAGTGAGTGTTTTAACTATCATGTCTACCACTATGTCATCATCTGCAAGCTTGTATGGAACTTTGAATGTTTGATTGAATTCTTTATGTGTCATCTCTTCAACTTTTCCTCTCTGAAGAAGGAGAACATTTCTAACAGCTTCAGGAAGGGTCATGTTTCGTTTTAGCAAATCTTTCAATTTTTGATTATGGGATTCCAATCGGTTGTTAGTTGTGTTTCCAAGATTGATATGTTGTAACGTTTTGTAATATGCCCAGTACTTCACTTGATATGGTTTACCCCAATTTTTGTTGTAGTAAGCCATAAAATCATCCGGGGCTATAGTTGCCATATGGCCGAGCGATGATTGAAATTTCTTGTGTGATCTTGAAAATACAAGTGCATGGAAAGATTTCTTTAAGGAATCCTTTCTTTCTTGACTAATGACCAACTTATTGATATAACGATCAACAGCTTGAATAACATGAAACTTGCAAAGTTGAACCTCTGCTTCTGGTATAACCTTTTTTACTGCAGCTATTTCTTTCATGTCTTTGTCAAGAACAACAACATTAACATGAGGAAATTGATGAATTTGTGATGCCTTCTCTAATGCAGAGTGTAGTGTGCTCTCGGTTTCATGGGTTATGAAAACGTACCCAACAGTTTGGCCGATGCCATTTCCATCCTCTACTAGTAATGTAAGGAGAGGCATACGTAACCTGTTGGTATTGTAAGTGCAATCTACCATCAGAACCTCTGGAAACATCTTGAAGGTTTGCTTCATGTCTCCAGTTACAATGAGGAGGAATTCTAGTTGCCCTTCGCTGTTAGCTTGCATGGATAAAACTGCCTCTGGGTCATCTTCACCTATAAAATTAAATGTAGAGTTTAAAATTTTTACATTCAACAAAAGACTTAAGTGCATGTAACATGATAACTAGAACACTGACAAAGTCAGACAGGGCCCTGCTGTAGGCATTACAACCCTATATGACCTTTTTTAAGACCTTGACTATTGACCTAGACATCTGGAAATTTATAGACATCTTCCTCTGTCCATCCTGCATCTACATACAAAAACTTAGGGTTATATCATGTGAATTGCTTGAGTTATCGCGAGACATAAAAGTGAGGACAGACTAACGGACAAAGTGAATTAGTGATTACTATAGGGCGCCGCATCTTCAATGGCGAGGCCCTAATTAGACGAGGCCCAATGAGCTCATCTGAAAGTCTAATGTTCCCATTAAATTCTATAATGGTACCCTCTAAATCCACCTGTAGGTGGGTCTTGTTTAAAAACATATTATTATACGAAATCATGAATCCTTTTACATAAAAATTATCATTGCAATATCTAAAATTTGAAGGATGGTACTCTCTGTGTTCTGTAATCTATTTTTAGCAATAGTGAGCATGTTTTTCTTTTATCAAAAACTAAGTATAGACTTTGTGAATAATATGGTTTAGATAATCATAAAAACTACAGCATTAATAACATACAAAGATTTTGAAGTTCCTCCATCAGTAGATCTTCCTGTGATTTATCATTTGTATTTGCATTTTTTAATCTCTGGTTGATATTGTGAAGATCTTTGAATGTGATGACTTGTTCCTCTTGCTTTTGGATGTAGTCTTTCAGTTTTTTAACCTTAACTCCCATCTGAAGCATTTTCTCAACTTCTCCCCTTCTTTCTTTACAAAGGTGCCTGCTCTCTGGGTAATGCATATATGCAGACCTTTAAAAATACCAATTAGTGATAATTGATATACAATATATGTAGTTGCCCTAAATTACTAACACATACAAATCTATACTTAAGTCCCACAAATACATATGCATTTTAAGCATTGAGTAATCAGTATTAAAATATTGCCAGAAATTTTCAATCAATAAATAAATATTGAGAAATACATAATAATTAATATATTATCTTCTTTTAATACTGGTATGTACAATAAAATGAATAAATTTTATTGGAATTTAGGGATATAATCAATTTGAAATACTTGCATCCAAAAATTGATAATTTACCTTCGGGGCCAGGTACCTGTAGTGCAGTTGATAATGCACTTGCATCTCGCCAATGTGACCCAGGTTCAATTCTCAATGCTGTGAATGAGTTAATGTGGCTGTTATCAGCCTGGCTCTGTGGGTTTGCCTGGTGTCCTCCCACATGAACAACACCCTTACCCAAAATCTGTGTCAATGAGTAAGATTGGTATAATGTGTTAACTTGTTTCCTAATACACCAATCCATTTTTCAGCAAGAAAGACGATATTTAGTAGAGTTTTGATTGTTATTTCCATGACGTCATAATCAAATGAGGTCCTGTCCAACCTTGCGTGACGTCATTACTGATGTATTGGGTGCTAAAGTGCTTGACTTTCGACGAAAGTGGATCAGTGTATTGTTGTAAAAAAATAAAGTTTAAGAATTTACCTGCTGATTTCATGGTTGTGGCCTGTCTCCAAACTTTGTACCGCTAACTTGGTCCGCTCTTTGTTGACAGTGATGAATATTTTAGCAGGACACTCTTTTTTGAAGGAGCTACATGTAAACAAGAAAAAAAATCCATTACATTTTTATCAAACAAAATAATTAAATAATTTCAGACCTGTCCTGGTGGTAACTCTTTTTCATTTAACATTCATTTTTTGATATCCTCTATGATAAGGTATACATGAAATATGAAGGTTTCATCTAATATTGAAAGCTACTGCAGTAATTTGTTGACAGACAAATGGACAGACAAAAATTGTGATTTATATTCATGTAGGGCTCCAGCATATGATGTAAAGCGGTAAATGAAATTTAACTTTTAATCTCTGAAGTCTTAGTTTTACATGTACTTATGATTGAATTGTGTTCACCAAATTTCCAAGCCCCTGGGATAGGTAAGATTAATTTAGATTAACAAATTACATATTCAATGAATTGCACAACTATACAAGTTATGTATACAAGTACATGTATATCGAAAGCAAACTGCAAAAAAATCAATTATTTACTTCGTATTAATTATTATTTGAAATCTATATTTAAAAGTAATAAATAATTCTTTGTGAATTTGGGTATAATTAAGAAGAATTGCAAAATCAAATGGATGTTAGATGAAAAATTTCAATGTATTATAGCTCATTCATTTCAACTTTAAGTGTGATTCATGTACCATTCCTTCAAAAACATGAGCACTGGCACGGTATTAATTAATGGTGTTGGCAATATACATTCATCCTCTGCAGGCAACGCTTTAAGAACAATATTTCAAAAAGTTAGTAAATGTCATACCTCTGGTGTGGCCTTAGTCCTCTGCCTGTAGTTCGGGTAGCGCCTCCATGTTTACATTTGTAGGTGGCATTTCGGTACCTGAACTTCTTTGGAAATGGCTTACTCTTTAAGGATAAACCTTTATTTGCATTTTCTATTGTTCGACTGTCACTTTTTACCCAGACAACATTTGTTTCATTTGACCATGCAGATAGTATTTTTTGAAATTCCTCAAAAGAAGAGAATTCGTCGCCTTGTTTGATTGCATTCATTTCTTCTCATTGTTATTTGAGATTTTGACATTTGCCGCGAAAAGTAATCAAAGTCATATCCTTCTACAACTTATTCATTACTTGTTGTGTAAAAGATTTTTTGTTATCTTATTGACACTCCTATTTATTTCTTATCAATTCATAATTCAAATCAATATTTATATTTATTATACAATTTCTATGATTCAATTTCATATCAAGAAATCAAATTACAAAAGTCGAGTTATACTCGAATGGGCTAGTAAACGACATGGCGCTTTTCATTTCGTTGGTATCAGGAAGAATCCAAAAGGATTCCGCATGACGATAAGTGATTCCCCGTTAACATGAATAAAATTGGGTCAATAAAAAAACCGATCGTGTACATGTAAATATATTTACGTAAAAGTAAAGGCGCACGCCCATCGTGCATATAGACAATAACATCCATCCAGGCTATTTACACGATCGTCGTGTATATAGACTGTGATAGACTATATACACGACGGTCGTGTATATAGCCGGTAACGGCTATATACACGACCGTCGTGTATATAGCCACTGCCGCGTAGTAAACAACAACAAAAACAAGTCACCGAAGATGTTGGGTCGACTTCCAATTTGGTTTCGTAGACCAGTTGTTCTAGATTTTAAGAGACGGTGTTCAAGATTTTATCCTTCCCCTCTTTCATTAAAGGAACTAGAACAGTTCCAATCCGAAAGTGGTATTGTATATCATAATTGTTATTGCTGTTGAAATGTCATTTCCCGATTCAGTCGAGCTAGTTTCAATTTGACATTGCTTAGCCTACTGTACAATTTTTACTTACCTTAACTTCTTATGATACGAAATCATTGAAAAATCTTTGTCAGTATATAAGACCTCGGTTATAAAAATAGTAACAGAGTTACGTTATTATTCCTGATTTAATTTATTAACCAAAATTTCTGTTCTAAATATGTAACTACAGATTTTGAACAGAATTTTTTTTAAAATTTTGGTTGTAAGAATAATGGATTTTGCCTCCATTAACTGTGGTCCTAATATTAAGGGAGGAAATAAAACTTATTCACGCAAACATGACGCAGAGAACAATTAAATGTTCTTAGGTTGCTAGCGTTCAATGTCATTTCTAACTCATAGTACACAAGCTCCACCCAATGGAAATAACAGACGGCGAAGCCCATTATGCTGAACTGAATCCATATGTATTAGAAGCCATGTTTCTCTGATGTTTTTAACATACCCTAGCTGCCCAAACACTATCTTTAAGTTTGTTTTTGAACCTTGAAAGGTATCTGAAAAGTATACATGTATTATACAATATATTAGCTGTATAGGAATTAGGCTGAATAAACCAGCCTCTGGTTGCCTGTAGTTCTTGCTGTGTTGTGTTGCGATTAAAATACATGCATGTCTCATATTTTATTTTTGTTAAATACATTTAGCTTAATTTTCAAATGGATACTTTTGCTTTTAAATGGAGATATGTACATGTATTCTACATGTATATATGACTATAGTTAGTTTGTTTTTTGCTGCTCAAATGATGTTGAGCCAAATGTTAATTTTGGTGAAATTTATTGTCTTAATTTAAGTCAATAAGTGTGACATTGTGACCTGCTTTACGAAAGAGCATACATTTTCCTGTAAAAATCATATTGATTTATTTCTACTTTTCAAAATCCGTTACATACAATATACATTACTACAGATACATGTACATGTAAAACATGTAAAGCTCCATCTAAATTTTTGTTGACCGGTATATGCATCAAAACGCAATCTCTTTAGAATCAAATTTGATTTACAGTAGTATAGACATATTTTCTTATTTTAACAAATTATCTATGTGTACCTGCATCCATGACAGATAAAGAATATATTTTATTCACTTTACCAGGTCAAGATAAATGTCAGAGTCGCTCGTTCAAGTTTTTACGGGAAGAAATTCCTGTTCGCTTGTCACACATCATGAGGGAGTTTCATGACTTGCCAGACAGTTTTTCGAGTCGAAAATCTGTGAAACTTGTGCATGGATGGTAAGCATAGATTTTTGACTAAATTATATGATTATTGCCATAATTTACAGACAAACCTGTCCTATCGATTGATTTAAAAAGTTGAGTTTAGTTGAAATTGTTGCTTTATTCATAGGGCTTTTGCCTGTAAATACTATGCCTTAGGTGCGAAAAATAGATCATTGGCACGTTATGTGTTAGAGGGATTGTTTCCTTTTATATCAAGATGATCTAATGTACATATACCTCAGTTTGTGATAAACTGGGGACAAAAGGCCTGATTGGTGATAAGCTGGGGGAGAACCGAGAAGAGACCTGACCAGTGATAAGCAGGGGGACAAGAGGTCTGACCAATGATACATGTAAACTGGGGGACAAGAGGCCTGACAGATGATAAGCTGTTGACAAGAGACCAGACAGATGATAAACTGGGGGACAAGAGGCCTGACAGATGATAAGCTGTTGACAAGAGACCTGACAGATGATAAGCTGGGGGACAAGAGACCTGGCAGATGATTAGCTGAGGGACAAGAGGCCTGACCGGTGATAAGCTGGAGGACAAGAGGCCTGACTGGTGATATGCTGGGGGACAAGAGGCCTGACTGGTGATAAGCTGTTGACAAGAGACCTGACAGATGATAAGCTGGGGGACAAGAGGCCTGACAGATGATAAGCTGGAGGACAAGAGGCCTGACTGGTGATAAGCTGGGGGACAAGAGGCCTGACAGTTGATAAGCTGGGGGACAATAGGCCTGACAGATGATAAGCTGGGGGACAAGAGGCCTGACTGGTGATAAACTGGGGGACAATAGGCCTGACAGATGATAAGCTGGGGGACAAGAGGCCTGACCAATGATAAGCTGGGGGACAAGAGGTCTGACCAATGATACATGTAAGCTGGGGGACAAGAGGCCTGACTGATGATAAGCTGTTGACAAGAGACCTGACAGATGATAAGCTGAGGGACAAGAGACCTGGCAGATGATAAGCTGAGGGACAAGAGGCCTGACCGGTGATAAGCTGGGGGACAAGAGGCCTGACTGGTGATAACTTGGGGGACAAGAGGCCTGACTGGTGATAAGCTGTTGACAAGAGACCAGACAGATGATAAGCTGAGGGACAAGAGACCTGGCAGATGATAAGCTGAGGGACAAGAGGCCTGACCGGTGATAAGCTGGGGGACAAGAGGCCTGACTGGTGATAACTTGGGGGACAAGAGGCCTGACTGGTGATAAGCTGTTGACAAGAGACCAGACAGATGATAAGCTGGAGGACAAGAAGCCTGACAGATGATAAGCTGGAGGACAAGAGACCTGACCGATGATAAGCTTGGGGACAAGAGGCCTGACAGTTGATAAGCTGGGGGACAATAGGCCTGACAGATGATAAGCTGGGGGACAATAGGCCTGACAGATGATAAGCTGGGGGACAAGAGGCCTGACCAATGATAAGCTGGGGGACAAGAGGTCTGACCAATGATACATGTAAGCTGGGGGACAAGAGGCCTGACTGATGATAAGCTGTTGACAAGAGACCTGACAGATGATAAGCTGGGGGACAAGAGGCCTGACAGATGATAAGCTGGGGGACAAGAGGCCTGACAGATGATAAGCTGGGGGACAAGAGGCCTGACAGATGATAAGCTGGGGGACAAGAGGCCTGACTGGTGATAAACTGGGGGACAATAGGCCTGACAGATGATAAGCTGGGGGACAAGAGGCCTGACTGGTGATAAGCTGTTGACAAGAGACCTGACAGATGATAAGCTGGGGGACAAGAGACCTGGCAGATGATAAGCTGAGGGACAAGAGGCCTGACCGGTGATAAGCTGGGGGACAAGAGGCCTGACTGGTGATAAGCTGTTGACAAGAGACCAGACAGATGATAAGCTGGGGGACAAGAAGCCTGACAGATGATAAGCTGGAGGACAAGAGACCTGACCGATGATAAGCTTGGGGACAATAGGCCTGACAGATGATAAGCTGGGGGACAAGAGGCCTGACAGATGATAAGCTGGGGGACAAGAGGCCTGACAGATGATAAGCTGGGGGACCAGAGGCCTGACAGATGATAAGCTGGGGGACAAGAGGCCTGACCAATGATAAGCTGGAGGACAAGAGGCCTGACTGGTGATAATCTGGAAGACACGAGGCCTGACCAGTGATAACTTGGGGGACAAGAGGCCTGACAGATGATAAGCTGGGGACAAGAGGCCTGAACAGTGGTGAGCTGGGGGACAAGAGGCCTGACAGATGATAAGCTGGGGGACAAGAGGCCTGGCCTGTGATAAGTTGGAGGACAAGAGGCCTGACTGGTTATGAACTGGGGGACAAGAGGCCTGAAATAGAATAAACTGGGGGACAGGAGGCCTGACCAGTGATAAGCTAGGGGGCAAGAGGCCTGATACATTTGTAGGTACATTGTAATAAGCTGGGGAACAAGAGGCCTGACAGGTGATTAGCTGGGGGACAAGAGGCCTGACAGGTGATTAGGTGGAGGTATGACTGGTGATAAGCTGGGAGACAAGAGGCCTGACTGGTGTCTTTTTGGTGTCCTGTCTTCAGATGAGACAGCATAATCATGCTGCTATACCATGGTGGACTTTGGCACATAAAATATCCCTCGGTGCTTTCAGAGAATCTGTTGACATAATTAACATTTTGTGTGTAACGCAATCAGCCTGATGCTTTATTCATACAAGAGAAATAAGTTTTTCGTAAACAAGAAAGAAACAAAATTCTTAGATATAACTGTCAGTGTAAATTGTATCAGGATAAGGAAGATGAAATCTATTAGTAAGCTCTAGAAAACTATAAACCTGTATGGGGAACAATGATAATCCTCAACAGTGATGGATCTAGGGGAGGGTCACATGTGAAATCAAGTATTAACCAAAATGCTATGCCATCTTTGGTGCTAAATCTGAAGTTTTACACATACTTGTAGCAGGGGTGGGGGCTGCCCCCCCCCCCCCCCCCCTTATCTGCCATTGCTCACCATTGATATTATAAAGCCCCAGGAAGCAATTGATGTTTTGTCAGAAAAGAAAGATCTCCTTCCTGAGGTTATTGTTTAGGACCTTAGCACCTTACCATAGCTTTATCAGCTACCTGACCCTAGTTCCAAAGTTCCAATTTTCCTATTTAAATTCTTTAAAGTGCACTTACTGCTTGATATATATATTGCATATGTCAGTAGAGTGATTGTGTCTAATTTTCTTTCGATATCACTGTCATCAAGTAGGCAGAAAAATAACTGATGTGATACCTTAAACCCCACACAATGTCGCTGAATATGATAAAAAAAGTCTCCTCAGAGATTAAAAAGCAGTGCGTACCAGATCATACAAGGGTTTAGAGGAATATTAAATTCAATGATACCTTCTCACAAGTCGATGTTAAATGTTTGAATGATATCTTCAGTGTTTGTGTACACATTTCTTGAACCTCTTGTCCCAAATACTGCAGATTACATTGAGAGATTGGATTCCCTTTAGACTGTATGATCTGTATGTTAAGTGTTATACCTCCATAAAAAGGTGTGGATGGCTATCTAGGTTAAAGTTATACTGCTGAGTTCAAAGGTCAAGGTTATAGTAGTCACGAGCACCATGGGCTAAAAAAATTCATTGTAAGCTAGGGGTGTTCCACATTTTAAAGTACATGTTTTAGTGGTACTTGTTTAATGTACAGTACTGCTTAATGTAGAATATCATTGTACATTTTTATTCATTAAAAAGAGTTTAAGAGCAATTAATGATAGAAGTTTGAGAATCTTCGATTTATTTTGTTTTTGATAATGAGGTCGTGTCAAGGACAAAGCCTAAATTGAAGGGTTTGATAGTCAGTATTTTAAGCATGTTGCTCTAAGGAGCACACATGATAGGGAATTTTCAGCTTGAGGAAGCCTTTGTTTACCTTAATTATTTTTTTATTGGGCTATATTTCAAGTACTTGCAAAATAGCAGTGATCTTAAACATTGCTATCATGCTTTTATAACCTTAATAGGGGCAGGGGAGCAAACACTGGGTTGTTTTTAAACAAACATTTGATTTTCGAGTCTGATCTTGAGTGAAATATATCAAAATTTGATTTTAGCAATAATTTCCTTCATTGAAATCTCCCTGCTTTCTCTTTGAAAATGATATGGACACAACTGCATGCTAGTGTAATGCTAGGTAGTTGAGTCTTTAACAGTTCTTGAATGAGTTTCAAGTCATTAGCAGCACCTGGGGATTTGTGGTGTTTTGTTTACTTTTATAATCAGTCAAGGGTCTGTCTTACATGTATATAAGTTATCTTCTGTTTTCTAATTCTTTGTCCAAGTTAGTTGTAACAAATTACATGTATCATCGATTAATTCATATGACAAATTCTATTGTATTATATATGCAGCATTATGCATGTGGTAATCTGTCACTGTGAGTGCTATATAGAATGAGGATATGTAATGAGTATATTGATGTTTATTGCATATGGATATTTCAGGTATGAGTATATTGATATGTATTGTGTATGGATATTTCAGGTACCTGCGTATATTGATATGTATTGCGTATGGATATTTCAGGTATGAGCATATTGATATGTATTGTGTATGGATATTTCAGGTATAAGCATATTGATACCTATTGCATATGGATATTTCAGGTATGAGTACATTGATACGTATTGCGTATGGATATTTCAGGTATGCATATATTGATATGTATTGCGTATAGATATTTCAGGTATGCGTATATTGATGCGTATTGTGTATGGATATTTCAGGTATGAGAAGAGTTTTAGGGAACTGAAGAAGTATGATCATTTAGATACAAATAATCCAGAGATACAGAAAAGGTAACCGTCATAACACAATAATAATGCTATTCCTCACTTACATGTACATGTACATCACAACAAAAAAAGTAAATATAAAATCTTTTTTCTCCATCCTCGTTCATTACTAGAGAAAGGTTAATGCTCTATACAGGCATTTAGTGCTACAGTCATATGATGGGATTCAGAGCCTGTTGCCCTTTACAGCAGAGGGCAATGACCTAAATGTCAGAAGTACTGTGACTATTCCTGTAGAACTTGAACCTGTGTAAATATGTAACCCTTTCCTTTGCTGATTTCATTATTACATCTGTGTCTGACAAGATATCAACCCCATATCAAAAATATATATTTAGCCCATCTGAAAATAAGATTTTTATATGTTTTGCAGTACTCTATATATTAATTAAGTCATTCATGAAAAAAAAAAAACAGAGAAAAAAATCTTACGAAATAAGTTTTCAGTCTTTTGTCGCTCCTCAGAAACACAATAAGCATTGGAAATATATGTATCTGAGAATTTTTTCAAGTACTCAGTTGTTTGTCACTCAGCTGCAGAATAAGCAAATTGTGCTCAAGTGGGCAATATGGGTGATATGGGCCCATTTAGGCCTCTTTTTTCATCTGTTCCTTTTCCAGCTAATCTAAGAGTTTTTGACCATATCAAATGACCTTAACTTAAGATATTCTACTTTGAGGAGATACTGAACTTCTGTCCCTGATTGTGTGTATTCAGTGTGTTTACATTTGTGAAGTGGAACAGAATGAGCAGTAATGCTAAGATAACACTGCCCTAGAAAAACATGCTATGTATATTAAGCCTGTCCGACAACTAGATTATTGACAACTAGATTATTGGCATAGGTATGACGAAAGCTGTAACTACCTTGAATCTGTAAATAGAAGAAAAATGTATGTATCGGTACTACGAACAGTCAGCAAAGGGGACAAAATGGGAAGGGGAGGAGAGATTTTCAGAAGTGAGGGGTTGTTAGAAAGGAATAGTCTGAAGTTAAGAAATGAAGAAATAGATTTCAAGAAGGAGATCTATAGAGAAATGAAATGAGAGGGTAAACATTGTTATTGCTTCCCTGCTTTCACCATATCTTTGTCTCCAACAATCTTTCCTTCTTCTTACCCTTCTATTCCCTCCTATCCCTTTCTTTCTTCTTACGTTTCCCCCTTCCCCTTTCTGTTATTTTTTCTGCCTCTCCCACTTACTCTGTCTGCCCCTAAAGAAATGAGGATATTGTAAAAGAGAAGAGGTTTATATGAACTGATAAATAGTGGATAAGGAAAGATGAGAAACTAGCAGCTGCAGATTAAGGACTTGCACTCCTAGAAAAAAGGTGAATCTCTAGGTTAATCTTATTTGATCATATGGCTCTGTTCAACTTTGCTTTGTCATGATTTGAACTCAAGAGGATTGATAACCTTGACCTCCTAGCCATCCCTCATTCCCTCTGATAGATTATATGAACAAACTACTTTAGATTTAGTGCAGTTCATACGTTTGAAACTAATAAATTTGGATATTCAAGAATTTATAAATAAAATGTGTAGCAGTCAGGAAGGTCTCTTATCAGAATTCGTACTTAAAACAAACCAAGGGATGTCTATTGTGGTCCTGTAGGTAAATATCCTGAATGAGTATTCAATTCAGAGGGGAGAGACCTGCTCCCTGCCTCCCTTTTTTAAAGCCCTTATTAAATTTTGCTTTCTTTCACCTTCTGTTCCCTTTGCTTCCGTATCTCCCATTTCCATCTCTATCCCCTTTCGATCTCCTAGCCCATCCACCCCCTCACTTTAACCCTATCCTGTAAAATCAGTGTTTCATCCATTTTGAAGTAAGTTGGTAGGTGTGTCAAGGTAATATTATGTGTACCTGTCAAATTTTGGTGATTGTCTCCATGTGGTTGGAGACCTTACACTGCTATACACTCGGGTTGTCACCATTTATAGGTGAAATATTCCTGGTACGGTGATATAAGTAAATGAAAATTCTACATGTTTTGATCTGTAAGCAAACATACTTTCAATAAAATCTGCGTATTGGAGTAAAGGTTTGAAGGGTATATTATAACCAGCAAGATAATACTTCTGGAAGCAGTATACCTGCATTCCTAACAATACATACATTCCTTGGGAGCTCCAGTCGATATATTTATCTCTAAGCTAGATGAAAAAATTTGTGGCCTTCAGAAAAAGTGGAGTGGTTCAGGTAGTACTTCAAGTGTAAAATGTAGGTAGTTTAACTTAAGTAAGTGTTCTCACGAATGTACATAAGTTGCTCTTTGTTCAAGTATGGCCCTGACTGTAAGTTAAGTAATTTAAATCATACCATGTAGTAGTAATATGAACTAGGTATGTGGATTTAAGCTCTGTTAATTAACTTGTTGGAACATGAGTGAAAGCTGTGGGTTCAATTCCCAGCCAGTTTGGTCATCAATCTTTACTCTGACTGTAACAGAAAAAATACCTATTTAAATAGCCCCCATTTGTATTTGATTTGTTTAGAGAGGCATGGGGGAAACCTTAGATTAGCACATAAAGGGTGCAGGGGACTACCGGTAAGGTATTGACTTTGAAAGCTTGACTGGTAAAGCATCCTAGTAAAAGGTTAAGGGTCTTGAGTTAGAATCTTAATCTGACCATCCATATTTCACTCTTCCGGTTACATATAGAGAAGGAAACAGTTATTTAATTTAGTGACTAGTCTAAAATCATCAGGTGAAATCCCAAAGCATGAAGATCAGGAAGAACAATTCAAAAACTGATTTTGATATGTGGTCGGACTTGGATGTAAATATGACACCATGCCAATTGTAGACGAGAAAAAAGGAGTGGGAAAGACATTGTTACTGTATAAAAGTGAAAATTTGCTATTGATTAAAGGAGCAGACTTAATTGGGCAAAGAAGTGGTTACGTGCTTGGCTCATGAAGAAGGTGATTTAGTTCAGTTTCTGGATTAAAGTTTATATTTAAGAAGTTATTGTTTACTTTCTGCTTTACTGTTACGATAAGCTTAAAAGTTGTTGGAAGTGATATATAAAACAAGCGTTAAATCAACGAGAAAAGAAAGTACGTTCAATCAAAGAGAGAGGAAGGGAGTTACTATGATACTTGCTCATCACATTGTAGAGTTGTTTGTAATCAGTAGGGCAGGTTGCCAACATTATGCCATGCACCATGGACAATAATAACTTCTACATTGGCCAGAAATAGAACAGCTAGGTTAACATGTCTTATATGACAGACAAGGGGGATCCAGTAATAAATTTTCTGAATACTTATTGTTGCAAAGTGGAGGATCCAGGTTAATAACTATACATTATTTATTTCAGATTCCTTGAGAATATACAATCGATATTGAATAGACATTCTCGTGTTGTGGAGACCATGGCTCAGGTAGGTGAATATAGATACTGGACAAAAAAAAAGGGGGGGGGGGGGGTTGTTTGTTCTTACCATAACAGATGCTGAGTGAAAGAGGGGGTTTGGATGGCCATAATAGATGCTGGATGAACAAGGGGGTTGGGATGGGATCAGTTGTAGTGATTGGAAGAGTGAATGAGTATTCCAGGGTTATGAATAACATGCTTATAATGTAATGGTCAATGTAACAGGAAACTGGTTTTTAAATTAACAGGTTATAAGCAATTTTTATCTAAGGAAAAGAAGGAATGAAGGGAAAGGTGCATTATTTATGACGTTATGTAATTGCCCGCCATTATTTATGACATTATGTAATTGCCCGCCATTATTTATGACATTATGTAATTGCCCGCCATTATTTATGACGTTATGTAATTGCCCGCCATTATTTATGACATGTGATTGCCCGCCATTATTTATGACGTTATGTAATTGCCCGCCATTATTTATGACATTATGTAATTGCCCGCCATTATTTATGACATTATGTAATTGCCCGCCATTATTTATGACGTTATGTAATTGCCCGCCATTATTTATGACATTATGTAATTGCCCGCCAATATCAATGTAATTAAATATTTTGATATATTTGTGTTTTTACCTATATTTATATTTTCTTTTCTTTAGGGAGTTATGGAGATGCAAGAAACTTTCAATATAGAGCCAAAATCCAGTACAGAGTTACAGTACTTTCTTGATAGATTCTACATGAATAGAATTAGTATACGAATGCTTCTAGCTCAACATGGTAAGTGGTTCATGAATACATGTATAAGAATGCTTCTTGTTCTACTTAGTAGGTTCTTGATGAATATCCCGAATGAATGTAAAAATGCTTCTAGCTCAACATACTACATGTAGTTCTTAATGAATATCTAGAATGAATATAAGAATGCTTCTAGCTCAACATAGTGGCTCTGACAGAAATGAAGACTTTGTTAATGCTTTTTTTTGTCTCAACATAGCAAGGTTTTCATGAATAGAATGAATAATTGAATGTCGATAGCTCAATATACCAAGGTTTACATGAATGGAATTTATGTAAAGATACTTTTAGCTCAACAAAAGGGTTTAACATGAAAAGAATGAATGTTAGAATGTTTGTAGCTAAACATAAGAATTTTCACTGGAATGAAATGAATATAAGAATGCTTCTAGCTCAATATAGAAATGATATATATATATATATATATATATATATATATATATATATATATATATATATATATATATATAGAAAGAGTTCCTTAATCTATTGATGATGTTGCACCCAATTTTATTAAACTGATGATAGGTAACAACACTAAGTGAAACAAATGTGAATTTGATGACTTCTTTTCCAGTTGAGCTGTTTTCTGACAGGAAAGGGAAAGGAGATAAGATTGGAATCATTGATCCAGCTTGTGAGGTCAAGGACATTATTGAGAGTAAGCATCAATCTGACCTTGAGAAATGTCTTATTACATATCTTCATGAAGTTTGGTTTGCTTATTGTCTAATGTCACTCCAAGAATATTTCACTAATTGGTGTCCAGTGTTTAACTGTTGGAGGAAACTATTGATTGACCTTTGGTAAGGGCACTAGCGGAACGGTCCAGTTTTCATCAACAGGATCTAACCTTGTGCGATTTGTAATGTATTACTGTGCAGTTGATGTGTTTCTGAGAAACTGCACAAAATACATAAATCAAGTAAAATCTTACAAAGGGAAGTTGTTGTATAAAAGACAAAAAACATTTTTTTTTCATAAATTTTTGAAAAGGGCATTTTATATTTATGGCACAAAATGCTGTCAGAAAATCACACAGAACACTGTGTAAATTCAGGAGTAAATTTATTGTGTAAGTTAACACCTTAAATATAAGATGTAAATTCTGAACTTACCATGTATTGTACCATAATACATGTACATTATACCTGGTTTCCTGTTATCAGAAGAGCCCATGTGGCTATATGGTTAGGGTGTTAAGATTTTAAATCTGATGGCTTTGGGTTTGAATCCTTCTGGAGGCTTTACAGTCCTTCAGGTAAGACAGTGGAAACAGGTCTTGTGTCATATACTAACGCATCATGTTTAAAACACAAGATCTTATTGGTTGACTGATTTAAAAACTTCATGAAGACTGGCAGCTTTTTTTTATGAAGTCACGGCAAGCTCAAGCATATATACAATTATACCTATTATTGAGGTCAAATGCATTAAATAAAGTTATCTATTCATGTGGCTTACAAAAATTGACTTGGTATACTCAAATTCCTTGTCAGAAATTGCCATTGGTGAAACTCAATTTCTGACAGCGGATTTTCCTATTCCCTGTCAGTTTTAGTAAAACACATGCATATTAAGCCCTAACTACCAGTAGACTTCACAGTGTGAAAGAGTCCTTACTGCTTGGATTGATTCTGATGAATAGGTGAAAACTTATGTTTTAATTTTACATGTAACACATATTTTGATTGGTTTAAAAATTAGTGGTATATCTCATCCAAGAAATTTTTTCTCTGACGACGTTATTTCCTGCATTTTTTTAACTGATGTCAATATATTTGACACCACCGCGGCAGAAGTTATAGAGATATTGAGAAATAGTGTGGACGTAACATACCAACGTCTGAGAAAATAAAACATGCTCGAAAGGAATTAAATGATAAGGAATGAATCTAATTTTTGTTTTCGTTGGATGGAGGTATACTACGAAAAAAATGATGGAAAACTTATTCATCTTGAGCTGTACACAATGATGCAGTTTTCTGTACTTTCTTTGGTGATTAGTCTGAGATTCTCTGTCCTTCTCCCACTTTTGATATTGGCGGTTTGTGCGAATTCACCGATATCAAAAGTGGGAGAAGGGCAGAGAATCTCAGACTTTTTTTTGGTATACCTCCATCCACTGAAAAAAATTAGATTCATTCCTTAAATCAATCCTCACACTAAGCAGGCGCTGCCACCTTGTGGCTGAAGTAATCACATGTGGTGTTATACAATAATTGATTAACCTAACAACCTAGATATTGTAACTGCTCATTTATCATTAAAATTATGAATATGTATGAAGAATTGACAGTCTGTGAATCTGTATTCATATATCCATTAACATATTAATTATTGAATCATTTTTTCAGTAATTATTTTGTCATTTGAAATGGTGAAAGAAATTTCTATTTTCAGTTGCTTACAACAATGCCAAGAAGTTATGTGAACAGGAGTACCTGGTGTCCCCAGAAATGACCTTGACACAGTGCAATAGTAAGTTTCTCCAGGAGAAGGTTAAGGCCTTAGTCACAGAAAATCAAAGATTTGATTGTGGTGTACTTCATAATTTATATCTAATTATGTACTTAGGATAATTAATTGAGGACATATATGATTAGATTTTCAAATTTTTGGCTGTTTGGCTACATAATTTCAACATTGGCCATATCTCGCAAAAGGTTAAAAACAGATTTTTGACATATCATATGTGTATTCCTTGTGGGTTTCCATTGGTTATATTTACTGACCATGAGCTTTGACTTTTCAAAATGGTAATGAATATTTCTGCAATCCAAGGGCAGTAGTGTTGCAAATTCACATCTTCTTATATCTTGGTTTGCTATACCATAATACTGTCTGTAGGGACCTCAATTTGACCTTTATTCAAGGTAATATAGCTTTATCTCTTGGTAATCAAAGTTTCGACATTTATGTCAACAGGAGTCCAAAAATCAGGTCATTGAGAGTTCATGTTAACCGAAGTTCTTATTTAGACATTCTTCACACAGATTTTGAAATACAAGTACATTTTATCTTCTTATAGAAACAATAAGTAAATGGAATTGATCTCCACATAGAAATGTTCTTCACTTAGACATAAATTAAGAACAAGTCCATTTGTATGTATCTACAAATAGATTTGAACTGCATACATGTCCAAAAAAAAAAAAAGATCTTCACTCAGAAAAGATCCCTGAATATAAATAACCTTAAACAGAGTTAATTTTCAGACATTTAAATTTATTTTCACATATAGTGAGGACCTAATTACAAATTGTTATTTCTATATTTATTAAAGGTTACTGTAAAACATCTAATATATGTAATAAAATAAAATGGCTTATATCTAGTTTATCTGGCCGTTTTCATTTTTTTTATGTCTCCAGATCGATATATTGGGGACATACTGCTTTTGACATATCTGTCTGATTCTTTGTTCGTCTGTTTTTTGTCTATTTGTTTGTCTGTCTGATGTCAACTTTAACATTTGCCATAAATTTTTAACTTTGAGAGATAGCGACTTCATATTTGGAATGCATATCCTATTGATAACACCCTTTCAAAGTACATCAAGGTCACTGACCTCCTGACATTGACTGCAAGCTTTGACATACATTTCAAAACTTTCCTTATTTAGACTGTTGCCAAGGAGGGGAGGGGGGGGGAGGCATTTGTGTTTCACAATCACTTCTTGTTTTTTACTTGTTCCATATTTTAGTCACACCAAGATAATTTTACTTACATATTGCAACACCTACTTGATGTATTATACTGAACTTCAGATATATGCAATGGACCCATCATTTGCAACTGTGCAAAAATTCAACATTTGGTAGCAATTGTGATAAAATTTAACACTTGGTAGCAATTGTGATGAAGTTAAACACTTAGTAGCATGAAATATTTATTAATGATGTCAGTGCAGATTGTACACTGGTAGATTAAAGGACGAAATCTGTGCACTGAAGCTTACTGCATTCTCTTGCTATTGTTTAAATCAGGTTTTCAGTCTGGTTCGTCAAAGAACCTGCTTAAGATTGATAGTTTTATGTCAGTCATTTCCCACACACTTAAGCACAGGCTTCAAGCATATAAGAAAAATAACCTAGATGAATATTAAAACAAGGCAAAAAAAATAATTAACAAAGAATTCTTTTACATTTATGTTTCATATTTAATCAGGACTAGAAGAAGGCAAGCCAATCCAGATGGTGTATGTTCCAGGCCATTTAGAGTATATGGTTTTTGAACTTATCAAGGTAATTTTTGTTTCATAGCTTCATTGCTATGTCAGACTGCAGATACCAGCTTCCTATGAAGACTCTGTCTAATTTACTTAAATTTTCTATTTCACAACAAAATATAGTTATATGACTGATGTATTTTAAACAATGAATATTATGGTTGATTCTTAACATTTAGTTACCTACCCTTTATGTAGATATTTGACAATGAATAACTATGATGTAAACTAGATTTATGGAAAATGGAAAACTAAGGGAAATGATGGGACAAAAGTAATGCTTTCTTGTATGACATCACTGGCTGTGACATCAGATATCGACCAAAATTGGGATACAATTTTGGTCATAATTAACTAAAAATCTTTTTTTTGTTAGATGATAATTACTTTCAGAAGGCATGGTAGAGCTTAAATCAGTAGAGTGATAACGTTTTGTCATGTAACTGTCAATATTTACTGATACTACATATGTTTGGGAACAGGGCTTTCACTGAATAGCATAAAAATAGAATCTACACATAGATTAGGAATATTACTACGAAACAGTTACACAGTTGAAGAATGATGTAACAGCAGTTCAAGAATTGGTCTATTTGAACATGAGAATGATAAGAGAAATGAAAAAGAATTCAACCATGAAACTTTGCCAGGAAATGTTTATCTTGCAATGAAAAAAAACCCCCAAAAGCTATTATCAAGTTTTAGAAAATGAAATAGAAAGTAATTGAGACTTTCTCTCTCACATTTTTCATACATAGATGACACATCATTAAAATATATTACACTTTTTGCTGAAACATTTTATAACAGTATTTGTGAAATGATGTATTACAGCGTTTATCGTCTTTTCACTTTAACCTGAGAACAACTATCTTTTCTGCTCATTTCTTTCAGCTGTTGTGATGTTATTTTGAAATTTCAAAAAATTTGTGCAAAAATGTTGTATCGTGGTTTATTCAGAACGCCATGAGAGCTGTGGTCGAATTTCATTCAAAGGAGAATGAGATGCCAGAAATCAACGTCTTGGCTGCAAAAGGAAAAGATGATATCACGATCAAGGTAAGTGACCATAGAATGTCAGAGAAATGAATTAACACTTCCATGGTGTAATGGTAAGTAAAAAAAAATTCATAACAGCAGCAGATAACAACACGATGTATGCTTTTGGTAAATCGAGCTTTTAGGGACAAATATAGTGTGTGAATTTTCCAATAGTTGGACATAATTCTTTGTATGTCCAACTTGGAAAATACACACACTATATATATAAAAAAACCCAATTTAAAGTACTATTTCAAGAATTAGTCCACTTACGCAGAAATCAGAGTTTTCTGGGTTTAAGTAAACGAGAGTCGATTTATTTTAATTCTTTGATTCTTGTTTTATGATGGAATCTCCCTGATGCATCGTGCAGAAATTTTGATGTATGCAGTGGGCCTACCTGGAGCATAGGAGATTTTTTGAGCTATGTCTAATCTGAATGGGGACCTGGTTTAAATGTTCATATCTGAAAGACAAGGCAGTGAATTAGCCACTGTTGAGAATGAAATCCTGGACTAAACAGTCAAGCGCTTGACCAGTTGAGCTAAGAATAATCAGATAAAATCCATTAAAGACTTCTCATACATTGTGTTGTTGTCTTTGTAACTTCCTGTTGCAGTCATTTTCAGTTTCAGGTTTCTGAATCAAGAAATTTTTTCCGTTTCAGATTTCAGACAAAGGAGGTGGTGTGCCATATAACAAAACAGAAATATTATTTCAGTATCACTATAGTACGGCACAGAGACCCCAAGAAGTAGGGCAGTCCCCACCTTTGGTAAGTGGACAATTAGGTTGGTTTTTTTAGTAAAGAGTTATCTTTCTTTATCTGTTTTTAACAGAAAAACGAGTCGTATGGAAAGTGATACACAGTTAAAGGAAATGATATGACAAAATAATTCCTCTGTAGATATTGTATGACATCACAATGATTTTGGTTTGAGACACCTGCTCAATGAGAAATAACTCTGTATAACAAAAATTTATGTGTTGGGAAGAGAATGGGGAAGGTGATGATAACTGAGAAACAATTTGAGAACCCACCATAGTCAATGGTATGCATTGTAATATATGTTCAGATGTTTTTCATCTGCATTTATAGAAGATCATTACTTCAAATACCGCCAAACAAACTCACCATAGGTAGGCATGGGGTCACTGACATTTCCATACTTGACTGTGACATTTATGAGTTGCTCTCGGACAATAGTGCAATAAGATTTTAAATCAATAACTTGAAAGTAGTAGTTTGTGATATTTAATTGCAACCATACATTATTGCAACTTGTGCTTTGTACCCATATGTCTATTGGATGCCATTGAATAATCATAGTAATGAAAAGATGTTGAAACATGAATCTAGCTACAATATACACACTTGCAGAACCATACCCTGAATTCCTTTATGCTTAAACCTTTGCCTGTTGCTTATTGAACAAATTTTACTTCATTTCTAATTTCCTCAGAGCAAATCACCAGGTTATTCCATTAAGTTATAGACTCAAACCTTTACTTTTTATGCCCCTGGCATCATAAAGGGGGCATATTGTTTTTGTCCTGTTTTATATGTATTATTTTAAAGATCTATACCATGAATTATTCTTATCACAGGCTGGCTATGGCTATGGGCTACCTCTGTCACGTTTATATGCTCGGCATTTCGGAGGAGATATATCTCTAAGCTCTGTAGAAGGTTATGGTACTGATGCTTTTATTTATCTCAAGGTAAGTAGTCATAATGGTTGAGGGGCAATATTACAGAGTGTACACTTGTGAGGGGCATTATGACAGAGTGTACACTTGTGAGGGGCATAATGACAGAGTGTACAATCATGAGGGGCATTATTATTTAATGTACACTTGTGAGGGGCATTATATCTATTTAGCTATTGTAACCCTCATATGGACATGTTAAAGAATTTTAATGATTACAGTGTTTTGTAATGAATACAATACTTTCCTGTATAACTATACTTCATACGAGATAAATAATTTGGATTTTTTCTGAATGAAGTACAGTTTTCTGTAGGGATAAGTAGTGGTGCACAAGAAGTATGTCAAGATATATGAGTATTTTTCTTTATTATTTTGTGATACCCATTCTCTAAGTTTATCTGTATGCATGCATTCAGAGTATCATTGTAAAATTGTGAGAACACTTACTACATGTGTTTATCTTAAATGAACTGGTCATTCACTCGCTGATGTATTAAAACGTGTCTGTTTGCATCTGAATCAATAAAGAGATTTCTTTTGCGTTAAGAATGCATAGTTTAAAACATCTGAGTGATTCCTAATCTATTTAAAACAAAATCAGAAAAGCTAGTTTGGGAAATGCCATATCAGAAAACCATATCAGAAAACTGGTGTGAAAAAACAGATTTGTAATCAACCAGTGAACAGAAGTACTGTTACACAACTAGTTTTCAGGTGTTCCATTTTATTGTATGTGAAATTCCAGTTATCATATTTGAGATAATGAAAAACAACTGTTTGTTACATTAGCAAAAGTGGTTATATATAAAAAGATGTTTTCCTGAAGAAATATTACATAGCCTAAATTTAATGTTTTCAGGAAAGTTCAGGATGATCAAAATATTTTTTTTTTCTTCCAGGTAAAACCAGAAGATGCCAATGAATGTTTACCAGTGTATAACAAAACTACTTCCAAAATGTACGACATGAATCAAGTGATCCCTGATTGGTCGTCTCCCCGACCTTGGAACCAATCATATAGAACTTACTGCTCTGGAGTTAGATATTTCAGCACAAACTCTGGTGCTGGCTATTTCAATACAAATATTCCACATACATGTACTTCCAGTGGTAGAACTTTGGACTCGGTGTTGAAAAATTCATGGACCAAAGAATGTGTACCATGTGTATAGTGTAGTATAGTGTCGCATGACTGTGTTAGAGCTTGTCCACCAGAAACTGCAGCCAGGACTGAATTGCCATCATATACAGAGTTATTTTTTTGTGTCAAAGTCTAGGCCAATATCTAACCAGTCAGGAAAAGCTTGGTCTAAATGGAGAGACTTTACGGCTCCAGTCATAGCTATCCTTGATATCAGCTTCTGGGAAACAGTGCTTAATTGATGAATGGAGGAAGAGCCCAAAATCTATAACCAGTTTGGACCAAAATTATTCTGACGATTTTTATGTTGTTTGCAGCTGTTGTAGTCCATGGCAGAGTGCGCAGCTTTTCTAGTATGGAGCAATGTCCACATTTTCATATGTCATAATGCATTTTCATCAGGTTATCAGTTTTTAGAAGAGAGAATGGTGCTGAATTCATCCATTAGATTTTATTTTGACTCATGAATTCATTTCCTCTTTTATAGCGATTCATGTAGGCACTTAATGTTATTGATAGGTTTTAAAAGCATTCAATCTAATTGGAGTTATTTCCCTTGTGACAAACTCTCCACTGTCTTTGAGACATACAATTGAATACAGAAAATTTCTCAAATCTAATCGTTCCTCATGAATTTTTGCAATGGTATGGTTTTTTTGAGCAATTAAGTGATTTAAAGATATTTCAGAAGCAGTGTTAATATAGATAACATTCTAAAAATAGTCTAAACGAGTGAGTATATACGAAGCACAAATTCGATTTTGACTGTAAAGATGGTAGACGATGGGAAGTAACTCATACTAGGTTCATGTTATTGAAATTTATCTCCCTCACTGTTTGTCATTTTAGTATTAGGGTAATAAGTAGATTTTTTATATGTCATGTTAACTTAATGTTTTCTGCAATATGATTGGACACTGGTGAAGTTGTTGCCATATTTTTTTACAAAAACAGAAGAGAAAGAAAAATGTGAGAGCAAATGCATATGCAAAAAAATTTTGTCCTCGGATTTATAATGTGCAATGGGTCAAGATTGTAATAAGACAAAGAATGCTATATTGATATGATATTTATGTAGTATTTTACGTGTGTATAGTAGATCTATCTTTGGATTCATGAAAAAGAAAAATAACAATTATTCATATGTAAATTTTTTTCTGTATTAAGATATTCCATATACCTTTTTAAAAAATTCAAACCATTTTTCTGATAAAGGAACAAAAACAACTTAAGAATTTATAAACTTAGCATTTGTCATAATTATTTTATGCCAGTATGGTATAAGGTTTGACTGAAGGTAATAATTAAAGGCTTGAATACACAAATTCTTCATGTTTTTGCCAGATGTTGATATCCTGTTTTTTGTAATTTTATTATGGAAATTTATGGCTTGAATTTGTTGGGTGGTTCATTTTATGAACGATGAACCAGCCATAATTGTATTCTAGTCATTTTCATCAAGATTGTTCTTTTTATTTTTTGTTTTAATTTTTAATCGGTAAATTTTTTTATGAATTTAAGTCATGAAAATCTTAATAATGGTAAATCTGGAAAGGACCTATTTCCATAGTAATCTTTTGTGCAATGAAATATTTGTGTCTTCTATATGAAATCCAATATGTTATGACGAGAAATTGTATCAATGAATAATGATAATGAGAAATAATATTTTGTTGGCAAACAAATTCAAATTAAGATGAAAATGTTTTAATATATGAATTACTCTTATGGTGTGTTTTTCATATATAAAAATATATGAGAGGTATGCTCAACATTAATATTTACAAAGACAGATTCATGGGTGAAATTCTTGCATTTGAATCACACTTTCAATATTTTTTTTTGGGGGGGGGGAGGGAAGCTCCATTCTGAATTCTAAATATGGGTATTTGTAATTAATATTTCTAAGGTGATTTGTTATATTCTATGTCCATATCTATACTTCAGATGACTGTAATAACCAAGGTTTCACATTGCAGTATACAGGATCCCCAACTACTTCCGATGGTTATCTTGCTTAGGAATAAAAATATAAAAAGTCCATGCACTAGGGAGGGGTCATCATCATACAAATGAAATAGCTGTGGAGTAAAACAACAATCCAACTTAATTCTTTATATACTTGTACATGTCTAGAAAATTATTCTTGTATATCCAAGGTATAATGCTGTACTGCAGTTCTGCACTTATTTTCATAATAAAATCCAATCAGAATGCAGAAAACTGTCACATGACTTTCATATTGACTTCATGTCGTTAACTGATGGATATTTGTAGATAAATACTGACTTGAAAATTTCTTGAAATAGTTTTCTTTTTCAAGTATATATTTTTCTTTCTTGGAAATGTATGATTGAACGTTTCATTTAGTTTTTGCTTTCCTTTAACTGCTTGTAGAAATTCATATGATAGATTGTTAAACTTGAATTGATGTGTAAATCAATTTTTAAAAAATGCTTTTGAGGTCATAGGGAACTTTCATTGTATCATGCCAGAAAAGAAATGCATTTAATGCATTTAGTAAATTACTGATGCATGAATTATAATTTAATTATTTTAGGACTCGGTTCAGATGAGAGTAACTGGGGTTTTGTTGTGGTAATTTATTTATAAAATTTGTTGTGACATAAGAACTTTTCACTCGACACCACCGAAAATTTTGTAACAATTTTATTCATCATACACATTTCTATAAGTACTACATTTTAGTAATTTAAAGATGACATCATTTCATAGATTTGAGTTTTTCTCTTGGTCAGATGGTTATATCCAATCTGAAAATTTTTTCTTGTTGTTTATTCTTGTGTCTTGCATAAAAACCATTAAAAAAAGGTCCCTTATGTAAATGAAATAATATTAAAGGAATTTCAAAAAGTCCCTTGTCTGAATCAGATAAAATTTTAAAATGTCCCTAATGTTGATTCAAACTCATATTATTGAATTTTTTTTCTTAAAAATGATTTTTATCATTTCAAATTGAGCAGGAACAGTTCTTGAAAACTTTAATCACTGGCAAAGCTCTCTAGAGGTTTGTGTTAAAGGGACAATAAACTAAATTTGTAAAGTCTCTGTACACAAACTTTAATTATATATGTGTTATTGCCCCTGGCAATCGATAGATTGGGGGCATACTGTTCTTGATCTGTCTGTCTGTCTGTTTGTTTGTTGTTCTGTTGTCAACTTTAACCTTCACCATAACTTTTGAACCTTGAGAGACAGAGACTTCATATTTGGCATGCATACTCCACTGATACAGCCCTTTCAAATCACACCAAGGTCATTGACCTCGTGACCATGTTCATGACCTTTGACCTACAGATCCAAAATTTACCTTATTTGCCGTATTTTTTTTAACCATGAGAAATGGAAACTTCATATTTGGCATGCATTCTCTACCTATACAGCCCTTTCAAATTACACCAGGGTCATTGACCTCATGACCTTGACCATGACCTTTGACGTACACTTTAAAATTTGCCTTATTTTGACTTTGTTGCCCTGCTGGCATTCATGTTTCACAGACACATCTTGTTTAATTACACATACTACAAATGAATATTACTATCAGTGAAATGGTAAGATGAAATTGAACTGTTGCTTTCCACTAAAACTTTATGACAGTTTGTTACATTAAACTGAATTGCAGCTAGTCTTATAGATAGCTTTATTGAGCCACTTTACTGAAACATCAATAAGAAAGTGATACAATAGTCCATACATACAGTAATCCATATATACTATAGTCTATATATTTCTATTATCTTTCATATGTTCATGTTTTGGCTATGTTCATGTATTTGTTTAAGATGATGTTGATAATGATGTTAAATATAAGAGATGATGATTTTGTGAGAAGATAAATGCTTAATAGCTTCAAGTTTTCTTTCTTTGTATTTAACTATTGGTGAAGTTTGTCAGATTTACTGGATGTCCAGAATGTTATCATATATCTGTAAACTTGTACATCAGTAGGGACTGAACTGTCCCTATCTATGTATTATTCTAGCCTGTTTGTGTCCTGTCTTTCGGACAAGACAGTAAAAACCAAAGTCACGTGTCACGGTAGTCGTGGCATGTAAAAGATCCCTCATTGCTTCGGGTGGGTCCGTTGCAAAGGCATAATGTAATGCAACAGGCATATGCCGTCACCATATACATGAAATAATCGTTGAGTGACGTAAAACGATAACCAAACAATCAATCCATCCCTGGTGCCATTCTGATATATTAATGGGTCTGTGAATGTCTTCCTTCTTAATTTGAAATTCAATTATTAGTAAAGATTTCTAAAACAGCAGACTTTACAACTGTTCCTTGCTTTATGTATTCACTCAAGAAGTACCGTTTTATGGGTACAATTCTTAGGAAAATGTTTTGCTAAATGAATAAAACCATAGGTATTTCATTCCCAATTCGAAACTCTATCTAAATATACTGCAACACCCTCTTGCTAGTATTATGTGCAGTGTGCGCGTCGGTGTAATATTTACACTGTACAATCCATTCTCTCCACAGTCTAATTGTAAAATACGAAAGTAACTGGTTTCACATGACTATGGAACTGCCAACAATGTAACACAGTGTACATTCACGTACCACTGAAATTCAGCGGTGAGACCTGGGTCCGGCGCCATAAGCTGAGAATATACTTAAGTCAAAAATTCATATTCTTCTGTTCATCAATGAATTAATAACTGGGATTTGGATTTTATTTAGTTTTATTCTACTGATAAACAGAATTTACGGAAGCGTATTGCTGCCAAAGTGAAAATTTTTTTTGGATGCTAAGTCGTACGTACGAGATACTAAGTCGTACGTACGACATAATAAGTCGTACGTACGACATAATATGCCGTAAGTACCAGGGGCGAATCCAGGAAGTGATGATAATGTGGCGGAGCGCAATTTTTAAGCAAAAATACACATGTGAAGGCAATGCGTCTGGGATTGCTTTGTGGTGTCTAGTGAATCCAGGAAAAAAACCTAGTGGGGGGACCTGGGGACGAAGCCTTGGGAGCTCGTATAATTTCTTAAATCGTTAAAGGTAAATCGTGGTCTACAACGAATAGTATTTTGCTAATTGTATAACTATACTTTTAATTTTCTTTTCTAACACATGTAACGGAGAGACTGAGGTATATCAGACACAACCGATGTACATAGTGTAAAATACACCACGTTCCTACTAGCCATCCACATCATTTTCGTTAAAGAAGAAGAAGAAGAAGAAGAAGAATGAGATTGAAGTAGGCATACACAGTCTTGGGTATAACTCGACCTGGTGTTTCGTACTTAACGTGACTGCTGAAATACATGCAATATATGTATATGTTATACGTAAAAGAAGATGAAGGAATTTCCTCTTGTCATTGTTATTCTTAACCTCCACAACTACAATCTGAACTTCCAATTTAAATTTATGATATCAGATGCTTGCTTTGGTCTACAAATCAGTTAACCATTCTAACCGATGGGCTTCCACAAAGGAATTGGTTGTCCGGTTATATCGGTACCACAAATACTGAGAAATCAAAACATTCGGGTCATTTTCTATGTGTTTCTCTGTAAAATCCATTGATTGATTGATTGATTTTTTTGTTTTACGTCACACCACGAATATTTCACGTATATGGTGACGGCATCTGCCTGATGCGGGGCATACAAATTTTGACCTTTGCAACGGACCCACCCGAAGCAGTGAGGGATCTTTAACGTGCCATGCATACCACGACACGGGCCTCGGTTTTTACTGTCTCATCCGAAAGACAGAACACCGGCATGACCAGAGCGGGACTCGAACCCCGGCCTCCCGATCAGGAGTCCGACGCGATACCACTAGGCCACGCCGGCTTCCGTAAAATCCACAACTGCTGGTTAAATTAACGCAGCGAATAAGGCCAAGTCATAAAGACCAAGTGACCGAAAAGTTGTGGATACAGAGTGTTTTTGAAGTAGTCAACAGATTTTACAAGTCCATCAGTTTTACACAGTTATGCATGAGCAATAGTGACATAACTATCTACAGGATATACAGTGACCATTGTTAGTACGGCATTTGGTTGCACGAGAAAGAACATAACTTTGTAAGTTCTTCAATGAAGACTGACTGGCGAAGATCGTTCTCGATAAGGTGCAACTACGGTCAGCGATGACCGTTATGATCATGCATAGCGTCGACGCATCTCTGTCAACGTCATTTGCCAGCAACAGTTACGGCCAAACGTTATGGTGCCAACGCACACACTATACACGTAATATGTTAAGGGCTAGAAATAGGCCGATACGAGCTTACAGCCATACTTCGGACAGATTCTGACGCCTTTTCATCGCAATACTCGCGTTAACTGGTGTAGACATTTTTAATTAACGTTTTAAGAGGAATGTCTGGATTAACGTTTTCTTTACTGACGAATCAAGGTTTAACCTTAGTCATGATGGTCGAGCCAGGGTTTACCGTCGACAAGGAGAATGATATACTGATACATGTCCTTCAAAGAAACATGTTTGGTGGTGGCAGCGTTGTGATATGGGGTGGAATCATGGGCGGCGGAAGAACGCGCATTTGTAGTAGTAAATGGTACTTTAAATGTACAGGCCTATACTAATCAGATTCTAATTCCAGAAGAAATTATCTTCATCCTCCAGAGACATGCACTAGGGGTCACCTTCCAACACGATAATGCTTGCCCGCATACCGCGCGACTTACTCAACGCTACCTTAACGAAATAACGTTAACATCTTCCCAAGGCCAGCTAATAGCCCTGATCTCAATCTGAGCCAGCACATATAGGATTTATTGGGTAGAAAAGCGGACATGCGACATCCATTGCCCATTCAGGAGCTACAAAATGTTCTTATAGCAGAATGAAATAAACTAGCCCCAAACGTCATTAGACGTTACGCGAATGGCATGCAAGTACAAATCGTGCTGTTTTTAGCAAACAAGGGTGGTCATACCAGATATTATGCAATAATGGTTTGATTTAACAATAATGCTATCTTTTGATTCCTATCAGAATTTAGTCTTTTCCTGAAATGACCCCTTACACCTTTCTCTGCCTGTTATCTGTGAAATGCTTATCAAATTTTGATAAGATTGTTGAATGTTATCATAAGATCTATAATTTACTTATATACCAATTTGAAAAATATAGCACTTACAGTTTAGAAAATAACTAAAAATGTATACAGTGGATGCTGTTTTTAGCTCAGTATATGTAATAAAAAGGTTTTTGACTGAATATCGGGAAGCATATTTCCCAACACTCAGTTAAAACTGTATGGATATATACATATATGAATGTATGCCGAATGCGCTCCATTAACTCCGCTCCTGAGTACCACTTAGTATCTCGTACGTACGACTTACTATCCCGTACGTACGACTAAGTATGTCGTACGTACGACATAATATCTCGTACGTACGACTTATTATCTCGTAGGTACGACTTAGTATCTCGTACGTACGACTTAGTATCTCGTACGTACGACTTAGTATGTCGTACGTACGACTTATTATCTCGTACGTACGACTTAGTATGTCGTACGTACGACTTAGTATGTCGTACGTACGACATAGTGTCTCGTACGTACGACTTATTATCTCGTACGTACGACTTAATATCTCGTACGTACGACTTAGTATCTCGTACGTACCACTTATTATCTCGTACGTACGACTTAGTATGTCGTACCTACGACTAAGTATGTCGTACGTACGAGATAATAAGTCGTACGTACGACTTAGTATGTCGTAGGTACGATATAATATCTCGTACGTACGACTTATTATCTCGTACGTACGACTTATTATCTCGTACGTACGACTTAGTATCTCGTACGTACGACTTAGTATGTCGTACGTACGATTTATTATCTCGTACGTACGACTTAGTATCTCGTACGTACGACTTAGTATGTCGTACGTACGACTAAGTATGTCGTACGTACGACTTAGTATCTCGTACGTACGACTTAGTATGTCGTACGTACGACTTATTATCTCGTACGTACGACTTAGTATCTCGTACGTACGACTTATTATCTCGTACGTACGACTTAGTATGTCGTACGTACGACTAAGTATGTCGTACGTACGACTTAGTATGTCGTACGTACGACTTAGTATCTCGTACGTACGACTTAGTATGTCGTACGTACGACTTAGCATCCAAAACAAATTTTCACTTTGGCAGCAATACGCTTCCGTAAGAATTAAAGCATTCTGCATTAGAATTTATTTGAACGTTTGATAATGGAATAAATTATAATGAAATTTTTTTACTTAAGTGTATTCTCAGTTTATGGCGCTGGACCCAGGTGCCCGGGAGGAGCAATTTATATATACATGAATGTGAACAAACGCTCTGTAGAAAGTATCACAGCCACATAACATCAGGAAAAAGTAAGTTAAACCCTCCACGGGGAACTTTTTTACGAGCTCCACACTGCAAAGGGAATAAGCGTGACGTTCATGTAAAATACGAAAGTAACTAGTGTCACATGACTATGGCACTAACAACAATGTACCACAGTGGGCATTCACGGACCCCTGAAATTCAGAGGTGAGACCAGGTGCCCGGGAGGAGTGAGCGTCTCCTGTAAGGCTAGCCACACCCGCCGTGAATGCCCTTACATACAGACGAAACATATAATTCAGCCATGTATATATACATGAATGTGAACAAACACTGTGTAGAAAGTCCCACAGCCACATAACATCAGGAAAAAGGGTATAATAACACGTAAGTCAAACCCTCTGCGGGGAACTTTTTTACGAGCTCAGAACAAAAGATGAAATTTCAACACTTAGTTTAGAGTCTTGGGTGATGTAGGCTTGAAAATGTTGTTTTGAACGTCTCGGGTCTGTTAACGAAACCACACACTGTGGAAGACGATCCCACTGTACCAACGCTAATGGGAAGAAAGAGTATTTGTAATCATCTTTAGAAGTAGGAATTTGTATACGGTAACTCTGGTCAGAAATTAAATTAAACTTATTTAGAAAGATGTTTAGCGGTCTAGTTGATCAAAATGAAAATGTATGGTGCACACCACTTAGAAGACTTCAATATGCTTCACATTGCAGGAAAATAAATTGCAGATCCCGTCCGTAGCAAAGCTTGGACGCATGTTTGAATGCCAAAAACATCTACAGTTATTGAACACTGGAATTCCGTAACGTGAGGAATTTCAGTGTGCAGTCAAACCTTTAAAAAGCAAGTACCAAAGGTAAGAAAGTCTTAAGACAAATTGAATTTGTATAGAAAAAAACGCGGGAAAGATCGCAAATATTCATTCCGTTCATGTTTTGTACTTTAGTCACATACCAAATCTGTTATTCTAAACTTGAGTAGATTTTCTGCCCCTCTGGAGAACAAATGAATGGTGAATGAAACAGAACGAGTGAAAACGGTCAATCAGTAATGACGATCTTGTGTATTCAAAGTGATGAACCGAGAAAGGTGGTTGTTAAGACAGGTGACTGTGTAATACGTTTGGTATTTAAAGTAGATTTGACTACCTTTGCCTAATTTGTCGAATTCTGAGTCATCCTACAAATTAGGTTTTACCTACATTCTCTGATCTTTTAGGGCACTTTAATAGTAAGCTCTGTAAAGCCCTACACCCTCTGCATTTATCATCCTGATGGGGAATGGTTGGAAAGGGGGGGGGGGGAGTTTGTAGAAACGTTTAGACAAACTACTCAATATGGACAGCAATACATTAAGCTTCTGACAAGAGATGTTGCTATTTACCTAACTCCTTCACAAGGAATATATCCATTTATTCAACTGTTTAACAATTGAGATCGGAGTAAGATAAAAGTGCTTGTCTCTTTCGTGCACTAAGCGTTCGCTTATTTTCAGAAGTTTCTCTCCATCGTGATTAACAGATCGATATCAGAGATGGGCACATTCGTATGGTAAAAATAACAATTCCACTGCAAGTAAAACCCACGTGTGAAAAGACATGATCATTAGGAGTTCCACCCTTTTAAAGGGATGTTAGATGTCACGGAATGGGATTCAGAGTGAAAATCATATTTAAAGAAAGATGGCAAATGTTAATGGATCCAAATAAACACAAACAGCGTATAATTAGTGTTTGATGGTATCACACACATAAAAAGGCAGTTAAGAAATGGTGTCTTTAAATCAACAATTAGATCTTACCAAAGCACGAACAAATTAGTTAAAATACTTTGGTTTAAGCGCAAGACACGATGCATACTTTACATCAGAAATTCCTTGCAATAAAACGGTAGCATCAGATACTGAGTACCTAAATTTAATACATGATTATATCTATTTACGATTAATCGAGTTTGATTTATTTACGCGTAGTATAATGGGGTTTCTTTATCAATAGACTATTTCCGATTTACGATTTCTATTTGAAATTGACCCATCGCTTTCGTAAAATATTTATCAAATTTCGTGACGTCACCAACCATTCTCAATGATTGTCCGAGGTGTAAAGTGTTGTGACGTTATCTGATTTAGCCATTTTTCGCGCATAAATGGAAAGGTCAATTCTTTAAAAAATGTGCCTACGAACAAAAATTGACGATACAAGTAAAGGTCGATACGTGCTCTTCGAGTACAAATCGAAATGACCCCTCTCTTTCTTTGGGCACCATTTCTCGTGGTACTCGAAAAAGTGTACGAACCTACTTAGTGTATGACTAAACCGCCGATTCTCGTTTATTATGAAAGATCCCTCCGCAGAGCGAAAGAGTCCTCCTTCCGTTATGAAGTGTAATCAAATGTTGAGCATAGTCCTTGGGGATATTTAATTTGACATATCTCTACAGATTAATTATTGAACTGTCATCAAATATGAAAAATATTAATGTAAAAGCATGACAAACAGTTCCGTTTTATTTTATGCCCCGACGATTGCAAACTTGAAGTACTAATAGTAAATACATTGTATTCATACAAACTCATGTATGATTATATAACTTTTGTAGATATACATTTGCATACTTTACGTACACTTAATAAGGTATTAATTTACGTGATTTACAGTGGTTTATTATAGTTACTGTGAAAAATACAGGTCATGAATGCTAGTGAAACTCGAAGGCAAAAAAAAAAAAAAATGCTTCTGTCTGAGCTACGCGTTCCCGATTTAGATTTCAAAAGCGTTTTAGCGACGATGACAAATATATGAATATACAAAATAAAATTGATTCAACGAAAAAATTAGTATGAATACACAACATTTCGCTTTTAGGACGGACGCTCTACAAAACGACAAATGGAGTCACTTTTACAATACTTTCTCGCTTTTAAAAAGACCATCTTGGATTATTTGATATTCGACAGGAATTAAATGTAATAAGCGAGAAAAAAGTAAGACCAAACTGTGATCTGAACTAACAACTTTCCGCTTTGAGATCGGGCGATTTACCGAATGATTGATTGATTCATTCCTTTGGCGGATTTAGAAGGAGGGGGGAGTTAAGTTACAAAATGCTTTAAAATCCATGAAAATTATAGGTTTGGTTGTATTTTCGTCACTTGCTGTAGATTTCAGATTTCAGATTCTTTATTCGACCCATTAGTGGGGTCATCATCTATGATGCGCAGAATTGACAATTCCGGAAATTTTGTGACGTTTAAATGATTCATTGTTGTTTGACATCACTCCACGCTTATTTCACGTATATGGTGTCAGCATCTTTCTTCTGCTTTGCTTTATATTTTTGCAACGTACCCAGTGAAACAGTGAGGGATCATTAACATGCCACGCCTACCGTGACACGGGACCTCGGTTTTTACTGTCTCATTCAATAGACAGGACGCCGGTGCGCCCAGGGCGGGAGTCGAACCTGGATCTCTCGGTAATGGATCGAACACCTCATCTACTGAAATATATCCGGTCATCTACCTAATGTCCAGCCATCGATATTTTCCTCCTTTTGTCATTCTTTTAAATGACTGTTCAACCGTCAGTGGCGGATTTAGAGGGAAAAGGGTTGCACCAAAAATGGATGAAATAGTTCGGCTAATACACATGTGCCCCCCCCCCCCTTTTCGGAAATCCTAGATCCGCCACTGTACTGATAATGTATGAGGTGTTGAAATCCCGTTTTGCAAGTACACCATAATTTTGATTCAGAATAAAAAAGAAATAGATAATTTTCATTGCAAAATAATGTGCATGCCGTATTGCATAGAGTTTAATACAATGTATATACACCCGGGTATATGATTTTTGTCTTTTTTGTCCAAGGTATGTCAATCAGTTAAGTTATGATATTCGTTATTTTCAAAAGCTATTGGAAGTAAGTAACCCAATTTTCATTCAGTCAATGAACTTTCTTTAAAAAAAATGCACTGAATCGTAGAGCTTTCATTTAGAACCCACTCATTTAATTTACTATGATAAGCGGATCCAGAGGGGTGGACCGGGGGTCAGGACCCACTCTGAGATTCGGCGAAAATGACTTTTCTTGTTATTTTTCGATGTAAAGTAAGTAGTTTTACAAACCAAACATTGGTAGAGCCCCTCTCGGAAAATTTATTGGAAAAGGGGGTGTGGTTGAACCATCTCTCAATAAAAATTTCTGAATCCGCGCCTGTCGATATTTTTGTTTTTAAAAAGATGTGAACCATGGTTAATTACAGAATTTCAATCATCACAAATCGAACGGTAAATTTGTGTAATTGTAAATATCACTGTCTCCCTGGGGTTTATTTACATGTTAGTCTTTGTTTAAATTAATCTTAAAGAATTTCGTTCAAATCTTGTACCTACAGATAAACAATTTTTACTTTAATTTAAGATCTTATTATAAAAGAAAAGAGCTCGGAAATGTCTTAATTCAATTTGGCGAGATAAATGCACAATAATTAATTGCCCTTTATCTTAATATAAAATATAGAATATATAAGTGTATCACTGAAGCAGTAATCGATCAGTGTCATTTTAACCACCGTACATGCGCGGATCCAGAGGGGTGGACTGGGGAAAGGGGTGTCAGGACCCAACAGGCAATACGGCGAAAATTACTTTTCTCGTTGTATTTCTTTGTGAGATAAATAATTTTACACACGAAAACACGAAAGGACCCCCTCTCAAAAAATCCATTGGGGATGGACCCCTTCTCGACAAGATTTCTGGATCCCCGCCTGCTGTATATATATCTGTGATTTTGGGCATCCATTGCGCATGTGGCGCACCAAACGGGAGACACTTACTCCTCCTGGGCACGTGATCTAACCTCTGATTCTATGGGTCCATCAATGTCCACCCCAAGACATAGCTGTGAATACTAAAGTCACACAACTGCAGTTACCCTGCCATTCTCCTCTTATATCCCGGTATCTCAGTTGAGCAAGTTTAATAGGAGGCGGTATCCAGAAATTTTCATTCCAGGGATTCATCCAAAACATATTTATCGAAAGGCTTTCAACCATGTCTAGGATGAAAATGTACCAAAAAAAAAAAAAAAAACAAAAAAAAAAAAAAAAAAAAAAAAAAGAATAAAAAGAAATGCACTAAATATCATTTTAGGGGTTATGTCAAAGTACTACTTCTTTAGAAATACCTATGTATATATTTATTCAGCATTGTGACAAAGGAAGACTTAAGTTTCTGTCCTTCCGTGTTGATGTAAGTACGAGATGTATAGAAGTACTTATAACCGGCTCTATACAGATTTTGTGAGGAAACGATTTGCAGGCGATAACGAGTTTCTTTCATCACCTATCAGTACCGATGACATATACAAATGAAATAGAGTAGAAGTAAAATAACACTTTGTTTGATGGATTTGGGATTTTATTGTATCGTAGTGCTAAATCAGTGCAACAGACATAATGATATCTGACAATAGCCATCTAAATTTTCCTTTTTATTCTCGGTTAATTGTGATATGTTCCCTTTTTATTCGAAATGTATATCTCAAAATTCAGTATACACCCCATTATTTCGTTCAGTTTCCATATACAATAGCGTCCACGTATTCTTGCCGATCTTCTGGACGTTCGCTCCGGCGGTCTCCAAACCCTCTTTTATCCCAGAATCCTCTTTTTCCTGAAATCGCCCATTTCTGGTTGGCACCAAAATAGGGAAAAAAGGCTGGAAATCGTGGAAAATGAGTCATGTCGTACATCGTCTTTCTCTGTGACATCATGGATACCGGAAGTGACATTGAACGCTTATCTGCGAATCCCCTTCGATCACCAAATCCTCTTTTATCCCAGAAACCTCTTTTCGTGAAGTCGTCCTCAGCAAATGGCTCTAGTTCTTGTTCGATTGATAAGCTGGACTCTTTTTCTCGCAGGCGAGGATTTCGGAGTGCTGCGGCTAGGCTTATCATTACTGCTATGACTACGCAGGCTTGATGGATCCAGTAAGGCATTTTTACGCTATAAATAAACAAGTATGCATTAGATTACTAGTATTCTCTATAAGCTCGTATTGGCTATCACTTGCGATATAAGAATAACTGCTATGCATAACCATGGACAGTTGAGGATTTTGCTTTGCCACATGTTTACAAGTTAAAATCAAGATTTGGAACCAAAAATGGCCGAGTAGTTTGGCTAATTCACAGGTGCCCCCCCTTTTTTCGGAAATCCTGGATCCGCCACTGATGGAGGAGATTTTCAAGCTTAATCAATAAGGCGTGACCTCCACATAATATTCCGTGTGACTTTATTTTTGCGATGATATCTCTTTCGATATATCTAGGAGATATCATTTTCGCCAGAAGCCATAGACTTCTTTTATTCTGAAGTTCAAATCAAGGATAGCTAGCACTTGATACCAGCAAATTACATGAACATTAAGTTCTTGTGAATAAAACGTGCTTTATAGTATTCTTTGACTTTGGCCATCCATCTGATGATAGGTTTCATTAGTAGTACTTTAGTTGGAGTTACCTCCCGTTGTCGGCCATATTTGTGGTCAAGCAAAGGTTTTGCCTTATATTCATTCTAATTTCAAAAATCTTTTTATTTTCATTTATCTTTTTATGAGACAGTTATTAATATTTTAACTTCTTTGGGCTTTTAAAACATTGTTTCATATCTTAAAACTTGCATTAGCATTGTAAAACACAAGAGGTATCCCTAGTTTAGAGAAATTGCCTACATGAGTTTTTAACCTCAAAGATGGCGACAATCTTGTCACAAGGGAAGTAACTCCAATAAATTAATATGCTAACGAAACTGTCTAAATATTTCAGAGTGTAAGACACCCCACCCCACCCTCATTTTCTCCTATTCCATGTCTTATATCTTGGATCTAAAAAGACTTCTTACTCAGTTTTTTTTATGTGACGCATATAAGTCTACTGATATTTCAGAATTACTTTAAGGTGATTGAATTTGCTGTCATTAATTAACACAATGATTTTCCAACTATGACGTATACTACAACCTGCTACCAGCTATCACGCGATATCCTATTCTAGAATGAAAAATAAGTCGGTTTAGGGAATCGAACATTTACGGGAACGTAATTACTTGATACGAATATATTTGTTTTCTCTGCGTGCTGCCGATTTTTTTACGGATTTTATTTGTCTGTAAGTGTCGATACATTTCTAAAAATAGTACTCGGAAAATATTACCCAATTTAGTCAACATGGAATGAACACAGAAATATATATATATATATATATATATATATATATATATATATATATATATATATATATATATATATAATATATATATATATATATACCACCGTATATTATATACAATAATATATAATGTTATAATCGTATGGTGGATTTACTTAAGAATTGTACATATATCCATTTTTAATATGTTTTTATCTTATGTATTATATACATTATAAACATATTCTTTTTTCAAGCTTATGTCTACTTCCGTTTGGATGAGTAAGTGATACCTTTGTTTGGGGCCATGCAACTTTATATCCCACTAAGCTCTGCTCTAGGCGTCATACACGACACTGTTTGCTCAGTTCGAGAAAAATGACTCTTTCAAAATTATTAATTAATATTTACTAAATTCATAATAACATAAACGCCATTATAGAGGTACTTTTTCGATATCATAGATGTCATAATAAATGATAACTTACACCAGACAATAGCGTAACATGCTCATGTGTTTTCGTTTTTGAAAATAAAAAAAAAAAAAAAAACGGGATCAGGCTCAAATATTTTGTAAATGTGTGATAAGAGAGGATATTCTTTTACTGCTATCTGTAATCTCTGAATCTTACGTCACACCAAGATCATTTCCATTATATAGCGAGGTCATCGATGTATAGTATTTATACAGAATTATTGTATTTTTCACCATTTATTTACAAAATCATATTAGCGTACAGTAATTAGTTTTGTTAGTTATTGCCATTCAGTCTGAAAGATTGATTGATTATTGTTTTACGTCACTCCACGATTATTTCACACGCATATGGTGACGGCATCTACCTAATGCATTGCATAGAAATTTAGACCTTTGCAACGGACCCACCCGAAGCACTGACCGTCGCCATATGGATGAAATATTCCCGGCACGACGTAAAACAATAATATATCTATCTATCCGAAGCAGTGAGGGATCTTTTACGTGCCAAGCCTACCGTGACACGGGACCTCGGTGACAACAAATTCAGCACAATTATGACATCACTCTATCCTGTCAATTGTGTTTGCATTATATTGTTGCTATACAATTATTTTCATTATATTATATTATATTATATTATATTATATTATATTATATTATATTATATTATATTATATTATATTATATTATATTATAAAATATTATAATATATTATATAATATTATATATTTGGTTACATAATTTTATTTTAACATATTAACACGGACATTATATTATATTATATTATATTATATTATATTATATTATATTATATTATATTATATTATATAATATTATATTATTTATTTTGATATAATACTGCCAAGCTTAAATGTTGAAAAATAAAAATAAATAAAAGAAAAGTATAAAGTGGTGTTTCATTGGACTTCAAGTCCTGGGCCCTTGTTCGATTCTAGCATTCAACCTCCAATTTTTCTAAGTTAACATATCATCTTCTGTTTCCCTCTCTGTCTTTCGAAAGAGACAATATGAAGCAAGACCCCGTATCACGGTATAACTTGGCATGTAAAAGATCCATTTGAATGGGACCAAAGCATAAAACAAAGCTATGAAGACATGCACCAAGCCGGTGCCGCCACTATATAAATGGTAAAACAGTAGCACATTTGAAAAAGATAAATAACGGAACTTAAACTGCAAAATTACAAATTTAATGAAATAGATATATTCCAAATACTTACATTTACTATTCGATGGTTATTTTCTCCTCTGTACTATTACAGTCCGTGTCCGTCTTTTATACTTCTTCGAGGTTTATCAATGCCGAACTGCGTGGTCCGGCATTTATTGAGAACTGTCCTTTTTGTATATCCATTAATGAACGGATTAACAAATAGATTGTGATGAATACAAATCTATGGTCTCCCTGTATTCTGCAGGTAGATGGCTCGTGTCTAATTGTTTTCCTACGATGATTTCTCAACAGTTTGGCAATTCGTAATTGTTTTTCGCGCACTACACTGTCAATAAACGCAGTGAATAGAATAAAGATAATTGCAAAGCAAAAAGTGTAAGGAGTGGTGCTTACAGGCTAAAAGACAATTATCACCATTTTCATTGCGAGGAATACAGAGAAGATAGCAGGGGCGATAAGTCAAAAAATATATATTTTTTGGTTGTGATAAGGGTAATAAAGTTATCACAATTTGCTCTACAAATTCTTGTATCCAGCACATCGAATCAGCTTCTATGCTTCGCAAAATTAACTGGACTCGATAATACATGCAATAATTGGTGTAAATATTAAGCTTGGATTTCGCACCGGGGAGGCAGAGAAAGTTGCGTAGGTGCACAGTATGGTTTAAATCAAATTAAAAAACAAAAATTCATTTTGTTGCTGTTGAAATTCTGCATCTCCCATGAGAAAAATATACAAGGTCCCCCACCCCTAGCATGTCTGATAAGGTAAAAAAAGGCATATAAACTTCGTGTGTCAGTCCTGTATGAGCATGGGAGAGGGGATGTAGAATAAAATAAATAAATTAATTAATTAAGAAGAAAAAAGAACAAAGAAAAAAGAAAGAAAGAAACCAAACTAAACACACACACACAAATATTGGATAAAGAATGACACCATATCTATTCATGTTATGTACTGAACATAATGAAAAGCACACCCATTCATACATGAAAACTTCACCAGACAGCAGCGAAAATATTCTTTGATTACAGTATCTGTGGGGTAAGAGAGAGAGAGAGAGAGAGAGAGGGGGGGGGGGGGGGTTCTAAAGCGTGCGACTGTATTGAAGTCTGAACCTTCGAATAACCTATACAGTACTTTATTTTACCTCATTGTCTATTGTTTACCATGCTTCATATCATAAATCAATCAAAACCGACATCGTATCATTACCCAACCATCGCGAATTGAATTTGAACTCTACTCTATTTAGGTGCTTTCTAGTGTAAATGTGACTTTTTTTAAAGTTTAATTAATATCTTCTTCATCACATAAAATGTTTTAATGTCCAATTAGTTTTATAGTAATATCCTATCGTACATTTTTATAGTATTATATATGTGTAGCAGGAAGGTTGAAAAATCATTGGCTAGACCGGGACTCGAACCCAGGACCTTCCGCTAATAAGGCGGATGCTCCACCAACTGAGCTATCTGGGCCGATATTCCATTCTGCCACATATGATAAACAATGAAAATTTGGGCTTAAATGACGAGTAATCTGTTTTAAAGAAATACTTAATCTGTGGGAATGAGATACCTAATATGTGGCCACATATACTAGTAATCTGTGGGAACGAAATATTTAATTTGTGGCCACAGCTTAGTGATATGTGGGAACGAGATACTTGATTTGTGGCCGCAGATTAGTAATGTATGAAAGTGAGATACTTAGTCTGTGGCCACAGATTAGTAATCTGTGGTAACGAAATACATACTATGTGGCCACAAACTAGTAATTTTTGACAACGAGATACTTAATAAGTAGCTACAGACTAGTGATCTGTCGGACGGAGATACTTGTGGCCAGAGATCTTTGGGAACGAGATACTCAATATGTAGCCAGAGATTAATAATCTTTGGGAACGAGATACTCAGTATGTGGCCACATACTAGTAATGTATGGGATCGAGATACTCAATATATGGCCACATACTAGTAATGTATGGGATCGAGATACTCAATATATGACCACAGATTAGTAATATATGGGATCGAGATACTCAATATATGACCACAAATTAGTAATCTGTGGGAACGAGATACTCAGTATATGGCCACATACTAGAAATCAATGGAATCGAGATACTTAATATATGGCCACATACTAGTAATCTATGGGATCGAGATACTCAATATATGACCACAGTCTAGTAATCTGTGAGAATGAGATACATAAAACGTGGCCACAGACTAGTAATCTGTGGGAATGAGATATTTAATATGTGGCCAGAGATTAGTAATCCTAGATAGGCCAGAGATTAGTAATCTGTGGAAATGAGATACTCAATATGTGATCAGAGATTATTAATGAATGGGAATGAGGTACTTAATATGTAACCACATATTAGTGATCTGTGAGAATGAGATACATAAAATGTGGCCACGGACTAGTGATTTGTGGGAATGAGATACTAACTTTTACTGCACATGTCCGCTTTATACAACCACTTTACATATACGACATTTCTGATATGAAAAGGAAGTTCGAGATTTTGGGAATGCATTTAGAGAACAAGAAGTGTTTTATAGGGTAAAATTATGGCAACTCTGAATGTATTCCCCATGTACCTGTAATGAAATTTAAGATAATATACTCACAATAAATATATTTTATGTCCTTTGCCAAAAAAATTATGATTCAGGAAAGTCCAAAATGTTTCTCGTGGTTTTTTTTTGTTCGTTGGTCTTTGTGTTGACTCAGTCATTGTTAAAGAATGAAGTTATTCATGTCATAAACTTGATGTATTCTAAAATAAAACACCATGGGCATTATGTACAGTTTTACCATACAGGTGTTTTTGAAGAATACGTAACGAGTCTTGATATAGATATCTCGTGCAACACATATAGCTTTCATTCAGTAACACATGCCAAATGTAGGTCAAAGTCATAATTGTGGAATTCCTAAGTTAAATTCCAATTTATTTATAGAACAAACGATTGATTGATTGATTGATTATTGTTTTACGTCACTCCACGATTATTTCACGTATATGGTGACGGCATCTACCTTTGCAACGGACCCACCCGAAGTAGTGAGAGATCTTTTACGTGCAACGCCTACCGTGACACGGGACCTCGGTGTTTACTGTCTCATCCGAAAGACAGAACACCGGTGTGCCCAGTGCGGGAGTCGAACCCGGGATCTCTCGATCACGAGCCGAGCACCTTATCCATTAGTCTACACCGGTTTAGAACAAACGAAATGTTGGTTGGTTGATTGGTGTCTTACGTCGTTTTTAACAATTTTTCAGTTATATCGCGACATGGACGCAGGAGGTAACCAACCTCTTACAGTGGCGTAACCCGGGAATTCAAACGAAATGCAGAATACCATAGGTATAATGATCTATTACTGGGGCAGTCACCTTTTCTCGGGCCTTTCCGTCGGCGTCGCACAATCGGAAAAACAGCCTCGAATGTATTACGATAGATTAAACATGGCGAGTCCCATGATAAAACACTGAAACACTGATATACAAAACGCTGCATGTGTTGTGTGTGAATAACGTTAACCTTCTCTTTCTCCTTAAGGTCCTTAGAAATCTGTATTTTATACGGAAAATTCTGGGTATAACCGTAAAAATCTTGACAGAAAAACTTATCAGGATTTTTATTTTTTACTTGACATTAACGGAAAGAGCCGAAAAGGTGCGATTTGTTATTGATCCGACTTGGTCAGACCCCTAAACTTTTTGGGTTAAAAAGTTAAGGAGGCTGAGCAGTCGGAGTAGATTTTTAGTAGATCTATGCATGAGGGAGTTATAAATGACCGTGTTTTCGTGTTTAAATAACTTATACCTTGTCATGTTACATTGAAACTGATGCTAGTTTTCTGAAGGTGAATTTCGAGTTAATTCTGACCTGTCCTTTACCGTGCCAGCAAAGGGAAAACTCGCGCTGGAATCGCTGTTTAATCTACGAGTAAATAAAATCACTATGAGTTTTAAACATTGTTTGTTTTAATAGTCGGTTTTATTACTGGAGTCATATAAGGATTTTGGCTACCCTAAGTCCTGCTCGGAATGAAAACCCCTAGGCTTCTGAGTGGATATTATAAATGTCAGGTACATCTTTTTGATTGAAATGCTATTTATGGTCTATTTCTTGACAAGTAACAATAGTAAAATTTGTTTAAACGGTCAGTATTTTTCGAATCAAAGATTAAGGTATTTTTAGCAAGCACATTTTCTACCGACTGAGGGTAAGTTCAAACAAGGCAATTTTTGAAAATGAAAAGCCACATTGAGGTATAGTTTTAGGTGTTTTTACTTTAGTGGGGGTCATAGGCGGATCTAGAATTTTTTTAGGGGGATTTACATTTTCTCATGACTAATGTTTTGCACTATTCGGTCTGTAAAGAGGGGGGAGGGGGTTGTTACATTCCTAAAAATGGTCGAAAATGACCTTTTTTGGGTAAAATTTTCCGACCAAAAGGGGGGAGAAGGTTGCAACCTCCCCTCTAAATCCGCCAATGGGGCCTCTCTTTTTATTGAAATGTTAAGGAAGATTCAAATGATACTTCTTCTCATAGAAACTTCAGAGTCAATTCATAAACATGTAGCCCTATGGAAAATAATTGCTACATTAATACCATATATGGATATCCCTTTAGAGTGTAAAGAGCTGACTCGTAACGTGATATATACAGTACCTGCGCTCTCCTGTCTCCTGTAGGCTTTTGCTTTATATACATCATATTATATAATATTATTTTTCAGGTATATATCATGCCATCTGATGAAATCTGATGACTTGCAAGTGTCATTTAATAAATGCTTCATAACGCATGGTATAGAAACCCATTTTTTGTACAGTGCTGCATATCTTACTGTGTATACAAATGGTAATTTTGTTATTTTCTCTTCCTTATGAACATGGAGTCAGCCAATCATTTATATAGGAAACCGGGATAAAAACACAAGTTTAAAATATGATTAGAGCCTTTGGTTGCAAAATTTTGTCCGGGAAGAGGGAAGGGGTTCAACGATTTGTCAAGGGGAGGATCGTACAGTCGGCTCGGTGCAATTTTATGTGAAGGGTAATGGAGTATCATTTTCAATAATGACCCAAAATTACAATTCGTTTCGAGGAAGTGTATGGTGTATCTATTGGGGGAAGAGGCATATGGAATAACCTGGTAAAAGCATATCCATTATCCGAACTTTTTATTCGGGAACATGAAAATAGGAATGGGAAGTGGAAAGGGGGAAGAACATCAAACTTAGTTCATCACGTATTCCATAATAAAAAAACAATGTTTCGAACAAATGTGTGTATGACGAAGGACACATGGAATATATCTCAGTATCTCAGTATCTCACATTGGCATATCTCGGCAGTGCAAAGTGGGTGGCAAAAAAGCAAGATGTGTTTGTGGAACACTATCTTCCCGGCGGCAACAGGGTCCGAAAAAGCCATTTTTAGCACACAAAGGTAACGGTGAAGGTCTCAAGGTCATTGACTTTGCCCAGTGTGATCTTTTACATGCCATGCCGGGACCTCGGTTTTTACTGTCTCATCCGTAAGACATAGCACCGTTGTGCCCCCGACGGGTGTCGAACCCGGACCTCTTGGTCACAAGCAGAACAACTCATCCACTGGGCTACACCTGCTTATATCTTTCAGACAAGAGCAGAAGCCAGCGTGGCCTAGTGGTATCGCGCTCGCCTCCTGATCGGGAGGCCGGGGATCAAGTCCCGCTCTGGTCATGCCGGTGTCCTGTCTTTCGGATGAGACAGTAAAATCCGAGGCCCCGTGTCGTGGTAGGTATGGCTCGTTAAAGATCCCTCACTGCTTCGGGTGGGTCCGTTGCAAAGGCAAGAATTTGTATGCCCCGCATCATCCGGATGCCGTCACCATATACGTAAAATATTCGTGGTGTTACGTTAAACAAAAATCAATCAATCAATCAATCGGATAAGAGCAAACTATAATAATGCGACTCTATTGCATAATCTCGGACTTATAGTATTATTCAAAACATAATAAATACTTACGATGGATGACATCACACTAATGCATAAGCTGAAAGATATTTTGTTGGCGAAACTTTCTACTGTTGCAACATGTTGCGTAATCAGGATACATAACAGCCAGTAAAACAGAAAACCTCATCCGTAATTTTGTATTTATTGATTAGAAATCAGACATTAAAAATATAAAAGAAAATAGATCTACTTAGCTTAAAATGTCTTATTTAAGTTTATTTAAACTTCAAATATAAATCTAAAAGTGGGGGAGGGGCACAACCATGTCTGTGACCCCCCAATTTGATAAGTGGGAGAGGGCCCCCTTCTCCTACGCCCTTATCTCAGTATTTGGACATTTAAAAAAGGAAGAAGAAGAAGATGATGATGATGAAGAAGAAGAGATCAAGAAGAAGAATGAAAAGGCGGGCTAGGGGGCTGGTTGGAGGCTTTGCGTTTTTAAAAACTCATCACATTTAATAAAGCAAACACTTCACGTTTTCAATTTTGCAAGCAGATTCTGTAAACGCACTATAGAGATAATGTTTCGAAGGTATCCCAAACTCAGATTAAAGTGATATTAGAAATGGGGTATTTTGCATTTTCTTAAAATTCAAATTGAATTATAATAAAATTCATCAAAATTACTGCTCCTTCTACTTCAGTATTTTTCTGAGAGATATCTAAAACATCCATTTACCCGATTTTACAGGAAAACCCGAGTAAAATAAAGGCTTCCTGTGCAACTCGTTGTACAACTTTTAACGTCATATTACGGTGACGCCGCAATGCAAACATGAACGTCATAATTAAAACCAAAGGAAAAGTAGCATTGGTACAACTTCTGACGTCACATATTACGGAGATAAGGGACTGAAAAAAAAATCCACCGAGCTGTTTATAGATTATTGTATATATCTAGTGTTTGGAGTCATGCAGCAGTGCAATTTTTGTCAGCGACTTGTGTATGTAGATACGCTCATTGTATAGAAATATTGTGAACATTCTTATAGCATTTTATTAACAATGTTAATACTATACAATAGATTTATGTTATTAGTACTGTAAACATGCAGACAATTTTTCTACACATTGCGTGCAAGTGGACAAAGAAGACGAAACGCGCACCTGTTATTAAGACGGGAAATTTTTTCCAGTTAGGGTTTTCAAATTTCTTTTACCCTAATAATACTTGCTTATTGGAGCATAGGGGTGTTTACCAACAGATGTAAAAAGATGAGCTTGGAGTAGACGATAAGAGTCGATTTTGCGTCTAACATTTGATAAATTATTACGCCAATGGTCAGTGAGTGATGTCAAAGGTAAGGAAGCGATATCCTAGCAACCAGGTTTCAACGTGTATAGTTCTGATATAAGGGAACCACCGTGGTTTCGATAACTTCCGTGTTACTTGTCATCTTATATGTCTTTGTTGTATATTTCTCACAAAAACTTCATAATCTATATTGTAGATAACTATATATATGTAGACTTTGACATGTTTCTGTGTGACATACTGATAAATGGTAAGCCAAATTCGTACAATTAGTTGAACTTAATTGAATTGAATTAAACTGAAACACGATCGGCGGTAATACATTTGGGGAATCCCCTGAATTTAAACGACATAGACATTTCAAATGACTGTAATTTGACGTGGCGTAGTTCATGTATTAGGACGGGAAAGATTTATGGTATGAGGGATGCCAATATTATGGGGATGTGTTAGATTTTGTTTGTTTGTCGTTTTGCATCGTATTATGTTATTTCCTAGTATATGGTGACGGCTTTTGCCTGATACATTTTGCAGAAATTAAGAACTACACAACGAACCTGTCCGAAGGAGAGAGGGATCTTTTATGTATAGAAAGCCAAAGAGTTCAATATCCTATCTATGTAGTTATGTATTTGTTGTGAAATGCGTTATTGAGTCATTGTAAACATTTACACAGACAGCATCTTACATCTTCATTTTGTAAACGAACAGTTATGTACTACAAATGTCAAGTTACGGATTAACATTTTAATGTTTACGATGACCCAATAACGCATTTCACAACAACAAATACATAACTTCCTAGATAGAATATTGAACCCTTTGGCTTTCCATGTTTATGTGCCACATCACCACGACACCTGGCCTCGGATTTTACTGTCTGGTTAGGAAGACAGTTCAGCGACAAGTCTTCTGTGAGACATGACCCAAGGACCTTTCAGTCTCGAGACAATCACTCAATCGACTGAGCTATGCCAGCTTGGTATGCATAAAAATCTTGAGGGTATCCGAAAGGTAAAGTGGGCCTTTCTTTTTTTAGCTCAGGTCATTTTGGGCTAGTTTAGAAGAGGGACCATTTTTCTATGACATTACCTTACCAAATGATGATATGTCTCTTCCCTTCTCTTAATTTAAAGAAAAGCTGAATAAGCACCTGGAAGTGATAGAGGCATGGATGCAAAGGGCCGGATGACGACTTGGAAGTCAAATAGTACAGCAACCTAAAACGAAAATGGAATGGTATATAGGGTGCATACATATTAATGTATTATTAAAGATTCAAAAGTTCTTGATCTTGAAATTGTGATTCAGTTGTACGTTGTTTTGATGAAGATTAAGTAGAAGAAGATGTAAATTCGAAAGGATGAAAATCTCGACATTTAAAGTGTAAAATATGGAAAATTACAAAAGAAATTCACTTTTCGTTTTTTCCAGTGTGGTTCCAATTTAGACTGTTTTACCATGAACGGCGAAAGTATAAATTTCGAAAGACTGTCGTGCGCACTATTATCATAATACTATGGGTAATACTTATGCCGTTTAACATCACGTGAAAGGTTTTATTCGATAAAAATATGGAACGACGTAGGGATTATATGTCACAAGATAGTGGACTGCAATACTCGGGGATAGGGGCTGATGTGGATGAAACTCAACTAAAACAAAGCGCAAGCTACTCGCCGCCAGATCAACGTAGAGGAAGTATTCATTTCAACAAGCAAACATCAAGGCAGCATCATGGCGCTTCCGCTTCCGGTACCAACAAATCCGACGATTCCTCTAGTGTCAGTAGTGAACAGAGCGGGCTGTATAAACTTCTCAATAAACACCTTTTTGGTAACAAAAGTAAAAAGAAAAAAGACGACATAGTACCCATCATTCATATCGAGACATTGATTATACACCCTCGGCTCCCGAGGTCACACGCTGAACCGGACTACTACAATGTAGCATCTGGACCAGAGCCGTGTATTTCCACTCATAATGAAGGATACTCTTCCATGCCCGACCCAGGTAAGTTTATTGTTACATATTACTAGAACAGGTATTTGTGTGTTTCTCTTTTTATAATAAAACAAAAGTTATATTCTCCTTAATGTACCTTAGATGATCATTGCGATCTTCCTTTATGCACCTTAAAAATCGTTGTGGACTTCCTGTATGCACCTAAGATGCTCACTGCCGCCCTCCTGTATGCACCTTTCTCATTGCGGCCCTCCTGTATGCACCTAAGATGCTCACTACCGCCCTCCTGTATGCACCTTTCTCATTGCGGCCCTCCTGTATGCACCTAAGATGCTCACTGCCGCCCTCCTGTATGCACCTTTCTCATTGCGGCCCTCCTGTATGCACCTAAGATGCTCACTACCGCCCTCCTGTATGCACCTTTCTCATTGCGGCCCTCCTGTATGCACCTTTCTCATTGCGGCCCTCCTATATGCACTTTAGATGCTCATTGCAGTCCTCCTATATGCACCTTGGATACTCATTGCAATCCTCCTATATGCACCTTGGATACTCATTGCAATCCTCCTATATGCACGTTAGATGCTTATTGCAGTCCTCTTATATGCACGTTAGATGCTCATTGCAGTCCTTAGATGCTCATTGCAGTCCTCCTATATGCACCTTAGATGCTCATTGCAGTCCTCCTATATGCACCTTAGATGCTCATTGCAGTCCTCCTGTATGTACCTTGGATACTCATTGCAGTCCTCCTATATGCACCTTAGATGCTCATTGCAGTCCTCCTGTATGCACCTTAGATGCTCATTGCAGTCCTCCTATATGCACCTTAGATGCTCATTGCAGTCCTCCTGTATGCACCTTAGATGCTCATTGCAGTCCTCCTATATGCACCTTGGATACTCATTGCAGTCCTCCTATATGCACCTTAGATACTCATTGCAATCCTCCTATATGCACCTTAGATGCTCATTGTAGTCCTCCTGTATGCATCTTTGATTATTATTGCAGTCCTCATTGTAGGCCTTTATTATGCATTTTAGATGCCCATTGCTTTTCTCCTGTATGCACCTTAAATGCTTATTGTCGCCCCTCTGTATGCACCTTGGATACTCATTGCCGTCCTCTTGTATGCACATTTTATGCTCATTGCGGCACGGCTGATAATTTAGGTGTGGTGGGTCTCGGTTGTCTGTTTTTCCGAAACATGAATTCCCGCTATCTGGGCGTATAATTTTGCTCTTTAAATAAACTGCCTAAATTGGCTTCATAGGTCACTGAATGGAAGGTTAGTGGGCAAATGAAACTCAAAAGGTTGTAGAAACAAACTTAGGATGACAATACTGATTATGAAAGGATGTGTGGAAATCAGACATTAAAATGTGAACGCCAATTATCTAGCAAAACAAAAACCACCTCAAACTTGATCGCATGTCAGGTTCCACCTCAGTAAAAGCTGAAATGATAATAAATATAAGAAGAAAATAATGAATAAATAAATGTGTAATAATGACTATGATGATGATGATGATGATGATGATGGTAATGATAATAATAATAATAATATTGATAATGATAATAATAATGAAAGGTAGTGAAATTACACGTATATGAACATCTTTGGGAAGCCACGGTCGGTTGAGCCTCTCTGAGGGAGCGCAATCGAGGTCGTGTTTCCGACGATAGTGTTCGAAGTCTTAAATTGTTTATCATATTCAGGAAATTTTAAAGGTGGTGATATTCCATAAGCTTTGAAAATTTCTACAAAAATGAGCCACGTTAACACTTTAGCCATTAAGGTGTTTTGGGTATCGAAATTTATATGTCAATCAAAATTAGAAATACCATGTTTTGTTGAATTTATAGGTTACAGCTACCCACAACGATATCCAATGCAGCATGGATCCTCCGCTTCCTATATGAGTCATCCTGTTTGGAGAACAGGTGAGATGTCAATGGATGCAAACAGCAGATTGACACCGGACAGTATTCAGATGTCTTCTAAAACGGTATGGTTTATATTTTATGACCTCTCAATTTACATTTGAGTCTTGCTTTCTGTATGGAGAATTACTCATAAATATTTCATTGTGTGTTCTTTGATTGCATTTTGTGTTTGGTTCTTGCTAGTGAGTTGGATGATGGACCAGTAAACTGGTTAACCATAGCAACTGAGTGACCCGGATTGGGGTACATTGGAATATTTTTGTGATGTCTTTTTGTTTGCTTCTACTTTATGTCCATTGCGACTTTTGTTAAACAGATGACTTTCTCGTTTCTGAGAATAAAATATTAGAATTATTTCAAACGCTGCTTCATGAAGTTTAATACCGTATATAAAGAATTTGAATCGGAGAATACGGTTAAAAGAATTCTAAAATGAAATGCTAAATTTAATGTCACATTGACGTCCCTATCTCGTCATTGGTCTTGGTGTATCTTGTCATCTTGTTTCATTTTTATTCTTTTGCAGAAAATGATCTACATAGAACAGTTAAACGTTTGATACTTGTCATACCTGTTCTGTGTATATGTACATTAATTATTACATTTTGTGTTTTATCGTCTCAGTAAAAGTAGTAACATTACTTTCAAAGAAGGTTTTCATTAAATGAGATCTGAAAATAAAGTACATACACATGTAGATTGAAGTCCAAATTTCGACTTTAAGGCGGCGACCACGATTCCGATTTAATATTGTCAATTGCTCATGCATATAGGCAGTTTGAGTGGTTAACAATTAACATGCCGCATTTTCTCAATTGGAGTGAAATGTAAGGCACGTGCATTAAAATAATTCTTCGTATACAGCAAAGGAAAGATAATTGTCAAAGACCGGTAATACAAATGAAGGTTAAAGACTTGGCTAGAAGAAAAATATAATGAAGATGGTAGACAAATTGTTTGCTTCGATACATTGTGGTGGTGTAGTGTATAGATAAAAGAAGCAAACGTAATACATATGCAGGTACTTGCCACTTGGACGAGCTGGATGTTATTTTTTTCCTTTTTCTTTTCAGGACGGTTCGTCGAGTCAACAAGAGGATAGTGGTATAGGTAAATCTAATTTATTGTTATGAAGAAACATACTCACTTTTTTTTATAAACTTATCATCACTTCGAAAACAATTAATAAAGTGTTACGTTTGTACCGATATTTTAGGTACTATTCCTTTTATAGAGTCTCTTCGGGTTTTGTGAAAATCGAAATCTGTTGTCACGGTTGACTTTTTCATAAAAGATAGACATCAATTGCGGTTGGGATCACTGCAAAGATAAAATTATGAGGCCATACTTCTGGTCCCACCACCTTGCAAGTGAAATAATCCTGATGCAGCGTTAAGCAATATGCATTAATAGCATGCAATATAACAAAATAGTATTTGAAAATAGTATTTGATTATTTTAAACCGGTTAACCACACCATTTGTTTGACTTTTGTCAAATTAAATGACCGTCCTAAGTCGATATCGTAATTGCACTACAATCAAATATTTTTGTAATGTGTTATATGTGCTAGTATATTATTTATATTCATGTGTTTTATAGCTACATGGTGACTTCTGCCACATAACTGAGCCAGTAACTCCTCTTTTTTCTTTTCAAGCAGTTTAACATACTCTATCTGATTAATATAGGATACATAGAGGACAGCCATAAGTAATGTTCAACATGATAGACTTGTTTAAATTTGTAAGAAGGAATGTATGTTCAAACACCACTGCTAAACAAAACAATCCTGATTCTCTCAAACATTAAAATAAGAGTGCAAAGTATCTCCTCATTTCCCCCTGTTTTCATTTGGTAATGTTTCTTTCTGATATCCTAAATAACTTATTGTTAGCATGGTAGTGCGAGGATATATATTTTTACCCTTAAAATCAACACAAAGATCTATCAAGGAGGTAACTTCATCTCATATGCAATATCACATCTCATGATCATCATCAAAAACAAAATAATTATTCTTCACAACCCCCCCCCCTCCCCAAAAGGAAGAAAGAAAGAAAAAAGTTGGGACACCCAGTCTAATTTTAGAGTGATATACAAGTATGTTTATTATTACCACCGTCTCTTAATAGCAATTGCTTTCGTGTTTTACATGGAGTAAAACATAAAGAAAGAGAGAACGAAATGAAAGTGTTTAGTTTGATGTTCACTCGTTTTCCGCAGGAGAATCTAGCTCATCTGAAACAAGTGTTACTGACCAAATGTTATTTCATAGAAGTAGGCGACTTCATCACACTTTGTGAAAAAAAACATAGCATTTAGAATACTTTTGTAGGAAACTGAAGCAAACAATAGTTTGGGGGGGGGGGGCAGGTAGCGCAGACGGTCGCGCTTGCGTCTCACCAATGCGACCCGGGTTTGATTCCCGTTGTGGCACGTGAGATAGTAAGGATGCCATCAACCTGGCTTCGTGGGTTTTCGCCGGGCACTCCAGTTTTCTCCACACAAACGACACCCTTACGCCAATATAAAGTTTAAAGTTTTAAAAAATAGTTCAATAATGTTTTTTAATATTTATATATTTTAGTCTACAGTCGCATTCACAAGCCAGAGTCCACACCTGCAGTCAACAAGATGGAGTTATATACGGAGATCGGTGTTATTGACAAGGTACACTAATAAAGAGTATTACTTGTATGCAGGAGATGCGTACTCGCACTTGATCGCACTCAGTTTTATATTAGTTCAGTATTATTCACCTCAATTTATATATGTCAAAAAATAGATTATCAAAATGTACTAGGCTTCATGTACTTAGGAATACCCAGAACTGAAAGAATTGTCTAATTTTTGCAATATAATTTCCTTTCATCTCAATGCACTTTTTGCATCTGTGTTCCACTTTCTGAATCCCTTCAAAATAGATTTCTTCATTATGGACCTCTACGTATCCTTTACAGTTTTCATAACAGCTTCATTGCTTTCAAAAATTTTAACCCAGTAGGTAAGGTATTAGTGCTGGAAATAGATAGAAGGGAGATGAGGCTAAATCTGGAGAAATATGGTGGATGAAGAATCTCAAAGCTGCATTCTGTTGCAGCAGTCACTGTAACTTGAGAGGTGTGAGAGCGTGCAGTATCTGCAAGAGCAGAACGCCTAGGGTTAGCTTTTCTCACAACCTTCTGAGGCAGTCTCTTGAACTCATTTGCATAGTGTGCACTTCCTCAAGAAAATAAATCATAATTATTCCCTGATTGTCCAAAAAAAGATAGAAACCATAAATTTCCCAGATGAGGAATTTATTTCAATATTTTAGGAGGAGTTGAGCCGGGGTGACCCTATTGCATGCTTTGTTTCTTAGTTGCAAAATCGAAATAGTGAACACAAGTTTCCTCCTGAGTAACAATTCGATCCTAAAATTCTCTGAATCAATCTTATAGTGAGACAAAAGACGCAAAGAGACATCATACCTGTTTCTTTTTTGATCTTCAGTCAAATATTTATGGACCCATTTAGTCTCAACTTCTCTGTCACATATAACAAGAGTGTGCACAGTGTCAACGTTTTTGTCTGTGTAGCCTCCTTGGGACGTCCAGATCCTTCATCAACTTCAATGTTCTCTGTCCCCTTCCAAATTCAGCAGCCCATATTTTAACAGTATTATAAGAAGGTGACTCCTTCCCAAGGGTTTTCGTAACGTCCTCATGAATTCCATCGGAAATAATCCCCTTCTCACGTAAATACTTAATTACTGCTTTAACTCCAGTTTCTTCCATTTTGGCGATTGAGTAACCCTTCGACCGGGTATAAAGTTTTGAAATTTTCATATACTACTCTCTCTACCAAAATGTTTACCTGGATTGAATTATTGTTTGATTAGGATTTTATACTTATCTATTGTATCAAAGTATATCAGGCCAAGAACTTTTCATACCTCGAAGTATGTTAATATGCACTGTAATATCTATTTGCACTTAAAGATGACATTTATTATTTATTGTGAGAAAATTGAGAGGGAATGTAATCATAGAAAAATTACAGGAGCTGCAGTTGCGAATTTAAAAAGGCGGGACCCCCTTTTTCATCAAAAGGAAAATAGAAATAATAGGAGTTAAATTCCAGTATTGGCACTCGAAAGGGCTAAGAACTGTGGCTTAAACTAACTAATATTCACATGAGCCCCTATTTTTTTCTGAAATCGTGGATTCGCCACTGAGCTTGTTCATATAAATTCCAACAAGGAATCATTTTTTTTTTGGAAAATACTTATTGCCAAACGGTTATGATCATAAAACTGTCACTTACTCTGTTTTAATGAAATAACAATTTTTATATCAAAATTAATTTTCGGTGATGAAGTTGTTTTCGAACCAATATGATATATATTTCAGTTATGATACACATTTTCTTTCTTATTTGATATCTTTATCTATCGATAAACTGTCATACTTATTATTTCTATGGTAACTTTTAAAAATTTTTGGAAAGGGAGAGGGGGTTGAAATTGTATGGTAAACCTTACATTAACGGTCACCTCTGATAAAAGGTCGGCTGTTTATTGATGTAGCTTTTAAATTCCATTTGTATGTTTTAGTTGCAAAAACCGCTTTGTTATAGGTAACCTCTGTATAGAGATCACTTTATTGTTTTGCCCTAGGTAGTTTTTCTATAAGATTTAACTGTATTTGGAAAAAAGATAGTTTCATCTAGATCATTTTATCATATTTCATTAAATAGTGGCGAATTGTCCATTGAAAAAAAGACATTGACAGTACAATCTTTAATCATCTATAACTTCAGGGTTTTGGACAAGATGTATAACATATATGAATATAAATGTCACATTTTAAAGTAATCATTTAATATGCAGATAAAAACAGCTTTCATTGAACCTTTGGCATGCTATTTTATTGCAAACAGAATTCGAAAGAAGTATTTGCAAAACTGTCTGGTAATGATGACATTGTATGGACCGGGAAACTAACATGTTCTGTCCAAGCATTAAATACATCACCGGACTCGACTACATACAAGACATCTGCGGGTACAGAAATCAAGACCGCCACCTCAGACATTCCTCTTGCAACTTCTAGCAAAGGAAGTTCAGTTTTTACAACCACTAGTTCAGTTGTCCATACCGACAAACATTTATTAGGTCGTATGACTGGCTCAGAGGAAAGATCAGATGTGCAAACTACCAGTTCAGGAGCTATTCCAAAAGATTCAAAAGGCGGTCCAAGCAGGTCAGGTGCGCGTCCCTTAAGTGCAGTGATTCATTCAACGAGCACTACAAATATAAATAAGCAAACAGAATCTGTAAAGAGTGACGATAAGATTAATTCTTCAATGCCATCATTGCAATATTCTGAGCAGACGATAAAAGAGCGTTTATCATCTGGAAGAAAAAGGGCCCCCGGTATTCCAGGAAGTTCAGGGACGCGTCCTCTCAGTGCAGTACTTCATACAAACGGCGCCCCATACAGTTTTCCCAGACAAAGGTCACCAGAGAACCCCAGTGATCGGGTAAGGGAAATAATTGACTAAAACAGTTTAACCTCTGTCTGATAAAATGCTGTCGAAGTTGGAATTTCGAAGTTAGTAAAACTCAGGCATATTTAACCATGTAGTGTATACTAACTCTTCCTAAACTCCTTTGTTTAAGTAGATATTAACTCTCCCTGGTCGCCCTCGCTTTAGCACATGTTAATTTTTTTTTCATTTCCTTCCGTAATGCTGATTTGTATATCCTTCGGTTTCATTAGTCTTTTTACCACTGCTTGGTTTGATCCCTCAACTCATCATTATCTGCAATCTTGGTATTTATAAAGAGATTCACCAACTTTACGCGTCCTCTTCGAGTTTTACATAATGCCCAATTTCTTAATGAGAAGAGGTCCGAACCATTCTTAATGTATTATTGGGTATGTCTTTAGTTATATCGTAAGCAATTATATATATTTTCAGTCATATATTACCTCTGTACTTACTCTAAATATATATTTCAATTTCTGAGTAATAAAAAGTTTGAAAATTGTTTTAAGATTAATGAGTATCTCCCTCATTTATAGCTCTGTTCTTAGATGGGTTACATGGCTTTTACTTGTAAGGCAATTTGATAACGAGCTCGGTCTTCAAATATCTATATTTTCGATTTCTACAGTTTAGACCTTGCACATCACCGTAGAGATGTAAGTTGTCGAAATTAACTACTCTGATTATATCTCGGAGGTTTCAACTTCTCTGTCACACATAACAAGAGTGTGCACAGTGTCAACGTTTTTGTCTGTGTAGCCTCCTTGGGACGTCCAGACCCTTCATCATCTTCAATGTTCTGTCTCCCGTTCCAAATTCAGCAGCCCATATTTAAACAGTATTTTAAGAAGGTGACTCCTTTCCAAGGGTGTTTTGTAACATCCTCATGAATTCTATTGGAAATAATCCCCTTCTCACGTAAATACTTAATTACTGCTCTAACTCCAGTTTCGGTTTCGGTTTCATTTGGGGTTTTTTTTCGCCACTGCTTGTTTTGATCCCTCAACTCTTCATTATTTGCAGTCTTGGCATTTATAAAAAGATTCACCAACTTTACGCGTCCTTTTCGAGTTTTACATAATGCCGATGGAAATTAACATATGGTGCGCCAAAATTTTTTCATATATATTTGTTCTGACATTTATCATAATCTATTATTACTGATTTCATCGTAAATATATGAATATCACCGTTTAATTTCACTGGAGAGTCATACATATATGACACATTCTCAATTTTTTTCTCACTCAAGGCAATAGTTTTAGCAAAACGAAAGATAGAAAACAATAGATTTAACTTAGAAACCCCATGCAAAGTCACTTGTGTAGACCATTCTAAAGTTTGTCATTGAACACCATTTCAGCACAGAATGCCTGGCTACACATACAGTAAAAAAAAAATACAATCTATAAAACAGATAAATTTGGATAATCTATTCATGTTATTACACAGCAGATAACCACTAAAACCTGACGAGATTTGGATGATATGATTATTATTGGAGTTATCGATCGTTGACAAGGAAGAAATGAGTGCAGAGTAGATTCGTGCTATTATGCTATATTGCTTTTTTTCTGCAGCATTAGAACATTGAAATTTAGTAGTCGAATACATGTACATTTTTAGAAATAAATTCGCATCGTTTTGATAAAAAAAAATTTTCATGCACATAGATGATAAAAAAATACTTGTCATTTTCATGCACATGGATGTATTGCACCGACATATAGAGTATCATGTCATATTTTTATTGACATACAGCTATTATGGGAATAATTCAGGTCATTAATATAATATGAAAATTGATATCAATGTTTTTGTAACTATTTTTAGCCCAGTATGCACAGGATAACAGAGCCAACATATCAAAATTATACGCCGCCGTTCAGAGGAGACGAGGTATAGGAAAATGCAGAAATACTGTTCTCAAAATATTTAAAGTAGAAATGACGAAATAAATTTCATATATAGTATACTTATCATGTGCTTAAAACTGGGATATAATGTTTATCAAATGGAAGTCGTCATTTTGAATTTTCATTTCATTCTATTATACATTTCATTGTAGAAGTTAAAAGTGCTGTAGCCTTTTAATAAAGTAAGATACATAAGTATCCGATGTGTACTCCCTACAACGTATCACGATAGTTATTCATTTTTATCTGGAAATAAAAGGTAGAAACAATCTTCTCCTGTTTAGATCGCTAAAACCGCCATAAATGCCGAGACATTCAAAAGAGAAATATGCTTAGATATTGCAAAGCTGCAATCATGAAATGAAAATGAACCAACTCGGTAAAGAAAATATCACAGAAGCTTATCAGAACTATAGTATAAAGACCCCATATATTTTTGTATGACTGCTGGATTTGTACTTTCAAGTTTAAATTGAAATCTGACTACTATCCACAGACTCTTTCATCAGTGTGAAAGCTTAATTGCATAAAAGGAATGCTACGATTTCGGTATTTGTATCACTCTTATAGTTCTAAGCAGGAGTTCGTTGTCGGTTGTCTGTTTCAGAATAAAACTTTTCGCGAAAGGTTTTCATATTTACAGTATACATATCAAATATATTTTTTAAGCTGATGAATCTGAGATATGTATTAGTGCATGATACTTTTAAATAAATATAAATATGTTTCAGACACAACCCTTGTTGTCAATGCTGGTGATTGATATATTTTGTTATAAGAGACCACGAGAAGGAAAGTCAAAAAGTGGTTGCTTAAGGAATGTGGCCCATTAATAACAATTGACTAATGATGATACGAAATGTGGTCAAACGTCTTTAAAGCAACAACCAAAGAGAAAGTGGAAAAGTGTTCGCTTAACGCTGATGGTCTCTTTATACATATTAATTTTGTAAAGATAATTAGTAGTAAGGAACAGAGGAAGAAAATGTGGTGCTTCCCTGATACAGGAGGTCTTTAAAGCAGCATTGACTACCCTCTTTGTATATTATATATTACAGCCATACCGAACAGGAGATGCTAGTGAGATCTCTGCATCAGCGCCTGCCATGATAACGAGCAGAAATCTAGAGGCATTTCATAATCCAGAAGGTAAATACAACAATACAACTAGCGTAATAAAACCATGGCTTAAGATTTTTACGCCCATACGGGGACGGAATCTGAAGTTCCTACGGCTCAATTTACCTTCATTTGCACGTACCCCCCCCCCCCCCCCCCCCCCCCAAAAAAAAAATTAAATAAATAAAAAATAAAAATGAAAAATAAAAAGAATTAAACAAATATTATTATTATTATTATTATTATTATTATTATTATTATTATTGTAATTATAATTAAGATGTAGATAAAATTTGTGCTTATAATCAGCACATGCTTCATTTTTGTCTTGATAATTGATCTAATAGCTTTAAACTTTGATTTTAATTCGGCTACTCTGTCGCCGTTATCTCTGAATTTAAACATATCTCTGTTATTTCAGAAATTGCAGAAAACTCTTGATAATAGATATCATATCGTTATCTGGTATATTCAATAAATGCAAACTTGAAAATGAAGGAATGATATTAAAAAATTCCAAACACTCCTAAACAAAACAAAGCAATCATTTTAAGAAATATTCTTTGATCTAGATTTGTATATCTCTTTTATCCAAGATGATGGTGGAGGAATTTCACTTATCTATTAAACTACTTGTGTGGCCATAATTAATTAACGTACTCCGTTCATTGGCCGAACAAAAAAGTTAGGAGACCTATGTAATTCGACAACATCTCCTCAGAGGTGACAGCTGAGGCAAGTTTCACTGTGCTTAGATACCACTGAACCATGAACGTCGATAGAAGAGAATACGATTTTAAATTAAAATGTAGAGCACAACTTGGATCTGTGTATTTTGTGGTTTTGTTTGACTACTATTGCTTGCCTCGGTCAGGAACCGATGGTGGATTAACGTAGGTATCGATTTAGATGCAATATGTATTGATTTAAAAGAGAAGATAGTTGACATCTGATCAAGCTGTATGACACAAATTACTAAGGACATGCATATGTCAATATCATAGTCAAATAAATACAGATAACGGCATAACAAACATATTCAATCGTATTACAGTTATAATATCGACTGTCAATTCAAGTAACAAACGTCACGAAATTGGTTTAGTTAACAGGTTTATTATGTGGGCTCACCTTCACACTCACTGCAAAATCAGACTTTTCGAATTTAACACATCTTCAATATACAGGATTAAGTAATCGCAAAATATCCTTGATTTCAAGATGTCATAATTCAAAATTCCATGAAAATCGTCTGTAGACTCCGCCAAAATATAAAGTATCATCAGCATTAAAGTTTACTTTTCGTTTATTTCAATCTCTTTTTTGATAATGTCGGACATTTTGATGTAATGAGCAAATGGACGAAGTTCAACTTCATCGTAGTGTCCTAGAAGGTTTATTTTAAATAATTCGGGCTCTTTATTATTAGAATATTAAATTCATGATGTATTATCCTTATCATCATTAGGTAATAAACCAGTAGAATTTGAATTTATAAAGTTTAAGATAAATTTACTAAACTTCATTTGTACATTCTGTAATTAAATTTTAATAAACTACTCTCTCTCAAATTACTATCTCCCTATGCAAATCTGTACCTGAGGTTTTTCCCTATATTTTTAATGGTTATCCAGATTTGCCAAACAAACATTTCAAGGCATCGAGTTCTGGAGTGTTTTATCATTTGAATGCAGCCTGGTATTTTTACATTTCCCATGTTTTGGATACTACGAGTATATGTTATAGTTCATTATATTGTGTGACAGGCCGACTTCGAGCTATGGTCAACTCATATACAGAAATTGCATCTCACCCTATGCCCATGCCGCCATCAGGGCAGACACGAGGGAGTTTGAGTAATACCAGGAACACTTGCAGGGATTTAGAGTGTCTCGGTGGCGGTTATCATGACGTCACAGACGAAAATGAACAAGCACATATCAGAGAAACTCTACAAAGAATAGGGAAGGTAAAATAAACGTTTAGATGACCTATCGTTTTGGCGGGATATTTGTCGAATTTTGTGACGTAATATGATGACCTATCAAGTATCATTACGTCAACAGATCTAATAGTGTTGGAGCGTAAATGGACGGGTCTGTTATAAATATGTCAGAGTTAAAATCACATTTGCTTTTCACCATATGCAGTCGTAGAAAGGAAAATTGTAAAACAAATTTATGATTAATTCAACTTGTTATCCGGAATTCACCTTTCCAATTTTCGATTTTATAGTAGATTATTGAAATTGTCGAAATATGTTAAAAGAAATAAATGCACATTGCATAATACTCTTTATGTTTCTCCCCTCAGATACGGCAGTTTCTAGTGACCTGGAACATATATGGATAGTGTTATATTTTTCTTTCTTAACATAGGACAGCCTGTAGAGTTAAATGATAAATGTGAAAGGTTCATCTGGTTTTTTTATAGGTAGGACAGCGGGCAGTGTTTGATTTTACCATATAATTATGATGATAAACTTGCTTTTATTTCTATTTTTCTTAAGGAAGGTCAGTAGGTAGTGTTGTGTAGGAACTTGTATTGACGATGGTTTACCTGTTTTCTTTTCAAAACAGAGCAGTGGGTTGTTGTGGATAAGACTATAAAAACCATGTTATGAAAACAGTTAACAATTTTCTTTTTGTATATATGGCACTGATTTAAGATCGAGTACCCTATGTTATGCCTAGACTTACCTTTTTATTTCTCCAGACAGGGTAGTGGAAATGCTACGATAGGGATTTTGATTTTGTGTTCCACATGTGCATTTCCACAAGTTATGTCTCTTCGGTGATGCTAGTAAACGAACAAATTGGAGTTCTCAAAATATATAAAAATATGAAGAGCAGTATTGAAGCTAAAATGACCGAAAAGTGAAGCAAAGAATATATCTAAGGACAGAGCTATGCACGAGGGAGATACTCCTTAGTTTTAGAGTGATTTACTTAATTTGATGACAGAAAATTTAAGGTTAATCTTGGTGGGCAGTGGTGAATACATACCAAGTAGTGATGGATGTTTAGTATTATTTCTTCATTCTAAAACTCTTGATTTTGAGATGTTTCTTAAGAACTGCTGTGACGGGTGATGTATGCAAACAGGAGACGTTTACTCTCCCCGGGCACCTGGTCTCACCTCGGAATTTTTCAGTATTTCGGGGTTCACAACAGTTTCTTTTTGAAACTTACACGATTTTGTATCTGTCCTTGGACTTTGAGAATGATTAACGGTTTGGTACTTCTTCGATATTGATTCTTCATATAGCGTAGTAGACAGTGGTGAATAAGACCATGTAGTGATAGCGGTTTACTTTTATTAATTCAGATAGGGCAATGGAAAGTGGTAGATTTTTTACCATGCAATGATGACTACTGACTGTATTTCTTAGTTAGGGCAGTGAATAGTGGTGAATTAGACCATATCATGATTAGAAATTACTTTTGTTATAGATAGGTCAAGTAATAGTGGTGAAAGTTTACTATGCTAGGATTACGGTTTACTTTTTATTTCTCTAGATAGGGCAGTGGGTGGTGATGAAACTTGAGCACCATCCCCAACATCCTTTCTCTTTATGCGTAAAGCTGAATGAGGACGTCTTCCAATTTCCCATCATGTACACCAGCAAAAAGAAATACAAGATAGATCCTAAAGTACCGGTACGTATATGTTAAAACAGAGTGGGAAATGAATTAATATTACATGAACACCCAAAGCGATATTTACTAGGAAATCAGGAGTCTCTTTCTCCTCCTCGACACCTGGCATGGGCATGTATGCACAGGGGTTCATGAATAGTGCCTGTACTACATTGTCATTGTTGCTGGTGCCGCAGTCTTATCACCAACCGTAAAAATGTACGTATACGTATATTTCACAACTGTGAAACAGACACAGAAATGCGCATGGTTTCTGTCCTTTATGAATTTGTGGTTAATGCTTTCAAAGTATATGTTCACAGTATTATGTTCTGTCTTCTTGTTTCATTTTTCGATATGGATACAGACAGGTTGGTGCTTAATTGTATGTGTAATACGGAGTATCACAACTACTAATATGCGTCACGGTTTGCATTTAGTCACCTACCAAATCCATTGTTCTCAATGTGGGCACTTTGATATGGGCAATTTACGTCATAATCATATGACGTCATAACAATCACAAAGTGCACGTGTATGTTGACGTTATTTTAGTTGCGATATTCCGTATTGGCGGAATGGTATTCGAATCAGAGAAATCTTCTCAGGCCATTTATTAGCCCCTGTTCGTCATATGAAACAAAAGAAGTGAAGATCATTTTTCACGACAGACGTTGGAAAGTTAGAGGCATCTAAACTTTTCGTTTGCTTCCATTTTATTTTACGCCACTCAAAGATGATTGCATTGATATGGTGGCGGCACCTACCAGGTGCAGTGCTTCATAATTTGTACTTTGCTACAGACCCAACCGAAGAAGTGAGGACTACTTTATGTTCCAACGTATATCGTAACAAGGGGCCTCGGTTAAATTTCTTAGCTGAAAAACAAAGGCGGAAGCAGATGATAAATAAGATAAGAAATTCCCAGCCAATAGCCGGAATCGAACCGTTTAGAATTTACCTCCACTGCGATATAACTGGACTTTTAAATATCAAAATATACATATACGTGTATTCGAGTGTTAATTCTCGGTGCACCATATGCACATTTGAATAATTTATGTCTCTTCATTGATGCTCATTGCCTTGAATATATAAGTAAGTATAAAAAGCTGAAGAGCAAACTCTTTATCAAATTAACATTAATTTAAGAGCACCCCCTCCCCCCCCCCCAAAAAAAAGGGGAAAAAAAGAGAAATGTAGGGACAGGGCTATGCATGACAGAAATATCAACTAATAGTAATCTACCCGTACCTCTCTCGTAAGGTGAATCCGTTGCACATATGAGTTAGGTATTCGTAACGTAATGTCGAGCAATGCACCATGGAAGAATGCACTTTATTGACTTGACCGTGTATCTTTGTTATTGCAGGGATTTAAATGTATTTGTAAGCTTATTCTTCACTACAAGACGAAAAAACTTCCGGGCCATTTGAAGTACAATCTGGCAAATGAATTTCCTAAGGACCGTCTTCCTAACTTCATGACTTATCAGGATACCACGGACGATATGAATGACCAATTTGTCAGTTTATCTGCACCACAAATGGCAGCAAGTGCAGAACGTGAATCCACATTTTTATAAAATTGTAAGAGATTTTTATTGCAATATTATGCTATTATCATCATTTTGGGAAGCAATCTCTACATGTACGCATATTTTAATCTATTTTTGTGTCACATACTTGTTTGCATGTTATTAGCAAACAGGAGATGATGCTTTTCAGATGTCCATTTATGTTCATATCATGGTTGTTGGGAGTCCGCGATGACAGCAACAATTAGCTTTTTATACATAAGACAATGTTGCTCAATGTAAATATTACAACCATATAATTTTGTGTTTATTGTGAAAATTGAAATGTATTATTTTAAATTCTTAAAATAGTATCAGTACTTTCATGTATTCATGTATGTTTTTGGTAGAACAAATATATATATATATATATATATATATATATATATATATATATATATATATATATATATATATATATATATATATATATATAAATATATATATGTTTACAAAATGTTTGCATGATTTAGTAGAATGGTTTTGCCTATTAACCTGTAAAATATTCAGTAAGACGGACTTAATTCAATATTTAATATTGTGCACGTTTATCATAGCAATTTCCTCAACAGCATTGATGATAATCAGCTGTTTTAAATTAAAATAAAATGCGCGATATGAACGAGATGATGTCGGATTATAAACGAGTCGGACCAGGACAAAAACATGAATGTTAGTTACTCAACGTTTATAGCTTCTTCTTCTTCTGTTTGAGCCCTATACTTCATGACGTAAGTTTTGCTGTTACGAAAAATCGGGGAAAAAAAAAGTCGCGGAAGCCAAAAATATTCGGCTTTATTGCATTACCTTTCCTTTTAGTGTGTAATGTGCAGTACAACCGTGAATCATTTTGACTGGTCATTTATATCCATGGTTCTTGTGTTGGTTGATTAGTACTTTACATTGGTTCCAGTTACTGTTCCACTCAGATCCCGACTTAAAAACAACCTCTATATTACATGGTGCAGCAATCGGTGATTCACATTTACATAGAAGAAATCATATCTCTATGTGTAACATGATGACAGATGCATAAATACACTACTAGATAAAAAAAGCCCTCGCGCTAGTGAAATAAATGTGATCTATGCACAGTGTAATTACCGATAAAGGCAAAGGATCTACAATAATATTCCAAATGTGTATGGGTCGGTTTATTCCACAGCTGTTATGCGGATTATACACTCCGGTTTCCTCCCACAAAAACGACACCCTTACGCCAAGGTCCGTGCCAATGAGCAAGATTTATATAAGTTGTTAATTTGTTTCTAAATCGTTGTAAAATAAATAGTTAAATTTTTAATTTGAACATGTATTGGGTTGATTCCTTGCAATCATTGCTATTTTAACTATATCTAATGCGTTCTTATAACGTTATATAAGAAAATAAAAACTTAAAATCTTGGCTTATTAATTCAAACAGGCATGTGCACAGTAACGTTGCTGAATTAAGACAAAACTCCGGGTTCTCTGTTTTCGGTTATAAATGTTTCCATAATAGGGAATAATGTGATCATGCTCAGCATCAGCATGCATTTCAATTCTTGTTTATGCTGACTTTATGAATCGAAGTCGCAACAAATATATGAATTTCTTCATATGTACCACATAATTATATAGGGGCTGAATGAGATACAACCTCTTATATTACTTTATATATTTTATACTTTATCAATAGACACGAGCTTCAGCGATTGACTAAGGACATTTAGGGAAGGGTTGGTCGTACCTCTGGGTTCGCACATTCCAAACGGACCGGGATGTTCCACTATATTCGGCGTTGGGTCGGATACCTCAGAATTTGGCCTAAGATGCCCCGTGATACATACATCATAGAATGAAATATATAACATTGAAATAACTAGCCTTTATGTCTATAAATGTAAGATCGATATTGGCAACTTCTTAAAGTTCTTAAAATAAGAGTATAATTTCGAAATATAGGTAATTTTGGCCTAGTCTGAATGAGATTATTTGTTACATTAACTCGCAGTGTAATTCGAATATACAGTAGTTGCGATATTAAACTGTAACCATATCATTTTATGTCGTGACTTACGCATTTGTGTATCATTGTTATAGTATTACAAACAGACAATAAAACAGCCATTTATACGGTCAGGTAATAAAATGATTACATATTAATATGCTTAGAGTGCAAAATAAGAAACTTTATGAATGGACATATTGTCTGATGCCTTGAATTAGCTATACTTTTTGGCATTATGCTTGTAGACATTTATTGAAATATTGTTTTTATCATACAGTGTAGGTTTATAATCAACTTCACAACAATTGGAACAAAAGTGTGCCTTTAAATATTGTTATTTTTCAAAGATAACATTTATTTCAATCACATGAGAGTCTATTGTATTGATGATGTCGATAAGATGGATATTTATGTCTACGTTATCATATCAGTCATGTTAATATTCATTTGTATGTAAATGGTGTATCAATAGTATTTATGCAAATGTGTGAGATATATATTATGAATAAAGCTTTCACTCGCCAGGTAGTTAGATGTATTCTGGGTTCCTGACGTTTGGATATTTTTAAATCAGCGTTCTTTACGTCACAAAATGGACATGTTGAGCAACAAAAGTTCATATTTCAGTCTTCCCCTCCCAATTTTGGCCGATTCCTAGGAGATTGATATCGTGCTCCACTTAGATGGGATTGGCTCTTCCGCCGAGTCATTTACTTAGGCATAAAGTAGTAAGCTGAAATTTTAGCTCTTATTTTTGAGATAGGATTCAGGCTTTAAGATTAACAAGTGGCCAAGTGCACGTTCACCCACCTTCGACAATCTTAATATACAATACTATTTAGTACAGTTTAATATTGTTTTATTGTTTTTTACTATAAAGAAATACGACGGTCATTTTCGTTTTGACTAAGACGGTTGACACCGGTTGGTAGGGGATGCTTACTTCGTCATAACATATGGGGTGATTGTCATACAGATGTTGTTTTCCTCCAAAGGGGGGGGGATGTGTTTCCTCAATTTCTGTTGTAATTCATGACATAAATACCTTTCACGGTCTAACATGGCAGTAGTAATTATTGAGAATGGACTGATTGAGGGTTGGTGTATATATGTTCTATATTTATTATAGCCACTAGGCCGGTGTCACTGCTGGTGGACTGATAGTCCCCGAGGGCATCATAAGTCTAGTTTTCAGTGCTTTTGTACTGACATAAAATGTATACTCATGCATTGCTCTGTCGTTAGATAGATTTTCTGGTTCACTTTTCGGTCATTTTGGCTTCAACAGTGCTCTTCAAATATTTATATATTATGAGAATTCCAACCATTCGGCCACGAGCATCACTGAAGAGACATTAAGTGTCGAAATGCGCAGATGGTGCACAAAATTAAAAGGTAGATATATTATATATTTATTAATACTGTTTAATTGTTTTTACCATAAAGAAATACGGTCATTATCGTTTTGACTAAGACGGTTGACACCGGTTAGTAGGGGATGCTTACTTCGTCATAACATATGGGGTGATTGTCATACAGATATTGTTTTCTTCCAAGGAGGGAGGGGGCATGTGTTTTCTCAATTTCTGTTGTAATTCATGACATTACCGCATACATTCTAACATGGCAGTAGTAATTATTGAATATAGACTGATAGAGAATTCGTACCTTACGAGAACTGATTGTGGGTTAGTACATAATAAACCAATGTACCATGACATGCATAGGTTTTATATATACCATATGTTTTATATATACCATATGTTTTATACTTACCATATGGAGATTACTGTAAAGTATATAATTCTTTATGTGTTATTTACAAGCACAACCTGTTTATATTCGTAAATTGTTGTTGTCGATATGTTTTAATTATTAGCTTAAATCACCGTTGTTTCTATTCCGAGATATTTGCTTGAAAAATTCACAATAAAAAGTTAACTGGATGTCTAAATCATACATTGTGTTGATGACAAAAATTATACAGGATCTGATTTAAATAGAAATAAGTCATGACACCGATATATTTGTAATTTGTTCACAAGTGTTTTACGGTAGAAACCAGAGCATCCAGAAAAAAGCAGAGCTTTTCTAGGGGTACTTACATCTTGTGAATCGGCATAAAAAAAGGTTTGAAACACAGTTTCATTTTTCATAATAGCTTTGCACTAAACACATGGTTCAGCATATTTAAATTTCTTGCAAATCTGATAAAATTGAACATAGTTAGGTGGTAATAAGATGTAAACGGTTTTATATGGAAACCTCACATTAAATGCAGAACGACATGTACCATGGAGCGATGATAACATTTATATGTTTTAATATTTGGTAGTTTTTGACGATAAATGTTCTTTAGAAAGCAAAACCATGTCCATTTTATTCTAAAATGAAGTATTTAATTCCAATATTTTGCATTAGGAGTGGCTAGCCACCAAAAGATGCTTACTCTCCAAGGACTTTGCGACGGGTGTTACATGCAACCAGGGGACGCTTATGTCTCCCGATCACCTGGTCTCGCCTCGATTTTATTGGTGTTTGCATTTGTCTGAATATGACACTATACATGATATTGTCCTTTTATTCCTTGGACTATGAGGTACGGTTAACCCTTCGGTACTTCTTCGTTTTTTACTTTGATAAAACTTGGTCATTACATGTAATGGAGTGTTTGGGAGAGATCCGTCAAGGGGCGGATTGAGGGCAGGAGACATATGCCTTACATAATGGAGTGATTGTAACCCCATCCGTTAAAGGGTGGATCCAAGACAGGCAGCCAAGTCCTTAGAAGCACCGGCTATATATATCGAAAAACCGAATGCATCAGAGTGATCTAGAATGTTTTGTTAAATAGTTGTTGTTTTTCGTTCCAATTTAGTTTTTGAAGTCTTTATGGACATTTATGTTTTGCACATTTGGTGCGTTTCCTTAATTATTTTGTTGAATGTTTACTTATAATGCATTATGTGTATCTAATCTTTGAAAATTTCAAGAAATGATCTAAATTTCAAAGATAAAATAAGAAAGAGAATGATATATTTGTAAAGTATAAAAATCTTAGAACAATTCTTCTTCACGACTCGTGTTTCTAATGGTCCCCAACAAGTGTTCCTATATGTATTCTAGTTTTTGTACATTAAGGACAACCATCCAATATGACGGGAAACTTCAGACAAACAATATTAAATGACAAAGGTAGAAGGTCTCATATTGTCTTAGAGGTATATGGTGTTGCGGCTAGGTAGTAAAGTTTTCACTGGAGGAAATTCAGATATATTTATTACGTCAATGCAACCAGGTGAGCGATATAAGCCTATTTTGGTCTATTGTTTATATTAGCTATAGTACTAATCGGCATAAAGATGAGTTACGTTATAACATGCATGAATGGTCTATAATATAAATTCTATATGATGCTTTAACTTTGCATCAACGGACCCTCAATCAATTTAGTCCAATCCAACGCGACATGTTCTAGAAAATATCATTGCAAACAAGCTCAGCAAATATGCATTTCTATGCATGCAGTCTTCCAGAAGAAGGAGTCGATATATTGATTCTAGTCGTTCAGAACCAGGGTATCATTCTACAAAAGACAATGAAAGGTTATTGATATCTTGCATTATTGGTCTTGATGGAATTAGATGAGGCTAGGGGCTTTTAATGAACTGAAATACACGCACACAGTTCACGAGAAATGAGTCTATACTTGTGGCTATTATTGAATAAGTCAGATTACACACAGGCTACTCTGTAGATGGGTTCTTACAAGTATTACACTCGGTATATATGGGATAATTAAATTAGGAATGAGATCCTGCAGCAGATACATAGGGACTGCAACAAAATTATTTCACCTATATGGTGTAGGCCAGTGTTTAGAAGTCGACGAAGCCACTGTACACTAAGTAACCTCCGACCTCAGGCAGATATACTCATACTTGATTCGATTAGTACATGAATCAAGAATGAGGTGTGAAGCTGCAGTGAGTACAGTCACAGACTTTTATCCACTTCGGCCAATAAGGTCCTCACAGTGAAAACAGAAAGTGTTCACTGTGAAGTACCTATGTTTATCTTTGTCGATAATTTCTTGTATCAAGTAAAATGCAAAAGTAACTGGTGTCACATGACTATGGCACTAACAACAATGTACCACAGTGGACATTCACGGACCCATGAAATTCAGAGGTGAGACTAGGTGCCTGGGAGGAGTGATCGTCTCCTGTTTGACTAGCCACTCCCGCCGTGAATGCCCTCATATACAGACGAAACAATATTATGATGCCCTCGGGCACTATATATCCACCAGCATGACACCGGCCTAGTGGTTAACAAACACTGTGTACCTTTTAAGTGTCACAGTCACATTTCGAACAAGTCATGTCTCTTTAAAGAGTATAATAACACTTGTAATAAATACCACGGGGAACTTTTATACGAGCTCCAACACTGCAAAGGGGAATAAGTGTATTTTTGTTGGTGTTCATGGAAAATGAAGCCAGCAGATTCCATGAACCGGGAGAATGCCACATGAATATGGCACTAACAACAATGTACCACAGTGGATATTCACGGACCCCTGAAATTCAGAGGTGAGACTAGGTGCCTGGGAGGATTGAGCGTCTCCTGTTTGACAAGTACAAACAAAACTGCGAATAAATAGCACAACTTAAGGAATAAGTGTCTTATCGTTGCTGTTTAATGAAACCAGGAAATTCCATGAATCGGGAGAATTTGATGAACAGCATTAATACCACAATCAATCCTTATGTTTCCATTAGAAAGTACTTTCGCTAATATTTTGATCTACAAATCGATTTTTCATTTCTTATTCTTTAAATACTTACATTTCTAAAATAAATCTGATTTGTAAGCTCATTTGTTAAATTCTCTTAACCTCTTTTTCAAAGCTTCATGTATTAGATCCGTCCATTAATTACGTCAGTATTGTGCACGATTCTTAGTAGCGTTCATGGAAAATAAATTCCACCATTTAATGTATAGTTCACTTAGAGATGTTGAAAATGGAGATATTGGGAATCGACTTTAAAGTAGCTTATAATCATTTTCTTACAATATGTAACCTTACGATCCAGAAAGCAGTATACAACAAGTGTGCCTTAACGGTTACCCCGTTAAAGGAGGTATCTGCTTATAAACGTATCATTTTTATGTTTTCGTGCAAAATAAACCTCAGTATAAAGAATATTTTCAGTTTGGACTTATGAATGATTAGGCAGTAACACCCATTACTGAGTGAGAGTGAAATGAACATAATCATAAATGTAAAATACGAAAGTAATTGGTGTCAAGTGACTATGGCACTGACAACAATGTACTACAATGGACAATCACGGACCCCTGAAATACAGAGATGAGACAAGGTGCCGTCTCCTGTTTAGCTAGCCACATCCGCCGTGAATGCCCTTAAATACAGACGAAACAAATATATTAACATTTCCAACTATGAATGCAAAGGAAAAATCGATCATCAGACTATGAGTAAGGCAGATGAGTGTGGGTAAATACCTGCTGTTGGTTTGCCAAGCCGAGATGAATTCTGACATTCTATAGCAGTTAAGACAATACATATTACATCGAGATGCAATAATTAAAAGTAACATATGATGTTCTGTAAATCGGCATTGATTGTTTATAACGCTCCATATACTACGGACTGCATAGAGATCCTAATATAAAGTAATGAACCTATAATGTGTAAACTGAAGAGTATTGAGCATTGAAGTTGCTTTAAATGATACTAGTTATAAAACCATAAAACAAATACAAAAGTTGTTAGAACAGATGGCTATGATTTACAAATAGTTGACCGCCTTGAAACCATTGTTGATAGTTCAAGGCCATTGAAATGTGTACCTTTGTTTTTAAAACTTGTAATAACTACTCTTTATATATGTGTTTTACTTTAAAATGGCTTTATATCTCCTTGAGATTGTTAATGTTTCACTCTTAGCAATGTACCACAGTAATTATCCATGGATGGGTTAGTCCAATTTCCCTGGAAGTGTAAGCATCTCCTATAGTGCTTGATGTACCAGCTAGATATGCTTACATACAGTGGACTTAAACTATTTTAGAATGGGATAGATGAAAGTGGACTAACACCATACAAAAGCTACACGATCAGTACCAGAGCACTTTACTTCGGACGTCAAACTCACAAACAAACATAATCTGGCCTAATCCTGTCGAGGACAAGATTGCCACAGAGATATTGAAATCTATGAAAGAGGATGAGAACGATTATAAATATAAACTTGATTGCCATTAGAATGAAGATAATTATGTGATTATCTAGATTACATTAGCTAATGGAAAAATGATGATGAAACATGACATAAAATATAGTCTTTGTCTAGTGTTCTCAATGGCAATATCGTACTCACCCGGTGTATAATTGCAAATCACATATGCTACTATAAATAGTGATGTAATTACTTTATTGTATCGGCAGACTCCATAATGTCTCGACCCATATGCTTAGTATATCAATGGTAATAGACGAAAATGACGAAGAATCAACAACAATCCCTAAACTTGTAGAAAAATGTTATGTTACATTCAGTGTTAATTATATATGTGTTATATAGACTCGTTTTCGCACGTTGTTAGTGTTTCGTGCTGCACTTTTGGTTCTCTTCCTGAAGTGTACAGGATTTGAGATCCCCAACATCCGAGAGGAGAACAAAGAGTCGTGTGTCGTAGTTGACATACTTATAATCAGTCCGAGTGTGCGAAGTTAGTACAGTGTAAAGTTCTCTCTGAATAGATCATATCAAATTTGAGCGAGTGTTTGTGTATGGCGTAATTATTAGCAGGTTATATACGGTGTCAACAGCTTGTATAGAGGTTTAGAAATATCATCTCATACTTTTTATCAGGAATGTGCATTTACTTCAACTTTCCGAAATATTTCTATTTCAGGTTTTCCAAATGGATATAACTTTATAAAGTGAAATACACTATTTAATGTATACGTGGAATCAATAGTTTTTATGTGCTATCTCATTGAACATTTAAATAACTGCAGTATAAAGGAATATGTACGAAATTCGGGTCAGTATTCCGTAGAATTTAAACTAGTGGAGCATGGAGGAGAATGTACGAGCCAGTGTTATGTAGAACTGTAAAGAGGTTTAGCATTTCAAACGAAGTTACGTACAAAACCCGAGTCAACCTCGTGTAGAATGTAAGCGGAGTACATCACTTCGGAGTATAGGGACTAGCCATTTGACGTTCGTAGTTTTGATTGAAGGATACCACACAGTGTAATAGATTAGCTAGTCCATGACTGGCGACATTTTCGATGTTCAGGATTAGTCGACTAAGATTACTTTAAGTATTTTATCGTATCAAGTATTGGAGAATATCTGATGTAAACAAGAGACATGAACTCGGGGTGATAATAAGGAGATATAACTCATTATGACAAGGTAAGAAACTCGACCGAAATCTATATATATATATATATATATATATATATATATATATATATATATATATATATATATATATATATATATATATATATATATATATATAGGTATAAGAAAGTCAATGAAAGGAAGGGTGTTTATACTACATCATGGTCATCAAGGTAGTTTATTTTCGCTTCAGGTGAGAATGTTGATTGTATATGTGGCACACCTTGTAACAGGTGAATCTCTGAGGTGTCGTATTTTTAACCAGATTGAGAAGTACTTGAAGGAGGTCGGTGGTTATAAGATAAAGTGTTAGGGAAGCCTTGGTATGGACCTTGTAGGCAGGATAGTTGTATATATATACGCGTTCATTGTTCCTTAATTTCATCACTCGAAAACCCATTGTTTGTCGATCATAATCATGGGACAAGAAATCAAATCTGTTGTTAACCCTTTTCTGTGTGTTCTGGAAAGACTGGATCCACCCCTTTCAAGTATTGTAACCCATATTATTATCTCAAGGAAGAAACACAAGATGTGAAAAAAGACACGTAAACGTTTTGAAACTGGCTAATTATCAAATTTAATAAATAATAAAACCTATAACCGTACCGACAATACGAGAAAATAACATCTTTTCATGTATGTACGTATGTAATTTAAATATGATTAGCCATACTCTTTGCGAGGAACTTGTTTGAATCAGTACCCTCATTTAGAAATTACATCATCGACATGCCGTGAAGTCTGTCTATTTTTTGTTTTAACGATAATGTGCAGCGAGTCGTCGGACTTGAGTGTATACGTATTTTCTCGGTTAATGATATTTTTTACACAGCTGTTCTGACATGTAGACATTTACACTGTGAGAAAAATTCAACAACGAAGCTAGAGGTGACCTACTTTGTAATACACATTCCTTTATTTGGAAAGTCCCATTTGCTATTTATAGTACGTGTATGTTCAATACACGTACAATGTACTAATCTGATTTCTTTCCGTTTTACCACATAAACACTACTAGAAGAATGCATATGTTTTCTGCTTTGTCTACTAAGTTTATCTACATTTGAGAGCAAAATAAGGAAATTCGAGATCATCATCGGAAATAGTGGTTTTCCTGTTTTGCAAATAAGCCTTGAGCGACGGTTATATATGTGCATTAACCGATACGGGTGACAGAGTCTACCGGTTGAAAAAATAAATATATGTTTCCATTGATATCATTTCTTTTTTCGTCAGAATCTTTTATTGCAAACACTTCTTATCCATAATTATGCAAAATTTAAGTTGCTATCCAATATTTTCAAAATAAAAAAGAAAAAAAAGGGGGAAGGGATAGGGTATACATGTATATTGAAAAATGAGAGGGGGTTAAAAAGAAAACAAGTTGAATGAATAAAGTGTGTCTCAGTTTTATTTATGTGTGTTTCAGTTTTATTTATCACTACCATCTCCCTACAATGTTCATGAAACAATTTAACTTCTTCATTGACCTACTCCTATAGGGGCTGGGAAAGGGGGGGGGGGGGGGGGTATGTGTTTTTGTTTTGTTCGTCTGTTTGTTTGTTTGGGTTTAAAAAAAAACGGGGGGGGGGGTTAGACAAAGGGCGGGATCACAGATAAGTTCCGTATAATGACAAATTTTCTGCGAAAAACCGAGAGAGGAAAAGCTAAAGATTGCATCACTGACTTGTTAGTGAGCATAGGGTGATCCAATATCATTGATTAAAATCGATAAGAGGAATGATTCCACCATTCTTAGACATCCTGGATACGGGTTGTTTCTTGTTTTACATCATATTGTGTTTCACTCGTGATAACGGTATCTGCTGGACGCACTGCACCGAAGTGTCCACCCATGCCATAGAGACCCACCCGGTGCAGCGAATGATCTTTCACGTACTAATGTGCATCGTGACAGGATATCTCGCATGTCACTGGATCAACCGAGAGACAAGACATGGACGATAGGTTAAGACTCGAATCTTGGACCTTTCGGACACGAACCAAGTATCTTGCCGACTTGATCTTAGACCTACCTGGTTCACTGCGTAAAATGCAATATGCAAAATGCAATAGGCCCCCCGGAAGCGCTGGATGATCTTATACGTGTTAGTTTCTACTGCCTTATTCGGAAGTCATCGGTCGGTCTCGAACCCAGAACCTTTTTATACTAAACAGAGCATGCCATCGACTGAGCTACGCCGACTGTACAATCGTGGATCTATACATAAGGATATGATATTATATACATAACAGTAGTAGGGAAATGTGTTAGTGGATAGCGTTCTCAAGATATGGAGATATAATAGGGCCTTGCTAGAAAATTATTGTAGCTCGCTCATGCTTGCTCCACTGACGGATCCATACGGAGGGGCCATCTGGGTATTAATCCTTCCACTACACAAATCTTTTAGATAGAAAAATATCCAGGAAAAAGGCAGTGGCTTTCACTATTACTTATTTGCAGCACCCATATTCTTGGCAGCAATTTAAATAAATAAAATCTAAGATATATGACATTGAACTATGGCTTTGTATAAGATTGCACCGCCGCTAAACAACAACAACAACAACAACAACAATGATAATAATAATAATAATAATAATAATAATTAAAAATAAAAAAAAAAAAAAAAAAAAAAAAAAAAAAAAAAAAGGAAAAAGTCACATACAAATCTATGATCGTGTAATGGGGTGGCAGATCTATTCTTCTTCTGTACATACGATACATACCAGTGGGTTGAATCTATTTTCTAGATGATACAAACTTCTAGCAATACTTTTTTCAAAAAATAATAACACCTAATTCTCCAACAGCAGTACGTCACAACTGATACGCGCATCGAAGGGAGACGATCCATTTTATGAGACATACATCTGGGCTTAATTACACATCTAGAATTTATTGCTTTTATCTTAAACGAAAATTAAACCGACGAAAAAGAAAGTTTCATATTTTCTGAGGCTTTTGTAGTTATCAGGTTGAAGTGTCGATAATGAGATTTAGTAATGGTGGATTCAGAGAGAACAATGGGGTTGTGAAGGGACGGGTTTATTTTATCCTCTTTTCGTCCAAAAAGTTATCATTTAACGACCTGGATTATCTATTCTTAAAACAGTAGGTATTTTCAAGGTCCTGTTTTCCTTTACTCCATATCTGCCACTGATCTTTTTTTATGGTTCATTTTGTTCATTTTGATGCATTTGACATAACACCTTGGTTGAAATTTAGAAATATACAGAGTTTAATATTAGTATTTAATTTGGGATTTAAGACCAAAAAAAAAAAGGCGAAAATGTGCAAAAATGAGTCTGAAAAGAGGACCAAATTATACCAAATGTATGATTTTCACATTGAAGCATTAACACTTGGCCTACTTCACTTGCATTTCTGGATTACTAGAATTTTGTCATTATGTACACTGTCAATTTCATCGTCAAGGAGTCTTAATATACTTTTATGACATTATATCTATTTGATACCATGTATGAAGAATCACCTGACGTGAAATATACATGTATCTTAATTACTGTGATCAAACTGCATATCGTACGGGTAATAAATTATTCAAAAGAATCGACTCCTGGTACCCTTTGCAGTCAGATTATTGAATTTATATTACATTTAATTTATTTCAGAAGACATATTTATCATACTCCATTATATTAGAATTTATTCACAGTCATTACTATCATCATTTCGTGTCCTTACATATATCTTATTTGATTATTATATTTATATGAAGCTATATTTTATTTATTTGTCTAATTATCAAATCATAAATTTGGAGTGTTATGTTCATGTGGACCCTAATTTGGAAATATGTACCTGTGTTTGTACAAACCTTCAAATGATGAAATTTCTCAACGTAAGACACACCAGTTAACCTCTTGGGTCACCACCCCTGGACCCACCTCTGAACAAATCTTGATATGGTCCTGAACTTTCAGGTGACCGGAAGTAAACACTGATTAATCACGTGACGTAGTCTTTTTTTGGAACAAAGAAACCCCGGGCACCTGAGAGATCCGGATTGATTCTGTCATTAGCACCTTCTGTCGGGATTGCTCCTCATTTCCATGGTGATACTTCGATTCTTTATAAAACTGTCCACAAATATTTATATTTCATAAGTATAGAGAAATGTATATTAATTTTCTGTTTATATAGTTTGGCTTGGTGTAGAGGTTAAGTGCTTTGCCTGCATCGTAGACGATCTGGGTTCGATTCCCGGATTGTGCCACTATGTTTGACAGGTTGGCTATCTCCTGCTTCTTTGCCGAGATAGACAGACATTACATTATCAACTCTTTGTTTCCCACCTATCAACGGACAATATCCACTGACCCTTTTACGGCATTCACTATTTTTTTCTACTGACTCTTTGGTTGGTTGACTGGTGTTTTACTTCGCTGTCAACAATTTTTCAGTTATATAGCGACATGGAAGCAAGAGGTAACTAACCTATTAAACATAGTGGCGCAACCCTGGAATCGAACCCGGATCGTCGGCGCCGCAAGCCAAGCGCATAACCACTACACCAAGCCTGCCCCTCTACTGACTCTTGTATGAAATGTAATGGGGTTCGCACTACATTCGTCCCCTTTGAGTTTTAATTCCCAATTCTTCAATAAGAAGTCCGAACTATTTCGAATGTATTATGGAGTATAACTTTGGTTTTATCGTAAGTGATAATGCAGATAAATTTTCGGTTATGTATTACTAAAATCATTATATAGATGTATGAATATTGACAATTTTTGAATTATTTTCTCACTGTAGTCAATAACCAAAATAAAATAAAATAAATAAAAATAAAAAAAAAAAAAACACACACACAGATCGAAAAATGATATTTTACTTAGAAAATGAGGATAATTCTCGAGGGTTTACTCCATGCATAGTCACTTGTTTTGATCATCTTAGCGTTTGAAAATAACTTAGAATATATTAAATAAATTATAGGAAACTACGTGATTATAAACCTGCCCAAAGCATAGTTAATAGTTCCATGTTATTTACCAACTCTACAAGGCACAGATGTCACCCAATTTCAAAACTATCAATTTTAATGGATAAAACATCGAAACTTTTATGAATTAAGTTTTGTATTACTATAATCCGACATATGTATAGAATAAAACGAAAATCTAATTTCTTTTTCCTTTTATGTTTCGGGAACTACACTATATTTTGGCCCGATGTATAGATCATGCAACATACTGTGGAAACCTTAACTCTACTACATGTATTTACTTGCATATAAAAAAAAGCTTATAATTCTTCACGATACTTGCTTTACATCTATCTTTATCACGAAAACACATTTGCTCCAAAATCAACGAGCAAAGACCCGTCCATAGTGTAGCATGCAGAGCCTTGCACGACCCGGAGTCGTTAATCAGCATTGATATAACAGCACATGTGTTGAATGAGAAAGAACATCAAAACTAATATGCAACAGGAAATAAATTTTATCATGAGATAATTCACGGGGGGAAATATAAGCATACATCAAGACCGACTGGTGGCTAGCCCTCAAGATGGTTCTGTGAACGATAATATCCTTACGGTTCACACAATTCGATTGATTGATTGATCACGAACCATACATTTTCGTTAAATGTTTTCGTTTTTATTTTGCGTTGTTGTTTAAATCTATTTTTGGTTTATTTGATTTTATGATGTTTTTTTCCCTTTTTCTTCTGGCTTATATTGCACCAAGTCCTACGTTTATACTTTACACTTACTAAAACGAGGGACCTGTGTACCCTTCTTTTGGCACCTGATTGCTGTATCTAGTAATGACTGGTGTTTATATGTTCGGAAAATCTTGTACAGAGAGTTGTGCGAGTTTTCAATGTGTGAATATAAGTTCGTTCTTCAAAGCAACATAAAATAGAGTTGATTGTTTGATGCAGGTTCAGATAAAAAATAGTCTTAAAATAAATAAATAAATGAATAAATAAATAAATAAATAGATAAATCGGAAACATGAACAATGCCTTACAATTAAAATAACATTTTAGAGTCCGGAGTGGAGATTATCCATTCAAGACATATCGCGTCTTAAGTTTATCATTTCTGTTATTAAAGTTGGTTAAGTGGTGTTTTACGTCGCTTTCAACAATTTTTCAGTTATATTGCGACATCAAGGCAGGAAGTAACCAACCTCTTAAACATAGTGGCGCAACCCGGGAATCGAACACGGATCGTCGCCGCAAGTCAAGCGCTTAACCACTACACCAAGTCTGCCCCTTTTGTTATTATGAAATGAATCACTTTTACAGAGGTTATCAAGGTGAAGATCATACTTTACCCTTTACCCGTGTTTGTGAAAAGTCTAATAATGCTGGTGATGATGATGATGATGATGATGATGATGATGATGATGATGATGATAATGATGAACATGTTGATGATGATGATGATGGCCATGATGATGATAATGATGATGATTTATTTTCATGTACCAGTAATACTTCGGTATCAAGGAAATCATGTGCATGCATTTCCAATATCAAATATTGATCAATACAAATGTAAACACAAAGATAGTAAATACGCCTAGTAGAATGAGCTGCGCAATGGAAAACGAAAAGTAATAGAATAAAAGACTTTTAGAGGACATATATATTTTGTCCTGACCATACTATTTGAGGTACCTTTTGTTGTACTCGTGCCACTCTGGAGAACATACATCATTTCGACTGAACATAACATTCTTTTTCGCAATATACTTAAAGCACCGATAAGCCTTCCTTTGTTCGGTTCATATTCATACAAAAACATCATACAAAAGAATCAAGAATAGACGAAATAGGATTGTTCAATTGTCTTCAAGTATCGGTGGCTGTTGCATTCTTCCTTGAAAAACAATATCACCAGATTTTTCACTTGTTCTCTTCCACTCAAGAAATTCGTCTTCAAACGTTTCCACCCTCTGTCAAGTGCATTACGAGTTTCCCAGTCGTTTCAAGTTATTTGGTTGATATTTTATGTTGTACAGAACATTAGAAGCTACAACTAGTGCTGTAGCTTGGCCAAGTTATGAAGTTATATAAGAGTACATCTTCAACTATTTTTAAAACTCCCCCTCCCTTCGCCTACCGTCACGGAACGTTTTGCAGATGGGATACAGTAATACTCTCATGTGTCCGTTCGTTCTTAAATTTAGAGCCGGGGCCCTCAATCGGTGAGGTGATTGTCACTTGAACAAGCGGTTCCGGGTTCTTTCCACATCAGTGGCTCGTCCTTGCCCTGTATTTTGGATCAGGCAATACAACAGAGGTCCCCTCTCAAGGTAGATGTGATACTAAAAATAATTGTCGTGGCATAAAACATGAATTTAAAAGACTTGTCAGAGTAAATCACCCAAGTGTCATGTGATGTGATCAACCATCACCGTAACATGTCCGTTCATTCTCGGCTTGCGTTCGAACCGCCCATGTGGGAGACACTCTAGAAAACACCTTTTCAAAAAAGAGATTAATAAAAATAGTACATCTATTTTTATAACTAGAGGAAGATCCACTTTAATTTGAAGTATCGTAAAGCTTTAATAATCAAGGCCTTTTCCCTGTCTTTGAAGGTAAACTCACCATGGCTAGATGGAAATATCCAATTCAGGAAGAAATTTATAGATGTAATTCACAATATTGGAAAAGATTACAAATATTCCAAATTAAAACAAGGGTGTATATCATAACAATTCTAATCAAGCGATCATAAGCTTTCATGTGAATGTTTCGATATTCTTCTTCTAAATATACGAACCTTTATATTATCCAACTTCGCTGCTGAACACGGTCATGTTATTATACAATATAACGATTGGTACAGAATCATATATGACTTCTTATCACCTACAACGTCGATAGGTCGTACCTGTCCTGTCTAATGATTGTATAGCCCTTTTTATGATTTGTATTATCATAACCATATGGTTTTATGATTGTGACATATATGATACTTTCTGGCCTGTTTATTATATTACATGAACCTGCTAATTAAGACGGTATGGCCGGATTGCAAAGCAAATTCGAAAAAAGATCAAGGTCACAAAGTCAAAAGTCATGGTATCTCTCGTCAAAAAGAACTTTGTGTGAAGTATCAAATTCCTATCCCTATTGATTTAAAAGATATAGCCAAAGCTAAAGTTTCTTATAAGTAGGTCAAAGTTCGTGGTCAAGGTCACTAGGTCAAAAGTCATCGCATAATTTAAAAGCTCTGATCATAAAGAACCTAAATGTGAAGTATTATCTTTTTACTCCTCTTAGTTGCAGAGATTTTGCTTCAATCAGAAACTTTAACCAAAATTTTGACGGACAAACAGACGGACCGACAGACGGACATCGCCAATATATAGACTGAAATTACATTTAAATCCGGCCAATAGATGTGTATATATGTCTACATTTAAGGGTGTATAGCCGTTGATGAATACACAATATAGCTTATCAAAACTTGGATCAGTATTTTATGTATATAATTATCTATATCAGTATAATATCCTCTGGCTGGTGTACATAATTGCCATTGTGCAATTATGTTATTGTCCAACATAATTCATACAATTGCCCCCAACTCGTGGCCTGGTGGTATCGCGCTCGTCTCCTGATCGGGAGGCCGGGGTTCGATTCCCGCTCTGGTCATGCCGGTGTCCTGTCTTTCGGATGAGACAGTAAAAACCGAGGCCCCGTGTCGTGGTATGCATGGCACGTTAAAGATCCCTCACTGCTTCCGATGTGTCCGTTGCAAAGGTCAAAATTTGTATGCCCCGCATCAGGTAGATGCCGTCACCATATACGTGAAATATTCGTGGTGTGACGTTAAACAAAAATCAATCAATCAATTAATCCCCCCCCCCAAAAAAAGATAATTACAAATATGGAAATAAACAAAAAAGCTCTAACTATAGGCGAACTAGCTGATTTCATAGCAGTAGAAAGAATACTGACGTAACGTTAATCATTTCAAACAAAAAGTTTTCAGAAAGAACATGTACATTGAGGAGACGGCAAAAAAATTGTTTTCCTGCTTTATTTGAAGAAATTAAATTGACATACAAAATTTATCTGAAGTATGCCGGTGTGGCATAGTGGATGAGGTGCTCAACTCGTGACCTAGAGGTCCCGGGTTCGATTCCCGCCGTGGGCACATCGGTGTACTGTCTTTCGGATGAGACCGTAAAACCCGAGGTCCCGTGTCACGGTAGGCGTGGCACGTAAAAGATCCCTCACTGCTTCAGGTGGGTCCGTTGCAAAGGTAAAATTTTCTATGCAATGCATTAGGCGGATGCCGTCACCGTATACGTGAAAAAAGAAAACCGTGGAGTGACGTAAAGCAATAATCAATCAATCAATTTATCTGAAGCAGTCATTAAAATATCGGTTAACTTGATGTTAAAAGCGAGATGACAAAATTGTGACCAGAATTTGATTTGAACCCGATACCTTCCGCTAAACGTGCATTTGCTTTACACCAACAGAGCTTATGTTGAATACTCATTCCGCTACATTTCGTATAGTTACTAATTTCTTATTACCATAATCACAATCATTTGCTTGATATAGAAAGGGTGCACGGTCAAAAGAGGGAAGGGGGAGAGATATTACTATTCCTCCTCCCACCCATGTCCTCAACCTGTCTTTATAATCACTCCCAATGTCTTTTCCCTTCCTTCCTTCCCCCATACATTTATCTCTCTCCTTACACCCCTCCCCGTTCTTATTTTCCTGTCCGTCTCTCAAACTATGTTGCTCAAAACAAGACCAATATATCCCGAGTTCTAATTTAGCGGGAAACACATATTAACTGCCAGCAAGCATTCATTTTTCCTAATGATTATTCAAACAAACTTTAACGTACATTACCAATACACATAATCATAAATCTTGCATACCCATAAATTCTACAGAGTAAAGATTTGGTGAAATATCACGACGTGATTTATTGTATGTTACTAATTCATTCTGATGCGAAGACGAAAAAAAAATTGCTTAGGAAAATTGTTTGTATACTTCATGTTATTTCTAATAGCGTGTGGTATACATTAACTCTGTTGCCTAATGGATGTTTATAATTTATGAAATGTACATCATCTATTCTTTTTTTTTTAGGAACACATCAGATGTGATAGATTATGCGGATTATTTATACGACCTTGAACTTGAGATTTACTTGGATAAAAATGTTCCTGTCGTCATTTTCCTTGCCATCATGTGTGGCGTGGGCGTCATTGGCAACACGCATGTGCTTTTCAGCTACTCAAAGCGCAAGTCAAGGTCACATCACCAAATCTTCATCGTGACCTTGGCCGTGGTAGACATATTAGCATGCAGTCTCAGTTTGCCGTTCGAGATCGCAGATGTGAGAAAACATTTGACCTTCACCCAGAATATAGTATGTAAAGTATTTAGGTCATTGAATCATTTCTTGACTATAGGGTCAGGGTCACTCCAGGTCATCATTGCGTTTGAAAGATACAGAAAATTGTGTAAACCGTTTGGTCGACAATTTACTAGACACGAAATAAAAATGGCATGCGCGGCCGGAATGGGATTTTCATTTTTACTATCAATTCCGTCTTTTATTTTCTGTGGTGTTTCTGAACATGATATTGCTATCCCGGAAGTTGGAAATCTCACTGCGCATGACTGCACGAGTTCGCTTCCCGTTTATAAAGTAAGTTACATATATTTAGTAGTATTACTTACAGTGTGTACATCGCTATATATAGCTTGTTTAGTAATGTACATTTTCGTGGGAAAATCCCTCTATCGTCACCGCATTCGCTACAACAGTTATAGACGAGAAAGCGACTACATTAACTCGGAAACAGCAAACTACCTAGATCAAGAACTTAGTAAGAAAAAGGAAGACACATCCTTTATAATATCCCCTAAAAATAAGTCCAAGACGAAACGACAAAAACCGAAAAGAATGGATTCACAGAAATCGGAAACTGACGTCGGCGCCAGTAATTTTTCTCTTATGATGTTGTTATCGACGGCACTTTCCTATGCTGGCTACATACCGACCATAATTCTAGGGATCATTCGTTCGACCAATCGGGAACAATTTAAGAATATTGAAACCGGAAATGAAAGTTTAATACAAATACTCATGCGCGGTTACTTCCTAAATAATATTGTGAATCCGGTTGTATATTTATGCATGGATCACTTATTTAGGCAGGATTGTAAAAATTTCTGGAAGCGGATTCTGTGTCCCTGTAAAAAGCGTTTAGACGATAGTTAGGAACGGTGACTCTGTAGTGTTTAATTATTTGCATGACGATTTTAATTTCAGTATTATATATATATATTCTATTTATTTCAGGGAAACAAGCCATCTACACTATGACATGTATAAAGTGTATGTGTAATGTGTATGTGTCACACGTTAGTGCGTAATTTGCACACGTGTATAAAATATATGTATGTGTATCATGTGTCAATAACAAGTGTGCAAAGTACAAGTTAATGTAACATATGTGTATCGGGGTATTGTGTAATGCTTGTGTAATGCATGTGTTGTGTAACTTCATGCATTTCAAAACTCTTTTTGATCTCGGATTTGATGCTAACCGTATCGGTTATACGCATGCGCAACCGGAACACCGAAGATTATTTGGTCACACATTGGATAAATTTTAGTGAAAAGTAATCGAAAGTACAGACGTATAAATCATACTGGTATCTCAGAACTTCATAAAATAAAAGTGCAGATAAACCAGCAACTGTGATATATTTATCTTGTTTAGATAACATATAGCAACTGTTTAGCATATTTTTTTTTATAAATATTAAGCTGATTTAAGATATTCATAAAGTTAAAGTAAATATACAAGATATGTTGGAATTTCGTATAGTCACGCAGAGATGAAAGTGCACATAAACACTTGTCAAGTAGGACTAATAGAGAAAAACAACCGCATATAACTACATTCTTGTGTGCGTTCAAATGATAATACGTATGATTTGGAACTCTTCCACTTTCATTATCTATTTATCTGAAAAACAAAATAAAATTTGCATTTGCCCAATATTTCACAGATATTGCGAACATAACGGTGAAATCTAACCTCCCCTATTATTTCACAATGGTACTGTTTGTTTTCTGTGCCACTGAACCTGGATAACGTTCAGGTACACAAATTTGTTAAGCGTTCTCAATATTTAATTCTGTAAAGTCGCCTCGGTACTTTAATGACGAATTTAAGAAAGAGATCATTAGTACAGGATAAAAATTCCAAATCCAAGTTACTGTCAATAGAGGGAGTAATACTTTGAGAGATGATCGGTCTAACGAGAGATACATGCATTTTCGTTAGAGTCCAATGCTGAGGGGTGGCGTGTTAATCTCGTCGACCACCCGATATACCGAAGGTACGATATTCCGACGGCCGATAGTCCGAAGGTCTTATATTCCGAATACCCGATTGTCCGAAGGCCGAGTGTCCGAAACTCCTTCAGTTCAATAGTGCGAAGGTCCAACAGCCGGAAGACCCAAAACTCTCAGGGGTTTATAATCCGAAGGTCCGATACTTGAAAGGCCTGATAGTCCGAAGACCCAATAGTCCTAAGGTCCAGTAAATCGATGGACTGATAGTCCTAAGGCCCGGAAGTCATAATAATAACACATGTGTAAATAACTAGACTGGACCTTTCAAAAAAATTAACTGGTAGGTCTTGATTGGGTCTTCGGACTATATACGACCTACTGGGCCTTCGGGCTACTGGGCCTTCGGAATATCAGGTGATAGCATTCTCAAGGTATGTAGGACCTAGGTTCGAATCCCATTGATAAGTGGAATGTCATTATCAGTGCATAAGCGTATTAAACCAAAGCATCTTGTATCAGACTTAACAAATATCTATTTATGAAAGGCTTGAAGCGCAACAACATAAAAGCTGATATAGATAGACTTTGTACCGTAGTAATGTAATTCTTCTGGTATGCCGAATGCTTCTGATAAAGGTTTTAAATGCTATATCAATTGATCATCAACTTAGAGGCAAGGTTATTTTCTTAATGTTGGTACATATTTCTATCCTTTTCATTTCAAGACTAATGATGTCTTTAATTTTGTGCCAAATCGTTGTAACTTCAGTGAATGTTTTGATTGTGCATGAAATAGATCTCACTGCCCCTTATGATTGACAATATATATATTTTTTTGTTTATCATAGCAATACCAGAGTTATGTTCCCTTTATGGCGATGGCAGTGGAGGAAACCTATATACAAGGGAAAATCTCCGAAAGTTTGGTCTCTTGTAGATTTCCTAGTTATCTCGCCCGGTATTCGAACCCGATCTCAGATTTGAGAGGCTACGTGCGATGAGATCAAGAGCAAATAGCCAACTCGACAATTAGGCCGTTAGAACAGCAAACTATTCATCCTTAAAACATTGTCGTATTGATATACATTGAAATTAAATATAAAATCGCGGTGTTCCGGCTTACGTTGCGCGCTCTCTATATATGCATGCGACATATGAGCTGTTTTGTGTTACTTTACTCATGCTGGGCAGTTTGTACGTGTAACTTTTTTTTGCAATTTTAAGATATTTTAATAAATGTGTATAATAACATATGCATTCTCATGGTATTGTTTCTTTGGGTAAAGCTGGACATAGAAGTGATATGCTAATGTTGAGTTGCAATGCGATCCAAGCTTTATGCCCAAATTACCACACACTCAGGCAGTGGAAACATTTCTCTTCATGCTACAATATGTCTGAAAGCTTCTGACATCGAAGTTTTGGTTTGTAATATTTATTTTTGTTTTGTTTATGTTGTTTTTGTTTTTAGTTAGTTAGATTGTTAGTTAGATAGTTTGTTTTCTCCTTCTTTTTTTCTGTTTTTGTTTTGTTTGTTTGTTCTTCTTTTTTGGGGGGATGGGGTGTTGTTTTTGGTTTATTTTTTTTAATTTTTTTTATTTATTATTATTATTAGATCTATTATTTATTTATTTTTTTGTTTTTTGGTCTTTAGGTCCCTTTTTTCGGATGAAGTGTGACGTAAAAGATCCTTTACAACATTTCTGTTCATTGCATCGAGCAGATGCCTTCACCATATAAGTGAAACAGCCTTACTGTGACATAAAGCAAACAATCAAACAAAACACAGTGATACAATGCCAATTTCTGTCATTGTTTACAATTTTCGATTTTGTGACGACCGGAAGTTTCCCGAACACAGGATCTTATCGGAGAGCTTCTTTCTTTATTCAGGATTCCAAATATTTGTTTCTGTAAAGGCCTACAATACAATGAATTCATATAGAATCGTTAGGTGATTTTCGTTTCATTTATCATAGAATATTAAGTTGAAGTGGAAATATTTGTCCTCAGTCACGTGATATGAACGGAAATCTCAATGATTTGTTTAAACGAAAGGTTACCAGTGAATAGACCGTACGGATAAAATGACGTTTATAAAGACCATAAAGTCACAAATTTACTCTAAGGTTTGTTATGACTGAAATATTTTAATTGAAACGTCATGGTTTGTCTGCAGTCGCGGGCTTTTTATGATGATGTTTAAAACTTTCATATTGAGAACTCAGAAATGCTGAGTTAGACGAAGCACAAATTTGTGTATGTCCTTTAATAACAACACATTTTTTATGCTAGCCTCATTTTCGTTGCGTTTTAAAACGTTAAACAAACCTTCTTTCCGAGATATCATAAAAACAAAAACCGGATCAAAGGACCCGTTCATTTTTGGTGTATTTTTCATCCTCATGAGACATAGTTTTGCCTTACATAGTCTTCATTTATATCTATGATATTGATTTAATCTCATTTTTCTGGATTCCATGTATGTAAACCACTTCCAAGTCAGGCATCCTAATGGTCTTTACCACCTCTATATCTAATTGACTTTATTAACGAAGACGTCCGAGAATATCGAACGGATGTGATTGTCATTTTGCAAAACGACAATAAAGAGAGGGCAATAGATATTTAGTATCAGTCTATATCACAAGATTGTGGTTTTATATATAAAGTTCCAAGGTTAAGGTTATGAGGTCATTATATTTTCGTAATATTGACTGTGACAGTGGCGGATTTATAGGGGTGGGAGAGGGCCCCCCTTTTTCTTCATAACTTTACAAGGGATATATAGATAATAGGGTTAAGACCTAAAATAATATGAGTAAAACTCCAGATTTGGCACACCAGATGGCTAAGTATTTTGGCTAATACTTGACTTTTTCATGTGCCCACCCCCATTTTGGAATCCCTGGATCCGCCACTGTGTGAAAAAAAACCATAAATGAAATGATGGAATACTGATTTACGTCACGCTAGAATATTTCACCTAAATGGCGTGCTGCTTAATAAATTTCAACTTAATTAAGTCATAAAGGTCTCTTCTCTATGCCGTTGTTACATCGTAGAGGAAATGGAACTATCCATTTTGAACCATTGGCTACCGGCAGGTTCCCAAGCAGACCCTCCAGACATGACAGGCGTAACAGACTACAGTATAGTTCTCTTGCTCAGTAAGATACTCCTTGTCAAAGGGATTGGTTTTCTCTTGTTGAAGTTCTGTGTTACTTGCTGGATTCGGTAATATATCAGTCATATGGAGACATGAGAGCAGAGGGAGGTAATCCAACTCTAAGGCATACACAATCTGGGTATTGAATCCAAACACTCTTCATCGCAATCTGAGCGCTTAGTCACTGTACCAAGGCATTGGCGGAAAATTTTACCGAAAAAGGTAATTTGCGACTTTTTTTTAGGGGCTGCACCCAACCCAACCCCCTTTCCAAACCGAATAGTGCAAAGCACTAGTCATGGGAGACTGTAAACCCATCCCACCCCCACTCTAAAAGTTTCTACATCCGCCTTTGAAAGGGAAAATGCACCACTAAAATTATGATTTTTGTAGTATTAGATCTACTACAAATCCGGAATCCAGTCCGGAAAAATCTACTCATTTCCTTCTCGATAGTAAGCTACACTATCACGCATTGGGTTGGAAGTAGAAGTAGAATGTCGTCAATATACAAACGTCCTTGACCTTGTGTAGTCAGGAACGAACGGCTACCACCTTCAGTTGAAAGGTTAGCTTGTGATTGGCTGGTGTTACAGCTAAGGGGGTAGTTTTGACTCTCTGCTTATCACCATAAAACGGGGTACATGATACGGGTTTATAAGTCTTCTTGTATAAGGAGAGGGGGGGATTCAAACACCTATAGGATGAAATATGTCCAAAAAGTTTTCTGGGGATTTTTTCCCTGAAATTTGCTAGTTCTTTTATTGCTTTTGTCGAATAAACATTGTAATTCCAACTGCACACAGAGACACTTTATATTACATAAGACGCTCATAAAACAAAGGTTTCGAGATCTTAGTGACGGTGATTTATTTCAAAAGGCAATGTGCACTGAAGATTTTTAATTTGTAAAGAGGCAATGTGCTTTAATTCATTTGTCTGACTTTTTTTTTACTAACAGACAACAAGAACTAATTAAGTTTCCTGATTTTTTCCATAACTAATAGTCTTATCAATTTTAATTATAGTTTAGCTTTGTATTTAAAATGCATAACATGAGGGTAGCACGTGGAAGCTCTTTCTGAGCTTTGGGTTGGTCCCATGAGATATCGAAGTCGCTATGCGATGTGTCTTCACGATGCTACCAATATAACAGTGCATTCACAATCCAAGAAATGCAACTCTTAAAAAAAAGATATCATTGGAAAAACTAAAGAGTTGTCTTTCTTGTTACTGATGTATGCTTCACCCAAATTAACTATTACTTTATTCGAAAATACTACGTAAGCAAATTGTTTACAATAAACACGAATTACCTCACCACGGAGAATAGAAGGTTCTGTTGGATTCTTAGAAAATGATTGAAATGAGAATGTTTCACTTAGTTGGGCATATACCCACTTTCCTAATCTGCCAATGAGCTATGCATACCGGTAAATCAAAACATCCATAATGTTGATTATGGCAATATTACCTTTTATCTCGAACGAAGTGAAATTTAATACATATATCAACCAAAGATTGTCGATTCGAAACATCGAATCTTTTCTACTAAAACCAATATCTTAAGGTAATTAAGTACTACAAAAAAAAAAAAAAAAAAAATTCAGAATTTTTTGGGGGGCTTTAATTGCCCTACAACCGAACTTTTCGAGTCCGATTGAAGAGGCTTCATACTGGCTTGCATGATTGATAGACCAGTATTTATTGGAAATGTATAATTACACCCCCGCTTTTCCGTGCGGGGGGGAGTATATATAGGAATTTTGACCCCTGCCGCTGGCTCACAGGAAGGTGAGATAGAGATAGAGATACATACTACACAAGGTGTATCTCAGCAAAAAGACGGGACACCCTATGAGACTGTCGGGATCCCAAGTGTGCACTCAGGTGTTTTGTGTACAAAACGTTTTTTTTAGAGAGAGAGAGAGAGAGAGAGAGAGAGAGAGAGAGAGAGAGAGAGAGAGAGAACTTACTTTTTAATATGTAGTGATTGAAAGAATATAATTAAAAGTCAATGACAATGTTTGTCCGTAGTCATGTGTTTTTATAGTAATATCTAAGAACTTCGAACTGAAATCGAAAGCTTGGAACTAGTCTCATAGCACTGCATTTGTTTAAACAGTATTTCGTAATTTCATTTTAGGCCACACCAAATTAATTATTAGTTCTTCAGACATATTTGATCATTTTAAGGGGCGAGCGGGCGCAAAAATAAATTAAATTAATTTTCAAAATGAAGTTGAAATTACGAAAGTTTGACAAAACAAGGACCTATAGAGTTACGGAGGTTATGAAATATTTATAAGATCTGCCTCATTTTGAAAAAATCGATGTCTAAAGCAATAAAAATAACTCCATTTGAAGCCTTTAAACGCAAATCATCATCAATTTGGTGTACAATTCTGACTCGGAAATCTATCAGGTCGTTTATGAAGACCAGTAACATCTTTTTAAAAGCATATTAAGGAAGCTTAGTGTCAAATCTAAAAGGAAAAATAGCTCTTGACGTTCGATGGGAAAATTCGTGCAGGATTATTTTTTCATATTAAAATTTGAAATTGACAATTTTAGGTGCGGTCGCTCTTGAAGAACTAATAATAAATTTGATGTGGCCTTAGCTATAATTTCAACTCACTCTTCCAGATGTTTGAATATCTACCTAATCTGTAGGAATGGTAAGCGATCGTGTAGATTCAACTACTTTCTTATATGCCGTTTTATGTAATTTCGAATCATCATTTTACTAAGTATGTTTACAGGAGACGAGTCATTTCAGATCGAAATGACAGACAAACGAAATGTCTCTTAACCTTAACGAGATATTCCTTTGAAAGATGTAGGGGCGGTTTGTGGTAAAGATAATCAGGTGAATTACTCTAGCTTTACTTTTTCGCCGATGTTTTGTTTCACATCACTAGAAGCATTCATTTTAAATCTACTCAACAGAACCGAGTCTTTAACAAAGGATGATTCAAAGTTGCACGAAAATTGTTATTCTGCCTTATGATATGGCAACCGTCTCCAAAACCTGACTCGTCGCATTTTTTATGTTCAAGTGCGCATGCCCGATAGTACCTTTAACTAGACATCAAGAACAGATTCGAATCAAGAGGTGAGAATATCTCACACGAATCGCCTAATACCAATGAATAAGTCAGTGCCAGCGGACGTCAGTATAATGCTCTTGTGTGATTATATTACATACAGCAGCAGGATGGTAGATATTATTATAAGATATGGAATGAATTAGACCTTTTGCGCTTCTTGTTTAACTAACTCCAAAATTGCTTCACTTATAGTATGATATTGTTGCAAATAAATATTACAAAAAGGCCGAAGTTCCAATGTACATCATTTAGAAACACACTAACAAATCCCCTCATTCTATGGTTTTACAGAATTGAGACTCCAAGAGCTTATAAGGGAGATAATCGACCTTTGGGCCCTACTACATCTTTTCCTGCCCATTTGGGGATTAAAGAGGGCGCCGAATCCTTAGCATTGAAACTACGTGCATATTACGGCACATGTAGGTGCGCGCCTGCATTCCAACCATGGCCCTACCCGATTATCATAAACACTAACTTACATCAAATCCGAGCCTTTTCGATTTAACAATGGAAGCGGTTACTTCTTTGAAGAGGTCAACAAATTATAAAAGTTGCTTTTCGAATTGTAATTTTCTGTTTCTAGCAAAACTACCCTTGGTAAAAAGGTCACTTTAATATTATATAACGATCATATTAAAATCCTTATCAAGGTGACCGTTATACACAAGTTATCAAGGTGACCGTAATACAGAGGTTTGGCTAAATCTGATTGTCAGGGACAATTTGGTTGAAATCATCTTTGATAAGGCCATTTTTGTAGCATGCTGTCATAGCAACGTTCCCCAGAGGTTAACCAGTAAAACGCATTCTTTTGTATTACACGACTTTGTCTACACTGGTGTTCAGAATCGATACTTGTAGTAATGAGGAGCTCTTAAATAATCAAAGGGACATAATTGATGTCGTTTAGTGCTTGCTATGCAGTGAAGGCGATCCAGGTTCGATTCGCGAACTGTTCCCCTATGTTGGATTCCTTTTATTTCAAGGTGGCGATATGACTGGAAAAAATGGATTAAAATAATGAAAAATCCAATTTACTAGAAATCCAAGGTAATAGCAGTTTATTGATAAATTAATAAAATGATATGGGACATTTTGTCCTTGTTTAATTAAGTGGTTCAGAAAGTTCGAAAAGAAATGTAAAAGTTGTGTAGTAACTGTTACCTTGTATTGTATAGTTAATTGTTCACATCGAGCTTGATTGACTATTGTTTTACGTCAAACCATCATTATTTCACGTAAATGGCGACGGCATCTGCATGACGAATAGCATATGAATTGAAGTTATGTATTTGTAACGGACCCATCCAAAGCAGTGCTGTATTTTTCCACGTGCCATGTCTACCTTAATCCAAGACCTGTGTTTTTAATATTTCATCCGAAAGACAGGACAGGGTACCCTCGGCGTGAGTCGAACCCGAGACCTCTCAGTCACAAGTCGAGCAACTCATCCACTGAGCCACACCGGCTTAATTAAGGTACGATGTACCATACGGCAATACCTTGTGCCAACACGGTATCTTGGTGTGGAGTTAACCAATAAACATACTGAGCTATTATCAAGGGGAAATAAATCAGTGAAATCACCTCACTGAACCCTCCTTCAATCGTTGAAGAGTTACGATACTCCAGAATTATTTCGTTTATACCGCAACTTCAGTGAAATGTTCTCAGTGCGATAAACGCTCAATAAATCTTTTTATTTAGATATCAAATAATCGAACATCCTTTTTCACCTTTGCGTGCTATCTTTCTGAACACGCATTTGATGTGTTCAAGGCTATAGATACTGATTGTAATGTAGGGCCTGTGGGAGTGTTTCAGAAGTTGCTGAAACGCTTTGTAGAGAGGAAGTAATATCAAAGAAACGTTTTGCTTATTTTTTGAAAACAGCTACATGTATATAAACAATCAGAGATGCGCTTAAAATGATAAAATGTTCCACGTTGCTACAACTTTCATCTGTTATACTCATTTTTTCCGAATGCGTTGGAGAACGTTTAAACCTAAATGTCGAAACTCATTGAAAACTTTCAGTTTTGGAGAGGGTCGGGGTACACATACTTCTCTTGTTCGTTCAGATTTTTTTTTCTTTTCTCGGCTGTCAATTTATACCGTCTCGCCTCTTGTCATTGAAAATTAAATCAATAAAATAAATCGATTTTTTTTTCTAGTTGAGGCAAGACGAACACACAGCACAGTCAAAATATTGAGTTAATACAGTCACATAAAGGACATTTTGGATCTTTGACGCAACTCACAAAATATCTTCCTTCCTTCACAAAATATCTACATTCCTGTATGAAACCAATCGCACCTATACCAAGAAAGATGACATGTTTTGCTAGATGATGCCATTCAAGATTCGTATGGTATTTCCTTAATTTTGATTGAAACCACCACTTTTAAAATATTATAAACTTAATTCTTCTCTCATTCACAGTAAGTCTGGAAAACGACATGTACTTGGTATTCTGTGAATAGATTGACCTTTTATGACCTTTCGCGAGATTGGTTTATATCACCTGCATGTGATTCGCATGACGCAATAAAGTAGTTCGTTCTAAAAGTCTGATTTCCTTTTGTTAGGGCATCTGGCGTATGAATTTGGTGTTTACGCGGTATGATTTGCAAAATCAGACAATTTACTCGTATAGTGTGAATAGTAATTTACTCAAGAGATAACTCTGTCTGCTACACTCTCCACTATGCTGTCCATCATCAGGAAGGGATACCTGTCGATTCCATGGTGATTTACGTCACGCGTGACGTACGTGTGCTCAGACCGCCTCACCGCTCTGTCAATATAATACGATTTGGATCTTGATGAATAATGGAGGTGACCTCAGAGAGACCCCCTTTATTGATAAAAATGTATTGCTTTATTGCAGACAAATTTTTCTCATTTTCTCGCTTTGGGTAAATGCGTAATTGCTCATAACTAACATTGGGTTTTGCTGTTGTTTTTTTTCTTCATTTCAGTTATATGAAAGAGTCGGCGTGTATCTGTGGTTGATATGTCCAGGGTTTGTTGGTCAGAGTTATAAATCCCCATAGATCCGTGTCCTGTCTTCCCAAATGAGACCATAAAACGGAAGTTTAATTTCAGTGAAGTTCTAGGCATAGAAAATGACTTTAATGTTATATAAAGACTGTGTGGCCCAGTGGATAAGGTGCTCGGCTCGTGATCGAGATGTCCCGCGTTCGACTTCCGCCCTCGGCACACCAGTGTCCTGTCTTTCGGATGAGACAGTAAAACCCGCGGTCCCGTGTCACGACAGGCGTGGCGCGTAAAAGATCACTCACTGCTTCGGGTGGGTCCGCTGCAAAGGTTTAAATTTGTATACAATGCATCAGGCAGATGCCGTCACCATATACCTGAAATAATCGTTGAGTGACGTTAAACAATAATCAATCAATCAATCAATCAATGTACGTATTATGGCAAAGCGGAAATGACGTAATTACTGAATATACTTCTGACCAGAAATTAATAGCTGAACTAATCTTAAGATATCTTTCTGACTCCATAAAATTACACATACCTTACTAGACTCCATAAAATTACATATACATTACTAGACTCCATACAATTACACATACCTTACTAGACTCCATAAAATTACACATACTTTACTAGACTCAATAAAATTACACATACCTTACTAGACTCCATAAAATTACACATACCTTATTAGACTCCATAAAATTACATATACATTACTAGACTCCATACAATTACACATACCTTACTAGACTCCATAAAATTACACATACTTTACTAGACTCCATAAAATTACACATACCTTACTAGACTCCATAAAATTACACATACATTACTAGACTCCATACAATTGCACATATCTTACTAGACTCCATAAAATTACACATACCTTACTAGAATCCAGAAAATTACACATACCTTACTTGACTCCAGAAAATTACACATACCTTACTAGAATTCAGAAAATTACACATACACAGATATGACGACTGCCAATACCAGTAGATTTAGGTTTCAATAGACGTGAACTGTGCGAGACCTTAACGTGGTCATACTAATTACCATCCTCTATCTCTGGCAGTGAGGAGGACGTAAGACGTTCTTCTTGGAGGATTTACATTTCAAGTGTCATTGAATTTTTGTGTGTGTGGTAGCTAAAGTGCATGGCTATGACACTTTTTTATACGGTCCACTTCAACATTTATTGTATATGAAATGTTACTATATCTATATAACGTCTTCTTGTTAGGGACATTTATGGCGGATGACACAAGCCAAACACCAGATGCTTACTCCCTCAGGGTCTCTTTTCACCTAATTTCTTATCGTACACTGTTTTGAATGAATCCGTAATTTCGCAGTATTTACTCTCGTTTTATGTTTTATTTTCTAAGCTGATTAAAAGAAACTACGCATGTTCAGTACAAATGCAGCAATAACTCGTTCCCAGCTCTTTCTTTATAGCAAATCGTAAAATTTAAGAACCGAGATTTGTCAGTACCAGTGGGATATGAACGAAATTCTTCTGGATTACTTAAAAATAGGCTTGATGCAGTGCGTAGTTTGCGGTACAGGAGATCCTGTTTTCATTCCGCCAATTTGACATCATGTGACAGAGGTTGGTACGCGCGTGTTTCCATATTGCAGTATCACTGGAAATGTTGAAAGCGACGAATAATGCCAATAATCCATTAAACCTTAAACAGATATTTACTTATGAAAAAATTGAGGACAGGTCAGTGAAATAATCAGAGGCAAATTAACGTTTCGTTTTGTGTTAATTATAATTGACACTTCCATATCTATAATCGGGAAAAATGTTAAATCTGATGACGTCACAATATTTTACACCTCGGTCATACATTTGACCAACATTGAAAATTTCACAAAATTCAATAAATATTCCGCGAAAGCGATGGGTCAATTCTAAACATTTCACTTTTCGTTTAATATTAATTTGAATTCTATAAATTAAACATCAATAATAAATTACATTTTGCTCATGCTGCGTTTTGTTACAATATTTAAGAGTTTACATAAACTCAGAAGTGTTTATTCATTTATGCCACACACGCAGACCTAACCAATGTAGACGGCGAAAAATTCTAAAGATAATCCTTTCATCAACTAATTAGTACTCTGAGGTGAAAGATATGCAGGAAATGTGTTTAAACTTAAAGCATTACTGATAACACTTGCAATTGGGTTTCACTAGCTTATCATCATGAGCGGATCCAGGGTATGGAATCAAGTATTTGGACTCACACTCAGCCCACCAAAATGACCTTTCAATTTTCCTATTTTGTAAAGTAGGTAAATGTACATATCATGACATCAGCCATAAGCTGGTATCAGCCAAAGGCGTAAGGCCCTATTCCTGGTATTAGCCAAAGGTTCAAGGCCCTATACCTGGTATCAACCAAAGGCTTAAGGCCCTATACCTGGTATCAGCCAGAGACTCAAAGCCCTATACCTGATATCAGCCAAAGTCTCAAGGCCCTATACCTGATATCAGCCAAAGGTTCAAGGTCATATACCTGATATCAACCAAAGGCTTAAGGCCCTGTATCTGGTATCAGCAAAAGGCTCAAGGCTTTATACCTGATATCAGCCAGAGGCTTTAGGCCTTATATCTGGTTTGAGCATAAGGCTCAAAGCCCTATACTTGGTATCAGCAAAAGGCTTAAAGTCCTATGTCTGGTATCAGCCAAAGGCTCAAGGCCTTATACCTGGTATTAGCCAAAGGTTCAATGCCCTATATCTGGTATCAGCCAAAGGTTCAAGGCCCTATGCCTAGTATCAATCAAAGGGTCCACACTCTATACTTTGTATTGGCCAAAAAACTCCAAACCTTTAATTTGGTATGAGCCAGATGCTATAGACCCTTCATATGGTATCAGCCATGGAATTCAGACCCTTAACCTGATATCAGACAAAGGCTTCAAATTCTACATCTGGACGATTTGTTTGTATAAGAATATATTTAAACAACTGCGTCATTATATCATGAATTTTTATTTCAAATAAAACATATTGCATAATATTTAATATCAGTCGTGTCTTCATCTTACGATGAACTGTATCTCACATAACTGGAAATTCAACAATGGAATCTGGAATCCACAACAAAATCAACATCTGTATACTATACATATGACACTCAACATCAAAAGACGAACCGAAATCATCACCAAACATCAAATAATCAATTACGGACAGCATCAACGAAACATTCTTCTATGACGTCATTTATTAATTAAGGAGACGCCAATTATAAATATTACATGCGCATATGTTAACTGAACATTTCGAAATAAATAAACTGCAAATTCGATTAAACATTGATTATTTTCTAATATTCGATATTATTCATGCCCCAATCAACTCTTTCACACACGAGCTATACGAGTGCGCTGAGGGGATCGAGAAGGTATATTTTTCTCACACATTTCTCCAATTAACCGACAAAATATTACATAATCCGGTGTACACATATAATTGACATCATTACAGCAATATATAGCACTTATTTTTTTATCACAATATATACAATTATACTGGCAAAGATAGGGTCATGTGTCATACATTGTACTAGATTTATGTTTGTCAATGAAATAAACAACTTAGTACATACCAAATTATCAGTTTGCTTGTTTTATTGTCTGTTTGTCAAATCCTTCGTGTGAGACATTAAAATCCAAAACCCCATGTTACAATAGACGTGACATGTAGGTAAAATGGAGTCGCCCCTTTCATTAACCCGATTGGCGTCGTATAGATTAACTTTATTAAATCACATACTATACTGCTGCTGTCATATATGAATATTGAATCTAATGTGATGACAAAATCAACCAATCCATTCCTGGATTCACATCTTTATCGCATATAAAATAATTGTAAAGTGAATTCAAATTAAAGCTATGAAACTTTGAACCCCTCTCCACCCCTAAAAGCCAGGATTTTGTATCAGATTATACTCCATTTCTATGCTGTAAAACGACTTTATTTCGCTAAATTTATTTTTTAGGATAATCATACTTCTTATATATTCGCGAGACATGACTTAAAGGGTAACTATTTCCTACAAAGCATATATGTAAAAAATCTAAAAAATAAAATAAATGAGAGTTATTATTTTTCCAGCACATAATTTTCATGTCAAGCTAAATTCACAAATTTACGGGAAATTAAAATTCTCAAGAATAAAAGGTGACTCAGAATCTTTTTTTTCAAACCCATTCAATACAGCTTTTGCACACTCGTGGCCATTACAATGCTGTATTCACCTTTCCAATAGTCGTATTCTAGACTTCATAGTATTTGCTATGAAACCTTCTCAAATTTTTTTGTCATTCAACGTTCAGGGTGGTCGCTTGTGTATTGTTGGACGTCGCTGTCAGAGTATTTTACGATATTGGTGGCGACACCTGCCAGATGCACGGTTTCATAATTTTATCCTATACCACGGACCTACTCGAAGCATTGATGAATGTTAAAAATGCCAATGCACACAACATAGGCCTCGGCTTGTACTGTCTTCTCCCTTGGACTCTTGGTCCACTCCTTACAACCAAAAATATCCTGCTTTACTGGAAAACCCACACTTAACGATCGAAGATTTATCATTCGTTCTGTAATTGTTACGTCACAAGTGTTGAAATATACAAGCTATGTCGGCACATCAAAGCCATTCAGGTGTTAACAAGCAATTACATGCGCACTAATCCACTCTTTGTATTGTATAAAACTTGTTTATAGATTGCCAAAACATTCGTTTCTGTAAAGTGCCAAATTGCTGACTTCTGTTCGTCAAAGAGAAATGCTCCCTCACGGGCACTCAAATTGTTGGTGGTTCACTTTGTCTGTTTCGGTGAAGTGATAAACTAAACGGATCTTCTCTGATTATTTCCGTCTGAATGATATATATTGCTATAGCCTCGATTTGTCTTTTTGATTTTGAAATCAAATATACGTTTTATTCCTTTTTATCTATACGAAATCTTTTTTTAGAAAAGAAGATAAGAGGATTGTATCGTGAGACATGCAAAAAAAATGCGATATCTTATTATAGATATATATTGTAAAATGGCCCTCTTGATCATGAATAAGTATTCATCAAAATGTGGCAAGAGTCGCATACCCATCGCAATTATTAATTCTAAGGTAAATAAGATTTATTAAAAATCGACTGAGAAAATTCAATGAGATACATGGATTCAATGAGGTTTCGTAGTGTTATAGGTTGAAGGTTGAAGGTTGATTGGTGTTTTACGTCGCTTTCAACAATATTTCAGTTATATCGCGACATGGAAGCAGGAGGTTACCAACCTCTTAAACATAGTGGCGCAACCCGGGAATCGAACCCGGATCGTCGGCGCCGCAAGCCAAGCGCATAACCACTACACCACGCCTGCCCCTTAGTGTTATAGGTATGTGTAGAGGAAAACCCAGCACTCACTTATTTCTGCTCTTAACAGATTATATAATTATTCACTGTTTTATTTGTACGTTGACAGCCAGTGGTAGAAAATGCCAGAACCTGGAGAATATACGTGTAAAGCATGGACTTTTTCCTTTTTCTCATAACATGTTACCATAGATATCAGAACATATTAACATGTATCTAGTTTGGTGCACCATATGCGCATTTCGACAATTTGTATTTTTTCAATGATGCTCAGGGCCTACACTGTGGAAGTCGAAAGTGTAAATACCTGGAGGGCAAAGTCAAAACCAAATTGACCTTAAAATAAAAACCGAAGAACAAGCGATGCATGAGGGAGATACTCCTTGATTAAAAAAATACTTCTTTTCTCAGTAGGTTTGAAGTTCCCAGTTTGAAGAATTGGCACCCCTTTTTCAACAGTTAGTGGATGCACCCCTACTCGATGAATTTTAGTTCACATGACCGCCAACTACCTCACCAAAGTTAATAAATCGTCATGCATGTAAACAGAACCAAATGATGATAGATTAACTCCATCACGAACAAGGTACCTTTTAAGAAGACACAAATGCTTTGGATTTGCATATCAAAATGGCATATAAACCAATATCAATACAACGCAGTAAATTTCTTCTATATACCAGCAGGGATATTAAGACGAAGTCTTACATAGAGTTTCAGCCTTAATTAAATGTTATAAGCGAACCTTACAAAACACGGCATCGATAAAGCCAACACATCACAGACACTGCTTCTGGGTGCCAGCTCAACAGAAATAGAAGTGTTATTCCCGCCGCTCGGATTTTTATTCCCAGACAGATTTATTTCTATTTTCGTCAATTTAACTTAAGTTATTACCATATTTGTCATACACGTTTAAAATAATCCAACTGATGAGCAATAAATCCATATAACATTTTCGATGCATATTAATTGTCAAACGTCGTGTTTCTGTTGTCATAATTGCTGTTGATAAGTAACCATCCCGCAGTTTATATGATAAATCGTTGTATGTTTTCATATAACCCCGTCCTTTGTGCCCTTAACTTCTTTGCCATATCATAACGTTGCATAATGACGTCATGTTGCTTCACAAATATGGTAGTCTGATGATATATTATTGCCCTGTGATATTATATTGCCCTTTGTTATATCGCCCTTCGTCATGTTGCCGAGATGTTGTCATACTTCATCACATTCGTTTCGGGTCGTGGTATGGGCGTTGTTTTGGAATGCTTGCGTAGAAGTTCGTTGGAATTGCGAACTAAAAAAGAAAATTATATGTTTTCATAAAACAGTACTGTCATTTTTCATGTTTTAAATGTAGATGATTACACGCAAGCACACTTTTTTTGTAAAGTAAATTCCATAAAAGGGTTAAAGTTACGATTTATACCTAGTATTTACCATACATTCTTAGGATTACACATGGTTAGACTAGTTTTGGAATTAAGGGAAACAGTAAAACATAGAAATGTAAATTTTAGTTTTGAATTTGCTATTTTTGTCTAAATTTTCCACTAAATGAAAATGAGTTGCCCAAATTGCTAGTTAAACATTCCGAATGATTACAAGTTGTCCTCCCTTTTCCCCGAAACTCGATGCAAGATTGCATGGTATGCTGAATGCACTTTGGACACTGCCAGATAACGTTGATAATTATTTACAGGAAAGACAGTAAGCACACGAATAGCAGATCGTAATGTAATGCATTGTAGAGAGCAAGTTAGTGCAGTATAATATGACGGACATCATACAGGCACGTATGACGTCATGTATGTGACAGATTCCCGCCAGAACTCATATCTTTATTGCATATCTACTCTCTTATCCAGTATTGCGTTGTACATGTGATATATCAACAAAACATATCTATTTTGCACTCTCTGACATTATAGCATAAATCATCCGGTTTTTCCCTCTCTTTTCATATTCACTCTGCTCAAAACATTTTCTGATCTTCAAAATGTGCTCTTTATATAAATTCACAAATTAATTTATGAATTTGAGGACAAAATTTGAGAGGGTTTTTTCCCTACAATGTAAACAAACTTGTATTACGTGTATTACGTGACTGTGGTACTCCGAACAACGTATAACAGTGCTCAGTTATGGATTCCTGAAAATGAGGCGAAATATCATGTGCTAGGAAGATGTAAACATCTCGTGCTTTGATAGCCATATCCGTCACGAATTTTTATATTATGGAAAGGAATAGACATGTTCCAAGAAAACGATCATGTCAAAATACACACACACACACACACACACACACACACACACACACACACACACACACACACACACACACACACACACTTACACACACACACACGGAGCAAAATTTTGGTGTGATATAAAGCAAGAATCAAACAAGAAGTAAAATAAGCAAGATATGGTTGTATAATGAGTAGCCATCTCTATACAATGCCTCACAGTACAATGAAGAAAGCGAGAGAGTTTTAGGACAAATAAATCAACTCATCGTGCTGAATCGTTATATAGCTTGAATTCTGTTACAGTTATCAATAACTATGCTGGAAGTTACACTTCCGGCAGACTGGCACAATTTTCAAGGTAAAAACATCCCACAGGAAATAATTTATCGCCGTTTCATTCATTATTTCAGAAAGCAGTGTAAACATCATAATCAAAAACGATAATCAGAGAACAGGTTCCATCAAAGCAAACTTGTTTATAACCCCTGGTCAAAATCTGCCTGGTATATTCTGAGTTCTAAACAGCAGTGATTTCAGCATTTCTTAATTTAATTCCTAAATTTTACCAAAGAGTGAAAGGGTCCTCCTTTTTATTAAAGAAAGAGTTAAAATGTACTTAAATGAACATCTCACTCGTTATGTTGAAAATTGTTAGTTCAAATGTTGAAGGGTTCTGTTGGTTGAAACAACCCCCTGTAGGTACCACTTAAGAAATATGTTGAACACTTCTGTTCCTTTAGTGATGTTCAAGGACTTTGAATAACTTGTGAAAATCAGAAGTATTTTCTTAAGAGGAAATTAACTACCACAAAACGTTATAGAAGGTAAAAATTCCAATGAAGCCATCAAACGACAAAACTGTACATCAGGTTGGTATTCCTTACTTATGGAATCATTTATGAACTTTGTATCTCGGTGGAAGATACTACAAAAGAACTGAAAACTAGGCTCATGATATCCTCGGAAACCAATTATCCACCAGCAGGAGTGTCGACCGTGCAGTAATAATAAATATCGTAATACATGTATAGACACCTCTTTTAATTGTGGGAATGTAAAGTGAAGAAGCAAGTTAAACTGTCCAAATGGTAAAATTCAGAGAATCATACAATGAACGGGAAATACTTATCAGTTTTAGAATTATTTACTAAAGTATGGATCAAGCACGTGTTGTTTAACTTTCTTTATTATGCAAAATATGAATGTAACTGGTATTAAGTTTGTTTATTTAGTCTGAATCACGCAGCTATGCAAACGTGTGAATGATTCAGACAACATAAAGAATACCGGCAAATTTGACACAGGTTGTGGAAAAATGTGTGTAGAGCCTTCAGACGATAGAGTGGGGGTAAGTTATAATTGCTGATGGTTTGCTTAACGTTTATAGTTTATATATATTGGATATCTGCTCCATTTGATGCCGAAAAGCGAAGAATCCTGCGGGACATTCCATTAAACAAAACTACAAGTCTACGCAACGTCAAAATAGGGCACGTCTCGAGACTATCATGTTTCTGTAGTCTTACTTGTTAAACTTCAGGGTTTCCCAATCTCGTCCGCATTTCGTTGATCAATTTTCATTGATATATAATTCATTTCACACAAAAGGATAGCGATATGCATGAGATACTCCTTGGTTTTAAAATAAATCACATTTTCTTTCATATCATGTCAGAATAAGGAGGCACTAAAAGTTGGGCTGAGGACAACCTCGGGGACTAGCCTATGATATATAAGAGCTACAACCAAGTTCATAAAAGGAAAATGGTATGTCGAAACACAGACTAAATAACGACCGTAGGCTTTTGTCCAATATAGAGTAAAGATGTGATTCTTCGTCTTCATGAAACAATTTTTTCACTATGGTCTTCTGAGTGAAGAATCATATCTGATCAAAACAGAAATATAGAAACCAAATCATATGTAGGATAAACTAAGGAGTTTCTCCCTCATGCATAGCTCTGTCCTTAGATAGATTCCTTGGTTCACTTTTCGGTCATTTTAGCTTCAACACTGCTCTTCATATTTTTTATATTTTGAAAATTCCAATCATTCGGCTACGAGCATCACTGAAGAGACATAACTTGTCGAAATGCGCATATGGTGCACAAAATTAAAAGGTATATATGTTCTATATTTATTATAAAACCGATTACTATAAAAAGCTCAGGTTTGTAACATACAGCAACAAATACTTTCCCTATTTTCAAAATTCACAGATTTAATTTCAAGTTTGTTGTTTCAAGGCTTTCCTGAGTGTAGAAAAGAATCGAAAGTGTCTTCATTTGTTGTCATAACATCAAGACATTAAAAGTCTTAAGTCTCGAAAAGCTACTTCTTACGTTGAGTCATGTACTGTCGTATCTAAAGAATATATACTGACGCCATATGTCTCAATCCTGAACATAACTAATTATATACAAATATCGTAAATTCTACTACACTAAGCAACAAAATACTTAAACATAAAATATGAGGGTAATAGGTGATATTCCTCAGTGACAGTCAACATATCTGACAATGGCCAATATACAATAACGTCTGGAATTCAGATAACAGGTGTAAGGGTTAAATAAGCATTTCCTGGTCAGCTAGCCAAACCCGTTTAAAACACAAAGACAACACTTGATGCAGTATTTACGCATGACTTGAAAAATAACACCGTATATGACATAACACAGCACCAGAGCAGGGACAGAATGAATCTTAAGATAAACCCATGGTTTGTTTGTTAGTTTGATTGTTTTTTTGTTTGTTTGTTTTTCTTTGTTTTTGTTTTGCTTGGGGCTGTTTTCTTTGTTTACGAAGTATAGTACTTATGAAAACACATTTAGCGCTGAACATGTTCTTGTCGTTCGTATCAGTACTGAGATACATATATCATTTCAAATGAATGTCACTAAACATTTACAAATGTTTTTGCATAAATTCAATTTCCCACAAATAGAAGAACAAGTCGCTGGCATGAGGGTAAATACCCTCAGATATATCCAAAACTGAAAATTAATGACATGTAAGATATAAATCTGCATATCACGTGTCTTACCCATCTCGTTGATATTATCCGACATGCTCAATGATATTCCAAGCAATACGCAACTGAAACCTACAAATAATGCAGCCACTATGAACACCACGCGAGCTATTCGTTTACGTTTCTTTTCACTATTTGGAGTTTCTTTGGTCAGAAGGTTGTCCAGGGAGGGATTGCACTTATTGTTCGAGGTGTCGGCTATTTCGATATTCTGACTGGATAGGACCTCGATGCGATCGTGATCAGCCAAATTCATACTGAATAATTCAATGTATGATTGGTGGGACAGATTGTACTAATTTGCATATTTCACATCGTTTGACGACGTTCGTCTTACAGCGTCATTTTATAGGTTCTTTGTGCTTTAAACACTATTGATCCAGTATTTATATCTCGATATTTTCAAACATCCATTAATTTCACCATTTTATGGAATCCTTTATAAAATATGAATTCATGATGACCATATTAAACTCTGTCTTTCATAAATCCTTGTATGTCGCAAATTTATCTAAGCCTTTGCTTTTCGTGATATTTATTGAATTTGCAAATCTAATTATATAAATTTATATATTTCAGCACATTCTAATCCTTTTTATACCGTGGTGATTTGCCATCCTTTACAACATATAACATTCATCGAATTTCCATAAATTCATCACATTTAAAAATGAAACCAGCTTCCACAACTTGTCCTTTTTTATAGCAATACTGCACAGTCTATCATTTGATTTAAAACTTTTAAATCGTATTACTGTTTATGAAATGTTTATAATATAAATCAGTTTCATGAAATATTTCTCGCTTAATAAATCAGTAAAACCGGTAAATAATCACATCAAATATATTCTAAATACTGTGCATTGTCAAAGTTCTGTAAAAAATATAAATCAGATGACATTAAACAAATCCTTTGCATTTCGATATTTTTCATGAACATATTCTGTGATTCTGTTACTACAATCCTTAAGGTCATTCAACGTTCACCTCATTCTCTGAATATCTGAAAATCAGTCTAAATAAACTTAAAAATTCCAGTAAATCCTCATGAAATTACAATTGTATTCCCCAATCCCACACAACGCCTCGCTTGTGCTTTCATGGTAAAGCACTGCCGCACTAACAAAATCAAATCTTCATTGCTAGGAGATATATATTTTGGAGATCCATTGCAGAGAGGGAAATAAATATCAATTATCGGAAGGAACTGATTCGTCTTTATTTCTTTCTGTCTGTCGCCGTGACGTCAGGGCGATCTTTCTACTATTACCCCAAAACATTCGTCAAGCATTATCTCAGTACATAGCCATTATCCATGCTGCCTTAAAACACCTCTACATAAATCGTTCGGGCTCAGTATTTATAATTATTCTAAATCCCTATAACTTCTTCCGGGCAGTTTCGATCTTGTCTAGATCTATCACACCACGCTAAAATAAACCGAAAGAGGGAAGAAATTTCCAGTGGAAAGGTTATACTCAAGCTGAGAGCAAATCATGCTTCGACGCTTGAATTGAAGGAACGTTTTAAATTCTGCAGTCCAAATTCTGAACGTGAGACTTTATTTATTATACATCAAAAGAATGATTCAGAATTCGATAAATCAGAAATATGTACGAATTGTTGCCAGTGAGTATTGTTTGCCAAAACTACAAAGCTTGACGTACGTAAAACATTTGTTTGTAGTGCACTGAATGGTAACCGTGATTAAACAAAAAATGACAATCGTAGCATGCAAAGGTCGGAGGATATAGGGACTATGCTGCGATTTCATGACATTAAATAGAATTAAGATTAGAATTTTGGTATGTTTAAGATATATCAATACCAGAAGTGAATTAACACATATCAAAATCATTTCAATTCAATGTTGATGTGAGGAAGGTTTGTTATTTATTACCCAGCCATTGAGTATTTTCCCCCATGCATAGCTCTGTTCTTAATTGTCATTTGACTCTTACATTTTTGCCGATTTAGTAATGAGTTTTCTCCTATAGTAGTTTGGGTTTCCTTTTCCCGTGTTTTCGACATTGATCATCACTTTCAAAACATGTAGTAACATAAATAATTACCATTATATTTCATTTTCTCGTAATAATACAGGAATGACAGATTTAAAAACCTAACATTATAATGACGGGACCACCCTAACTAATAACCACTTTCATTGTTTTAACCACACCGATTTAATGAAAATTGTATTTCATTTGACCGTCCCAACTGTATAACAATGGAATATTTTGTGATATATTTTGTGTGCTTATTCCTGTATTATCCATAGGTCCATGGCAACATTTTTTATACAGCTAGGTGATAAGTTTTCGTTCTTTTGATCAAAAAGTCCAAATCGACGAATAACATGATTTTACATGGTTGGTTGGTTGGTTGATTGGTGTTTTACGTCGCTTTCAACACTATTTCAGTTATATCGCGACTTGGAAACAGGAGGTTACCAACCTCTTAAACATAGTGGCGCAACCCGGGAATCGAACCCGGATCGTCGGCGCAGCAATCCAAGCGATTAACCACTACACCACGCCTGCCCCTGGTTTTACATGTATCGCTTACTATAACATTTTGATTTTTTTTTCACAAATTAATGACTGTATGTATGTCCTAATATGTATGTCTGACAATGTATCTTCAGTGTGTAGCGCATAGCACATACGAGTGATGGTTGAATTGATACAATATCACTGCGGCAAGAAAACGTCGTACAATTATGGCCATTCTTGGTCGTCTGGACTACATAAATAAGCAGTGTAACCATCTCCTGATTGGAAAGCAAAAACTAGAGGAGTAAAACAGACTTTTATATATATATATATATATATATATATATATATATATATATATATATATATATATATATATATATATATATATATATATATATATATATATATATATATATATATATATATATATATATATATATATATATATATATCTGTGTGTGTGTGTGTGTGTGTGTGTGTGTTATTGTGCTGTCTTGTCAAACCATAGGTGGGACAGTGAGATGACACTAGCCACGGCCGCCACTTATAAACTAAAACATACAGATAATAGAAATATATTACCATTGCACTTATGAAATGAATGTGGCGAAAAGGCATAAAAAAGGGTGCAGTCACAGGATGATAACTTTATGAATGACATCACAAGTAATCATATTGAGTCATCACATTTGTGATTTAATAGAGTGGATACAGGTATTTAGCCAAGACTCAAAATAGATACAGACACAAACAGAAATTATTATAGATACATTTCTGTAAGAAAAACATGTTTCTAAAAAGACTTACTCAAGATTATGATAAGGATTGCAAAGAGAACACGCAATGTTATTCAACGTTAGGAGTATCTACAAGCGAAATCAATTCGAGTTTCTCCAGATGCAGAAATTAGTGTACGCATTATCTGTGCTAATACGAACCACTTTTGTAATCATCTCCCCGCCCTCATACACCTGAAGTCGCTTTATTGGAAGTATTTCGTTAATGTGTACAGCACAATGATACACAGACCTGGTGAATTAGATTTTGGTTTATTGGAAATGTCAATATGGGATTATTATCTATTTAAGGTTACAAGAAAACTATTTCATACAGTTAGATCATACACAAAGGCACTTTACAATCCGTAAGTCTTGACTTTGATGGGTTCCTTGATGTTTACTGTATTTTGACGGACCTGCAGAGATTGTAGCATGTCATTATCTTACAGCGTATCTGTTTCCAACTTTAAATAATATGAAGTCTACTGTATACAGAAGCCTCAGACACGAAATAGGGTCGAGCGTCAGTTAGCCTCGTTCGTAATGGATTCTTTATTAACCACGTTCTAACGAATTTCGAGAATGTATATAATGTCGTTTTGATTGCGATACTCAGATTGTTTGCTACTAACATACGGACACTATACCATCTACTTTGTAAGACTTCACATACACGAGAGTAAAGAAGGGAAAAACACCAACCCCATAACTATTTCAGAATAATAATTATAAGAATATTCATATATTTAATTATTTGATATAAAATCACTCCATGATATTCAACCAACAAATCAACAAACTGGAACCAGAACACATCACTATAGACCTACTGTGTAAGTACGTATACTTTATCATATAATGTATTTGCAGGATTTTCATCGAGAAGCTTGACCACATACGGTTTTACATGAGTTATGATTGCTGGAGTTTTATTCAATCTTATTAAAACGCATCTTGTACTTCGTTCCTCTACGATACTCTAAACGTACAAGATCTTACAACTACCGATTCGAGGTCATCTCAGGATGACCTTTCATTACAGTCAATTAGAATTTGAGTTAGAGATATTTCGGTGTTTTTCAGATATTGATAATACTAAATGATCTCTAACTCAAATTCTGATAGGTTGTAATGAAAGGTGATCCTGAGATGACCTTAAGTCGGCAGTTGTAAGATCTTGTACATGGAGAGTATCGTAGAGGAACCAAGAACAAGTCGCGTTTTAATAAGATTGGATATTTATTTGGTGGTTTGGTTCCGTAAGATTTACATTAAATTTAATGGTTAGAATTTTCTCTGGTGTTTGTGACACATAAAAATTCCTGATTATTGAAGGTTAATTATGTTTTAGTCACACAAGGTCTACTTTGGTTGTAATTGCTTGGGATAGATATACTGCATTGGTTACATAAATGTTACTTTGGTTGCGATTGTTGGAAATTTATTTTATACTTTGGTGACATTAAATGTATTTGTGTCGTGATTTCTGGACATTTACACATGTATCTTGTGTTGTTGTCTCTTTGTTACTTTGTTATGATTGCTGAGGATTAATACAATATTTTTACACATAAGGTTTACTTTGGTTGTGATTGCTGGAATTTTATCAAGTGCTTTGGTAACTTAAGATTTATGTTATTTATGATTACTGGAGTTTCATCTAGTGCTTATGTCACATAACGTTTACATTGGTTGTGATTGCTTGAGTTTATCTAGTGCTTTAATTACATAAGATTTACTTTGGATGTAATTGCTGGAGTTTTCTGTGGTACTACTGTCAAATAAGGTTTCCTCGCCCTATAATTGCTGGAGATTCATTTCATCATTTGGTCATAGAAGGCTGACTTTGGGTTTGATTGCAAAAATATAACCGTGTGCATGAATCCCGTTTGTACGTTTTGTAAGCTGTACGTTTGTGTTAATGTTGGAATGTTCTCTAGTGTCTTGGTAAACCAGGGTGTAGATATGCTGTAGTCAAAGAACAATTTCCTAATGCCTAATCATCAGAACATAACAGATAAAGGCAGCATTGAGAACATAACAAATATAAGAAGCATTTAGAACATAACAGATAAAGGCAGCCTTCAGGGCATAACAGGTATAAGAATCACTCAGAACATAACAAATATAGAAGTTATTCAGAAAATAACAGATATAAAGAATCACTTAGAACATAACAGATAAAGGCAGAACATAACAAATATAAGAAGCATTTAGAACAAAACATACATAGGTATCATTCAGAACATAAAAGATATAAAGAATCACTCAGAACATAACAGATAAAGGCAGCATTCAGAACATAACAGATATAAGAAGCATTCAGAACAAAACATATATAGGTATCATTCAGAACATAACAGATATAAAGAATCACTCAGAACATAACCGATAAAGACAGCATTCAGAACATAACAAATATAAGAAGCATTTAGAACAAAACATATATAGATATCATTCAGAAGATAAAAGATATAAAGAATTACTCAAAACATAACAAATAAAGACAGCCTTCAGAGCATAACAAATATAAGAAGCATTCAAAACATAACAAATATAGGGATCATTCAGAACATAACAGATATAACGAATCACTCAGAACATAACAGATAAAGGCAGCATTCAGAATATAACAGATAAAGGCAGCATCACTAGAGCATAACAAATATAAGAAGCATTTAGAACAAAACATATATAGATATCACTCAGAACATAACAGATAAAGGCAGCATTCAGAACATAACAGATAAAGACAGCCTTCAGAGCATAACAAATATAAGAAGCATTCAAAACATAACAAATATAGGGATCATTCAGAACATAACAGATATAAAGAATCACTCAGAACATAACAGATAAAGGCAGCATTCAGAACATCACAGATAAAGGCAGCATCACTAGAGCATAACAAATATAAGAAGCATTCAGAACATAACAGATATAGGGATCATTCAGAACATAACAGATAAAAAGAATCACTCAGAACATAACAGATAAAGGCAGCATTCAGAGCATTACAAATATAAGAAGCATTCAAAACATAACAAATATAGGGATCATTTAGAACATAACAGATATAACGAATTACTCAGAACATAACAGATAAAGGCAGCATTCAGAACATAACAAATATAAGAAGCCTTCAGAACATAACAAATATAGGGATCATTCAGAATATAAAAGATATAAAGAATCACTTAGAACATAACAGATCAACGCAGCATTCGGAGCATAACATATATAAGACGCATTCAGAACATAAAAAATATATGAAACATTCAGAACATAGGGAACATATAGGGATATAGGGAACATTCAGAACATAACAGACAAAGGCAGCTTTAAGAACATAACATATATAAGAACCATTCAGAACATAACAAATATACAAATATAATGATTGTTCAGAGCAGAAAAGATATAAGCTTTGTTCATAAAAACAGTGATAAGGATAATTCAGAACATAACAGATTATTCACATTCAGAGGGAATCAGAATATGTCTTTAATAAAATCTTGTGCTTGAATAATGATACAATTTCGTCTCAGGAAGATGAGTTTGGGGCAGAAAGTACTTGACTGAAGGAAAATTTCTCTCAATAGCCAATGGATTTATTACTGATGACAGAACATTTTAGATTCATAATTCACAACTTTCTTCACTTTTGGCTTTGTTATTTTGTGTCAGAGATTAAATATGTTTGTCTTAATGTTTAAATCCTTTAGATCGTTTATTGTATTTTATTTTCAAAATCGTTTTGAAGATACCCTTTTAAACAATATTGCTACCTTTAATTCTTAATGGTTCCTTTTTTATTTGGTATTGTAAACAAGTCTTTTCAAAACTATTGTATACTCGTTTGCTAGTGATTTTGAATACTTCTTCAGACCGGCAACTTCATTGATCCTGCAATACACCGAATCGATTTTGTGTTTTATATACTTGTATGATGCTAGTACCGTGACAAAGCCAAGCGGGAAGTTCTATACAGAAAAAAGCAGAAATCACTTTGTTATGTCCGATAACAAAGTTTTATGGCTTTATTAAAATCGGTCATCCATGACCGGGTATGTTTACTTGAATATAAATCTATATTCCACCGGTTCCGTATCGATTCGTCGATAGTGTTTGTTGGCAGAAACAAGATCAAATGAAGAATTATGCAAGTTTATCCGGATGGCTTCGTATGGGGCAATTAATGACGTTTTATCACTAGATATTACGTTTGACATCACAAACTTACTACACATTTAGTTCGACATCTTGTTACCATTAAGCGTTCCACATGACATCATTATTACATGGGATATTTGAGTCTCAGATATTTGGTAGAATCATTGGAGTCGCGGGGTATGTACTGCGTTGATTTCGGGCCCGGTGTGACAACGTAAAACTACCATAGATTTAGTTGGACAGCGTGTTATCATTAGGATTAACTTAAAAAACAAACAAACAAACAAACAACAGATAAATAAATAAATACAAAAAAAAACCCCCCAAAACCCAAATCCAACCCCCAAATCTCTCTCTCTCTCTCTCTCTCTCTCTCTCTCTCTCTCTCTCTCTCTCTCTATATATATATATATATATATATATATATATATATATATATATAAACAAAAACAGAAACTAAAACAACCACCAGACAATTTACCTGCTGACGTATTATTTGTAGTTATTTTCGCTTGACAACTTTAAACTATTAGTGTCTCAGATCTTCATATTTTGCCATTTCTATACAATTACAAAATTACACTTAGCTTGAAAATATGTGAAGTGTAATCGTTCAATTTAATAAGGTCCAACCTCGGAATATCCTGCTCCACAATGGTTATTTAGGAAATTACAACTACCTACCCCTGGTTTATTGTCCAACAAGTCCCCGAGTCGCATGAACCAATCAATTATTACCGAACCGACCCGCGGCTCGAACCAGAATTATATGCCATGTATACGAAAAAGACACTCATTCTTTAAATAATACTATATTTGGAATAATTTGACACTCAGTATAACGATGTTAAGTCATAAAATGTTCATCACGTAACTGTTAAATCATCTGACGTTCAAACTGGCAACAGGAAAAATATATATACCTTCAACATGACTATTGACATTACTTTTCCTCCACAAAACAATTCTTTTCCGATACCACCATATTACCAGATATTTTTGACATTGTGGCATCAACAACTTTCACTCGACTCAGTGAAAGTGGCTGATTTATAATCTAATAGCAAGTTACTAATAAATACTGTGTCTGACAACTAGTTGAAATTTATATAACAACATTTTACAATGTATTGTATTAATTTGATGTAATAAATTTGTTCTGTCAATCCTGCCACAAGTAATTCTCATGCTTTATTTTATTACCTCTCGCTGTGACTATTCTTTTGAACTTCTGTCCTTTCAAATATTATGTCATACAATTTTCATGTGTATTCTTTTCATTACAGGTCTCACAGGGATTTGAAATGTAAGAACCATCACAAGTTTAACCATTTAGTTAACAGCATATTAATTTGCCGTCATTACACGGTCAATTGTGCCTAACATTGATTTAACGTTAATCTCGATTAACATCCAATTAATGTTATTTTCACAAGAAATTAATGTTACATTCACATTAATTTCACGTTAAAACATTTTATTAACATTAAATTAACATGAATGATGTTTAACGTTAATTTAATAACATTCTAGCATTAAATTAACGTTAAATTCTTTAACATTAAATTCGTTAAATTTTAACGTTAAATTATTGTTTATTTAACGTTCAATTAATGTTAGGCACAATTGTCTGTGTAGCCGATACCATCCATTATTGACGAATAATCAAACATTTTAATGACATCCAACATGTATTTGCTAAAAGCTTTGTTCCTGTTTGCCTTCCCTGGAGCGGATTCATTCCAGTAGCTCACTCAAATCTCTTATTTTCCCTCTTTCTTCTTTTAACATGGTTGTTAATTGTAATCACCTGCTTTTATTAAGTGTTTTAATTAATAATTACATGAGCAAAATATTATTTGGATTGAGTGAAAGCGTGTTAGATATGCCATTTAATTGATGGATATATTTCTTTTCATATAGACAATGGACTTGCTGAGTTACCCACAAACCGCTGACTTACATAGAAAAGAATTCCAATCAATCAATTTTAATGGTGTCCGTTCCTTCCTTGCTTTTGGATAATAGTCTCGCCCGCAAAAGAATGAATCGATGTGTAATTTCCGGAAGTTAAATAGATTACGGTAGATATATACTGACATTTCCGGGGAATATCGTATAATACTTCTATATATCAATATATCTAGACATTGTACAACTACATTCATTTCCGTAAATACTTGGCACTGGTCCCCTTTAGAGATATGGCGCTTCGTTATAGTCAAGTGTCGGCAGGCTTGGTGTAGTGGTTAAGCGCTTGGCTTGCGGCGCCGAAGACACAGGTTCGACTCTCATATAGCACCACGTTGGTTACCTCAGTTGAAAAATTGTTGAAAGTGGCGTAAAATACCAATCAACCAACTAACCGTCATAGTCAAGGGAGTAAAGACAGTTATCCTTCTTGGTACAGTCAATAATTAAGGTTAATTACAATTGCGAAAACGTTATTCCGGGTGCCAGGTGTATTCTTATTATGTTTTGAGAGGACTTTTTAAAATCAATAACAGTTCGCAGTCAGATTCATGTAAACAAAAAAGTACATAAATTTCTGAAGTAAAGCTCAGGGCCATTTACTTTATTTGAGCAACAAAAATAAATAAATAAATAAATAAATAAATAAATAAATAAATAAATAAATAAATAAATAAATAAAAATTTAACTATAAAGAACCAAATTCATTCTACGGTAATCAATTAATGTAACTAGTTTTAATTAAGAATTAAGAAATATATATATAATGTTATATATACCAGACAAATGTCGTAACCATATGATAAGTACATGTATGTGTCCTTACCAAGTTCGTCGATTCTGTCAGTGATAATAAACGATGCTCCAATCAGAATCAGCATGAGAGTGAAGATAAAAAACGCACAGCTGATCACAAGTCTCGATACATGTCTATCAGAGTTATCTACCTTGGAATTTTGTAGCTTCGGATTTGATAGCTTTCTAAACGGTGGCCTCTGTGGTCGGCACTTTCCTTTTAAATTCTTTGATTTGGCCTTGACCTTGGCTTTAGTTAAAGGCTTTGATTCCGGGACATTCTGAATTTTAGAAAACATAGTTTTATATCACACAGATGGGTCCACTAGACAATATTTGGTAAAATTAGCTTTAGTAAAATTTTTCAAATATTTCTTATTATTTATATAAAATTTTTAACAAAATTAGAAAAAAAATGTCATGTGAGTTTTCAAAACTTCCGCTAAGGCTGTAAAGTCCAACAAAACTCCGATAAATTACGTATTGTTTTTTGATGTCTGAAAGTCACATTCTTTTACGAACTATGGAAGTGTCAGCAGAGCCTTTCCCCAACTTAATGTGATGTAAGGGGAATTGACAGACAAATGAAGTTTTGCTCAAATTTTCATCTTATTACAGTGACGTCACAATGCACGCATTAACGTCATAATGAAATTTCTGTCAAAGAAATTGTTTGTCCGATATGAGGTCGCTTATATCTCTTAAAATACAATTTCCTCCAATTTAACATGATATAAAGGGCAATAGAGAGACCGTTAAATGCCCGACGTCACACATTTTGGCACACTTGTTCATTATGACGTCTTAAATAAATGGCCTGTCAAACCTGAATTTAACTATGACGTCACAATGGAACTACCTAACGGGCGTGGTTAAATTTGGATCTGGCGATCCCTCAATACTCGGCATACGATGATTTTCAGCTCACATTTGCTTCAAATTACTGTAACCTCACGTTCCAAGCAATAATGTCATAATGAAAATCCAGATAGAAAGTGGTTTGTCGGACATTAGGCAACTTACATCATGTAAAACTGAACTAAGGTATATTGGGAAGAAATCTATTTTTTTAATCCAAAGCGTATTTTTATTATTATTAATAATAATAATAATAATAATAATAATAATAATAATAATAATAATAATAATAATAATAATGATAATGATAATAATAATATTAATAATAATAATAATAATAATAATAATAATAATAATAATAATGATAATGATAATAATAATAATAATAATAATAATAATAATAATAATAATAATAATAATGATAATAATAATAATAATAATAGTAATAGGAATAATAATAATAACAATGATAATAATAATAATAATAATAATAATAATAGTAATAATAATAATAACAATGATAATAATAATAATAATAATAATAATAATAATAATAATAATAATAATAATAATGATAATAATAATAATAATAATAATAATAATAATAATAATAATAATAATGATAATGATAATAATAAAACTCTCTTTTTCATGTACTAGTGTTATACAGCGACCTCCTTACAGAGAGCCTTTCGTGATTTATGTAATACGAAGTAATGTTATCAATTTATGACGTCATATTGCGTCTGTTCGTTATACAGAGTTATTTCCCGTCTGAGCAGGTATCTGACGTCTAACCATTGTAACGTCATACAACTTCTTTATCCCATCCCGTTAATTTACACCAGTTTCAATTCACCCTTCCACGGCTCGTAAAAGAACATGATATTCAGTCTATTCTTAATTGGTACAATTATGACGTCATAAACAAATACGTAGTTTGTCGGATCTCAGATGACGTCATCGCAATGAAAAATTGCGTTTTGTGGAGGGGTCATGCGCGGAATCCGAAAATTTTACCATAAAAAGGTAATATTTGGGAATTTTTGGGGTTGGAGCCCCCTCGTCTAAAAGAAAAATTTACCTTTTTTGGTTGGACCCCCTCTGACAAAAATTATTGGATCCGCGCATGGGGGTGAATAAAACTGATTGAAGAATCATTACGTAAAAAAGGGTTTTGCTTACAGGAACTGAGATGATTTCTATGACGTCATGTTCACATATGATGATGGGACAGCTGCTATCTATGGATCTGTGATGCTCCCTGAGGCATTGCATAGCAGGAATTATCTCCTCTTCTCAACCCATTGACTCTGTCCAACAATAAAGAACGGTAAGAAGATCGCCAAAATTATAACAGTGTATAGAAACCAGTATATAGGAAACAGCATATAGAAAATCACTTTTTTATTCTTGCATGCTTCCATCTCGGAAGATTATGGCGCTATACTAAGATAAAGGTCTTTTCAATAAAGAATTGTCCTTACCTTAGCTATTAGATATACATGTAGACTATATATGGCTTTTCTGAAAATTGTGTCTCCAGAATAAATCCATAGTAATAGATAAATAAATATGTATATATATATATATATATTGTTATAATCGTCCTTTATATTGGGGTATTGGGGTAAAGATAGTCGTCCTTATTACAGACATGACTAATTAACTGACAGCAACACAGGGTATGCGGTACGAAAAATAGCTCTAGAGAAAAGAATGGTGAGAGTATCACGGTTCTTGTGGTGTGTATATGGGCAGTGACTGATCACTAATATGCCAAGGTCGTTCTCATGGCAAGGACAATGATTTCAATGACGAAATGACGAATTTCCGGTATTGAGAGTACTGCGATATCGACTGACAGCCTTATTGTCTGGAGTATTATACACAGCAATAAACTTCAAACAAAACGAATAAACAGAAATAATATATAAACTTCAGATCAATGACACAGTTACTTCCCTTGATGTTAACTGCTGGTAATGATCGCTCAATACGACAGATGTCAGCACCTTTTTCTCATCTATTATTCACTATCTGCCAATATAATTACTAGTTTACTTCACCCAATACTTCTGATTAGACAATGAAATACGTGGTCTACATACGGGGCTCTGGGGAATCATGCTCATCATTTCTGATTGTTATTAACTGTTATATAGGAATTTGAGTCGCAGCATGTTTTTCCAACATCGTATGTATCTTGGTCGCGCAGTCACTTTAAAAATGATATTCATTCCAAAATTGTGTAGATCTACAGCCGGAGAGCGTTCCCGAACCATTGTCATTTTGGTCGGCTGATTTCCAAACACGAAGAGGTCGTTATGAAGATGGGTTTTTTTCTTTGACCACCAAGAGTGTAGCCTCTTCAATCCTCCACCCTTTCTTATAATGATAGCTGGATCCACCACTGCTATTATTCTCTTACATACATGTAGTCATATGACAACACACAAAACTCTTCCAAATGAGGTAATCTTACTTTTACACATAATATTGTCCTTGAAGAGAATTTAGTCTTCTCACTTCACTCAAGGACAGTCACACACCCTGGTAGAACATAAATTTAAAAAAAGTAAAAGATAATGAAAATGTATTACATACATGTATATGGAATCCGTCACGAAAATATTCAATAAAACAGAGGCAGACTTTGGGTATTGTGCAGTGGTTAAGCGCTTAGCTTGCAGCGCAACCTATCCGGGTTCGATTCCCGAATTGCGTCCCTGTTTAAGAGATTGGCTACGTCCTTCTTTCATGTTGCGATATAACATAAAATTTGTTGAAAGCGACATAAAGCACCAACTAACCAACCAACCAAACCGACAACGACAAGCTTTATTTACTAAGCTATGGGATACAATAGTACTTGGTTTTGGCACTCACAACTATACAAGGTTGTGGATTTCTAGAAATCAAATGTGAGAACACGTGCCCAGCAGGACAGAACGTCTCCTGTTTGCTAGCCGCACCCGTCATGAAAACTAAATCTGACAACGCCATCTTGTGAGAGATCCTCCATGTAGTGTCAATTTACGGACTAGGTTTTCACTGCAGGGAAACGGTTGTATTTGTTTATTATTATTTCTTTCAAACAGTCTTTTGAAGTGCAATAACAGGGGTCAAATATTCGAAACTTTAGCCACTGGTTAAGCTAACCAATCGTTAAAATTCATTTCACTATATCTTTGAAACGAAAAGTCTTAAAGTCATAGTTTATGTACTGATATGAACCATATGAGATCAGCATTGTTATGTAATTTCGATATTTATACAGAATCCATACAAATTGAATTAAATGTCTTCCAAATTTTAATCACTGTTTTGCTTAACTAGTGGTTAAGGTTTGGAACAACTGGCCCAGGTTATTAATTTTAGGTATACTTTAGTACAGAAAAGAAGCACAGGGACATGGTGCGATACACTCAGCTAAACCTATAGCATAATTCTCGGAATGTTTGGAAATTTTTTTCTGTTCCTCGAGAACCATTTGTTTTAATTTCCAGCCAGTTTGGTTACGCAAAGTGTCACCTACTCTTAGAAAAAGTTAATTGAACAGACGATGAATGTAATAGCGCTGCGAAGCATATTGTCATTTGAAGGCATCCTTAGTGGATTAAATGTCACCAGCTACGATAATAACACATTTACATGTAAAACTGACATCGTGTCCCTGCAAATATATACTCATCTTTGACAATAATTTGGAGGATCTGGGAGGGTTTTCGTCAAAAACTAAATCTGCAGGAAAATAATTTTCCGAATTCCTTAACGAATCGGGGTTCATTCCCGGAAATGTCCTGTCTTCTATTTTCATTAATTAATTTGATACCTCGGCATTTTGATTTCCTATGTTAAATATCCTACATTTAGACATACATTTGCAGACCAAAATCACTGTACCTGTCGAAATTCTACTTCGTGATTTTCCGGTTTTTATTCAGGTACGTCCCGTCTTTATGAATTACAATTCTTCACACTGTTTGAAAGCTAAATTAGTGTAAAGCTAAAAACCGTTAATGACACCTTATAAGAACTGTACTTACAGCTTTCAGTTTTGTAAATTCCAACACTCCCTTTTTTAAACACACATACACACACACACACACACGCACGCACAAAACACACACATTTTCATTCAAAATTTTGACTTTCCACCAAGCTTCGCTGTGCAACATATTGGGTACAATACATAAAAGACACATATTTAAATAAATGTGATAAGATTAAAATAAAAAAGATGAAAGTGGAAAGTAACCGTTAAGATACATACCTAGCTAGAAAGAGAAAGATGCCATTTTGGTCCATGAAACATTGTTATCCTGAAAGCTACTCTACAAGAATTGTGTACATTGTATATATGTAACTAGACACGCCTTTGTGTTAAGGGTATTGTTTCAATTCACTGATGGGCCATTTGGATTATGCTTCATATTACCAGAATGTGGATAGGGATTCTACGGACTGCTTCTAAAGCATGGATCAGGAAATGTTAGGTCCTAGATAGTGTGTTATTAGAGTACTCCAATAGATGCTGCTTTCTCACAAACCTATAGTTGCTGTCTAACATTGAGTCTAACAATGTATTTACCCGAATAATATTTCGTTTAATCTTATTTGACCTTGTTTGACCTTAGTGTTTTTCAGTACCTTTCTTGATGGACTTTATTTTACGTTACATCTCATTTTTTGTTCTCACGTCCTGTTCACCGTGTCATACTTAAGTATCGTAAGGGAACTTCATAAGATTTTCTCAATTCATTTCACACCCAGTTCTTATTGTTATTAAAACGACAATACTTACCTTCTTTCCGCTGTATATCTGTATGTACATTTCCGCTATACATCTGTATGTACCTTTCTGCTGTATATCTGTATGTACCTTTCCGCTGTATATCTGTATGTACATTTCCGCTGTATATCTGTATGTACCTTTCTGCTGTATATCTGTATGTACCTTTCTGCTGTATATCTGTATGTACATTTCCGCTGTATATCTGTATGTACCTTTCCGCTGTATATCTGTATGTACCTTCTTTCCGCTCTATATCTGTATGTACCTTCTTTCCATTGTATTTTTGTATGTACCTTAAGCTTCTTTCCGCTGTATATCTGTATGTACCTTCTTTCCGCTATATATCTGTATGCACCTTCTTTCCCCTGTATATCTGTATGTACCTTCTTTCCGCTATATATCTGTATGTATCTTCTTTCCACTGCATATCTGTATGTACTTCTTTCCGCTGTATATCTGTATGTACTTTCCGCTGTATATCTGTATGTACCTTTCCGCTGTATATCTGTATGTACCTTTCCGCTGTATATCTGTATGTACCTTTCCGCTGTATATCTGTATGTACCTTCTTTCCGCTGTATATCTGTATGTACCTTTCCGCTGTATATCTGTATGTACCTTTCCGCTGTATATATGTATGTACCTTTCCGCTGTATATCTGTATGTACCTTCTTTCCGCTGTATATCTGTATGTACTTTCCGCTGTATATCTGTATGTACTTCTTTCCGCTGTATATCTGTATGTACCTTCTTTCCGCTGTATATCTGTATGCACCTTCTTTCCGCTGTATATCTGTATGTACCTTCTTTCCGCTGTATATCTGTATGTACATTTCCGCTGTATATCTGTATGTATCTTCTTTCCACTGCATATCTGTATGTACTTCTTTCCGCTGTATATCTGTATGTACTTTCCGCTGTATATCTGTATGTACCTTTCCGCTGTATATCTGTATGTACCTTTCCGCTGTATATCTGTATGTACCTTTCCGCTGTATATCTGTATGTACTTTCCGCTATATATCTGTATGTATCTTCTTTCCACTGCATATCTGTATGTACTTCTTTTCGCTGTATATCTGTATGTACTTTCCGCTGTATATCTGTATGTACCTTTCCGCTGTATATCTGTATGTACCTTCTTTCCGCTGTATATCTGTATGTACTTTCCGCTGTATATCTGTATGTACCTTCTTTCCGCTGTATATCTGTATGTACCTTTCCGCTGTATATCTGTATGTACCTTTCCGCTGTATATATGTATGTACCTTTCCGCTGTATATCTGTATGTACCTTCTTTCCGCTGTATATCTGTATGTACTTTCCGCTGTATATCTGTATGTACTTCTTTCCGCTGTATATCTGTATGTACCTTCTTTCCGCTGTATATCTGTATGCACCTTCTTTCCGCTGTATATCTGTATGTACCTTCTTTCCGCTGTATATCTGTATGTACATTTCCGCTGTATATCTGTATGTATCTTCTTTCCACTGCATATCTGTATGTACTTCTTTCCGCTGTATATCTGTATGTACTTTCCGCTGTATATCTGTATGTACCTTCTTTCCGCTGTATATCTGTATGTACCTTCTTTCCGCTGTATATCTGTATGTACCTTTCCGCTGTATATATGTATGTACCTTTCCGCTGTATATCTGTATGTACCTTCTTTCCGCTGTATATCTGTATGTACCTTTCCGCTGTATATCTGTATGTACCTTCTTTCCGCTGTATATCTGTATGTACCTTCTTTCCGCTGTATATCTGTATGTACCTTCTTTCCGCTGTATATCTGTATGTACCTTTCCGCTGTATATCTGTATGTACCTTCTTTCCGCTGTATATCTGTATGTACCTTCTTTCCGTTGTATATCTGTATGTACCTTCTTTCCGCTGTATATCTGTATGTACCTTCTTTCCGCTGTATATCTGTATGTACCTTTCCGCTGTATATCTGTATGTACCTTCTTTCCGCTGTATATCTGTATGTACCTTTCCGCTGTATATCTGTATGTACCTTTCCGCTGTATATCTGTATGTACCTTCTTTCCGCTGTATATCTGTATGCACCTTCTTTCCGCTGTATATCTGTAAGCTGTTCCGATGGTCTTAACAGAAAATTAGTAACATGAAGGAATGCGGCCTCTTCCTTTCTCCAAATTTTCAAATCCCCCAATTTCTTTAGTTGCCTCTACTTTCCATGAACCATTTTGTCCCATCCCCTGCAATATCCGACTCAATCAAGATTGCTTCCTGATACTGATCTTCTTTGTGTCATGTGAAAGTCCGTTTAAACTTGTTGTTTTAAACAGATACGTATTATACAAGTATGCAACAAAAACATATATTTGAGACACCCCCCTTCCCCCTCCTTTTCCCCTTCATACAAAAAGCAAAACAACAAACACCCCACCCCACCCCCCCTCCACCCCTAAAACCCCAATGACTTCAATGATCTATCGATATGCACACACAAAATCGGAGGTAGTCCGAATGTTAAAAATCTTTGTTTTGAAAGGTGAAAAAGAAATCAGAACAAATTACACGTAGATATCGAAAACTAAGGAAGTAAATAGTAGATAAATAAATAAATAAATAAATAAATAAATAAATAAATAAATAAATACACGAAGACAAAATATTGATAAAAGATTTTGTACCACTCTGTAGCCACAAAATTAATCAAACGGCATCTCTAGCACACACTAAAACATTTACTAAGCAGTGGAACGGATGATTATTGGCTAATTAGATTAAGCATGTAACATTATCGACCAATCAATAAAAACCCTTACACAACGCATTTGGTAATGAGGGTACTGCCATTAAACACTTGTAATTTAATCGTATTGATCTAATTTAAACAAAATTAATCGATTTATGTTGAACTCTTAGCACTTTAAATTTTATTTGAATATGATGCAGTTAAAGAAGATCCTAGTATTGATTTGAAATAAAATATATATGATTCAGTGACGATTTTAGGAAGCGAGAGATCCCTACAAATGAAACTTTTACCGTTATCGTTAATTCTTTGTTTCGAATTCAAAGTCGTCGATTGCCAAAATGTTGAAATTGTAAGTGGATTTCATTATTTTAATGGAACAGCTTTTTGGATCCTGACCCCCCCCCCTCCCCCTTACACACACACTTCTTTCCCTCCTGCCCTTAATCTACTACAATACGTGAATATCCAGAGCAATATGGAGCTGACACAGTGGAACCTACAAATAAAAGTTATAGTGGGCATTTGCCAGTCTCCACTGAGTGAATGTCTTTGTGATTTGATTGACGGTTGCTTCACTAGGCAATCAGAATAGGTAAAAAGACTAACCGCCACCCCCCCCCCCCCCTTCCCCTCTTTTCCTTCAGTGCCAGTGAAAATTTCAAGTTACGATGAGCATTAGTCGTGAAGGTATTAAATGTATAAAAGGTACTCTAAATGTAATATTTATAGATATCTCATAGATACGCTTTCTCTTCAATACTACCTTAGAAAATAAATCCACGATCCTTATAATTATGTGCATTTTATTACAATATTTAAAGTAAGTGCTCACAAACTTGCCGTTGAAAATGGAAGATGGTAAACAAAGCAGATTGTGTACAGTACCCGTATGTGATTAACAATATATTGAAGATGAATATCACTTTATTTTGATATGTCCTTTGTATAAAGATATTAGATAGAAAATAAATGTAAAGAAATACTTTTGGTATAAACCATCTGTTTTTGAATTATCAAAACTGTTATCTTGCCGGCAAAATGCTACTGATTTATTTAATTTAGGTACATGTAAATATCTTTATAATGCTATGAAAATAAGAGAATTGTTGATGTGAAAATTGAACTCTTATTAATATTTTTGGCTTTCCTCCACATGCCAAATTTGTATTATGTTACTTTGTATTTGTTTGTATTCATGTACCTATGAGACAGTAAAAACCGAGGTCCCGTTTCACGGTAAGCATGGCACGTAAAAGATCCTTCCCTGCTTCTTCTTCTTCTTCTTAATACCGATTTTCAGTCATAGTGTTTACTATTATAAACCGGGCGTGACAGGGTTAAAATGCTAAAACAGGAATGAAAGTAGTAATATGGCTGGTATGGCGTTTTCCCCGAGGCTATGGAAATTCCCTTACGTCATGGAAATTCCCTACGTCATGGAAATTCCCCCAAAAATTATAGCGTAATACGTCACAATACCCTAAAGCTATCCCAAACAATAAAAAACTTATAGCGTAATACGTCACAATACCCTAAAGCTAGGAATACCTCACATTCCTATAAGATTGGAGTATAGCAGCAAACCATCAAAAACTTATAGCGTAATACGTCACAATACCCTAAAGCTATCCCAAACAATCACAAAATGTATAGCGTAATACGTCACAATACGCTAAAGCTAGGAATGCCTCACATTCCTATAAGATTGGAGTATAGCAGCAAACCATCAAAAACTTATAGCGTAATACGTCACAATACCCTAAAGCTAGGAGCGCTTCACATTCCTTGGATTAGAGCGAACAAAAGCAAAATTTATAGCGTAATACGTCATAATCTTATTGAAGTATCATATAAAGTCTCACCGATCATAGTACTATATACCATATAGAGTATAGATACATTGAGAAATCCAATATGTGTAACGTGTACGAAATAATCCCGAGAGATAAGGACATTCTCTGTCGAGTTATGTTGGTGACGAAAGTCATAGAAGTATTATTACAGTTTGGCATTCTATCTACGGACCAAAAGACAAAGATATTAAACGAGAACTCAGGCTCGGACCAGACGACAGCATTGATAAACGAATTAGCTTGGTGTCGACCCGCAGTCTTCGCGCATTTCATATATGCGCTACGAATACATAGAATATTCCATATGTCGGAGACATTCGTTCGACAGTTGCCCAAACCCGTATTCGACTCCGGCATTCAATCGAATCAACTCTGTCAATTAGACATAGGGAAGGGTTTTTATCTAACGGTCATCCAAAACAAGAACATTGCGTTTCATCTAAGAAAGTATCATCGATACACAGAAAAAGGGAAGCTGTATCCGACACAGATCGGTGTCGTCTTATCCGTCTACGACTGGATTACTCTCAACTTATTGCGAGAGGAAATCGATGAAGTATTTCAAAGACGAGAGACTTTAACATCCGAACGTCGTTGGTCACTCAGTTTCAACGTGATGGTGTCGATCAATAACCAATACCCTACAGTCTACATACGTAAATACATGGAGACAGAGGATCTAGGTTATGTAGCTACAAGACTGTCGGTTAATCGGAACGATTTGATACCAACGAAGAGGGGTATACCCTTAAATGCTAGAATGTGGGACAATTTAAAATCATGTATGCTGGTAATGCGTGACTTTGTCAAACTAGACCAATATGATTGCATATGTAACTCCTCGTGAATCACAGTTGACTCGTGTATATTATATACATAAATATAAATATTTGTTTCTTGGTTTGTAATATGTATTCACATATGTATCATATGTGTATTTAAAAGAATAAATCTATAAAAAGATCATGTCATTCTTGGTTGTTACTTCAAGACGGCAATATCGACATGATACATGTGAAATGGAATTGGGGAGTTCAAACCCTTAGAACTTCACCGTTCTAAGTCAATATTATACTACATAGTGTTCGTACGTGATGTATATGGTACGAGAGATGGGATCGTCAGTTCGATTTCTTAGAACATTACCGTTCTAAGACAGTAATCTATTGTACAATGATTATCCGTGATGTATAATCATTCTTGTTTGTTTGTTACCTCATGACGATAGTATTGACAAGATACATGAGATGGTAACGGGGGTTCGAACCCCTAGAACAAACACAAGCTTGCTAAGCCAGTGCTCTACCGCTCGGTGCTTATCCATGAAAGTGATAAGAAAACCAAATACTCACAGTTTATCTTTGTACATAAATCCGAAAACACAATGTTAATTTCCATACAGACTTACTCCAAATAAACGAATAACACGGACATAATCTTCACTTTTTTAATTTTATTTACCCTCCTTTAATTAACATGACATAAAAAAAAAATCTGTTCTGTTCTCTGAAAGAAAAAAAAAAATACATAATTGAATTAACAAAATTACGAAATAAATAACGAAATAAATCAATGTATTGCTGTTATCATATAAAAACTTATTTAAAAACATACACACTCACGCGCGCACACATAATACTTACCTTTATTTTAAAATTTTTAGTATGAATTTTTCATTCTTTTGACATCATCTGAAAAGAAGGAAAATATATGTAAACATATATATTGTATCAATCATTTTATTTTTAACATTCTCGATAAACATCAATATTGAAACAAATCCAGAAAAAAAACGCTATCCTATAATGAATTCTTACTTTTGCATTTAATTTGGACACCGCCTGATGTGTGGGACACCAGGCGATCCACCTCTACACCGCTTCCCCATTTTCTTTTACTATTAACGAAATAAGAAAGAGTTTAGATACATATATCGACACACATCGAAGAAGAGACATGAAATATTTAAAAATGTATTCGAACTTTAAATACATGTATGGGAACATGAAATATTTAAATACATCTATCAACTTACAAATTATATTACATTCCAATCGCTACATAAAAACACTCTTATTTATTACATGTACTTAAAAAAAAAAAAAGATATATTCAAAAATAATACTTACACGTCTTTCTTCTCCTCTGCGCTAAAAAGAAAATTAAGAAAAAACACTTACATATGCTTTACACTTGATACATATATGGGGCATATTTAAATACATTTATCAACTTTAAAAATTATATTACATTCCGATCGTTACATCAAAAGTAATCATATTTATTACTTTAAAAACAATATATATTCAAAAACAATACTTACATCTCTTTCCTCTCCTCTTCGCTAAAAGGTAAATTAAGAAAAATGTATCAATATTTTACACAGGATTTCATATATTCAATGATAAATTGTAAGTGTCTTTCAAAAAACACGATAATACAATACTTTACATCACAATCAGTGTATTAAACTAGATTATGTATATCACACTCATTTAATATATCTTAAAAGTTTTTCAATCATACGATAATCAAAGATTATATTATATATTTTGTTTTACTCACTTTTTCTCTGAGTTCTCCCTACAATAAAACGAAATTTGTGTAAGTCCCAAAACATCAGGAACGATGATTTGTATTTTGATTCATATGACATTTTTTATAACATACAGTGATTCATATAGATAAAGACACAACTAATACTGTTTATTGAAATTACTTACGTTGAGCTTATAACTATGGGACTTGTAGTGTTTGATAGGGGAGTAATCCCCGGTATAGCAAATGGTGAGCTACAAAGAGAAAAATTAAAAATATAATATGTTATATAACTTATATGTTGAACTATTATTTTGTTATACATATCACAACATATTATAATTCGATGTACATCATATGTGTATTTCAACAATCTAAGTCTCTTCAATGATTTTCATGTCTTAGTTATTGGAAATCGAATAATAAATAAATATTGGAAGGGAAGAGATGGTTTATTATACAAATAAATTACAAGCATAGAAATACCGTAATAGAAGTATGTATACTTACTTGAATAAAGCAGAAAGACTCCAATTCATGTTGGAATCTTCCTGGCTGAAAAAAGGGAAGAAAACAATCATCTACCGTACCTTTTATCCGGGTATATGTAGAACATATAATTAAATTATTTTTATTTTTATTTTAAAAGAAAATAAATTATACATACCCTCTGGATGGAGTTGAGCTGGAAAAGGAAAATAAGATATTTCATAAAAAGATATCCAATTATTTATATAACATGAAATCAGATATTGATTGAATATATGTTATACACGATCATTTAAGTATATAATATTATGAAAGAAAATATATGTGATGTTTACTTACAATAATCGTGTCGGTTGACACCCGCTGTTTTATCCTGACACCTAATAAGATCCAATGTCCTTGATGCATTGGTATTTCTTGGACAATGCTGATTTGTGCACATCTATAAAAGATATCATCCATTATTAATACCAAATAATCTGATCTCGCCAAAACTTCTAATTTTACAACAGAAAAAAACACATTACAATACTTACGTTGAGCATTTGCAATTTACGTTAGTAGCCATTATGTATAGCACTGTCAGGAGGGGGAAATGGGGGTAGTTTTTCAGTATATATACCATTTATCGACAATATCTTGAATACATTATTTTGACATTTGAGTAATCTTTACCATCATACGCCCTTAGTAGAAGGTGGACATCTTTACACCTAGTACGATAGATCATATGTATAGATATACCATCAATTAGTCTTCATTCCGGTAAAGATGATGAGATAGGGATACAGGTAGCCTATTACCATCATACCCCCTAATGGAAGGTGAACATCTTTACACCTAGTACGATATATCATATGTATAAATATATCATCAATCATTCCGGTATAGATGATGGTATAGGGATAAGGTACTCTAACCTAAATAAACAAGTGACACAACATCACAAAAGATGACCTGCCATGTCATACCTCATTTTTCCATCATGATATGTTTGATGTTAAAATATCATTAATTATACTAATGCACATAACCAGCTACCCCTACTTCGATAAATGACCCAGTAGGTATTTAATGAGTATCATTTTACCATACATACTCTTTGAACCCTCTATGACATATCTCTAGAGATGCATTAAACCTGATTTACACAATTAAAAACTTCTACTTAATGAGCTAATGGTTCTAAGATATCTTAATTAACATGGAGTAGTTATCTTTCAAGAGGTCATATTCAAACAAGATCAGATAAAAGGGTCATCTGGATAAGTCATATATAAAGGGTCGTATGCACATCTATACCTCTACCTCGATTTTATTTGCTACTGAATTACGAAATGATGCAACTGCTTCTCTTGTTGAGTTTTCTACCTATGATATTAGGGTGTGATTTTTGCCAACTTCATACGGCATTTATTCGATGTCGAGATACCGTAATCTGTCCCCCTCCCGTGAACGCTACCTTGATTGTTTCGTGCCAGATAAAAGAGATTATTTCTATGGACCCAATTACCTAATATCACCCCATCAACACAAGATCCTGGATTCACTCCTGGATACCGTTCCCCCAAATACGTGTCATAATCATGGAGTGACATTAAACACAATTCAATCATATAACAGGTGACTGAGGAATACATACAGAATGATATTAGTAAAGCATGAACATACCCGTCATTCATGAGAAGTCATATGGTCACTTTTCCGTCTAGGTTCTTGGTGATATAAGGGTAATTCTTTGATCCTCCGGTCATTGTAATCGTTTACCGGACATCTCATCCGTCATATCACCCAGATAATCACAACCTTAGTTCTTCCATCATCCACTCAACTTATTTGTATATCTTCCATATTAAAAACAACATTTGGATACTAAGAATTACCGGACCTAAAACAAAACATATAAAGACTAGACATGTTTCTTTGAAACGCCTGACACTCCATAGAATATGTAGTAGACAAAGTTATGCCATGGAAAAGAAATCTTTTATAGAAGTCAATCAAAGGGGTGAAATTCAAAAACAGAACAAGACAGAGTTACGGTTCCTATTCACTACATTGCCAGAAACATGCATACCAAGAGGTCATTACGCTGTCAATTTTATGATCTGGAAAATATCTGAACAATAATAAGCGGCACTAACTTTTAAAATGTGATACTAAATTAAGTATAGAATTATCATTGTGAGTTACGCTCCGGACAAGGAAATCCGGACGCCGCCGACGAAAGCAATTCCTATATATCCAGGGGGCGGATCCAGCTTTTTGAAAAAGAGGGGGTCCAGTATTTATTACCGGTCAACTTTGCTGTGTTTTAGAACAAAACAAGGAAACAATATGACACGGAACACAGAATGATTGTTTGTTATGTTTTAATGTCCAAATTAGACTCTGTTTAGTTATCGTGTGCCATATTCTCGGTTCGACTTCTACATTAGAACGGATACATACAAGAAAACAGGGAGAGATGGGGGTCTGGGGTCTCCAGAAATTTTTGAAAATTTGAAGCCCAAAGATGCAATTTCCTGGCATTTGACATTCAATGAAAGAAAAATTGCTAAGAAAAAAGGGAGAGGGGGTCCTTGGATCCGCCTATAATATCGCCTCGTCATATAAAAACTATACACATGTAACTGAATAATACCAATACTTTACACATTTTCAAAGAAGGACAAAAAAAACTTACATGTATGCTGCCACATCTACTCCTTAGGTAGTTCACACAAACAATGATCTCATGGACTATTCGTACTATGGACAAGGTCATTTGTAATGGATACATTGTGATCTTTCGATAAGCTTTCGGTACCCTGTAGATCACATATCCAAAATAGTTCTAAATGGAAAGAAACCGCGCCGATAATTTAAAATAAACAGACCATAATGGTCGTTGAAAATGGGGATGAACTTCATGTCCATATAATCAATTAAACCTTACCTGTAGATGGGAAGATGCGATAGCAATCGGAATTTGTGCTACAACAACAATGTGTCTGTATACATCACTAACTGACACTTGAAGCCTATGGGACAAAATATTGGGGAGAGAAGTAACATTATGATTTTAAAGGGAATTTTAATTTTATTAACCCCCCCTTCCCCAGTTCAATCTAATAACACCAATCTATGAAATCGGACTCCATAATGTGCACATTCAAATTATTCACTATCAAGTTTTGAAATACATGTAAAAAGTCAGAAACAGTTTGTTTTATACGATGGTTTACACCCATATGCACACGAAATATGGTGCTATTTTTATCTACTCGTTCTCCGGTACCGTCCGATCAGTTCGACAGCTGCATGCAGAATGAATAAGCATATCTGTTATGAAATCGGTAGCAGGTTTATACACAATGAGTAAATGATGTACTTTATACGTATTCAAAATCGATCATGCATATGCATATTATGTAAGCGATGCATGTTGAAGACTTACAACATGACGTACTAGTACATATTCATGGTAATCATACATATTAAGACACTATGTTAGATAGTGACATATACGTGTCTTTTATTAATGATCTTTACAATGGATATTATTTACATTATTTGTACATGTGCCAGAATTTTCATTATCTATCTGGTTACTAGTGAACACGATGCGGATGCGGATTACTCGAGTATTGGAAGAAAGATCATATAGATTATTTTAAAAGGTTTCCGTAATAGTTGAACGTTCTTTCGTAGTTACCCTTGCCGTTTCTTTGGCCTAATATCATACAGTCTACGTGAGTGTCATTTTCACGAGATGAGTCACATTGATGAAACTGACACGAGGTATGTTAAATACTATATAGTAAGAACGTTATATGGACGGTGTTCCTTTTTCACTATAACATATACATGTACATTGTATGAACGAGAGATCCACATGGGACTCGTATGGCTCTATTGGTCATATTCACTCTATGAAATGAGAACCAGAGGTCCGTGAGGGGCACGTATGACTCTATTAGCCAAAGTACAATTCTACAAATATGAGAACCCGTATGGGGTGCATATGGTTCTATTGGTCATATTCACTCTATGAAAATATGAGAGCCAATGGCGTGTGTCAATTGAGTATCATTTATGCTCAGTCAGGCGTAAAAATGTGTAAGAAGTTGTTTCTAGATACTTTTCATCATTCGTGAAGAAACCACGGAAGCGTCAACATGTATAGCTGCAATCTATGCCCCAGCTCCTACGTCTGGTCTGATAGTTTGATCAGACACGTGAAACAAAAACATGGTGGACAACAACAACAACAACGACAACAACAACTACAACAACAACGACAACAACAACAACAAAGACGACGACAACAACAACAACAGGGTGATTTCGTTTTTAAACACCCGTTTACGGCCAATGTCAGTGGGCCAACGTCCTGTGGAAAAACGGCATTTGTTGCAACTTTACTTCAGAAATGCAATACTAAGATAGGTCCGGCTCCACAGAGAATCATTTGGTTGTACAAACGATGGCAACCTCTGTATGACGTCATCAGAGAAACGGTCCATCCACGAGTAGAATTCATACAAGGAATACCTTTAAATGTGGACCAAGATACATTCATAAACCCTAGTATTAGAAATCTGGTGATTCTCGACGACTTGATGACGTCATCTGCCAAGGATCCTCGTATCAACGAATTATTCACGGAGGGCAGTCATCACAGAAACCTCTCGGTCATCGCCATCAATCAGAACCTGTATCATAACAAAGATCCGACACAGAGGAGGAACTGTCACTATTTGATCATCTTTAACAATCCCGTGGACAAACAGCAAACCATGACTCTAGCACGTCAAATGTACCCTGAAAATCCTCAGTACTTGTTGAGGCATTACCAAACGGCAACATCTCAGCCTTATGGGTATTTATTGATCGACTTAAAACCCTTTACGCCTGATCATTTGCGCATGCGCACAGATGTTTTGGCTGATTCATCAGATCTCAGTAAGGAATCAGAAGAAGGATGCATTCATCTAAGTGACCAAAATATAAAAGGGTACTGTCCTCTTGTATCGGTTCATTCCGAAGACGACCCTGCTACGAGTCAGACGTGTGTTCTGCATCCAGACATGTCTTCTTGTGATGATGTAAAGGATCTACAAAAACACGTGAAAGAATGGTGTTCCAGAAAAAGAAAGAGGGAAGACGATGATGAGGAAGAGGATCAACCTCCAGCTAAAAAATGGCTGACATACCACGAGGAAAGGGAGGATGATATTAGAGAACGAGAGGCATTTCAAAACATGATGCAATCCGCTAAAAAGGACAACGACGAAAAATGGGCAGAAAAGGTCGAAAAGTATGAGAAAGCAGGAATGACAGAAAAAGAAGCACATGATAAAGCCAATAAGAAACTGGAAAACGAAGACTACAATCAAGCCATAGATCTATATCGAAGGATTATCAAATACATAATGCTGCTTAGAAACGGTCCCGTTCACGAGAAGGTCGTGTCGGATGTAGATGAATTGTTGGACGATGGATACAATGAAGATAGAGCCATCAAAATTTCCCTGAAGAAAAACAGACCTGAATTAGAAGATATGTTTGATGAAGAGGAGGAAGAGAGTACCGATGAGGAAGGGGAGGAGGAGGAGAGTACCAATGAAGAGGGGGAGGAGGAGGAGAGTACCGATGAAGAGGGGGAGGAGGAGAGTACCGATGAGGAGGAGGGGGAGGAGGCGAGTACCGATGAGGCGAAAGAAGAAGATAGTGATCAGAGTGAAGAGAAATGACTATACATTTTATGATCGAAACAACGATATAAAACAATATTTTGTGTAATATACATATACATTGATATGCATAATCTGTCATTGTATTTATCATAATAAAGATTGGAATATGACCAATGGTTGCTATTATTTTTCTAAGAAATGTTTGTGGCACACTACAAAGTAGAAAGAGTTGTCTAATGTCATTTGAATGAGTATGCATGTGACAGCTCGGTATGACGAAGGTTAAAGTGAAACACAACATGTAAAGATCCCAAATATATGTGAAATGAATTCTACCAGATTAAACTGGACAGTACAGAACCACATTATCTATCATAAGCCTCATAAGATGTTGACTCATTTGGGTCTGTTGTGATCAACAATCCATCGCTATACGTGCGTTCACTACGAATGCCAAACCAAGAATGAAACGTATGAATCATTTTGTTCTATACGGACCCCTATTGTTCGATAACACAATGAATTCGTGACGTATTGCTGCTATACAGATATCAATTGTTCGATAACACAATAGGAATGTGACGTATTTGCGCTTTTGTTTGGTTTATCCAATAGACGACCGAATTAACTTTCACGTCACATGCTTTTGTCTGTTCCCTATATAAAGACGGAGCAAGTCGATTTTACTCATTTATAGTTGAACATTCTACCAATATGACTGCTGCGTACTCTTTGTGCTTAGAAAACGATCGTTGGGTACAGATCACGGAATGGAAAGGGGAAACCCGAATAGATTTCAGACAGTGGGAAAACGATAAACCCACGAAGAGAGGCATCAGTTTGAATTTGATGCAATACAAACATCTCACGGACTTTATGGAACATTTGGATCAAACCCTAAAAGAGAAATCGGAATGCCAGTATCACCTTACGAACAAGGCATATGTCACCATACAAAAGAACAATCCATGTGTGGATATACGACGATTCTGGATGCCAGTGAATGAAACGGATGTGTCACCGACCAGAAAGGGATTATGTATGCGTCCCAAGGAGTATGCGATATTCAGAAGTAGTATGGGCGAATTGGAAAAACTTTTACCGGAACTGAAATGTGTGACACTTTGTTATCTACAAGATGACCACATGAATCAAACGGGGATGTTACGATGTAAAAACTGTAATCCAAACCATTGTGATGAGTGGTAAAGACTTGTGAATAACTTGTAAATATGTGATTTGAAATCTTTGTGATTTATGGTTTACCTTGTAAATATGATATATCTGAATAAAATGTGAAACTAATGAAATTGTCTTGTTATTTTTGAAAAAAAAATCACACTGTTCCGTCTGAGTTGGATATTATACACAATGAAACCTGGTTTACATAACAACAACAACAAAAAATAAATTGACGTTTTATTAGATAAAAGTATGGATACACATAGTCAAATTCCATATTAGATCATATATACATATATAATGAAGTTACACAATTTCACTCCATCAGAGATCTAGTCATTTATAGTATTTTTCGTAGTATTGTTCGTGACACTCGGGACAAAGTTCGTCTTGGAGTTCATTTTCTAAGGCTCCCTCTCTACAAAAATCACATTGAAGATAGATGCACTTTATCTTCACACACGATTTGCAAATCAGCTGTTTACATTTAAGACAACAGATTCCATCGTCAGACTTGTCTTGACAATGCTGGCATTTATAGAACGGACATTTATCCGGATCACTACAATCTTCACAGACTTCAAAATGACACTCGTAACAATACCATCCCAAATATTCCTCTAATGTTTTCGTCTTGCAATGAGGACAGGGATAATACTGTGGTCCATACAGTTCTTCTAATTCGTCACCGTCACAACTGATACATAGGAGTTGACAATCTTTACATCTTAGACAATTAGGTCTCGTAGTCACTTTCCGTAGAAGTGAAATGATACTTCATCTATTGTTTGGTATATAGGAATGTGAGACATTCCTAGCTATAGGGTATTGTGACGTATTACGCTATAAGTTTTTGATTGTTTGGGATAGCTTTAGGGTATTGTGACGTATTACGCTATAAGTTTTTGATGGTTTGCTGCTATACTCCAATCTTATAGGAATGTGAGGTATTCCTAGCTTTAGGGTATTGTGACGTATTACGCTATAATTTTTGGGGGAATTTCCATGACGTAGGGAATTTCCATGACGTAAGGGAATTTCCATAGCCTCGGGGAAAACGCCATACCAGCCATATTACTACTAATGAATGAAAATTTAAAATTATGTACAGGAAAATTTTACTTAGAAAAATATATTGAGAAGAACAGGTATGTTTGCCTGTTCTTTGAACTGCTGTAGAGTGGTGGATGACGCTATTGGAGTTGGGAGTGAATTCCACTGAGTTATTGTATAAGGAAAGAATGAGTATTTGTATGTATCTTTGTATGTATGGATATGTCTGAAGCTTAAGGAATTTGTGCTGCTTCGGTTGGGTCCGTTACAAAGGTCTAAATTTGTATGCAATGCATCAGGCAGATGCCGTCGCTATATACGTGAAATAATCGTGGAGTGACGTAAACAATATCAATCAATCAATCAATCTCCTGCTAATATTAAAATGAATCATTTATAAGAAATGTTTCTGGACGATATTTTTCTAATCGACACTGCTAATTTTTGATTGAAAGTGAAAGTACAAATTGAGGAATTTCAGGTTGGTGTCGGAGGAATTTTGTAAATGAAAAGATGAATTGGAGAATACCATATGTTATAATGTAGTCCAGATTTACTAATATGAAACGATGAAATAACATTTGATGTTTTTCTGTAGTTGTAGTGGGTCGACAGAGGGTAGTCCTACAAGTGTAACATCTACTTTCAAGAACAGGTGTGCGACAACTCCAACAACCTCTCATCTTTGTTCTCACTAATCAGGAATGAACAGAAGTTAATAGGTGCTAAAGATTTGAAGTTTCAGAATTTTGACTTAAACCTGAAGAGGGCACATTTTTATAGTAAACTGAACAAATTACAACCAAGAAATTGACCTTTACAACTTACCATTCTGGAGTTAATAGTTGCACAAATGTTGCAGTTACATGTATGAACTCCAAAACAGTAAGTTGAAAATGTCAACTTATTTTGTAAACTATATTCAGTATGTCATAAACATGTGCCCTTTTGAATTTTAAATCAAAATTCCAAAGTTTGTTCCCAACCTATTGACGTCAAAATGTAAACAACGACGTTCTTAGAATAAATGCAGGTTCATAAACTTTTTTATCATTCTGTGTAGCTTCAAGGGTGCACCTAAATACCAAACTCTACCAAACCAAATGCAATTTCTAGGTGTTTCAAACATGTTTTATAGTCCATTTGGTCACTGTTCATAGATTTTACCTGAAAATTTTACACTTTGAAGTCCCATTCATGATTGAAGACAAATAAAGGAATTATATATGACAGCGCGCCACCATATTTAATCAGGAACGATAATGGCTTACGTACGGGAATGCTGTACTGAACTTTCAATTCATGTTTCCTTTCCAAAATTTGCACTTAGAAAAATAGATTTTCACAAAATTTAAGAATATCACATGATGAATGCTGGCAGTGGTTAAATTAATGAAGAATATATGATTAACAGCTTTTTCTTTTAGTTTTGTCAGATTCCACTCTGATTTAAAAACAACAACCAACAACTTCTAAATCTGTAATCTGTGAAGAATGTACTAGATAACATAACAGCATTTAGAAAAAGAATTCTTAAAAGTGAAAGTTCAATACAGCATTCCTGTACATAAACCATTACCTTTCCTGATTCAATATGGCGTTTATTATTTACAGACTTGGTACTGACTGTGTGTAGTGTGAACTGTGTGAGACTGAAAGAGGTAATTTTTGAAGCTGCATTGCATACAATGGCAATAATACTGCATCATGTACATTGCATATAAGGATGTTCAAAAGTCATATATTACTCACAAAAATTTCTGACTTCTCATATATTTAATATGTGTTCATATGGCATAATACTCTAAAGGGCTTGGAACCCCTTTCACCCTTTTTTTATACCCTGGGATCAATATATTGTTTTGGTCCAATCTGTTTGTTTGTTTGTCCATCTGTTGTCAATTTTAACCTTGGCTATAACTTTTGAACCGTTGAATTTAGCAGTAGTATAGATTGTTCAATAGCCATTTGGCTAATGCAAGCACAAATTAATTAGCCAAATGTGTTAGTCCTTAGCAATGTACACAAAAACATACCAGCTTAGAAATTTAGAAAATATAATATTGAAAAAATTACTGAATTTAACCCACCCGACAATAAAATTCATCATTTATTTTAGTATTAGGGATCCAAACTCTAAGATTTAAGCAAGATGACTTGTGACGTTTGTTAGCATTTTTCTTTTTCTTAATCGGTGGTTCATTTTGTTCATCTGTTGTCAAAGGGTTCAGATATTGATGTTTGTTGACACGCATCTTATTACATGTACCTCATAATGAGGTAGTGTGATGCATGTCAACAAACATCGATACCTGAACTCTGTGTCTGTTGTCTCAGATTCTAATGATGGATGCTGCTCGGCGATTGTAAAAACCCTTGAAATGATGTCAAGGAACTTTGTTTAGCCATGTTCACTGTTCAGAATGTTTAGAGATGGTTGACGTCGCAATCTCTTTGAAGTTTGTTAAAGTTGATATCAATAGTAACTAAATTAAAGTGTTGTGTTGACCATGATTTATGCTAATGGTATAAGCAAAAAAAAAAATTGGAAAAGCCAGACTTTTTTAACTTGCGAAATGTATTTGCCAACTTGATACTCGTGTACTAAAACATTTAGCCATTTCAACTTTGAATTCGCATTTGGCGAATTGGCGATCTTGTAGCACTTACACAGGATAGAGACTTCATATTTTACATGCATACTCAACGAATGAAGCCCTTTCAGATGACACCAAGGTCAATGACCTTTTGACCTTGACAATGACCTTCATGCTAGATTTAACTTTTTGGACTTTGGTGCTGTCGGGGGCATGAGTGTTTCACAAACAAAGCTTGTTTTAAAATAAAACTCTTTTTTTTTAGTGTTCTTAAAGGGAAGTATGAGATTTCACTGGGCACAACTAAAATAATTTAATATTTAAAAAATGTGAAATAAGATGTTTTGAAACGGCCTGGAGTAATTTCTAATTTGAGTGCACCCAGCTGTATAGAGAAATATATGATACATTACAAATCATCTTAATGTTTTAGTGCCTCTTTGAAAACAAGATACATTTGAATATGGTCATATTCAATGTTTTCCTAAGGAAGAAAAGATGTCTTGACATATTATATTTTCCATTATTAATCCATCCTTTATTTCCATTAATGTGAACATTCATGCTGGTGAGAATTTCACAATCCATATACAGAGCAGAACAAAGACAAACAATTCTTAATTGAATTTGTTTTGAATTTGTTTTTTTACAGATCAAACAGAAGAATATCAAAAACCAACAGATGTTCCAGTTTTGTGTGAGGTTAATGCCAGATGTAGAACAAGTTTGAAAATTACAGAGCTCTTTTTTTCTTTGAAATGTGATAATCATCAAGAGGAGATAACTCTGTCATCAAGGAGGATAAATCTTTTTATCATGTCTACGTTGCCAAACCTTGTCAGCAGTAGTACTTTGGCCGATGTCAACTCCACTTCAGTAACAAGTAAGTAGTCATTTGAATGGATAAAATTAAAAGAAAAATTGTTGCTTCAATACATGTAGATGATATAAATGTATACACTTTTCTTTTGTAATATATAGTCGACTTGCCATATGTTGAACTTGAAGGTTCCAGGTAAAACAGGTGCTGTTTCAGTTAAAGATATGTTTTACTACATGTACATGTACATGTACATAGTTATTTCCCTAATGAGCAGGTATCTGATGTCAAACCATTGTGACGTCGACCAGTTCTATGGAATGTAAAGATGATGGATAAATCCAAACCACAAGTCCAAAAATCATAAAACCAGAGGACATACAAAAGCTTTTGTAAAATTATGGTAAATTATATATATATATACAACGTCATAATGGTTTGACATCAGATACCTGCTGTGTGGGAAATAACTCTGTATAATGAAAAGACCCAATATATACATTTGAAATACATTCAGGACATTTGATACAGTAAAAACTAATGGAAATTCATGTTACCGGTGTTCAAGTAAATGAAAGTCAAACATGGTACATAAAGAAAAGAAAAACCGAGCATCACATAATTAAAAAAAACAAGGAAATTTTAATAAGATGAAGCAGTGGTACTTCCACCATTAGTGCTACCAGGAAAAAGATTGTACATATGATCTGTGCTTTACCACAAGAGGGATCAAAGGTTAGCAGTAGGGGCATGTTCATACCTTCTCTGAGATTTGGAAAAAACTTGCTGCCTTGGTATTTTTTTATTTTGTTGTTACATATTATGAAATGATTTATTTTCATGGGTTTCAGTTCTCCTTGCTTAACCACAGGTTCATGGGTAAATAGTTTTGTGGACAGCACCTTTGATAAAAAAAAAGATTTAATTGAACACTCTCATCACATCACTGTGTACATGTATATGAAAGGAAACAGAAAAGACAGTTTAGGAGATGTAGCAAAGTTGAATAACAATGACTTGAATTAATAATTTCTTAATTAATAGCCCTGATAGTCCATTTCACCAAACAATCGTCATTTTATAGCCTCGGCTTGGGTCAGTGTTTTTTCAATAATTGTCAGAGTCGAAGTATCTCAATCGATTAGCTTCTTGTCTCATGATGAAGAGATCTGGTGTTTTGGTCCCACTGGTTGCTTGTCATGTCCGGATGATACTGCAAAACCTAGGTGCTTTGTCACAGTAGACACAGTATACATGGCATGTGGCAGGAAACACCTTCACCTCAGAAAACTTGTTGGACGCCCCCCTGTCTCCAGACAGTTCTTTCTTCATCTGTGTCTGTTGAAAAAGTCAAGAAGCCAGTTCCATCATCAAAGTTAATTTTAGTACTTTCCATCGTCGCAAGCCCCGGGTCAGTTTCCAAGTTCGTTTTAAGCGAGAGGAATAATCGCCGAAACATGGATTGCGATGATGAGTATTTTCTTGATAATAAAAAGATGTGATATTCAAAAGTTAATGAATGTACCTTGTAAAGTGAGGTTTTATATTAAAACAGCTATGAAAGTTACGACACTTTCACCATTCATGACTTCATCCCATCCCTTCAGCATCAAGGACGAGACGATGTTAGTTACCTTGATTGTGATGGGGGTCATTGTGCCGGCCGTTTTCATCTTTGTGTTCATTGCCATATGTGTCAAGAGACAGAGATCTTTGCAGCAAAGAAGGTAAGTACAAACTGGTTTTATGTCCTAAAATGTGAATCTAAGTACCTGCTTTCTATATTAGGTTTACTTGTCTCTTTGATTCAGTTTTGAACCTATAAATTTGATGTGTTTTTCCGCTTGTTAATTAAGAGTGTCAGGTCAAAGACCAAGAAGTTCTGGGTTGGAATGTCACCAGAATTTCCTCAGTTTCCTGTCTGTAGGTTGAGACATACTAAGGTCCAAAATCAATGTAGATGTCCACATGTATGAGATTCCTTGCAGCTTTCGATCGGTTTGTCTCGTCAGTCAAAATATTGAGTAGTGCATCAGGCAGGCACTACACCAGGCAAGTGCCACATCAGGCAGGCACTACACCAGGCAAGCGCCACATCAATTTGGTACCATATCAGGCAAGTGCCACATCAGACAATGCAAATACCACATCAGGCAGGCACCACTGCTTTATTTATGTAATAATTGTGATGTGGCATTAAACAGAAGAAGTATCAAGGAAGTCTTAATACAAAAAAAAGTTGGTGTGGCCTAGTGGATAAGGTGCTTGGCTCATGGTCGAGAGGTCCCGGGTTCGACTTTCACCTTGGTCACATCAGTGTTGTGTCTTTCGGATGAGAAAGTAAAAACCAAGGTCTTGTGTCAAGGTAGTCGTGGCACATAAAAGATCCTTCACTGCTTCGGGTGGGTACGTTGCAAAGGTCTAAATTTGTATGCAATGCATCAGGCAGATATCGTCACCATATACGTGAAATAATCGTGGATAGACGCAAAACAATATTCAGTTAGTCTATCAATAATACAAGATAAGGTTTGTTTCTTGTCTTATGCCACGCCAGCATTATATTTCGTGTAGTTAATGATGGTGTTTGCACAATTCATTGCTATGCAAATTATTTGCCAACATCTATCATGACTTGTGAATTCGCTGTTTACCGTCTCATACAGAGGACAGGACACCGAAAAGTCACCTCTTGATCCCAAGCTAAGCATACTTCTTCAACATTGAAACAATTGATGTTCAAGTCTGCTTACTTTGTGATTTGAGTGGGAAGATTTGCAAAAAAAAAAATCATGAAAATGATATTGGGTCTTTTTGTTATACAGGGTTATTTTCTATGTGAGAAGATGTCAAACATTGTAATGTCATACCATTCCTATATCCTGAGAATTTACACCGGTTTCCATAGAACTGGTTGACATCACAATGGTTTGATGTAAAATACCTGCTCAGATAGGAAATAACTCTGTATAATGAAAAGACCCAATAGCTAAACTTTAAATTAATGTCATTTTTGATTAAATTTACTTTTTTTTTATCTTTAGGAATGAGATGTTGCTACGAGACACTCAAGACATAATGATGGATGATTTACCGTACTCTAAGAGAGTTGCCCTTGCTTCTGGACGGCTCTGATTACTGCCTTATACCATTAAATATGTGATAGCTTTCAGTACATTTCAGTACCCCACTTCATGCTCAATACTGACCTTCACCTACATGTATTTCAGTATCCTTGACCTTTTACCTTCATTGGGCTTTGACCTTAATTCAAGCATTATCATGCATATATAAGATGTTTACCAAATATTTGATATTCGTCCATGATATTTTTTTGTGATTTTTTCCATTGACCATTAGATTTGACCTGCAATATTGTCTTTGAGTTAAACTGCAGAATTGCCAGTAGTGCTAATTTTTGATGATTCAGAAACAGGTGACTTGATTGATAAAACTAGATTTTTTTGTAAATTCTGAGAGGAAGTAACTCCCTAATTCAGGTAAGGGGAGACAATACATATACAATCAGTGAGAAATTGACTGAGAATAGAGGACATCATCCTCCCATGAGTTAATTAAGTATATGTATGATGTTGGCAACATATCACCATATTTTACAATTAAAGTTGAACATTCCATTTGATATTGTAAGTGGTTTGTCGAACTTTGCTGTAATTTTTGTCTTGAAAGCTCAGAAAATGAAAAGGGTGTAAATATCCATATATTTTTTCAATAAAATTGAATTATGTGGGGTTTTTTAGCCAGCAATTTGAAAGAGATACATAGTATGTTTGTATGTATGCAATAGTAAAATGCAATATTTTTGTGTATGATTTCTAACAATGATAAATGTATTTTTGTATTTATCTCTCAAAATTTGTATTTTTGTGACCCTGCCTTGTAGATTAAAGATGACATATGTGCATTTTAAACAAGTGAAATAAAATAAAAAAGTATTTTTATATAGTAAATTGTATACTTTATTTATGGAAAATTTTGCAGTGTTTATTTGTTTTCTGCATTTAAAATTGCAAACCATACTTTTGTATTTTTCTTCATTTGTGAATAGAAATACAACTTTTGTTATATCATGTGAAATATACATATGTTTGTTCAGTATAATGTAGTAAAATTAAATAAGGTTGTTAGCTTGGAAATCATTTCTATTTCATGAAATTTTTTTACAAAAAATATGTAAGAAAATGAGATTTTAACAAGAATGTTTTGAAATATAAATCAGAATTCTTCAGAATGTTCTGAAAAAAGGCAAAAAAAAAAAAAACCCCAGATGATGATGATTATAAATAAATAAGCAAAAATGTAAAAGATAATAAATAAATTAAAGGAAGAACTTTTGTTCAGCACCAAAAAGCAGTGACTGAAGGGTACGCCTAAAGCATTTCCTTGGCCTTGTATATATACTGTATTTATGATGAATCTCTTTAATATCTTCATCTCCAAAAAAAAACCAACAAAATTTTCATAATCCCCTTCATGCTTTAACTTAGTTCAAACATAATTGTGTTTTACATATTGCATAAACTGGGTTGTTTGCACATTTTGTAACAGAAATTCAGTTTCTGTTATGGCAATATCTGTTATGGCAATATCTGTATAATTTTTGTGATTTTCAAAATTGCCAATTTGTAAGAGTATATTGCGCACAAATTAATCAGAACTGTATCTTAGATCATAGAATTGTCTGTAACTGTTCATTATTAACTTAAAGAGTTTAGAAATTATAGAATTGATCTGAATATTTTCAAATTTGTGGTGCTGCATAAACAATGATAAATAGATATATTTTCAATGGGGAAAATCTATGAGTAATTAAAGGAGAAATTTTTGTTTGTAACCATTTTACTTCTGCTTTGATTGAATTTTATTTTAATGTCCCTTAGACACAGTGCAGTAATGACTTAAGTGTTTATTTTTTGGTGCAGATGATTTATCTGACACCAATAATAAAATCTCATTTTCAAAAACCATGTTCCAAATTAAGGTTTAATATTTACATGACATTCTGTATTAAACTTTTTAAAAACTTATTTTTATGCTATTAATTGTGTTACAAATACATTTTTATTGTAATGGCTAGAGGTTAAGTAATGTAATTGTATTTTCCTTCTGTTTTTTCTAAAATTCAGTCAGTCACATTTTGTTATTTTGGTTTCCTTATTAGGCTTTGTGTTTATAAACTTTATAAGTAAAACCTTTCCTTAAGGTTTCTCTTCTTAAGTGAGTCTCTCAGTATACTACTATACTTCTTTTCAAAGATTTTTCCTTTTTGAAACAAGTTGTTTCCTAAGATTATAATGAAAAATGCATAAAAGTTATGATTGTATAGGATATACGTAGGAAACTGAAATCTAGTGATGTAGGTTCTTACTTGGACTGTGTAAATGAAATGTTATCAGAAAGTAGATTAAAATCTTCCAAAAAGACTGTGACATAGATAATAAGAAGTACTCATATTTCACAAATTTTTGCTCAGCAGGCCTTTTCATGTGGTTTTAGTTTGCCGTTAAACCACTTGTAATGGCCAGGTGGGTGAACCTTTATGGACTTTGAGTGTATCTGATGAAAACTTATGATAGAAAAAGTTGTTTCATAAAGAGGTAGCCAATTTAGGATCTCTGTCAGTTCAAAGATATGATTAATTATAGGAGTTGTGTGGCCACAGCTACAGCAACCTGACATTAGCTCAACTTTCAGTTATATACACATGTACATGTACAACCAAGGTGGCATGTTAAAGTGCACCTGCCACTGGTGGTGTAAAGAAGTCACACAAATAAGTCCTGGAACAGTTGCAAAATCGACAATCAATGTAATACTATGTTATAACCAACAGACATTTAATTGACAAATTTACAAGACCCTTCCAACCACTTATCCTTTATTATGGTCCTGTAAAGACGTTCATTGTATCGAGATTAATGTACCATAACGTGAACATGCTTTCTACATACTTCAAATACATGAATATGAAATTCTGGGGATGTCATCACATCAGTGCAATATCTAGTCAGTGATTTTTTTTTCTTTAAATCAGGGCCGTTAAAAGGATCCTTTCCAATAGTTCTATTTTCTGGTGTTTTAGTGTTTTACAGTTTTGACAATTTCTGTATTTCTTGAAGAAAAGGAAATGTCTTGGGAATTATGGAAGTAATAACATGAAAATGTGTTTTGATTTAATACAGTCAGATTTGCTTCAAAGTCCACCTGTGTTTAAGCAGTCACTTGTCTTTTACAACCACCTCTTCCTTAATACTAATTATCAACCTGTATAAAAAGGTCACCTGCCTTCAGTGACCAATTTTAATTATAAATTCCCTTTGGTGGTGGCTTAAAGTATGTTTCACTGTAGTTATGTTTTGTACATATTTGTAGGAATATTATTGGCATTTTCAGTTTCCAAATAAATTTCGTTCCTTTTTTTTTGAAAATGGCAAAAACACATTGAAGTACATTGAGTTTCATATTGGTGCTACAAAATGTGATATATCCTTGGTGTGAGGGAAAGGATTGGGTAAAATATAAAACAAAATTCAGACGGGTACAGGAAGCAAAGTGTAATTATGATTCTCTTTGTTCCATAACTGATAACCAAATTGCAACATAAATTGACATTGCTCATTGGTGCCAAAAAATTTAGGTTAATCTTAAGATGTAAGTGAAAAATATAGTGTCACATATGAAAAAAGAAATCTTCATGGGGCTGCAAGTACAGAATGTACTTTTGATCTATGGAATTATCTGATAAGATAAAGAATGAATAGATCACTAGAGTATATATTTCCAAAAAGAACCACAATGAATTCTTTAAAAAATATGCACTAATTTATTTATGTTTAGCTGCTTGCCAGTTGAACAAAGAAGACCTTGCGGGGCTTTTCGTTTTTAATGATCTGAGTATTTATTAAAAATTTTTATTTGCTAAGCAACGGTTATTTTGTTTCATTACATACGACAATCGGGTGCTTTGCATCTTATTTTTATATACATTTGTATTAATGTCAGCTGTTTACCATAGGTTTTACTATGTGTTTACATCATAGGTAATTATAATTGGTTAATTTCTTGTGGAAAAAAATGTAAATAATGATAGTCTAGACGACTTTGCGTTTAGTATACTGGCAGTTCAGTTGAAAATAATACAGTCATATCCAGGACGGAGTTTATCAAACGGAGTAAACGTGGACAAAGTCGCAAAATGATCGTAAATTATGTCTACGTTTATATGCCTAAATATTAATCGATGGCCACCAGTGAATCGCTGATTTTTGACTCCTGTATCTAAATATAAATACATGTGTAATGTTCTGGTTTCTCGGACGTATTTTAAAATTTGACCTTAGTATCAGTTTGATATCGTACATTTACTTTGTTGAATAGTGATTTTCTTTCCCGATATTTGTAAAAAGTGGAATTATCAGATCGCGTGGAATTTCGCAGATATTAACTAATACAAACAAGTTTTCACATAAGACGTCATGAGGCTGTAATTTAACGAAGCAGATGACATTCTATGACCGTATTCGCGACATTTTATCTTCGACTCTGTGTCATTTGTTTTGCGCACAAGGTACTGTTTGTCGCGAATTAAGTGAATATTTAGTTGACTGTAGCGATACGTACGGATTTCATTATCAGGATTCAAATTTTCTGTCCGACGTTCTTAAATTTTCGTAAAAGAATATACAAGAGGTGCATCTTGACAAATCCCGGCTTTTTCTGAAATTAACTTTGGTTAACTTGGTTTAGATATTACATTTTTGTTATAAGAGTATGCTGTGATATTTGATTATTGCAAGTATATTATACGAATAATTCACAGCATTGTGGAGTATTATAAGCATGTGTGCATTCATGTAAATTATCATGCATTGTTGTGAATTTCCATAAATTATTTATATTTGGATTATATGCATAGTTTTTATTCATTGAGGTGAATTATTGTGAATTTTAATGAACAGTGGTGTTTTTTTTGTGAATTGTTTATGCATTATGCTTAACTGTTGTAAATTGTTCTATTACATTATGGTTAGTTATTGTGAATTATTATGCATTATGATAATAAAAAATACATGTATGAAGTCAGTTTCAACCTTGTGAATTTAAACATGTATTAGTTGATATGATTCATATAGCAGTTCGGTCCACTGATATTGTACTAAATTTCCTAGATCCTGGGTCCGAACCACGACTGTCGGAAAAATTTCCATGGCGATATGTCACCTCCCGAGTTTTCCTTTTGGTGCAGCAGGATAAATCGAGACCCCGTGTCACGGTACAAGTTGGTACATAAAAGAGCTCTCAATACTGTGAATGGGTGGGTTGCATAGGTCAATATATGAAGCACTGCACCAGGCAGATGCCGCCACCATATAAGGGAAATAATCTAGGAGTGTAAAAATAGTAACAAAACAAGCAAACTACGGTGTATATGATTGTAGTGGGATCTCTGTTTAATGAAATTTGGTGGCGGCACAAGGACATTATTTCGATTTTCTCGCGATATAATGAAGTTTCATCACATTAATTCTCAGAATTTTACTTGAGAGGGGTCAGTCTGATCCAGTCATCGCACGTTAATTCTCCGAGGCCATGGCTCAGGGATGGTGCGTACCGTAATTCAGTCGGTGGAAAGCTTGACTCGGGGGTCAAGAGGTTAGGGGTTCGAACCCAACAGGGAATTCTACGGTTTCATATCTCTTGGGTGGGACAGTAAGGTCTTGTGTTGCTGTTGACTTTGCACGTTAAAACCACTCACTGTTTTGGGTGGTACTTTACGGTAGTCAAAATTTCTGTTTAATACAACACACTTTTTATCCACCAAAGAAAAAGCAATTACAAATTTACATAGAACACAGTATGTGAATATTCTATTTTTAGTAGAACTAAATATAACTGATCATATAAATGAAATAATCTTGTGCATAAAACAAGAGACAACTTATGGATCTGGCGAGACCTGGGACTTCCTTTTCTCCCACTTGCGATCGATTTGGCTGCAAAATTAAACGTCAGGAAAAACGTCCTATCCTGCTTGGTGAGATAAGCCCACTCCTATTTACATCCTATATATTGCACGAATCACTGACGACCACGCTTTGCAATGTTTCTCCTTTTTGTTAACGTCATATAGGGAGAAATGTATGTTCATTTCAAGTGGAGTGAACCCATAACGGTGAAATCCTATCCTGCGAACACACAACTCTGTTTGTCCATGAATAGACAAGCCGAGCCATTTATAAACAAACTGCGAGCACTTGGAATGAGAAATCCACCATCCCTCTCTGACGATGGTGTTAGATTACATTGATCTTGCTCTTTGGAATTTTCTACTTCAACAAACTGTTACTTCTTAGAGCACAAGCATTTCAGAGACAAGTTTTATTAATTTGATGCACATATTTCGTCATGTTCGTTCGGCTTTTGTTCATTGACGTTGATAGTTTTACGCCACACTAACGGATTTCATTTGGTGGCGGCACCCTACCTGGTGCACTCCCTAATAACTTCACCTACATTTTCTGTGCACAACGCACCACCCGAAGCAGTGAAGCGTGGGCGTGACACAGATTCTCATAATATACATCCTCTAGGACAGGGCAAATAGGAAACCACAAGAGGTGGTAGAGCACTTCCGAAAAATCGGCACGACCACCATGAGAAATCAAAAGACCACCCTGCCCCTCTGTGGTCGTGTATTTAATGTGTATGAATATAATTATCTTGAAACATCATTGCACATTTTGCCAGATCACCTATGTCAATTTTTACAGAATTTCGGTGTATGTGGTTTTGTGTTCCAGTGCACGTACATGGCTGATCTCCCAGGCGATTAGTGCGCGTGGCGGTTTGCTTTCTAGTTTATTCTTATTCAGCCACAAAACGCGGTTGTACTTTCGGGCTATGCTCTGAGTGAGATTCGAAAAATGAGCCATTTTTCACGGTCATGATTGATGTTTTATTTCATATTGAGAATTTATTCATATAGGTACAGTATCTCTCTGAAGCATAGTAACTGACTGATTGATTGATTATTGTTTTGTGCCACTCCACGGTTATTTCAGTTATATGGTGACTGCATCTGCCTGATGCATTGCATAGAAATTTCTACATTTGCAAAGGACCCACACGAAGCAGTGTGCACCTACCGTGACACGCTACCTCTGTTTTACTGTCTCATCCGAAAGACAGAACACCGGTGTGCCAGGGGCGGGAATCGAACTGGTGACCTCTAGGTCATGATCCGAGCACCTCATCCACTAGGCCACAACGGCTTTCTGAAGCATTGTACAGAAGTTTCGACCTAATCGATAAACACGCCCAAGCAGTGAGGGGTCTTTTATGTGACACTTAGAATCGACGTAGCTTAATCTACAAGGTGTTTGTTTCGTGACCGGAAGGTCCTGGTTCCGACTCCCGCCGAAGGCTCGTTGGTGTCATGTCTTTCGAACGAGACCGTAAAACTTAGATCTCGTGTCACAGTAGACGTGGTACATTCGAGATCCCCCACTGCTAAGGATGAGTTTCAATGCATTGCATCGAGCAGATGATGTCATTATAAATGATTGATTGATTGATTGAATATTGTTTTATGTCACTCCACTATTATTTTACGTGTATGGTGACGGCATCTCTCTGATGCATTGCATACAAATTTAGACCTTTGCAACGGACCTACCCGAAGCATTGGGGGATCTTTTACGTACCAAGCCTACCGTGACAAGGGACCTCGGTTTTACTGTCTCATCCGAAAGACAGAACAACGGTGCGCCCAGGGCGGGAGTCGAACTTGGGACCTCTAGGTCAGGAGCCGAGCACCTTATTCACTAGGCCACACCGACTTACGTCAATATCAAAAAGCAATAATCTTGAGGTGATAGTAATTAAGAATCAAATAAGACGTAAACAAAAGCTTTTAACCCTGGCCATGCATATCTTCAAAACCATTAAACATAGTGCTTTTATATTTCACGTGTATATTCCTTGTGACAAGATTTTACCATCAGTATCATCATTTTTGACCTGGCGACCTAGACCCTGACTTTTGACCTACTCTCCAAAACCTTTAACCTTGCCCATAACTCTTCAATTGCTAAGGGTAGAGCTTTCATTTTCACATATGTGTTCGTTTTAGCTAAACTTTTCTGTCTGTACCAAACTTTTGGACCTTGCGACCTTGACCTTGAAGTTTGACCCATTTTTCAAAAACGTTAAGCTCGGCCATTTCTGATGAACCGTTAGAGAAAGGGCTTTGATATTTCATACGAACATCATCTAATTTGCCATAACTTATTAACTTATACTTTGGGCTTGACGTTGAAATAAGAAAAGATTGAAAATACATGCTTTCTGTCTGACATTGTCCCGCCGGCGAGCTATGTTGTCTCCTGACAACTCTTATTCAATATGGTTGTGAGACTGATTCATATGTCTTTATCCTATGTTTAGTAAATGGTGCTATTCACTCTCTAGTTTACGTGAAGGAATCTTGGCGGTCAAGTGAGATAAAACGCTGCGCTTAACCACTCCCCACTTCTACGTTGCCATTCATGTAATATGGGTTCGACTCTGCTCATGAAAAAAGGGGTGGGGGGGGGGCTGAGTTGCCCCAATGCACCTGCATTAGGTCGTTATTGATGTATTCTGGTTACCTCTACCGTTAACACTGATAACCACCAAGTTTAATCACTTTTTTCCAGTTCAACGCTTTAATCTGTTCCAACACCGAGGTACATGTGTCCTCTTACACAACTAGACTAAGGAAAAAGATGTTTTATTGATTGATTGATTATTGTTTTATGTCACTCCACATATATGGCATCTGCCTCATGCATTGCATAGAAATTATTACCTTTGCAACGGACCCTCCCGAAGCATTGAGGGACGTTTTACGTTCCACGCCAACCGTGGCGGGAGACCTTAGGTTTTACTATCTCATCTGAAAGACAGAACATTGGCGGGAATTGAACCCGGAACCTTTCGGTCACGAGTCGAGCACCTCAGCTACTGGGCCACACCGGCTTAAGGAAAGAGAGGTAGCCTTTCTTTATGGATTGTGAAGTGAAATATAAGGATGTAGGTTTGAACTGCACATAAATTCATTATTGTCACAGAACGAAATTAAAACATCTTTTTTCATTGAAGTTTTATTATCAAAAATACAACTCAGAAATGACGAGAGAGCGAGAAAGCACTCCCCATAAAAATGGAAATGAAATGAGTTCGGTTTGTACACAGACAAAATGATAACAAAATTAGACTTCTAGCATTTAACCTCATTTGACCTACTTTTATACACCGCTTATCTTGAAAATATTTACATCTATGTGTAACAATAAATAAAGTTATGTACAATTGTATACATTTATATACAAGAGAGATTCAGGATTTGGCAGTGGCTTTAGTGCGTACGATATTACCCTGTTATCTGCCAAGAGAGGGTAATAAAACCCCGATGGAGGTCTCAGATGACTCCTGGACAGAGGTCAGTCCGTCCACACAAAGTGCAGACCTTCGTGAAAAGAAACGCACACTGTTTCATGTACATAATAGTATAATTAAATTGTAACCAAAGAGTATTTTTTAAAAATACAGTGAGTTTCCCAATTCGTTTTACGATTGTGTCTTGGCACATCATGTCACGTGACCCGTAATTTTAAGACCATTTTTTGGTAAATGTCAGTTCGAATTTCTTCGACTTCACTATCCGAATCTTGCTTGTGATGTTCCGAATTTCTTCTGCTTCATGTAGAATCTCTGAAGAATTCGCATTACGTGCGCATTGTGGTACGGCGATCGCGTCTTTCGGCCCCGCAAGTGCCAAGTCTTTTTTAGCAGTTTGAGGAACGATGGATGGCGAAGAATATGTTTTAAATTATGCCTTCTGGTGGATCTCCGCGACCTGACTGTGCGTTCGGGCATTTGTGACCCGACTGAGCGTCCAAGTCTTACTTGTACGGTCCCGATGCCATTAGCCAAACAATATTTGTAATAAGCTCGCAATAAGTCTTGTACCGCTGGATCTTGGATATTTATTTGGCGCTTCTGTCGGTTAGAAAATGGTCTCTTTGATGCCGACACCCTTTCAATGAGGTTGATCAGCCATTCAGGAGGGTTGGCCGGCATCACAAGCATTTGGTCAGAATATTGTTTCTCGTTTACAGAATTCACTAAAATTGTCACAAAATCAACAGGAACTGGACTTTCTTCAACGTCTGTAGCTGTTCCCATGTGTCCAGTCGGAAGTGATGAAACTAGGTTCATCATTACAACGAAGATGGTTAAGCAGTGAAGATATTTTCCTGTAACACTCATCTTAGTTCTGAAAAAGCAAAATAAAATTATTATAGTACAAAATTGTCATAACGACATGTGGGTCACATGGAAATACCACTAGTATAACGTCTCAGAAACTTTTTTTTTCATTTTCTATTTTCCCTTTCTTTTTCTCTTTCTTCCTCTCTCTCTCTCTCTCTCTCTTTTCTTTTTTTCTTTTTTTTTTTTTTACTTAACCGTTCAATTTCATGTCAATAGAAAGCGAAATCAAATATTTCTTTTTAAGATAACCATCAAATAAGACAAGCATTTATTGCATAAAACAAACGATAACAGAGACATTTTGTCTTTACTTAAAAATGATAAATTCAATTTGCTTACAATAATGAATTAGTACACGTTTACAGAAAAATGTTTTCATAATAAAATAAAGTATTTCTTTAGAAGCAGAACGAAAAATGAATCATAAATGACAGATATCTAATTTTAATGTACTGTTCAATGAACACATTTTTATTTCACATTATACTTTTTATTTTGATTCCTTTATATTTGGAATTGTACAAGTACTCTTTTGAAATAAAATAAATGTATTATAGAATATAGAAAATATTAAATAAACTAACAAAGATGAGAGAATAAAATTTAGATTTTGAATTTTTGAGTTTAAAGGCTCTATTGTATTTTAAAAACTAAGCAACTAACTTATGCCTAAAGTTTTTGATAAAGTAATGAAATGTTTATAATCTTAAGTTTCTTCTTTTTCGCTAGGCTACAAAATTTAAGACTGTGAAAAGTCTTTTCTCTATCTGCACGTATAATTGACTGTGAAATATTTTCTATTTTTATAGGGGTTAATTTATGTATAGTACAATTTTACCAAAAATTCTCTTGTGAAGAAAAAATATATATATAGTATTATATCACGCTGAACTGATCCATCTGTAATTTCTATACCGATTCAAAAGATTCTATAGTCGCATTCAGCCAAATGCTGTTGAAGCATGACAATTTTTTTTACACTTTCTTTTAGATATAAAACTTTACTCGTAATTTATATGATTTGATTTACCCGGCAACAAAGTTATGTAAGTTTAATTTCTTTGTCATTAATGAAATCAAAATCAAAATTGATACTAAAAATTCATTTATATATTCAATAATGAAAGTAATGAAAACAAACCTGATTTCTCTAAATAAATCCGACAACTTTTAAGTTTGAGATCTTCTCATTCATATAATGCATATAAGACACTAGAGTTGTTTTTATAGGACAAAAAATATGTTGATCAAGTGCCTGGGAACGTTTCATCAGTTGACGATTTTAATTGAAATTTTGATTTATAATTTGTGTCGGGAGGAGCCAGGACTTCGCGTTACAAGGGCTTCCTTCCTATTGTAAACGCGGTCTCGCGATGGATGTGATAAAGTCAACAGAATTTGGTGTCTTATATCGCCCTGGCATCCGTCTGCGACGCTTTTATATTATTGACCACAGCTTTTGATGTCAGGAACAAGGTATTCTGGAGTTATTAACGAAACAAATAACAGAGCAAAAACTGTACTGATTTTCTTTGATTTTTTATTCAGTTCTTGAGACGATTGTCAAATTGAAAGGACCTTAGTGCAAAAACAATATGTTATGTCAAATTAATTTTGATTTGTTATTCGATTCTTGACACATGGTTGTTACTGAGAAGAGCTCTCAGTGCAAATATTATGGTGTATGCTAATTGATTTCATTTCTTATTCAGCTTTTGTTGAAGTTTTTAGTCATATAGAAAATATTTTGATGCTAAACAATAAGCTGTTTTGTATATTTGATTTACAATTCTTTATTAAAATCTCGATCGCTGTGTCTTGAAATAAATACAGTGTTAACTACGTTTGTTCACTGTCCAATTCTTAAGTTGATGTTTTTGCTTTTTGTTTAATTTTGTTTGCGTAGTTCTATTTCAGTAACAAAAGACAGCAATCCACTAATAAGAAAATTGTGTTATTTACGGAAGTGAATTAATGGTACATAATTTTTTTTTATTGAATGAATAGTAGGGCGTGTTCATCCGACATGCCACGAGAACACATAATGATTTAAATACGTATTTATGTGCAATTATTATTATTATTTATTTATTTTTTTTTTTTGTTGTAAACATTCGAAATTTAATAAAAATGATTCATTTCGTCTTAAGTGTAGATTTCTTTCTTACTTACATCATAGTAAATTGAGCAAGTTAAAATATCGGTGTCGCGTTAACTTGATCTCTTTTTTTCTCATAAATCTCAGTATTTTATGCCTCATGTGATAAAAGCTATTTAATAATGATATTTGTCAGTTAAAAACTTTCTTGCAAATTTTGCGACAAATCAAAACTCGAAATCATCAGCTTTATATACAAGAACAATACAATTATTTATTTCAAGAAATATATAATGGTTATTTCCTTTCAGGAAAACAAAATTATACAGTCCTCTTCTACAAAATACCCTTTCTTAAAGACAGTAAATAAAATAATAGACAGATCAACATATCTAATGCCATATTACTTATTTATATATAAGCTAAAATCAACAGTTTTCAATCTGCCCACTGTCCAACTCACCCGTTTTATATTAGTACTGTCGTCCTCTACTTGTGCACAAAACTTTTTACATAATGTTTTTCCGCTCACTAACTTCATTTTTATTCATTTATGCATTTGTTTATTTATCTGTTTCTAAATTAATTAATTATTCATTTTTCTATTTGTTTTTAAGCTTTAATATATAATACATTTATTTTATTATTTTCTAACGAACGTACATATTATTTTAAAACATGTAAAATTATGTATCACCTACCTTATTAATTGCTTGTCGAATTGAGAAGTAATATAACACACAAAAGATACTGTCAGTCTCTGTGCACGCTAAGCTGAATATGGTAAATTCTAAAATGTCAAGCTGTGGTCAGCCTTTTACAACCAAGGATGGCCACTTACGAATGCGCAAGGTGAGAAATAACAGAAGCACGACTTGTCTGGTCCGAGGACAGTCACAATAATGATGATGCCCCACACAGAGTGATGATTTTAAACTTACTATTGACCGGGGGTAGGGTAAACAAAAATGCAGGTAGCAGACATACCTTAGTTATCTACTCTTAAAGATAATTCTCGCCGGGGGAAGATTCCGCGAGATAACACGAGATACTCTTGGGTCAGGGAGGTTTTCCTTGTAATGAAGCCAGGAAGGAGAAGTCTGTCAAATCAAGTCTTAACAAAAATTTTACCTCATTTGGTTAATTGCTTTTTCTTACACCAAAATTAATCTTTATTTCATATCACCATGGCGATTTGTTTAATTTATAAGTCACGTGGTCTGGTTGTCAATCAAACACGAATCTATCTGTCTGGTATGTAATTATCAAGTGGGGTGATAATTCCAAAGATAATTTACAATTTACACTGATTAGAAGTAGATTTCACTTTCTGTCCTACGTCAGTAAATGACCATTCGTCCTCGAGCATTGTTTTCCTCTGTGCCAAGGTCTTACCTTTATTTGTATTTATATCTCCATAAATTATTATTTTGTTTCAACCCCCCTCCCAACCTTATGTGTTTTATCCGTGTGTTGCAATAATAGTTTCTTTAAGTCAAAAACATGCGTAAAGCCAGAAACCTGTATATTTAGAATATTAAATTTATTTTCTAAATTGAAATATTTTTTACGAAAACAGAACTTTCATGTACTAAATGAAATTACAGCGTTTCAAATATAAATATCGTTCATGAAGATAACTAAAGTATCGCAGCGCTGCAATCCGGCAAAGGGGCAGGCTTGTTGAAGTGGTAAAAGCGATTGGCTTACGGTGCCTACGATCCGGGTTCGATTCTCGGATTGCGCCACTATGTTTATGAGGTCGGTTACCTTCTGATTCCATGTCGCGATATAACTGAAAAAAAAAATGTTGAATGCGACATAAACCACCAATCAACCAATCACGCAGTACGACAATTAAGGGACAGTACTCCTTCCTTGTGTATTGTTTACTCTTGCAAATGACAGAAAATATCTTTCGGTGAAGCGTACATTGTGTCGCACTTTAACCGAAATTCGGACGACTAAATTACCTGTCATAAATTCATAAAGACCTAAAAATAAACTAGGCTTAAGAATACACCGTTGTGAAGAGTTTTAAATTGCAAAGCACTTAATTAAAATCAGTTTGTGGAATTCTAAATGGGTGGCATCTACCAAATAGGTCCACTAAACAGTATACGAGAGTAATCATACAATGTGTTTGTTGCACTTTAAGCTGCTTTTACTTTTTGTCATTCTGTATTTAACGACTTTTCATACTTCCCCTTTTTTGTAAATAATGGTAGCATAGGCTATGCAAGTTTCACATTAAGGCTTATGTAATATAGACACGAATAAAGAAGTATTATTATTTAAGATTTGATTAAATTACGCACAGAAAAGGAGAAAACTAGACACTATGGAACTATGAATGGAGCTATAAGTTTAAATCCAATTTCCCCTAAACCCCCTCCCTTTATTTTCTTTCCTTTATTTTGTTGTTTGTTTGTTTTTGGATTTTTTTTTCTTGGGGAGGGGGGTATTTGGGAGAAAGGGGGGGGGGGTGTTAAAATGCTTATAAAAGGGGAAAATTATCGTTCAAATTTGTTGTGATATTGCATACTGAAAATTAGTGAATGATATTTTTCACATATTAAATTTATTCCGGTCTACTCAAGGCCATTTTGCCCGTGACCTTGATGTACTATGTCAGTTACACGGTTCTGTCCGTCTGTCTTCTTTGTACAATGAAAGAATATGTCGTTATAGAAAATTTTAAATGAAGTTCTAACTTTTGAAACATGAAATGTACTAGCTTCAACATTTTACTAAGATAAATATTCACACTGGTAATGTGCTATCTCCAGAGCTTTATAAAAATGTTATTTACAAACACAAGAACTCGATGTAGAAAAATCAGCCCAAATATTTTATGGCATAATGCATTTAATTTCTAAAAAGGGCAGAGGGGTAAACTGTCCATGTCGGTCTTTATGTACCACTAAACAAATGATCTTCATTTGATTCAATGACCTTTTCTTTGCAACTTTATTTTTAGATGCGAAAAGAATTGAAACTCCTTCGTTTGTTACATTCTTTACGTCACACCACGGTTACATAATTTATAAAGTAAGGACATGGATCCGCCAGGAGTAATAAGGGATCTTTTACATGCTGACGTCATCTGTGAAACATCACGTTATATGGTCACACTGTAGTCAGGACACCGGCGAACCGTCGGTTGGGCGGTTCGAACCAGGAACTGTCGGTCATATGCATAGCATGTTAGGTACCGACTGCATGAGACGCGACAGCTCTCCATTACAATTTATTTCACACAATAAAGAAGTAATAAATTTATAATATAGAAAATAGATGTATATAAATAAATAAATAAATGAATTAATTAATTAATCAAAGAAAGTAAGAAAGAAAGAAAGAATGAATGAATGAATGAATGAATGAATAAATACTGCCATGGATATTTGCAAATCGCTTAAGTTGATACGTAGGATGGGAAATCTTCAACTTAATAGGTTGTATTCGTAAATGAATTTCCCATGTCACACGTTGTAATTTCGTTCGTTTAATTTTCAGAGAATTGTTTTTAACACTCAGCATTTTGCAGAAGAAGAAACATATATCTGATTTCAAGATTAATATTTAAGATTGCAATATATTCCTTCTTACGTCATTACAAAGGATCGTACGATTAATAAAAGTCAAAGATCAATAATTGGATAAGCTGCGGTCATTTCAACATCACGTGGTATTCACTTCATCCTCTCGGATTTTGACCTTATTTACTGACCATCGAAGGACACACAAGAAGAAAAACAAGAATCAAATCCCCCATGGATTATCACAAGGCCACGACACCCCGCGAACAACGGATTACCTGCAGCCCATAGAAGGCCGACCTTGGATAGTGTTTAACTTCACTTACCTTGCCAGCCGAATGTGTAAATAAAAATCAAAAAGCTGAGACGATGTCATGTAAACAGCTGTCTCAAACCACGCTCAGCATCTTGGGTGACATGGGGGTCTACAAGATGGCTACCAGAATATATAGATAAGCATGTCATTCTCCCACGCTATAGACAGCGAGGTTACACCGCCGTGCCAAGTGCAATATCGTATGCATTATTCTTGACAGATGCAATGAGTCGTATGATATTTCTTTTCGGTTTTAACTTTAAGAAAATGTGGCGGCGCCACCTTGTGTGTTGGATATGGACATTTTGAAAGATGAATTTGTTATAGTCATACATAAAGAAGTAAAGGATTGTAGAATGCTCGCCCATCTTCTTTTTGAACACGCCAGTGCGACTGTACTTATTTTAATTTATCCTTTTCACCCAACATATGAAGTTGTATACACTACATACTATTTAAATCATAAACTATAATATATTATATCATACTATATTACAATATATTATATCATACTATACCAAAATATCTTATATCTTACTGTACTACAATATATTATATCATACTATACCACAATGTATTATATCATACTATACTATACTACAATATATTATATCATACTATACCACAATGTATTATATCATACTATACTACAATATATTATATCATACTATACCACAATATATTATGTACTGTACTGCAATATATTATATCATACTATATAACAATATACTATATCATACAATATATTATATCATACTATACTACAATATATTATATCATACTATACTAGACATCGTAGCGCTGTTATTACAATAATTTCAACACTATGTCGTACAAGTTTTATAAACTACATATATTAATATGTTTACAACTTTATTGATGGATTTAAAGGCAGGGAACCTCTTATTCATCGTTTGTACTAAAACAATACACTTGTTTAAAAATCATTTCTTGGGTCTTTATCGGGAAAGCGAACTACATACTTACTATACTCATCTATATCTCGTTGTCTATATAGTAATCAAATTGAAACCAAACTATGACCTATCCTTAGTTAAGAAATTGAAGTAGATGTATATTGATTTATCAAGATAATAGCCTCTAAAATTGAAAATATGAGAAAGGTACAGGCTTCATCAAACATGAAAACATCTAGGCGGGGCATATGTTTTACAAACATTCTCTAGTTAGGATGATTTACAAATCAAGTTTGAGTTTGGACAGGCTCGACTTATATTTTACGGGGTCATGCCTCTTATCAATGCACAATATTCTTTTTTTTTTCGGGTTTGAGCCATTTTTGGCTCAAAATTTGTTGGGTCCGGTAGGGAATACACCGTATTATTCAGTCTGTACACCATCGCCATTGTTTTTTTTTTTTTTTTTTTTTTTTTGATACTTGCCTACGGAAATGGACAAGTTGTTAAGATTGTGTATTGTGTACGTTTTTGTGCTTTTTTTCTAAAACCCTTGATTCGCTACTTATACATAACTTCAATGTTCAATGTACACTTCAATCAAGGACTTATATGTGTAAGTCCTTGCTTCAATAAATACTAGACTTTGAGATCGGCGTCAACAGCTTTACGGAAGTCTTTGACACATCCCGTCAATTGCAATCACGTGATACAGGAAATATCGTCAGTATACCGGAAGCTTCGTGAGTTATCGTCGGCAAAATGAATGTAGCAGGTTATTTGTATATTTTACAACAACATACAATACATAAAGAATTGAACAAATGCTTAACATGTTATCATCATGCAGCTTTTCTAATCTGAAATTATTTATTCGGAAGTTTGTAAGCTTAGAACATATAAGCTCAATTTTTATTTTTTTTTTTTACAATAATTCCGCCAACGTTTTAGGTCATTTTTTGATTAAGTAATAATCATAATTACAAAAGGATATGAATAGTATTTATTCACTTTTAAAAACAGTTAAATGCCCCTTATTGAAAAAAGAAAAATCTCATAAGCGTCAACCTTAGAATTAACAATTAATTGAAGAGAGAGAGAGAGAGAGCTTAGGCTAAAGGCAAGAACTCACTGCAACCCCTCTCCATCCAGAGTGCGTTCCTGAGTCGTGATATGTGGGAAAGTTTGGCAGTGTCTAAGACCGAAAGTGATTGATTTATTATAGTTTTACGTCACACCACGATTATTTTACGAATATGATGACAGCATCTGCCTGATGCATTGCATAGAAACTTATACCTTTGCAACGGACACACCCGAAGCAGTGAAGAATTATTTACGTGCCACGCCTACCGTCTCTGTCACAAGCCGAGCACCTCGTCCCCCGAGTCACACCAGCTTCTGCGGGCGATGACCATTACCATATTGATATTACATGTATAATTTTATAGTATGATTTAGTATAGAATAATATAGTATAGTATAGAATAATACAATATAGCATAGTGTAGTAGTTTGGTACATTTAATTATATTAAATCATGCTATAGTAGAGTTCAATAAAGTATAGTATTGGAACCGGTTAGCTCAATCGCCTAGGCGCTTACTTCCTTACCGAGAAGGTTTTTTTTCGGACGAGACAGTAAAAATGGAAGTTCATTGTCACGGTAGGTATGACACGTAAAAGATCCCTCACTGCTTCGGGAGAGTCCGATGCATTGGTATAAATTTCAGTGTATTGCATCAAGCTTATACTGTTACCACATCAGTGCAATAATCTTAGTGTGTCGTAGAAAAACTATCAAGCAAAAAAACCATTGTCTAGTGGAGTAAAAAAGAATATAATAGTATAGTATTGTAAAGAATTCATTATCATAGTATAGTATGGTACAGAATAAAATTATAGTTTAGTATCGCATAGTGGTATGGTGCAGTGTAGTATATGGTGATATGATGTTGTAAGAGAATAGTATAATATAGTAGAGTAATATGGTATAAAATAATAGTGGTGTATAAAACAGTATAGTATGGATATATAAAATATTATATTATGATATAATATAGTATATAAATAATAGTATTATAAACTAGTCACTGTAAAATTTAGCTTAGTGTTTACGCTTAAAGTTCACGATACATCATTAGTAGTATTTGTTAGTTTGTACCACTGTCCTAGCTAAAGGACACGTGATCGAGTTCACGTGATTAATCTACTGGGGGCATATTAATTCAGAGTTGTTTGCAGATAGATCACCGTTTAAGATATTTACTGTCACAAGGAATCTCCGAGGTCATCTTATTAAAAATATCAGAGGATAAATGTCACTGAAGGTTAAACACAAACACCGGCGGTCCGAGCAATTTCGGAACAGATGGTATACGATCCACGTAAACATGTTCGTAATTCAACTGATGCTCGTCAGTGACCGGAAGCAATGAAATCGAAATCTATGTCTAGGAAAATATTATTCGTTTATTGTGGTTTTGCGTCTCTTTCAGTAATATTTCAGTTATATAGCGACACGAAAACTGGAGCTTACCAACTTCTTCAACATGGGGGAGCTACCTGGGTATCGAATCAGGGTCGCCAGAACTGCAAACCAAGCTCTCTGTCAAGGCTTTGTCACGGACGTAAGACAGCTCACAGCTCAATAACATGGGTGCTCGGCAGTTAGCAAGCATAAAAAAACGCAAGGATACACTCAATGATAGGGGACCTCCTCCTTTTTTTGTACAGATTTAACAAGAAAACATTATTTTGGACCTATTTTTTGATAGGAGTACCCTTTTTTCGGACAAGAAGTCACAACCAAAAGATGGAGCACCTTTCCCAGTCAGAAAATTAGCATAGAATTTCCCATTTAAAAAGTTACTGGTTCTCCCGAGTTAATAGAACTACTGAATAAAAAATTCTGGAATGAGCGGTTGACAATGTTTTCGCTATTCACACCTCATTCCAACTGTCTTGTATATAAACTGATTTTATGTACCATACTTCATACATGTAGGTTAAAGGAATCCCTGATTAAAAATGTAGATTTCTGGTTAATTACATATGGTTGATCAACACAAATTTAGAAGTTGATACATGTAAAAGAATCGGATGTACATATTTCTCTGAACTCCTCCTCATTCAGAAAAGAACAGCAAACATATATAAATTTGATATCAAAGTATGTGTATAAAACACCGTTCGATACGCCCTGATATGGGATGGCATTTCCTGATTTCGTACTAAATATTGGTATGACGCTCATACAAAACACTCGTGTTTTATATTTATATATACCTCTTATGTAGTGACAAGTTTAGCTAATTGACGAGGAAAAGAAAGGGGGGGGGGGTGTCCCCGCAGGTCCCCATCCAATTTATTATAATACGTAAAAAATTTGTCTATTTTGTACATTGCGTCCATGTAACTCCTCCCCTTTCCCTAAAATCTTGGACCCGGCTGCTGCATTTATATTGTGATATATGTTCATGAATGGATCTACCGGTCCCAACTAATCTATAACGGCAACTTTTGATTTTGAAGCTTGGTACCAGTTTCAGCTTGATTTCTGTAAGCGTGGCCAAGAAAAGTGCGGAAAACTGAATTTGAACAAAGGGCAATAACTCTGGAAAAAGTAATTCGATCTTGATCTGTAACTCCTCATGCGGAACTTTGTTACCAAATTTCAGATTGGTATCTGTAAGCATGGCAAAGTAAAGTGTGGAAAACCAGCGTGACAGACAGACAGACAGAGTGTAAACCTATAGTACCCTCCAGTTTCACTGGTTGGGGACTATACTAAATCAGTAAATCATGTTCCGATAAAAACCCAAACCTTTGGTTTTCTTTAGATAAAAGGTCATACAGCTACGAAACATTTGCAACATGAAAGTTTGTGGAAATTATGTTCATTTCCACGACAATTTCTACTTTGATTTTTATTTATGTCCTTATTTATTTATCATTTGTTTATCTATTTATTTATTTAGTCATCTATTCATTGTTATTTCACCAATATGTATTCTTATTCATTTAATCTGACATTTTTTAAATAAAAAATTATCGTTTATGAAAAATAAACTACATGAATCTGGATATTAAGATGTATTAATGTATAATAAATAAATACATATTTGAATAAACAGATAAATAGATTAACAAATTAATATATAAAATATGAAAAAAAGTTATGCTAAACAAACAACTAATTTAATAAACAAACAAATACTTTAAAAATAAAACCATCAATACATGATAAAAATGATAAAGATGAATAAATAATACAATGAGAATTAATAAAGAAAGAAAGATAGATAGAAGAAAGGGGAGAAAGAAAAAAAAAGAAAAAAGTGAAAGAGAAATGAAAGAAGAAAGAAAAAAACCCCCGAAAGATAGAAAGATAGAAATTAATTCCGTAACTAACACAAAAACACTTAACGTCAAGAATATCTGCTTCACAGAACATTTAATCTCTAAGTCTCCCTAAGCAGTCTTCTAGATATTGATAGAAATGCATATATTGAAGTTTAGGGGAATTTCCGATGTCACATTTACAAAGGTTTGTGGTTTGTCCAGTCTTGTTTATCGAGCATGGTTAATTCAATATTTACACTGCATCGTAAGCGTATTTTATCAACCGGAAGTAAAAAGGCATTCCAAGTGTTCCAAGTATGTTGTACATTACGTAAGCGTAGAGCATGCGCGTCGAGTAAGTACCGATAGGATGGGTTACCCAGAATGTCTAATTCCTAGGGCTATGTTGTTAATTTCTGTATCTATACATATGTATGTTGTCCAATGTTGTTCGTAGTTTACATGAGGTTTTTTATGCATGGAAACATGCAATGATCACCTTACCTAATAACATTGAGTGATTTTTTACGACACTTCAGGACAGGACACCGGTTATAGCCCTTGGATATGGTTCAAGCGGGTGTGGTTCAGTGGATGACGTGGTCGGTTATAAACGAAAGGTCTCGGGTTCGACGCCGCTGTGGGCACATAGGCATGGCACGTAAAGGATCTCTCACTGCTTAGGGAGGTCCGTTGCATAGATTTAAATCTCTATGCAATGCATCAGGCAGATGCCGTCACCATATACTTGAATTAATTGTGGAGTGACGTAAAACAATAATCAATAAATCAATTAATGGATATGGTCCAGGGGGAAATGTTAATACTATGTTATCCCGAACTTTAGTTTTTAGTATTTCTTATCTAACAGATATGTACTGTGAATGGAGTTTTATTGTTTTTATTTTCAAGCATTAATGATTATTATGTAATCGAACGTTTTGTGACGTTAAAGATTTTGGCCACCTTATGCTATCATGTGTTACTGTACATGAAAAATTGCTGAGACAGACGATATACACCAATCAACCAACTAACCATTTCATTTAATTTGATTAACTTTTGAAATTTTCGGATCTCTCACTAATCTTTAAAATGGGCATTGCGTTTTGATTTTAACCATTAGGTATATTCAGAACCTCGTTTGTCTTATCATGTTACCTTTCCGCATATATAATTATTTCCCAAACCAACCAATTTTACTGCTCTACCAATAGGAAACAAATTTATTACCGACAATTTGATAACAAACCTCGTTCAATTTATCTTTTCTCTATTCCAGGTGAACTCTTTCGATTTGATTGGTTGGTTGTTGCACGTGTCTTCGTTTTATCTGATTTCTGACCTGTTTGCGCGTGTGCGATAACTTCCGTTTACATCCTCCGCGCGCGGTGTCACTTCAGCGTCGAGGGGGTCTCGGTTTCCCCGCTATCGGCTCACTTATCAAAAGAACCACTTCACATCCACTTCTCACGAGAGTTGGCACCGCATCTATAAATAGTAACTGTCTACAACTTCCGTTATCTGACGAACTTGTTATTGTCGATGGATATATTTGGAATCTTGTTTACGAGAAGATGTAATATGAAAGGGTTTTGACACGAATATGAAACCAAGAACTTCCGTTTTTCATACGCAAGTTTGTAATAATTAGGAAATGATCAAATTCTTAAATAGGTTTAAGTTTAATTGCACTTAATCTTGGCATTACTTTTTTGTACCAGTTTATTAACTGAAAAGTTCACCGCTCCTAACCTTGCCACTGCCTCTCATCTGTGAACTCTACAATTCGTGACTCGGTTCCAGCTTTACAAGAGGGACAGTCGTATTGATATTAAATTCAGGGTTTCATCTCGTCTGAGAAATCACTTTATTAGGGAGGGTTTTAGTTTTATGTAATTCAGCGAGTTATCATCGATATCGCCGCGGATATAAGTCTTCTTGAATAAAATGTTCCAAACTTTTAAAGTAAAAATAACTTTTCATCTCACTTCCTACAAAATTGCACGACCATTACAGATAACACAGTACTCGGTTTACAAGGGAACTTTCTCTTGTTGAAACACCAAAGAAGGGGAAGTGTCCACATACAAATGACTAACTCGCGAAAATTAAATCATGTGAACAAATGCGGAATCAGATCAGATCAGAAAGTTCGTGAATAGTAAATGCTTTACAGTATCTGTCAAGGCGCTATATCACAATAAAAGCATTGTTTTGAACAGAAAAAAAAATCGTAATGGAAGCCTCGATTGACAAATTGGTAGGTCTGAAACTACGGTTGGGATAGAAATACCTGTGGTCAAATCTGGGTTCGATCTCCGGTTGGAAATATTGGGAAGGTCTGACAGTGTATCTTTCAAATGTTGCCTCGGACAGTATTGTCGCATTTCATTGGTTAAAATCGGGTCTCGTTGTGACACCCTGTGAGAAGATAGGATGAGGTGTGAGTAGAGGAGGCAAGATAAATGCTCTCTGTCCATTCCAACATCGCTTGATATGACGGCAGGTATTATTTGAAAGCGTCTCGGGGACTCATTTTGTTGACTTTTATGGCACGATGTGGGAGCACGACTCGAGAAGAAATTGGAAAAAAAGGAATAAGATTCACACAGAAAAACGTTAAAATTTAATAATCAATCGGCAAAGTTGTTCCTTGTATATTTGTTTGTTGAATATACATACCAAATATGAAGCCACTATGTCTAACAATTTATAGACAGTTTTTAGATTACACACTCTTAAAACAGGACAAAATTTCTCATATATATCATAAGTTGGTATAAAAAGGTCCTCTATGCGATAAATTCATTATATGGGACCATAGAAGGTCAATAAATGTCATAAGATGTTCGGACTTCGGCCTCGCACTTTATAGATTTTACTGACCCTTTATGGTTTCACAGTAGGTCATAGTAAACCAAACAGTATAATTAATATTGATCCTCTTTACTAAGTCCGGCTAACTACATCCTTAATTACTGAACGCCACAATACAGGTGAAATAACCTTAATGGTGAATAAAAATCCCTTTTCAGAAAGTTTCTCTGTATTCTGTCAAACGCGATGCCTAAAACAGCATAAAATCCTTTATTCAATGTAATCTGAACAAGCATGTACAATCTATACAATAGTTTGTTAATCAAGTGTATTCAAGTGTCAGCGGTAATACACCAGTGGTAATATAAGCAAAACAGTATCTCGTTGAAATGTCCCGCTTGGTTTACGACGATCAAGGTTCGATTTCCGAATTGCGCCACTATGTTTAAGAGTTTGGTTCTAAATCTCTTGCTTCACTGAAAAATTGTTTAATGCAACGTAACACACCAATCAACTAACAGACCTGTCACCTGTCTATGGTTCTTTGCAATAAAGAATCTGACATCGAAATCCTACACATGTAATTTTGCAAAATTTTCTAACATAATAAAATTTATGAGGATACAATACGACAAATTATTTCAATCTTACGTAACTCAGTCATAATTCAGCGCCATTTCAGGATTAACTGCAGTTTGGTTGACCTCCAGGCTGACAGGTGTCTACTACGCAACAAATGGAGAACATCTCGAAATAGTACGGCGTTATACAGGGGTCGTTACGTGTCACGTCTGTTTCGGGACACTTACAGATATACGAATTCCCTTGAGGTATACACACAGACGGAGCGTTACAGACGGACGCGTCCGTACAAGGACCGTATGCCGTGGAAACGGGCAGACCACTCCCACCAGAACTACTTGTTGACGAAGTATTTCCAGCAACTGTCGTATTATTTACGGAAGAACCAGTAACGGTTGTGTAACTTCCGGTTGATTGAGTGGAACTTTGTGATTTCATCGATGTTGAAAGTTTGCTAGATATAACTGATGTTTGTGTTGTCGAGGAAATTACTTTTGACGTTAAACTGGACATTTTGCTTGTCACATTAGTATTTACAAGTGAAGTGCTCGGGTTTAAACTCGAAACGGAAGCTTTAGTGATCGATGATGTTTTTGTGAGAGTTGTCTTAGATGGCACCGGAAGTGTCGTAATCAAGGCAGGGTCAACTCTACTATTACACATATCACCATAGAAACCAGGATCACACATGCATTTATAGTCGGTTTTACCATTTGGAACACATTTTCCTCGAGCACAGGGATTCGTGTCGCATGGCAAAATTTCTATAGTGCAGTTCCGGCCGGTAAAAGGCATTGGGCATGCGCATGTATGGTCGATGACGTTGCTGACACAAGTACCGTTGTTTGCGCAGGGATTTGGAGAACAATGATCGAGTATGTCGCAATTCTTTCCGGAATATCCCGCAGCACACACGCATGCGTAGTCTTTGAAAAGTTCCACGCACTTTCCTTCAAAAGAATGTTTGTACTAAAGACAAATGTTACAAAAATGTTACAAAAATCTTCACACATATGGTCTTTACTTCATGTTTATCAACATTATAATTACATTATACCGGATTGTAAAGATAATGCAATTTAACACTCTTCAGTTTGAACAAACAAGCAAGCAAGCAAACAAACAAACAAACAAACAACAACAACAACAACAACAATAATAATAATAATAATAATAATAAAACCCAAACAAACAATAATAATAAAATGATAATAATAAATAATTAAATAATACATTGATAAATAAATAATATATAAATAAATAAGTGAAAAAATAAATAAATATAAATAAATAAAGAAAGAGAGATAAAAGATACAAAAAGAAAGTAAGAAAGAAAAAGACTATCTGGGATTTTTTTTTTCATTTGAAACATTTGAAAGAATAAAATAGTAGGACTCGATCTTACCTCCATTTTTGCACGGTTGATATTTACAGGGATGAATATCTGGAGTACAGCCACGGCATTTTACTGAAAAAAGATTACAGAAAATGTACCCTTTGCCTAAAGGAAGGTAACTCTTGAAATTGACTGATTGATGCTATGTCACTATAGCGGTTTCAACATGGTAGGAAATCAATGATGTATAGAATGGAACGAGACAAGGTGCCCAGGAGTAAGTTTCTCCTATTCTGCTAGTTGCGTCAGCCATGTATTCTAAATTTATACATTCGACACAAAATATTTCAACTTTTAGCACAGGATTTGAATACGGGCATATACTCAGTCTGTATAGAAGTATAGAAGGGGTCCTATCCACAACACCAGAACAGGGAAGGAATAATATTGACTCCAGCTCCCTGCATATATATATATATATTTTTTTTTTTCTACGAAATATCACTTTTTGAACGGTATAAATATTATAATGAAAACCGGAATAGTTTACAAAACGATAACGGCAACATTTGACCAAAGAAGGACAACTCGTGAAACAGAAATGACAACTGCGACAAGAATACGTCAGATTATTAGATTTAAATTCATATCCAGCCTAAAAAGTAGAAACTAAACACGTAAAAATAAGAAGAGGGAAACGATGGGCAGAGGGGGTCAAGGGGTTGGGGTAGAATGCAATTTAGCTCTTCATTTCCCTCACTCTGGCTTGTTTCACAAACTACAATACATGTATTTGTTTTAATAGGTAAGCATCAACGGTCGAATGTCCTACGGTGCTGGGCTGGAGGTCACTACTAGAGAGAAAGAGAGAGAGTATTATTATTATTATGTCTTTTCTGTGTCCATCCAGAGCGGAAGATTAATTCTGATGGACCGTTACTTAAATGTCGACGAACGAGTTGTATGTGGGCTGGGCTGCCTCCTCCCATTCTATGTTTGTTAACCCTGATTTCTGAACTGATAATTCTTACTGTATTTTTGTAGCTGGGATGCAAATTAAAGTTTTTAAGGCACATTTAAAATGTAACGCAAATACTGACTGGCAAGATCGTCCATCTTGGCTGAGAGATTCATCATCATGTTCGATAACTCTGTAAACTTTCGGTCGAAGTCTTGCGTGATATTTTCCATTTTCGCTTGTAAATCATTACCTGTGGAAGTTCCAGAGATCTGTTGAAAAATATATATAATCATGCATGTATGGTACATGATACTCAACATGAAATTAGCGCATAATTATAGTAAAGTAACTGTGCATGATATTTGAAAGAACTCAAGAGATAAGATGGGTGCTAAGAGTCTAAAACAAGTCATTCATTACTTTCAAAGCGAAATCAAAAGAAATACTTGTACATTTTTTGTCTGTTATTGTTTAAAACCACAAGAGAGTTCTTTCGTTCATATGGTGAATACGAATGGGTTGCGATGGAAACAACCGTAGTATTTAGGAACACCCCTCCGCCTTTCCCCCTAACTTGAACCCTACAGGTACGACATCAAGCATATCCTGGCAGACCTTTCCATGCCATAACCAAGATACAAACCCAACCTCGATTGAGATCAAAAGCTGCAATTATAATCTGCACCAAATACCATCTTTCTCCCATATATTTATGCAAAGATTATGAAAACTAATCGTCAATTGGTCGTATTTCCAAGAATAATATCTTCGCCAGCTCAGACAAACACCGCTAAGAAACCTAGATGATTGTTAATTGTTGCTCTACTTACGATGTGTATGTAACATAAATTTACCGATTTTGTGATGTTCGTCTGTAGATCTGCTATGTCCGCCCGAGTTGCGTCTATACTTTTGGTTTGTTCTTGTACTCGGTGCCATAGTTTGGAGATCTCGACCTCGTTATTTGCCACTTTGGCGTCGTCTGCTGTCAACACTTCAACCTCTTGGCGTAATTTACAGAACTCGCTCTCAAAAGCTACATTGTGATATTGGAAAGAAAAGTGTCTTAAAACAAATTTTAGCAGCAAATGATTCAAAGATACAATTTAGACGTGTGTGAGCATTTATTCTAATCAGAAGGCACGCAAGATGTTACCACGTATACTAAAGCCTGTGTTAAAAATCAACCATCCCTCACCTTTGTCGACGATGTACGATTGAGGGAAAGTACATCTGTTTTCTGTAGGTTTGGGCTTTTTGTGAACAATAGTTTTCTACCACTAAACAAAGACGGCCACCATATTGATGAATGAACTGGTTGGATGTCATGCTTAACAGCAAGTAAACCTGTGTTAGGACCTCGAAATATCCTTTTCTTTTTTGATTGAAATATAATAGCAGCCTTTGTTGTCATTATTAAACGGTACCCGGTTCTACCACCAAGATTCAAAACATACATTACTCTTCCTGTCCACTTGTTCTCTACAAGATTTGAACCCAGATCTTCACAGAGGCACAAGGTCGGAAGCCATGGTGAGATTCAGTGACCGATTTTAGTGTTTTATTCAAATAAATCACTAGATGCCCTAACAAATATACATGTATAGTGCATGTAAATAATAACAATGCAAATGCACAGAAAATAAAAGGCAGCTATGGCGTTCCATACATATGACTTTAAGAAATGTACACGGTTACTCACAGTCTGCTCGTAGATGGCATGTTTGTGACCACGCCCCCTGGTGGTCTAGCCCCCACAGCACACACAATATGACGATAGTCCTAGAGGTTAACGCCATCATTGTATTTATTGTTCAACTCTAGATATTCCTTATCAGTCAGTTATTACCATGGGACTGGCCGATCTTGATATCAATCCAAAAATTGGGTCAGGTCAACGGGAACGGTCTTTGATGTACCATATACTAATAAACATTGCCATCATTAACGTTAATAGCTATAGGGATACATAGTTTTGCCACAATATCTGATTAATTATTACTTACTTGTTGTATTCTGATTATAATTGGCTCTTAGCTGATGTGACCGCTCAGCAGGGGATGCTTACTCCACCATTGAACCTGTTCCTACCCCCAAGGATCTATATCAGTCTATAGCTCCTGTTTTGTACTGTGCACATCGCTTTCAATACTTTTCGCATAATAACGTGTTTTATTTCTTCATTATCATTATCTAAATTCAGAATTGTATCACTATGGCAGTTACTTAACTTGTTGAGGAAACCGGAGAAAACTGACATGACCACCCGGAATGTAAAACTACTTACCTAAATTTGTTTTGTCTACTTCTTTCGTCGCAAATTCCGCGTGCTTATCCTCCAATGTTTATATCAATTTTCGATCGATTATATATTGTTCAAATTCTTCATCGAATGCGATGTATAGCTCATTTGTTAAAACATCTTAATAATGGACGCTTCGTCGACCCAATGTTATTTTGTCGTGATGTGCAAAATATTGCAACTACATGCGATTTATCATTCTATACTTTACTGATACCCTTACGTTTGTACAACCCCATTTCATCTCATATATAAAAGTAGCAGATTTTGATAAATTAGTATAGTCAATTATTAGTATAACACGTAAGTGTCTTATCATGTATTAGATTGAGCTGTTTTGGCTAGCCAAGCGGGAGACGCTTACTCCTACATTTACTTACACTCCTGATATACAGTCCGTAAATGCCCGCTGTGGTATGCTGCCGTGCCATTGTGCCATAGAATCACTTTATTTCGTATTGTTCATATACATGTATGTCTTTCAATGTATATAGTTTTAGCATAGTCAAGAGATAGCGTATTATGATCAGTGCTAAAGTCTGATTCTCGCCCCAACATTTGCATGTACATGCGCTGTAGCAAAATTGTGACGCTTCTGTTAATCGAACTAATATGATACAACAGAAAGGAATATAAATATCCATTCCGTATTTATTACATGCACAGTAAACAAATAACAGTGTACATTGTACTTTGATCTCGCCACTTGTTTATTCGTTCTGCCAGAGGTGCTGGAAGCGGACGTGACTCGTCGATGCATTTTTGTTGGACATCGTAACGTCACTGCCGGTGATTTCCCCTAGAAAAGGTAAGAAAAGTACGTCTTACATGCTTGGTTAAATCTTCGGTCACACTGTACCGACATAGGTTTACGACTTTAGAATCGGGAGGGGGTGTCGTTGAAGTTGTTGTAATAAGATTTCCATAGAACGATCGTAGTGAACCCACCTCGGTTTCTACTGCCTTGTCCGAAAGTCAGGGCACTGATGCACCCTAGAAGCAAGTCTCCCGGTCACGAGCCGGATCAATAGGAATAAGGTAATTAGGAGCCTCGCATCTCAAACAAAGGAAATCGTACATTAGAGGAAGACTAAACGTAGGGTAAAATCTGCGCCATTAAACACCGGATTTCCTCTACGTACTGAAATATTTTAATAGACGTAGTTAGTGGGTAGAAGAAGTTGGCACAGAATGACAGGAGATTTAAGGTATCAATGTACCAAATGACCCTGCCTGGAGTCATGTAAGGGTTTTGGCCACCCTAGGTCATTCTGGGAATGAAAATTGCCAGGATTATGAGTGAATATATCTGTATAGTACATGTTTTTTTTCTTGAAATGCTAATTATGGACTATCTGTTGACGAGTGACAATATTAAAATTAATTCAATGGGTCATTATTTTTCATATCAAATGCTAGGGTATTTTGGCAAGCACATTTTCTGCGGACTGAGGTTAAGTTCAAAACTCTCTTTTTATTGAAATGTAAAAGATCTGAATTCATTAACCTGTAGACCTATGGAAAACCAATTGCTACTTTAATACCTTAAGAGTTAGATTCACTATCAAATATGTGATTCTGTAATTCCTTGTGAGATGATTGCTTACGTGAATAGACATCAAATGGGGATGGCTCGCCCATACGTGGCCTTATCATCAGAAAAACCGAATTCAAGCTTCTGACGTCACTTCCTCTCTTTTTCGGATAGGCTCTTGTAAAATTCGGGATATTTACAGAGGATAAACTGGGGTCATCTGAATCAACTGGTGACGTTATTTCTCCGCGTAGAATGGAACTGTACTCAGAATCCGGAAAGGGAGACAACTGTATTTCTGGTGGAGGAAAATGAAGCTTGTGCATTTCTGGCTCTACTCGTAATATTCTTGAATCCTGCGATAAATCGGATCCGGAATTCCGCCTTTGGTTTGAGTGATTGTTTTCTACATCCGTATCCGATGCTAAACCGACCTTGCCGTCAAAACTGTTTCGTTTCTTCGCAGTTGTTGAGAACGTGTTTTATAGAAGCGATCATCGTCAGTACGTGAAGATTGATGTGACAGGGGCGGATGTCCGTACTCGACATGCGCATTGTTGTTGTATATAGTTTCCATGATGATGTCGTCTGCAGAGCGATGCAGTCTGTCAAGGTCACTCCCTTGAGTTTGACTGAAAATGGAAAATATTTTAGATAAATAACATAAATGATGACGTCATATGTAATTTGTATTGTGAATACATACATGAATTCAAAATGCCCATAAACAAGCGGTGCACATAAAATCTTCGCTTTGTATTTGCCTATGGAGGCCCAACATATAATAAATAGGGGAAATGATTAATAAAATTCAAAGTAATTTAAGTATTTAGCATACTTCTGCTTCTGTTTCCATTGGCAACGTTTCCAGATTATCACGGACGCTACTAAGACAACCAATACCTCAGTGGCAAATAATATCAAAACGAATTCCCACATCTGTAACATTCTGATCCTAAAATTATAAATATTCAATAATTAATACAATATAATAGATAGATAGATAGATAGATAGATAGATAGATAGATAGATAGATAAAGATAAATAAATAAACAACTAGATGTATCGATACGCCACGAATGACTCGCCGACAGCAAAAGTGAATTACGGCATTTTTTTAAACAGCACATATAATCCAAGGACTATAATTCCTGAAAAAAAAAACAGCATTCCCCTTGCAATATGTAGATTCTACATATTGGGAGTTTTAGTTGTACCAAGTTCCATTTAAATCTTCTTTTGGGTTAAGGAGTACTTGCGAAGACAAGGTGAATTAACCATATATACATAGACATCAAAGTCCAAGGAGCATAACTCCATCAAAAATTGTTCGACTGTCACCAAATTAAAACTTGACCTTAATACTTTTAAAAATCAATTCAACCACAAACCGCCCCTCCCCTTTCCATTCCAGAAAGATGAAACTGTGTGATACAGTTGAATCAATATTAAACTTTCATTTGGCACAGGTTGACTTAGGAAGACAATTTGACCCGGAACCCAACCCCCACCCCCTTTTTTGTAGCCTTAACCCAAGAGGCCGTGTCGTAAGTCTAAAACACAGTAAAAAAACATAAAGTTATTTTTGCCACAAAGGGAACTAAAATCTTTTGACCTATGATGATAAAGACATGCGCAGACAACCCTAAGGTTTCCCCAAACACCGCCCTTCTGTCTGATCCTCAAGGTCTATTCTGAAACCCGGATGCAAAACAACAAGCCATATATTAAATCACACATTACCAGCTAATGAATTAAAAGTATCAATTCTACTCGTGGTTAAAATTCAGAATGATCTGAATTACAATAACAAACCCAGTATTAAAGACGATGCAGAAAGCTAGAATCGTGGGCGAGTACACATGTATGTGAAAGTTCGATAGAGCTTTAATTCCACAATCATTGGTCTGCAAGATACGAACCACACACAAATATGATCGAGACACAAAGGTCCGAGTAACTCACACTGTGCCGACTTTAGACGGTAAAATGACACGACTTGCTTCTGGGCAGACTTGCTCAAGTCCATCTATTTTTATTTTTTAACTATTCTAGTATCAAAGAGAGGAGTAGTGTAACGATCCCCGATAATGCAAAAAAATGAGTTTGACCTATTTGCACTAAAAGTATGTACTGATTTGACCTAAACGTACTATAGTATGTACTGATTTGACCTAAACGTACTATAGTAGGTTAAAGATGAGTTCAAAAAGTGTCCTTGACCTTGGATTGAATGTGGAAATTGTACTTGTTAACCTTGAGTTTACTTTTCTAAAGAAATGGTTAGCCCTTAAAAGGGCTGTTTTTCTTCCTGTCCCTTACCAGCATAAGGGGCAATGGCGACGTGCCTTTCTCCTCTCGCTGCGCCTAGGTGTGGAATTTAGTAGTCTATCGACTAAGTGACCCACCCGGCATGGTGGTGTTCTTCTCCTACCGGGTGGATGATCTTGGGTCTCTTCCTTCGGTTCTCTTTTGATGACCGTAGCATTCATCGGTTGATCTGGCTCTATCTTGACATCTTCTCCCGACTCTCTATCTCTTAATATCACACGGCCTATGGCCGGCTCATGTATAGTGTAGATCAATCTCCTCTCCCAATCAATCGTGATTCTGATACTCGCTTCCATGTTGTCGAAAAAAATAAAATTTTTTCAGGTAAAGTACTAGAACATACTCTGAAGTATATATACTAATGTAAACGCGGACGTGTAAGGAAACACCTTTTAGGTAACCTAAGTGTACTAAGACAAAGTCTTGAAATATTTTACTGTAATTGCGGACGTGTAAGGAAACACCATTTTGGTAACCTAAACAAAGTCTTGAAATATTATCATTTTTGCGGACGTGTAAGGAAACACCCTTTTTTCAGTATAAATAAGATTTTTTTCTAGAGAAGCGCCAGTTTTGAATCGAGATTTTTCGAATCAAGATGAGTTCATCGAACAATATCGACTTTGAGTCCCTTTTGGAGATGTTATTGAAGGATGATGCTATGCAGGAAAAGGCAGGAGGGGGGCAAACATCATCTATCCCCACTACAGTAAATCAACAGCCACAACATCAGGCACAACTTTTACAGCAGCAGCAAGCCCAGCCGCATCAACAACAGACACAGGCACAGGTACAACAGCAGCAAAAGCAAAAGCAAAACACCAACATTGCGCTGCCGGCGCTGCCTAAGATTAGTTCAACGCAGCAGAACCGATTAACAACAACAAGGGCGCTGCAGCGTCGGATTCACGTGCTGGAATCCAACCAGAAAGTACTGATTGAGGAGCTAGGAAAGACCAGACATTGCCTCAGAGAGTTAGCTAAGATAGTGTTAGCTAATAAAGAAGACGAAGACATGTAAATCAACAACATCAAAATAAAAAGGTCCTTTTAAGGACCACCCAAAGTTTTACGAAAAGTAGTCATTTGTTGAATGCAACAGTTATTTACTATGACTTTTCAGGAAATAAAAGAAGACGAGGAATAAAAATGTAAGTTTTTTTTCTGTATAATGTATAACGGGTAAAATATATAAGTTTTTTAGAAATAATGATACGAACTCGTTTAAATGTTTTCAACCTTATGGTTACTTTTCTAAAGATATGGTTGGCCCTTAAAAGGGCCGTTTTATGTTGTTAAAAATCTTCTCATTCTTCTCTCTGTGGAGGGTAACTTGGATGGTCATAGTTTAATAGCCTTTCGATCTCTCGGTCTTGTTGCCTGCTATACTCCATCATTTCTTCTTCTTCTTCCTCACTCATTTCCTGGTCGTTCTGCTCGTTGGTGTGATGGAGGATATTAGATAGTAATTGTCTAAATATCCTCCACCACAGCAAACTCCTAGGGTTCCGTCCCGGATGACCAATATGGATACTGATATCCTCGTCTCCCACTCTGAACGTAATAACACCTCTTATTTCAACATCCATTTTGAAATGAAGTCTTAATACACGGTAAATGACTATATACTGTCAAATTGCGGACGTCAAAGGCATCACCTTTTTCATGTATTCAGAAGTGAAGGTCGAGCTATTTTCGTCACACAGTCACGAAAAGAACTCGAGTTTTTTAAACTTAACTAAGAAAATACGACAAACGATAGAGATAAAGTAAGACATGTTTTATTCACATAATTACATGATCAATAAAATTGTCGTTTACACATAATCAATAAAAATATCGTTTACACACAATGTCATTACATGATCAATAAAATATCTGTCTCACTACTTTGTTTAAACTCTGCCATTACGGCTCGGAGCGATGTCTCCATCGTCCAAGTTTGGTCATTTCGGATACTCGACAGATGTTTTCTGTTGTTTACACATAATGTCATTACATGATCAAAGCGATGTTTTTCTTGGTCATCTTTTTCTTGGGTATCGTCTCCTTTTTTTCTGCAATCTTTACTTTCTTGGGAGCTTTCATGTTAGGAGTTTTCGGAGGAGGCATACTCGGAGTGGTTTTCGGACTCGGTGGTTCCGTGATTTCAGGACTAGATGGTTGTCGAGCCTGCGGACACTCGTTAGCCCAATGTCCTTCTTCGTTACATCGAAAACAATTTCCCTTGATCGCTTGTTGTTGTTGTCTCTGAGGGCACTGTCTAAACCAGTGTCCAGGTTGTTGACAATGGAAACACACATTATTAGGAGTGTTCGTTTCCGCTGTGTTGTATTTAAATTTCTTACGGCTAGGTTCGCCTGTATCATCGTCACCATCATTATCGTGGTACCTCTTGTTAGCCATTCGTTTCTTGATCTCACGTAACATATTTTGGGCATCAGCAACGTGTAAGTTCATTTCACCCATGCCTACATTGATTTGCACGGTTTCTAGCTTGGTTTCTTCCACGGTCTTTTGCAGTGTAGCTAGCGAACTCGTCAAGGTATCTTGGTTTTCTTTTAGGGTCTGCATCTCGACCTGATGTTTCTGTGCGACGAGGCTCTTCAATTGAGTCAGTAGAGCCTCTTCGTTCGAAGGTAACATGAGAGTATCATCGTTCTGCATCCCTTCGTCACGCATCAAATCTTTAATGAAATTGGTAGGAATCTCTGGTGGATGCATGCTCGTTTCGTCTATGAAGGCAGCAGAAGAACCAGCAGTAACAGTAGCAGTAGGAAACCTCGGTTGAGCCATGGTTGTTTTCTCTTGCGTGATGAATGCGAGAATGAAGTCTGTCGTTTACTCTCGTCTTTTTAAACGAAATGAGTGACCTTCACCCTTAAAATCTTACCTTCACCCTTTAAATCTGACCTTGACATTGATATGAATGTTCTAGACTTTTTTTCTAAAGTTGACCTTGTATTAGATCACATCAACCTTGACATTGAAATAAAATCACGACCTTGACATTTCAAGGTCATAGGAATCGTATAAAAAACCCGTGAAAACGCGATCGAGATTAAAACGCGAATTATCAGTCACGATGCCAGTCACGAGAGAATTATTGAGATCGAGAAAGTTTCGCACGCTTCTACGACGATGGATACAAAGACATGGTGGAATAGAAGGAGCTAGACGTCGCCTGCGGGAAATGAACAAGTCACCGCAAGATTTCTATACCATCAAGTTGAATCGATCACACAAGTCCAGAAAATTCAAGACCAGTGGTATACGATACAACGTACAGTTTAAAGCATTGACTCGAGAGATATCTCCAGGTCAGCTGCCGAGGTTTCTACCTAGGGTCATGAATTCGTTAGTAAACGATTTGAAAAGTAAGTGCCATGCCAAAGACAAAGACTACATCAGACTGATCATCAATCACCCTTCTCTGAAGTCCGAAGTATGGGTACCTTTCACCATGAGTCAACACTTGTCTAGCGAAATGGTCTTGGCCGAAATACAGAAAGTACAACAGAGTAATGAAGACTTTAAGTTGGAAGACGGGCAAACAACGATAGACGTCATCCACATCGAGATGCCTTATGGAACGGGAGGTAACAAGGCGAAACATCTGCATGCCGAAAAAGATGAATTTAGGAAAGACAAGAGATCCATCGTTCGGATCGAAAACGATTCCGACAACATGTGCCTAGCTAGAGCCATCGTGGTCGCCCGTCTACAAGCCCAGAAACCCACGGACCCCAAAGAGATGCAAGAATGGAAAAAGGCATGGTTTCGTATGAAAGTTTCCGATAGATTCCGTGATCAAGAAAGAGCAGCTAAATCACTATGTCAGGAAGCGGGCGTGTCCATAGAGCATGGGTGTGGACCTGTAGAATGGGGTAAATTCCAGACGGTCCTGAGTCCACAGTACAGATTGAAAATCCACCATCAGTTGACAGAAGCTAAGAAGATAAAACTACAGTTACTGTACAAGGGGGACGTGAGAAACAACATGAGACCCACCATGCTGAATATCCTGTATTCGAACCAACACTACGATACCATCACGTCTATGACTGGTTTGATCGAACGTCAACATTACTGCGACTTTTGCGACGTCGGGTATACCCACAAGGAAGATCATCGCACGAAATGTCCCGTGAGGTGTAACTACTGTTTGAATTCACCACCGTGCCCCCAGGACGATTCTAAGGTCACGTGTCAGAGCTGCAAAGGACATTTTCCCAACATGCAGTGTTATTGGAACCATCTGAAACCTAACAAAGTGGGAAAGAGCATATGCGACCTCATGACGAGATGCCGGGATTGTGGAAGTTGGATGAGTAAAGTACTGATGAAAATACACCGCTGCGGCGATAAAGAGCACGTCTGTTCCATCTGTAAGACCGTGGTGGAACAGGATCATCTCTGTTACGTACAACGTAAACCTAAACCTAAGAAGAAGAAAGGAGAAAAGAACTCGTACATCTTCTACGACTTCGAATGTAGCCAGGACACGGGAGTACACGTTCCAAACTTTTGCGTGGCACATCGAGCTTGCGATGCATGCATACACTCACCCATCGAAGAAGAGTGCGAGACGTGCACCCCATTACCCGGAGGAAGAGAAGTCATCTTTCAAGGAGAGAAAACCTTAGAAAACTTCATGAGCTGGATATTTTCTAGCTGTGTCACGAACACCAACAGAGAAAAGAAATCATGCCACGACGGTGTGACGGCCATCGCTCACAACATGAGAGGATACGACGGTCAATTTATTTTACATTTCCTGGTCAATCGTGCATGCATGAAACCCGACGTCTTGATGAGCGGAGCCAAGATCATGACGATGTCTGCCAACGGAATACGTTTCATCGATTCCTACAACTTCATGAGTTCCTCGTTGAGTAAATTACCCAAGGCCTTCGGATTGACCGAATTGAAGAAAGGTTACTTCCCTCATCTTTTCAACACCCCGGTCAACCAGCAGTACTCGGGTACCTATCCTCCGATGGAAACGTACTTGCCCGACTCCATGGAAACCGAGGCTCGACGTCAGTTCATCTCGTGGTACGAAGATAAAGTGAAGAGCGGAGAACGGTTCGATTTTGCCACCGAGATGCGAGAGTATTGTCGATCCGATGTAGACATCTTGAGAAAATGCTGTGGAAAGTTCCGAGAAACCCTTCTGAACTTGGTCGACGTCGATCCCTTTGCGGAATGCGTCACGTTTGCCAGTGCCGCCAACTTGGCGTTTCGACGCAATTTCATGCCTAGAGATAGTTTGGCCATCATACCTACCGAAGGATACCATCCAAAGCGCAAATATTCCATCAAAGCCCTACGATGGTTGAAATGGATCGCTCACGACACCAATCACGACATACGACACGCTCGCAACGGAGGGGAAGTCAGTATTGGACCATATACCGTGGACGGTTACGATACCAACACCCAAACCATTTACGAGTTCCACGGATGTTTCTGGCACGGTTGCCCCGAATGTTTCCCGAACATGATACATGAGGACCATCCGATACAACACGCACTCACGTTTGGGGAAATATATCAAGCCACGCAACAACGACAAGTCAATCTGAACGAAATGGGATTCAACGTGACCTGTATATGAGAACACGAGTACGAACAGAAGATCAAGGACGACCCGATGTTTGCCGAGTTCATTCTTTCGACGTACAAACAGATAGCCGATCCGCTGGAACCACGAGATGCACTGTTTGGAGGTCGCACCAATGCCACTCGATTGTATTGCGACGAAGGAGATATGCGTTACATCGACGTCTGTTCTTTATATCCATTCGTATTGAAATATGGTATCTTTCCCATCGGACATCCTACCATCATCACGGAGAAATTCCAGAACGTGAGGGAATACACGGGACTCGTCAAGTGTCGCATCTTCCCACCCCGTGGATTGTATCACCCCGTATTACCCTACCGCACGGATCATAAGTTATTGTTTCCTTTATGTCGGACGTGCGTGATGAGTAAAGAGAACATAGGATCCGACTACCGATGCGAACACACGGACGACGAGCGAGCACTCACGGGTACTTGGACCACGCCAGAAATCGACATGGCCTTAGACATGGGATATCGAATAGATCGCCTGTACGAAGTGTGGCATTTCGAACAATCCAGCAACACGCTATTTCGAAAGTATATAGATACCTTTCTACGCATCAAACAAGAAGCCAGCGGATTCCCTAGCGATTGCGATACGGAGGAAAAGAAGTTATCGTACATCGAGGAAGTGTTCCAGCGAGAAGGTATACGGATGCAGGAAGTATGTAAAAATCCCGTGTTACGTACCATAGCCAAATTATTTCTGAACTGTCTGTGGGGAAAATTTGCTCAGCGACTGGCTCTGACTCAGAATCGTTACTTATCGGAACGGAGCGAACTGATCGAGTTGTTACACGACGATACGAAAGACGTCAAACACGTAGAAGTCATCACCAACGCCGAAGACGATTCCTTAGACATGGTATTGGCAAGTTTCACGGACAGCAACGATTTCATACCACCGTGTCCCTTTGGTAACGTGGTCATCGCCTGTTTTACCACCTCTCTGGCTCGTCTCAAGTTATACGATGCATTACACCGACTAGATAGAAGAGTACTCTATTTCGATACAGATAGCATCATCTACGTTCACGATAAAGACGCCTGGTCTCCCACCATCATGGATAGTTTGGGATGTTGGACCGACGAATTGAACGGAAAATCTATCACGACGTTTGTATCGGGAGGACCGAAGAACTATGCCTACCAATTAAGCGACGGAAGCACGACATGTAAAGTGAAAGGTTTGACCTTGGACTACCGTACCAGTGAAATCATTAACTTCGATTCTATGAAGGAGATGGTTTTAAGAAAACTCGAAGGCCTCGACATCGAAGAGGAAAAGATCAAGGTCGTTTATCCTTCAAAGATCGTCCGTGCAAAAGATCATACTCTTCACACTAAGGTGACCAGTAAAGACTATCGCGTGGTGTATGATAAGAGACAAGTTTTAAACAATCTCGACACTTTACCTTACGGCTATTGAAGGAACAAGATGTGTGACGACACGACACAGCGTTGCTCAAACGTTTGTTTGAAGTGTGACCATGACGAAATAGAAGAACTGTTTGGACCACAATATTATCCTTGTCCTCACTGCAAGAGAGAAACGTTTGAGGAAGACTTGGATTGGTATTGTTACCAGTGTCATTTCGAAGTCTGTGAAGATTGTACTCATCCAGACAAATGTCCGTTTTATCGATGTCGACATTGTCAAAACAAGTCCGACGATGGAATCTGTTGTCTTAAATGTAAACAGCTGATTTGTAAGTCGTGTGTGACAACGACATGTATCTATCTTCAATGTGAATTTTGCATGGAAGGTATCGAAGAAGACAAACTCGAAGATTCCATTTGTGCAGACTGTCGCCTAAGAAACATTGAGAAAACGAATCATTTTACCGTCGGATGCCGAACGAGCAAGATGTGCGAAGACATTCGTCCGATGATTAAACTGGCACTGTGTATGAACATGAACCTACGTAAATGTAATGGATGTTTTCGAGGAGAATCATGTGATTATGATTTCGAAAGGATCATGAACAATGTGTTACACGACGGGAACATTATATCGGACATCATCATGTTAGTGTGTCGTTTTCATAAGACTTTTGTGCCTAGAGCCTACGTGAAAGAAGAACTCATAAATGTTTTACCTTTGTATTATTCGAAACTTCGTTCTATCTATTGTTGTCAATAAATTTGTATAGAACACAATAATGTAAAACATTTGTTTGTACAAATAAATTTGTGTAAAACATTTGTTGTAAAATAAATTTGTGTAAAACATTTGTTGTAAATAAATTTGTGTAAAACACAATAATGTCTTATTATTCATGGTCTTAAGCTATCGACATCATTTGACGTCATGACTTCAAACGTGCGGGTCATAGATTCGAACTTGATCGACGATGCATTCGTGTTTAAACACGAATTTACCATGGTGGTAGCCGGACCTAGTCGTTCGGGAAAAACAGAATTTGTTAAGAAGTTGGTGAATCTGAAAGATTTCATCATAAGACCACCACCCCGACGAGTCATCTGGTGTTATCGAGAATGGCAAAAGGCTTACGAAGACATGAGAGGTGACGTCAAGTTCATCAAAGACATTCCAGAAGACGACGAACTCTTAGTATCCGATACTACCGTTCCCCATCTCCTGGTCTTCGACGACATGATGGGTGGTAAAGCCGGCGACTCCATCGTGGATTGGTTCACGAGAAAAGCCCATCACCGCAATACCAGTGTGGTATATATCACGCAAAACGTGTTCGACCGAGGACCTCATCATCGCACCATTAGCTTGAATGCACATTACCTGGTGTTGTTCAAAAATCCTCGAGATAAAAATCAAGTGGACGTGTTATCGAGACAGTTAAAACTTCCTCACATGAACCACGCCTATCAAGATGCCACCGCTCGTGCTCACGGCTATTTGGTGGTAGACCTGACTCCCACCACACCGGACGAGTATAGATTACGTTCGGACGTGTTTCATCATCCGGAAGAAGGAGGAATCGTCGTGTATGCTCCCAAGCTATAAGAAGTCCGACTCGAAACGTTCGAGGTCATTATTCGACAAACCGACGAGATGCCAGGATCACGGCCGAGAACTTCGGGAAAATTGATAGAACTCTTGAGAAAGTTGAAAACGACTAAAGATGCCAGACGAAGACAATTTCTACTGGAGGAGGGTCGTAAATCTCTATTGAATTGGTTCAGCATGGGGGCCAGGAACATGATCAACGGAAGCATGCCCATGACCAAACCGACGGAAAAATTCGTCAAGAAACATTTCGATATCTTACAGGCGATAGCCGATCGGAACACGGATCCCAACGAAAGACGACGTCTCATCTTGAAACGAGGTGGAGCTGGATTCTTGGGTGGGGTCATCATTCGCAACATGATGCAATGGCCGCAACGTGAAAACGACAATAAGCGTTTTTACCGAGTACGTAACAGAAATCCCTTGGAGAATCCTCCCCTCAGACGCGGTGTCAGAAGAACACCGCAACCCAAGCGTCAGAGAAAACAGAGAAGAGCACAGCCTAAACGTGGGAGAAGACAGAAAAGAGCACAGCCTAATCGTCAGAGAAGAGCACCGCAACCTAATCGAAGACGTAACAATTCACCGCCCATCATGAGTGCAGCAGCACGTGTGGCGTTAGAAGCGGCTAATCGTAACTTCGGTGCTAACGTGGAGCCTTATTTCAAGGCTTTCAAGAAACCCATACCCCCTTTGAGACTCAAAAGAGACAGTGGATCCTCCTCTTGGGTACCTGTATAAAGTTTTGCACAAAATATATTATAAAGGAGACGACACATACGACAAGGTGGCATTACTGAAAGACACGTAGTCTGAGAAACATCATCATCATGGTTAAAAAGAAAACGGCAGGTTTACGAGCTCATGCAGATTTCATCCGGTTATTGGGAAATCCCTCTTACTCCAAAAAGTTTAAAAAGGCCATGCTACGAGAAGCTCCAGACAGCTGCATCTGCAAATTGTGCGAATGTATCTTGAACGTATTAAAAGGCGTGGTACCTTTGACTCCTCATCAGAAAGCCAAGTTAGCTCCAACGAAGCAGGTGTTGAGACTACTCGTCAAACCGGGTAAAAGCATCAAAGATCGACGAAAAACGTTGATACGACAGACCGGAGGAATATTTCCTTTACTTCCACTACTTCCTGCAATATTAGGACCCGTACTGGGAGGATTAGCGGGTGGTGGACGTTAAACAAATCATGGCGCGAAAGATGGTCTTGGTTCCTAACGCTCTATACGAAGAGATGCAACGCAGTAGAGATCCCATGACTTTACCGCATCCTTTACCTTATCCACCCGAAGTCACGGCGGCCGTAAGAACGGGACAAGAATTGGATGCTTTAACGCAAGGACCCAGTGATTTAACACCATCCCAGAGAAATGCAATGATAGGACAGAGTTTGTATCGTTATCGTACCTACTTGGATCATACGAAACAAAACAGACCCGTCAACTTACCGACGTTACCGAATACTCAGGGAAATACCGATGTCGCGGGAGAAGATCCGACGGTAAAGGAGGGGCTGATCGAACAGATCGTGAGTAGCGCCCCTAAACCCATGCGTGCCAAAGCCAAGATGTTGATTCAACACATTCAACGCCATCCACAGATCTTATCCTGGGACGAAAAGGGACAAGTCAAGTATCGCGGAAAAGTCGTTCCCAACACCAACGTCATCGACTTGATCGGAGATGCCGTGCGTAGTACGGATCGTAAGGGATTCAGACCACAAGGAATAGAAATGTTTACTCGAGGTCTAGGGGAAATCAACGTCCCTCGCGATTACGTCCGCAACCCGAAATTCATCAGACATTTGAAGACGGCACCTACGCCCAAAGTCACACCACCATCACCACCACCATCACCACCACCACTACAAGATTCACAGAGGCCGACGCCATTCCTTCCTAAATCCTCCTTGCGAGAAAAGAGATCGGTAGATGAAGAAGAGGAGGAGGAGGAAGAGGGTGGATTTTCCTCGCCGTTAAATACGCCCTTTAAGACTCCCAAGTCTCATTCCGAGATGGAAAAGAGATGGATAACGTTCAGTCCTAGATCATGGCTAGGCGGAAGCAGTTAATCTTATCCGATCTATTACGCGACATCTTTTACGATCCGGGACAACCTGGTGGATATGGAGGAGTTCGACGCCTGTACCGACAAGCCAAACGTTTAGCACCCGTTTCCTTAAAGTTCAAGAAAGAAGACGTAGAAGAATGGTTGAGAGAGCAATCGACATATACGCTTCACAAACCCATCAGACGTAGATTTCCACGCAATCGTACCGTGGTGACCACCATGGACGAACAGTGGCAAGCCGATCTAGCAGACGTGTCCAACCTCAAAGACGACAACGACGGGATGACGTTTCTCTTGTGCGTCATCGACGTGTTTTCCAAGTATGCCTGGGTAGAACCTCTGAAAAACAAAACTGGAAAGGAAATGATCCGAGGATTTCTAAACATCTTGAAAAGAGCCAAGTCCCGACATCCGAGACGTTTTCAATCGGATAAGGGCAAAGAATTTTTAAACAAGGATTTTCAACGCATGTTAAAAGAACGAGACATTCACTTCTTTACTACGAACAACACCGATACGAAAGCCAGCGTGGTGGAACGATTTCAAAGGACTTTGAAAGCACGCATGTGGAAATATTTCACTCACAAGCGAACGCGACGATACGTAGACGTCTTACCTAGATTCGTGAAGAGTTACAACACAGCCCGTCACTCGACCATCGGACGGGCACCGGCCGACGTGAATCCCTCTAACGTCATCGACGTGTGGCAATACGCTTACGAGAACCTAGGACCTAAAAAAGGGAAACCACCCAAGTTCGAAGTCGGAGATCGAGTGCGCATCAGTAAAGTCAAGCACGTGTTTACCAAGGGATACTTATCGAATTGGACGACGGAACTCTTTACCATCAAACGTCGAGTAACGGGGCGTTATCCGTACGTCTACGTCCTCGAAGACGATCACGGCGAACAGTTGGAAGGAACGTTTTACGAAAGCGAACTTCAGAAAGTGATCAAGTCGGACGACGTCTACGAAGTCGAAAAGGTGATCGAAACTAGAAAACGCCGCGTCGGAAAGAATCGCGTCATTCGAGAAGCGTTAGTCAGGTGGAAAGGTTATCCACCCAGTTTCGATTCATGGATTCCTCATCAGAACCTCATCGCATTGACGTAGAGGAGAGTCCGATACCACCTATCAACAACAACAACAACAACAACAACAACAACAATAACATCGTACGTTCATGGAAGTGGTGTGGCGAAGCGGTACCTAGAAGCGAGATCGTATTTTTCACCCAAGCGTTCGTGGCGATGACGGTCATCTTGGCGGGCATCATTTGTCTGGCTTTGGGACAAGACAACAGAGAATTTTGGATGGTGATGCTGAGCGGAAGTTTGGGGTATATAATGCCCAGTCCCAAGATGAAACAATCAAATTGGGTGCGATCGCGACTGGAGAAGACGTCAACATGAGTTTCTACATGACATTACCCAGCGATGGATCTTTGGAAACCTTTCCGAATAACACCCTGTCTTCTTTCCGTACACACTTACCTCAGATGATGGACTTAGACGACGGGGAATGGGAAGTAGGATTGAGCGAGATCGTCTATCCCACCACCGTGGAAAACGTCAAAGAGGGAGGCAACTACATGGAGATCATCGTACCCAGTTACTTTCGAGGAAGATCCGTGACACCGAGTCCTTCCGAACGTTTCAAGATTAAAAAGCTCACCAACAGCTTACCGTTCAGTGCCGCCGACCGTCCCGACATACGTGTTCCCATCGCCCACCCCAGTTTCAGCATCCCCATCGTGGGCGTGACCTACCGAGTCGAAATCATGACGGGATTTTACAGTTCCATCGAAGGAGTATTGGCGGAATTGAATCACGTACTTAAACACGGATTCGGAAGCATCTTGAAAGGGTTGGCAGACGAAAACGAGACCGATTTCAGAGAGCTGAAGTTCGAGTATTTGAAGACCTTCAATCGAGTACAGTTGTTGGTCAAGGGACCCGATCACGGTACCAAATACATCTATCCCGTCCGATTATGTCCGGCTCTGGCGCACATGTTGGGATTCACGATCGATTCGGATCCCTCGTGGATGACCAAGACGACCTACGGCGTAGTGACTCCGGATCTCTACATAGGAATGAGTGCCCTGTACCTGTATAACAACATCACGCGATCACAGATCGTCGGATCCAAGAACCTACAGCTCTTACGCATCGTACCTTTCAAACAACAAAGGGTCGACACCGATGCAAACTCGCACGGACATTGGGAACCGCGCCTGGTGGAATACATACCTCTGGCCAAAACCCACTTCGATACCTTGGACATCCATATATACGATGGATTGGGGGAACGAGTCTCATTCTTCAACGGCAAAGTCATCGTGAAGCTACATTTTCGTCAGAAGCGCTACATTTAAACCATGATCGTTCATCGAGGGGTGGTCCGTCAGAGAGGTCGGGGCTTGGGTCGTGGTGTTCGAAATCAACGAGGAGGAGTATTTTCGTTACCGGTTCTTGCATATAAAGCAATGAAAAAAAGAGAAGAACAAAGTAAAAACGCTCCAAAACCCTCAATGAAAGATTTGTTTAAATTATGGAAAGCTCATGCTTCTCTTATAAGAGAAGCGCAAACGAAAAAAGGACCTAACGGAATGTATCTGGATCCCTTAAAAATAGTTATGAATATGCATGGTAATCCCTTTACCATCTTTCCATCCTAAGAGGAACCATCCATATATACGACGGATTGGGGGAACGAGTATCATTCTTCAACGGCAAAGTCATCGTGAAACTACATTTTCGTCACAAGCGCTGCATTTAAAACCATGATCGTTCATCGAGGGGTGGCCCGTCAGAGAGGTCGGGGCTTGGGTCCCCTGATAGGACTGGGAGCCAAAATGATGATGGGACCCGGAATGTCGATAGCTCAGTCGGTCTTACCAGCGATTTTACCCGCACTCATGGGACAAGGAGGTCGAGGACGACGAAGAAGAGGCCAGACGGGATCGGGATTTAAAGATATAGCCTTGTCCTTTCTCAAAAAAGGGGGAAAGAAAGTATTGAAAGGAGCACTCAACGCGGGACTAGACATCGTGAATCGGAAAAGAAACTGGAAAGATGCTTTTTTACATCACGGCAGAGAAACGGCTAGCAACATTCTGTCGTCGGCACCTTCCGACGTATTCACCAGCGTAGTGATGCCGGAACCCAAGAGAGCCAGACCGACCGAGGAAGGCGTCAGACGAGCTCTCGCAGAAGTCGTCAAACGTCATAATCCCGTCAAACGAACTCCTACCACGGCAGGAGTCAAACGAACTCCCACCACGGCAGGAGTCAAACGTGCAAATCCGGTCAAGAAAACAGGTGCCGTGGGACCCCGGGCTCCCATAAAAAGAAGAGCTGTCGGAAAGAAACGTCAGTCTGGAAAAGGACGTGTCAGAAGAAAGTTGGGTGTGCTACTACCCGCCGGACCAATCCAGAGAAAACTGAAATCTGCCAAGAAAAGGCTGAGATCTATCAAGAGAAGATCGATAGACATATTCGATTAAGATGATGCACAGAGAATCATGCGAGTGTTCGACGGAGGGCTTACAGTTGAATCGAGTTCCACAAACCATGACGGTGTTGGAGAAAGCCCAATGGGAAGAATTTTATCCCGTGAGTTCCATCGACAATCGCAATCCGACGGCACCGATCGAATTCGATATCAAGGGACACGGGGAGGACTTTTTAGATCTTTCTCAGACTTTCGTCTACATGAAATTCAAGGTCACGAAAGCGGACGGAACGGATTTAGGCGCCGACACGCAGGTCACTCCCGTCAACAACATCATGCACAGCATGTTTTCGCAGATCGACATGTCCATGAACGGCAAGACCATCACCCCGAGCACCGACACGTATCCGTATCGAGCTTATTTGGAGACTTTACTCTCGTACACTCCCGAGACCCTCAGGAAACAGATCAGTAGTACCGACTTGTGGTTCACGGATCAAGCTGGACGCATGAATGCCGTCAACCCGTACGAGGACGATAAGACTGCCGCCGGCTACAACTTCGGTCTGATCCAACGTCACAAGAAGATCGAAGAAAGTAAATGGTTGGAATTGTACGATCGCATACATCTAGACATGTTTCAACAAGGGAATTTCATCGTCAACGGCGTGGACGTCCGCTTGAGATTCAACAGGGCTCGTACGTCGTTTTGTCTGATGGGAAACGAGGACGGCAACATTCACATCGAACAGATGATGTTATTCGTGCGTAAAGTGAGACTCATGCCCAATGCGCTGTTAGGAGTCAATCAGATGTTGAACACCACGACGGCCAAATACCCCATAAGACGCGTGGAAGTGAAATCCTTTACCATTCCGCAGGGCACTCGTTCGAAGATCACGGACAACGTGTTTTCCGGTCAGTTACCCAAACGGGTATTCTTTTGCATGACGAAAAATGCAGGCTACAACGGAGCTTTGAATCGGAACCCCTTCGATTTCGGAAACTTCGATCTGGAGAAAATAGAAATCAGTCTGAACGGAGACGTCCAACACACCAAACCCTACGAACCTAACTTTGAAGACAATCTATACCTGCGTTCTTACATGTCCTTGTACCAAACCCTGGGAAGGATCGGTGACGATTGGGCTCCAGACATATCCTACCAGGAATACAAGAGCGGTTTCGCCATTTGGGGATTCGACTTCACCACGGACCAGAACGGACACGTAGCCGATAAATTTCACATGGTAAAAACGGGTAACATGCGCATCGAACTTCAGTTCGGCACAGCGTTACCGACCGTCATCAATTGCATCGTGTATGCAGAATTCGACAACGTCATACAGATCAACAAACAGAGGGAAATCGATGTCGACTATTAAAGCCCTGGATACCCATCAACTGTACGATATTCTGTCTCGCGATCCATACGTGAGTCCTCATTTTGGAGGCGTGTATCCTCGGGACGCCTTACCGATTGGAAGCGACGGACGATCTTTCGTCATCAACACGGACGAGGCCGATAAACCGGGAGAACATTGGGTGTGTGTTCACTTCGGAGAGGACGGGATAGCCGAATATTTCGATTCCTACGGATTACCACCATGGGCGTATGGCGATATCGTACGTTTCATGCGATCCAAAAGTCGAAGCCTAGTCTACAATACCGTACCTTATCAAAGTTGGGATACCCCCGTGTGCGGACATTACTGTATCTATTACCTACACCACAGAAGTCGAAAGGTACCCAGATCGGATATGATGCGCTGGCTGATGTCGTATCACCTACCGATCCCGTCCAAGACGACATGGAAGAAAGAAGACAACGATCGTTTTCATTTACCAATGGTATCGAGAGAACGTGATCCCGAGAAAACCCAGACCTTTAACGATGAAGAAACAGACTTGCTTGTGTCGGAAAGCGCCGAATCTCGTACATCACGCCGCTGCTGTGACGTCTGCCTTGACTTGACTTCTTTCATACTCATGATTTTAGCCATTCAATTGTTCATTGTAGGTTTAGCTTTGCTTAACTATGTATGATATTATGTATGATATTATGTCAAAATGTATAAATCAAAATGTATATATCAAACAATCACAAATTATGATAATCAAACAAAAATATTTGTCGAGTATCCGAAATGACCAAACTTGGACGATGGAGACATCGCTCCGAGCCGTAATGGCAGAGTTTAAACAAAGTAGTGAGACAGATATTTGATTGTACATATGCATTGTAAGTGAAGAACAAAGGGACGGTCCTAATCCTTGTTCTTTACGTTGTGTTAGCGGGACAATAAATTGATTCAAAACATATTCTTCTTGTTTGTCTCAAGTACAAGGTTAATTGAATAGAACAAGTTCAAGGTTATTTTGAAAAACCCAAGTTCAAGGTCATTTGATTTAAATAAAAAACAAAAGTCTAGAACCTTCAGTACAAGTTCAAGGTCATTTTGAAAAAACCCAAGTTCAAGGTCAAGGTCATCAAGTACAAGTTCAAGGTCGAAACCAGATATATAAAATAGGGAAAGAAAGCAAGACTCGTCATTATCATCAATCATCATGAATACTTCGTTCGACAGACCAAACCCGGAGCACGTTCACCTTGCCAAACAGAGATTCGCCAACATGTTACATTCCTTGAATGAGGAACTGAAAGGACAGGGGCTTCGAGACCTCAAGATCAATTTACAGTTCGTCTATGATATGTCGCCAGCAGAAGTATACACCCAGTGTGCCAGTGATCTCGTTCAAAGGATGTTGTGGAATCTATTCATACGCTTCGAACCTGAAAAGCGTAACGTGAACTTGAAAGCACTGCTACAATGTCTCAATACCAAAAACACTCGCAAGGCATTCGATCTGGTATACGATGCTTGGGAAGAAATGATCGTGACTTTGAAAGATTTGACGATCATATCCATGCACAGAGTCTATCGATACGAAGAAGAAAAAAAGGATGTCACTATGAGCAAACCGCAAAATCAAGAAGAAAAGGATGTCACTATGAGCAAACCGCAAAATCAAGAACTATCCGATTCGGAAGACCACGACGACCATACGCCGTCCCGAGTGGAATACTTCGCCGTTCATCCCGATTGCATCGGGGAAGAAGATCACCAAAATCAACTCATGTTAGAAATCTGTCCGAAGTGTAGGAACTATAACGAAGCCTTACATCGAGGCGAAAAAATGATGCTCTCTTAAAAGACAGAGTCGTAATAGAAACTCGATCAGTTACCGTCATGTTGTCGAGACTACTACAGTGGCAGATTTGGTTCTCTTTAACCATCCTTAGACGTTCGCAATGGAGAGAAATGTTATCCGACATCAAAAACTTGAGGGACTATCACGAAGTAGTGATCGCCATGTTTAAAGACGGAAGAGTGTCCGAAACAAAACTATACGTGTTAGAACTCTTTACTAAAGATCTGTGTCGAAAATTCGGAAGCGATGTATTCAAAGACTCCTTCGATAGAGTGAAAGATAGACTCATGAGATTAAGACCAGTGACTGTGTAAACATTTTGTATGACGAAATATGTAAAATAATAATGATTAACATTCTGCCATTGCTATGTAAATAAAATCATAACCGTGTTTTTGTTATTGCATCAACCCTCGAGTTACTTTTCAATTTTGTAGTATTGCATCGACCATTTGGCTACTTTTCTTAAGATATGGTGGCCCTAAAAAGGGCCGTTTTTAGTTCTTTTAAAGAACTCAGTGACCCCCGCATTTGCGGGAGCCACACGCCGGGCACGACAGTGCCCGTCTTCTAGCAGCACTAGAAAGTGCTGATAGAGGACGGGGGGAAAACTGCAATAGTTCCGACTGGAACGGAGGTTCGGGAGGCTGTGATAGAATTTCAGCATCCCAATCTTCTCTCGGTACAGGAGCTGGTTGTGCTGCCGCTGCCGGTGGTGGTGGCCTTACCGGTGGTGGTAGCCTTACCGGTGGTGGTGGCCTTGCCGGTGCTGACGTCAGTACTGGTACTTGTGGTGGTGGAGGGGGTGGCGGTAGTTCGGAGGCCCGTGATGTTGATTGGGCCTCCAGCTAAATGGTCTTAAGGTCACCACCTGTCTAACTGTACTTGTCTCCTTTTTCTGTTCTTCCTCTCTTTTCTTTTCGATTAGATTGCTAATTTCATTAGCAATTTCATCCAATTTATCCGCCATCTCTATCAACTCTATTGCTTTTACTCTGTGTTTCTCAGAAATTTCTCTTAGCCGTATTGAATACTGCTCCATACTGTATAAAGAACTCATCTTTAATACGAAAATCTTGATTCGAAAAATCTCGATTCAAAACTGGCGCTTCTCTAGAAAAAAATCTTATTTATACTGAAAAAAGGGTGTTTCCTTACACGTCCGCAAAAATGAGAATATTTCAAGACTTTGTTTAGGTTACCAAAAAGGTGTTTCCTTACACGTCCGCAATTACAGTAAAATATTTCAAGACTTTGTCTTAGTACACTTAGGTTACCTAAAAGGTGTTTCCTTACACGTCCGCGTTTACATTAGTATATATACTTCAGAATATGTTCTAGTACTTTACCTGAAAAAATTTTATTTTTTTCGACGACATGGAAGCGAGTATTAAGATAACGATTGATTGGGAGAGGAGATTGATATACACTATACATGAGCCGGCCATAGGCCGTGTGATATTAAGAGATAGAGAGTCGGGAGAAGATGTCAAGATAGAGCCAGATCAACCGATGAATGCTACGGTCATCAAAAGAGAACCGAAGGAAGAGACCCAAGATCATCCACCCGGTAGGAGAAGAACACCACCATGCCGGGTGGGTCACTTAGTCGATAGACTACTAAATTCCACACCTAGGCGCAGCGAGAGGAGAAAGGCACGTCGCCATTGCCCCTTATGCTGGTAAGGGACAGGAAGAAAAACAGCCCTTTTAAGGGCTAACCATTTCTTTAGAAAAGTAAACTCAAGGTTAACAAGTACAATTTCCACATTCAATCCAAGGTCAAGGACACTTTTTGAACTCATCTTTAACCTACTATAGTACGTTTAGGTCAAATCAGTACATACTATAGTACGTTTAGGTCAAATCAGTACATACTTTTAGTGCAAATAGGTCAAACTCATTTTTTTGCATTATCGGGGATCGTTACACTACTGAGAGGATTTGTAATTTTAGATGAGTAAAAGGAACTATTACTTGTGTTCCACTCCAGTGATACTTTTCTATTGAATTAAATAGATAAAACAATAAGTAAATAAATAATAATGATAGAGGGACTTGAAGCAGACTAGCTAATGGACAATAATGGAAACTAGTTTGCAGGCCCATTTTCCCAATTCCTACGAGTTGAAAACGAAATCAAAACGGCAAGTATTCAGCCTAATGAATATTATTCAAATAATAAGAGCGCCTTAAAGTGCAGATAGGTCATAAGTTTATTTTTGATTCGATTGGGTCTATAAAAACCTGTATATAACGACCACTGACGGGAAAGGGCAAAATTATCATTTTCGCAAATACAAGTATATGTTTGATATGTAGTGGAATAACTATGTCCTAAATCTTTGGGTGGCGACATCTTTCGAGGAACTGTCTCACAAGAGAAGGTAATACCATTACCGTGACTACACCGTATGATTTATGCCATTATTGTTTTGTCATTTGTTTTACTGACGGTAAGCCGGCGTGGCCTAGTGGTATCGCGTCGGACTCCTGATCGGGAGGCCGGGGTTCGAGTCCCGCTCTGGTCATGCCGGTGTCATGTCTTTCGGATGAGACAGTAAAAACCGAGGCCCCGTGTCGTGGTATGCATGGCACATTCAAGATCCCTCACTGCTTCGGGTGGGTCCGTTGCAAAGGTCAAAATTTGTATGCCCCGCATCAGGCAGATGCCGTCACCATATACGTGAAATATTCGTGGTGTGACGTAAAACAAAAATCAATCAATCAATCATTTACTGACGGCAGCAAATAGAATTTTATTTTTGTTTTGCTTGGTGGTAGCAACGCAAGGTACGTGTGCCTGCATCTAAATTTGTCACCCTTTGACATACGTTTACGAATGCCGCGAACTTAATGACAAACATGACGAGTTTTATTTCAGTTTGTATATTTAATTTTTTTTTAAAAAATATTTTGATGTGACCGGAGTCTTAAAAGGCAAACACGAATACCCATTAATGCATTAACAATCCATGTGTAGGCACTACCAATCCTCGAGAAAACAAAGAAATACCCGAACATTCCGAGTGTTCGATTACGTAATAACGATAAAAGAACACTTGTTATAGACATCTACTTACATAATATGATGTATGAAGTTTACTTACCGCAAGTTGTCTCCCCTTTCTGGTTATTGTCCGATTAGATCTCGCCACTATGACGTTCCTTGGTATCCGGTTTTGGATTTAAGGGGTCTGTTTACAGAAATTTAGCACTTGACAACAATTTGCACTTCATTCAACAAACTCGGTCATCAGTTTTCGTGCGTTGAATTGAAATCGAAAGAGGTCCAATGTAGGAAAAGAAATACGCATGTGTTCATCGAGGGAATTTTATTATATATATATATATATATATATATATATATATATATATATATATATATATATATATATATATATATATATATATATATATATATATATATATATATATATATATATATATATATATATATATGTGTGTGTGTGTGTGTATATATATATATATATATATATATATATATATATATATATATATATATATATATATATATATATATATATATATATATATATATATATATTAGATACGAACATGGAGAATCAGTAAACGAATAAATTTGTTTATCTGTTGTGTTTCATTGAGATTTAAATGTGTGTAAATGAATGGATAAATGAATAAATGATTGAATGAACAAACAAACGAATGAATGACTGAAAGAATGAATGTAAATATAAAAATATTAATTGATAGATACAATGATTAAATAATATACAACTTATTTTATATGAAATTCTACATGTATCTTTTTCATTTATAATCTAAATAAGACAATACATCTACACGGGACACTTGGTGAAATTTAATGCATGTAATGCTAATCGGGTGTAAGAAAAGATGAAAAATTCTGAATAATTGTCATATTACTTAAGAATAAAGGGTATAATAAATAAATAAATAAATAACCATTCAGCGAATTATTAAATGAAATAAATATAAAAATAAATAGATAAATAAACGAATAAATAAATCAATATATTAAGTATAGACTATAAGCAAAATATCAAATGAAATAAAGATTTTTAAAAATTATCGTAATTAATTAATAACCACAACCTCAAGGCTTATGTATCACTAGTAAAGTACATATGCTTGTTCTGTGTAGTTTATCTCCCCTGATTTCCCTCTCCGCGGCGTGATGTCGGCGACGGACAGTGTTGTGTTTGTTTTTCAACAAAGAAATAACCAGACAATCCGATAATATTACGGAATACTGCAGTGAGGGAACTGTTGCTCGGATGAAGGTCTGTAGGAGTTATCTTCCTTTGCATTAAGACGTGTGAATTTTATGATCGTATGGACTTCACGTTCGACAGTTTACAAGTATCAATGAAGACACTATTGTTTTTCTAATTTAATCATCCATGCAAAGGGTCTTATACAGTTGTATGTTATATAGGTAATATTATTAATTTCAAATCAGTCCTCCGATTTTGACGTTTGACGATACATTAAACAATGGATCTCTAAACAGCACCTTAGCTTTTATATTCTCGCTGAAAGATCTCTGTGATCGCTTATATATATTATAAATATATATATATATATATATATATATATATATATATATATATATATATATATATATATATATATATATATATATATATATATATATATATATATATATATATATATATATATATATATATATTTATTTATAAAATAAAATAAAACGAAATAAAATAAATGAATATATAGAATAATGAATAGACCTACATGTAGACAAATAAATTAATCAATTTATTTACGCTTTATGCATTTAACTTCCTTCTCTGTATTAATTAGCATTCTAGTCATACAATTGACTCTTCCATTTATGCGTGAAAAATTGTCAAATCAGATGACGTCACAATACTTAAACCTCGGTCATACCTCGGACAAACAATGAAAATGTATTGTGACGTCACGAAATTCAATAAAAATTCCGCGAATGGGATGGGTCAATTACTTATCTTAAATGTCTTTTACTTTTTTTAAAAAAAATTCGTTATTTTCTTTAAATCAATAAAAGTTCATCTTGAAAAAATATATTTCTCTCTATCATGACCTTATTGCAAATCAAACGGTACATCCTCACAATCTCTATACTATTATATAACATGTCATATACGTATATATACTTGATGACAACTTCTCCAAGCACGGTACCTGGAGATGGGCCACTTGACGGGAAGATCACCGAATACCACCAAGCTACCCTACACTCTATGTTGTATGTGCACTTAAAGACCAAGATAAGATGTCACACGAACTTAGGCTAAGTGAGAAAAATTTGTGCTTCATGACGCGTGTCAAAATTTACCTTGTACTGACTATCCGAATAACATTGTGTGTTTACATCAGTATGAGATCCAAATTTATCTGAAAATAAAAAAAAAGAAAGAAAGAAAGAAAAAGGGGAAAAAAGGAGGGGCGGAGGGGGTGATGGAGAGGAAGTAATGGGAAAAAGGAAAAGAGAATTTTTGACAAATTTTGTGTTCTTTTTCAGTTGGTTTATGTGTCGGGCAATCAGGTATTCCATGCCGCCTCAAAATTCCCTACTCTAGTGTAAATCTGTTCAATAGATATCCCGAGTACAATTAAACCGAACACTGAACCTTCAAAGCAATTGACCGAAATTTAAATGTTTTATCACGTTTGATATTAAACTGAGAAAACGGGTATTCAAAGTTAATTTACCTTATCAGTATAATGTGTAGTATTACTCGTGAATTTTCGTAATCACCCAAAAATACCCGAACTTCTTGAGTACTTTTCCGAAGATCAGAAAAAGTGAAGAATATTAAAGGAAATTTGAAATGGTTTGGCCTTATTAAATAAATATTGCGACACAGCCGAAACCCAGTTCATAACAATTTCAGTTTCCGTCATACGTAAATCAAGATGATATTAAAAATCATAATTATTATATTTTGTTTCATTTCCACGGTGACTAGTTTCTATGGAAGCCCAGTTCTATCATTTATTAAAGCCAAGGACTACACCCATTCCGATTTAGTAGAAATTGGGATACTACAAGCGGCTGCGAAGTTCCTCGAAGACGTGAAAGTACCATGGAAAACAGCGAAACCTGGACCGGGCACTCTGTCCGGAATTAGTGACATCACTGCCCGCAAACTGTACGATAAATACTATGGAGGTATGATAAATTAATATTTGGAATTTGTATTTCAAATGATTACAAACAACGCAATACACATCTGATTCGATTTCATTTTTTAAGCTGAAGTGTCGTCACACAAGTTTCAATTGGTCATGGACCAAATCAGTCAACATAACGTCATGGTGGACCAGGACTATGGTGACCAGGCTCATTGGCACTTCAACGCAGAGAAAATCAGAGAAGGTAAGAATCTGGTCCAAAACCACCACGAAACTCATGCTAAAAATGTATTGAGAGAGAGAGAGAGAGAGAGAGAGAGAGAGAGAGAGAGAGAGAGAGAGAGAGAGAGAGAGAGAGAGTAATTTTCCACACACCTTACTCCTTTAACCATAATGCTCCAATTTCAATGACTTTGTACATTTGACTAGTATACTTTTTTCTTTCTATATATAAAGAGTGGGGAGGGGGGGGGTTAATTTTTTGTCTGTTTGTTCATTTGTTTGGGTTTTTTGGGGGGGGGGGGGGTATTGGTTATGTTTTATTTTAATTTGTTTTGCTGTTTATTTTTTAATTTGTTTGTTTGTTTTTTTTTGTTTTTTGTTTTTTTTTTGTTTTGTTTGGTTTGGTTTGTGTTTTTTTGTTTTGTCTGTCTGTTTGTTTCCTTTGGGGGGAGGGAGAGGGGGCACAAGTCATATAGTCATATATTTCCTGCACAATAAGCCTCCGTAGCATAAACATATCCGTGGGTTCTTTATTATTTACTCTTTTTTTTTTTGAAAGTCGATAAATATATTGCTGAAAATGGTTTGTTGTCTAATTACATGTTATGTCAACGAAGCATTAAGGGAGCTACCGGTCTTCTATAAATCGGAAATGAATAAATAAGAATATAAACAGCATTTTGTGAAAAAAGTGTGCACAAGCTTACAACACTTCTTGATCATACGGAACGAATAGTCATGGATGAACATAATTGAAATTGAAAATGAAAGTTTATACCATATTGGCAATCATTAAACAGCGTCTACAGGTAATCTCAAAGCGGAAAATTGTAATGATGTACATGTAAAAATGTAATTTTTGCCAAATGTTATTTATTTATTCATTTGTTTATTTTTTTTTCATCCATTTGTTCATTTATTTATCGATTCCGTTTATTCCGGATAAATCGAATAATAATTGAAAAGGCGCGGGGTCGTACCGTTAGCGTTGGTGTTATGGCATCAAACTATTACGGGTGACGTCATAGTTTTTGACGTAGTTGACGATTGTTTAGCATCACTCGCAGACATAGCTGAAACAGGTCGGCAGACAGTCAGTTGAGTTTTCCATCACATGGGAGGAGGCAGAGGATTTTTATCTAGGCTCTTCAGGATATTCTGTTGCAGCCGTGGTGAAGATGATGACAGAAGGCATCTGCACACAAGTTCCAAGAAACGAACGCACTTTCTTATCAGATTTGGGCGAAAACCTTTAAATGTCAAGCGGAAAGAAAAAGACAGAAAACAAAAGGAAGCAGTAGAAGAGCCCAAACATAGACCTAAGTTACACATCAAGCTCCGTGATGTCATGAAGAGACCCATTACTCGAGAGGGAGTGTTCGTTTCTGCTGACCTACATGCCATAGGATCACCACGCCGTCACACGTTACGAGGCTTCAGGAATGAGTACTCGCCCATCTACTAAAGTCATACGAAAAGGAATAAGTGTAAAAAAGGAAACTATGTATTGAATGTACTGAGCAGTCGTCGTTTATAATGTAATAAGTTTATATGTGCTATTTACATTTATCTGATTTATGCGAAGAATCTTATAATTATCAGTTTTTAAAAATAAATAATCCAAAATGTTCTAAATATGTTTTTCTCAGATGAAGTCATGCAGTATATTTGTAAACCTTTTTACTTTAGACCAAAATAGGAAATATTCGGTTAGACTACGATATGATAGCACTGTCATATTTGTTGTAAAAATGTTTCGGGTTCGAATACCCTACCGGAAGAAGCGTGTGACAACTTATACAGGTCAAGGGCATTTCTAAATTTCGCCTGTAGCAATGAAAGGACAGCAAAAGGAGGTTTAATAGTCAAATATTTGCGCTAGCAAACATAGGGTAACCACAGTTTAGCACACCTCAACAACAACATTTAACTTTCATTGAATTTTCATTTATACAGCTTGAAATATTACTTCAGATATGTAGGAAAATAGTCAGTTCAAATTTGGATTTGTTAATAGGATGCCTAGATAGGACAGACATATTTTCTAATACTGAGCTACCCCAAACTTTTTAAGCCTGTGATTCAAGCGGAAAAAAAGTAGTTCAGGTGCAGCATCTTAGTGGATGTAAGCGAAAGTGTTGTCATCGAACACGCCTTTTTATGCGTTCATGACTATCTTCAGTTCCAAATACCAGGCTCAGTTGGAAAAAGTTTATGACATAGTTCGTCATGCGTTAAAGCCCCTTGTTGGCATTTCTTTTTACGATTCTTTATTGTCAAACGTTTTCACAGATGTCAAGAGGTAGGACATTGTTTTACGTGCTGGTGCTTCATTTTCCTTTGATTATCATCGGAACTTGTATAAAATATTGGTTAAAGCGGCTGCATTCCGGCTGTCATTTCTTACATTAGGGGAAAGGGGAACGGGACGATATAAGGGGTGGGGTGGTGGTAGCTTTTAAAAAGGCACTCTTCATGTAACACAGTACAAAGTGGTTACGTATAAGATCCCTCACTGCTTCTGTTGAGTCGCTGCATAGATATAAATTTTTGTGTATAGTATCAGACAGAAGACTTCACCAGACAGGTGCGATAATTTTGGACTAATCAATTTAGTACGAGGGTTTGTTGATTTCTTATTCATCATCGGGCATTAAAGGTTGAATCTTTTTCTCCCATTGATTAATTTGTCCCTTAATTTTGTCATTATCCCTTGCGTTATGTTGGAAAATGAACAAAAATTAGATCCCTTGACATAATAGAATTAAGCTCGAAATAGATCGTGTAGCTTGTCATCTAGCCCCCTGTGGATGGCAGGCTGATCTTCTCACACCTCTTGTAACGGTAACTCAGTGAATATGGGAGAAATAAATTTCTGTGTATAGTATCAGACAAATGACCTCACCAGACAGGTGCGATAATTTTGGCAGCTGACGAACTCATTAAACACGATGAAATAAAACCATTGAACTATGTTTTAGGAAAAACGAAATATTTTTATTCGTCTACAATTCTATCAAGTCTGTTCTAACAGATCTGACATACAGATTCGATGTGCATATGACCACTATGTACAGAGGCATGTTACGCTGAGATAGGAAAATAATAATAATAATAATAATAATAATAATAATAATAATAATAATAATAATAATAATAATAACATCCTCGGTCCCCCATGGTATTTGCGCTACAGCGGTAGCGCAAATACCATGGGGAACCGAGGATGCAATAATAATAATAATAATAATAATAATAATAATAATAATAATAATAATAATAATAAAAATCTGACATACTTTCATTGTCTCGATGGAGTTTATACATTATTTTTATTTACTTTCTCAGCATAACGTGCCCCTATGCACTATGTGTACAGTACCATGTTATTTAGATTACACCTGTACATGCATTAATTTTTTATGTATCATTTAAAAGCGCAGTCCAGATGATCAGGAACATGGTACCCTGCTCACTACAGATTACCATGGTTTTAGATCATAAGCGTGAAATAGGAATCCATGCGCGGATCCAGAGGGGTGACCGGGGTCTGGAGCCCACCCTGAGATTACTTTTCTTGTATATTTCTTTGTAAAATAAATAATTTTACACACGAAAACATGGAAGGACCCTTCTCGGAAAATTCATTGGGGTGGACAAAATTTCTGGATTCGCACTTGGAATCTGTTATAACTGGTTTCAGAGTATGTACATTTTTTTTTCAGCCAATGAAAAGCTGATCTCCCTAAGAAACTTCACATTCACCTTGCTAGCAGCAGCTAAACCGGACTACGATGCAGCGAGAGTTTTCATTGGTCAATATCTTCACGTGTTACATGATTTCTATAGCAACACCAATTGGGTTGATTTGCCAAACGGGACTGCAATATATGAAGATTTAGGTAATGTCTTGAAGTTTTTTTTTCAGAGACAGAGAAATTACTATAATAGAAAGAATAATGATTTTACTGTAAGTTAAACCTGATTGTGAAAAGAAACCACCATTTTGAAGCGATGTTAAGTATTACAAATGTGGATACAGAATTGAAAATTGCGAATGAGTCCGAAAATAAGTTTTTAATGTTTCTGACACACATCACCATCATCATCATTATCATCATCATCATCATCATCATCATCATCATCATCATCATCATCATCATCATCATCATCATCATCATCATCAACAACAACAACAACAACAACAACAACAAAAATAACAACAACGGATATAATATCAAACTCTTAAGACTAATATGCAATAATTAATCATACTGACTTCCGTCGAAGTGAGTCCAATATATTTGTGCCCGATACACTGACTAGATCCCATTCAGAGAAATCTTTCAATATCCATGGCAAAGAGCAAGATCAAAAGCATTCACAGGTATATCCTTCAAAGTATTTCAATACTAATATCAAATATAAAACGTTTGTCTGTTTTGCAGGCATTGGAGGGAAGACATTGATGTCTACTGCAGGACCCACTGTGGACACATGTAATAGTTGTGGGTAAGGTCTTTAATTCAATTACGTTAATTTATTCTAATATAACAACGATTCAGTGATCGCACTTGACTACACCGATACACTTTTCAGCATAGAAAGCGCTTGTTTAGCGTACATTTGATTGTTATGTTTATGACGTCATAATCAAACGTCCGACTTGTCCAACCTTGCGTGATGTCATCAAAATTATATTTTTCTCCAAAGTGTTTGATAATGATTCATTGAAAATGGATCGGTGTATTATTAAACAACCTACTTTGTCCATACTCGTTGGTAATATACTATATTAAATATAGAAAGAATTTCTCTCCCTAATCCGGCAGGCCTAGTTGTATCGCGTCGGACTACTGATCGGGAGGCCGGGGTTCGAGTCCCGCTCTGGTCATGCCGGTGTTCTGTCTTTCGGATGAGACAGTATAAACCGAGGCCCCGTGTCGTGGTATGCATCGCACGTTAAAGATCCCTCACTGCTTCAGGTGGGTCCGTTGCAAAGGTCAAAATTTGTATGCCCCGCATCAGGCAGATGCCGTCACCATATACGTGAAATATTCGTGGTGTGACGTAAAACAAAAATCAATCAATCAATTTTCTTCCCTTTCCTTCCCTGTTATTTGAAATAAACATTGTGCACTTCTATTATGTTTAAGGAAAGAAATGGATCAACCAACATAAAACTAGACTGAATGTATATTTTTCAAAGGGGATAGGTAATGAATTACTGCAATTACACTTTTATTTTGCGTGAAATCTGTTGACGAGAATCTAAAATTCGAATATATTGGTCATAAATATTTTTCGCGAGAGGAAATTTTCAAAGTCATTTGTATTATAGGATTTTATTTCTGTTTTGTGATATCCTCGCAATCTTAAGGTTCTCGCAAATAAAATATTAATGACAGTACTATTTAATGCCTTTTATCAATTGCATTGTTGATATCTGAAATTTTGAAAGCGTGAAAAGACGCAAGTAGAACTGATTATATTTCATACATGTATCGTCTGTATTTTCTGTTTCGGAGATGTCTATTGATCATATTCTGTATCGTCCGCATTCGTAGTTCCGGAAATGTCTACTAAGCATATTCTGTATCGTCTTTACTCCTAGTTTTGGAGATGTCTAATGACCTTATTCCGTATCATCCATTTTCGTAGTTTCGGAGATGTCCACTGATTATATTCCATATTGCGTATCGTCCGCATTCGTAGTTTCGGAGATGTCCACTGATCATATTTCGTATCGTCCAAGTGCGTGGTTTTGGAGATGTTCATTGGTCATGTTCCGTATTGTCCATATTCGTAATTTCAGAGATGCCAACTGTTCATATTCCATATCGTCTGTATTCGTAGTTTCGGAGATGTCAACAGAACATATTCCGTATCGTCAGCATACGTAATTTCCGAGATGTCTACTTATAATATTCCGCATCGACCGTATTCATAATTTCAGATATATCTACTGATCATATTCCGTATTGTTGGCATTTGTAGTTTCGGAGATGTCTACTGATTATATTCCACATCGTCAGTATTGGTAGTTTCGGAAATGCATACATAACGATATATTTGTCTTATTTAGACCAGTGTCCGGACTCCCGTGTATCCTTGTAGGAGCCCTGAAGAAGATAAATCTTCTGACCAGTGGATATCGTACAGGTCAAGGCAACGCCTCCAAGCCACACAGTATGTAATAAACCTGTAATAAACCCTTTTCCTCTACTGTCAAAGATGTTTAACCAAGTTTTGCAACGAAGTTGTAAATCAGACATATGTACCACACTACGATACAATAACGATATAAACAGACAAGATAGTGAGTAAAGGAAATCACGGACCTCCAGAAAAAAATCCAGATGTAGAATCAGGTGTCATGCAGGATTAAGCATCCCCTGCCGACTGATGACACCTGCCATGATCTATTATGATATATCTGTTATTTCCGCATTCCAGTCAATGAAATGTGTACTTTTAAATTGTTAGTAGGCAATGCTCAGCTATATATTATTGAAATCTCTGTTAGACTGTTAATGTCATAGCTTTATCATTCCTATACTGGCATTATGCTTATTGCCAAGGACCTCTTAGACAGGAAATGTGGTAACTTTTATAATGTTAAAATATCACAGATTCCTTGATAAAATATTATTTTAAGCAGGGATCCGGTCAAAAAACGAATCTCTATTTTCTTCATATTTTTGATATAAAATAGGATTTTCACCTTGAGCATTAAGGTAGGTATTGAAATCACCATTTTATACCTGTACCACTATAATGGTATTCTTCAGAGGATCCAGTATCAAACTCCGCGGGAAAATGCAGTCATGGTGGCATGTTTGATTCAAGCGGAAATACGTCAGCAGCCCTAGGTGGAATTAATAAGGAAACGACAACTCTGGAATATTCTCCACTGTTCGCAAACCACGATAAGGCTGCAACACTGGCTATAGAGCATACCAGGCAATTCTTTATCAACCCCGGTATAGAAATTAAATATATTTTCATAACTGTGTGTAACAGAGAGAGAGAGAGAGAGAGAGAGAGAGAGAGAGAGAGAGAGAGGTAACTTTTCTAATGACGTTTCCTCTGGAGCAATTGTTCGTCTATTGTATACCCTTTCTCTTTCAAAGTATTTTAAAAACTCTTAGCAATGTTAAATTCTAGGTCATTCTTCCCATTTCAAGTATTTATCCGATATAATCGGATACTTGATAAACTGATCTCTGATCAAGTGCCAAATTCCCATTCAATGATAACAGATCCTTAACTATTCTTTGATAAATACATGAGTGCCGGAGGGAGAAGAGTGGCTTTCCTCACCCCTCCCCCCCCCCCCCCCAAAAAAATAAACAAAAAAAAAAAAAAAAAAATAAATAAATAAATAAAAAAAAAAATAAAAAAACAATTAATGGGAAATTCTGTATAGATTATTGTCTCATGGTAAAATCTAAGAAAGAGGCATTGTAGAAGAGTTTTAGCCCAGAATCCGTAATTAAGCCTCACGTAAAAATGACTTAAGGTAAATTAATTTCAGGTTACGGACTTAAACGGTATATAACCCAGGAAAAGTTCATGGATCTCCTTGAATTACATGCGGGGGATCCAGTGGCGTTCGTCATCGACACCAGTAGCACGGATATGTTGACCGGCATTAAGAAATTCATCAATGACGTCATTAGTAACACCATCGGAAGTGTCGTCACGCCTTCCAATTACATTTTGGTGACAGTTGATACAAGTAATTAGATTTCTTTGTATAGAAAATTTTCTGGTGACACACGTCTATCATGTACTTGTTAGAAAATTAAATCGATTTGAAGATGTTTTGTCGATCAAAACCTATATTGACCTGTCAGATATCATGTCAACTTGGAATATGTCTATGTCATCATCAGATGATTTTGTCGACATGTCGGGTGTTACGGCGACTTTTCAGAAAATTATATGGCCATAACTTCTTGAAAGAGGATGGCAGAAATGCAAATATATAAGCGAGATTACGACTGCACATGGCGAGCCATCGGTAGGGGTCCAACCCGGGACCTTTCGATTTATAGACAAACATATTCCAGACCGAACTACTTTGGCAATATCGTGAAAGATCAATATCTCCTTTGGGTCGGTTACATTTGTTGTAAAGCAAGAGGAATTGCTAATACCGATGTTTTAACGTCCCTTAATTGTAGTTATGTGCGAATTATTACTATAAAATTAAACAAACACTCTCTATAGTGTTTGTGTACCTTACTTTTTATGTACAGGACTTCCCTTTGGAGGACCTCTTCGAATCTTAAATATATTAAAGACTTATTTTTCAGGGGTATACGAGTTGTTTTGAAGTTGGGGATGGGGGGGGGGGGGGGGGGGTGTTTCCAACAATTTTCTCTAAGAGTTGAAATGTTACCTAAAGGGGTGGGTGGGTCATCAATCACGATTATCAGTCACAGTTGTTGATGACTCCCCATTTTGTTAATGCTTTAAATTGACACTTTTTGTGTAGAAATATTCTAATGAGGATCATTAAGTACAGCATGATTGAAGTTACTTATATCGGATTTTGAACTACGGAAGCATTTATGTACATATACGAGAAATACACACAAACATAATCACCATAGTTACTAATGCTGGTCAGTCCAAGTTGTCAAGGAAACCAGAATACCAGAAGAAAACAAACCATTTTAGTAGGTATACTAAAAGACTTTCACTTTTGCCTAGCTATTAAACTCCGACTTAACAAAGAGGCAAGAGACTACGGGGTGTTCAAGTGCTACACTACAGCTCTCCTGGCCACAGAATCCACGAATTAAAAATCTTAAGAATTTAAATATAAAGAAAATTTGTGTTGTTGTTGTTGAATGTCGTTTTGTTTCGGTTTTCAGCAGCTAACAAAACGATTCTGCAAGAATCCAAAAATGCCACTGACATATCGACTTGGTTAAATGCCATCACTTTACCACAAGCAGGATCGTGTGCCGAGTTCGCCATAGCCGGTCTGCAGAGAGGTATATATATATATATAGCAGGGGTTGTAAAACAGGAAGTTTGGGAATTAGTGACAGATCAGTTGGATGACAGAAACAAAAAACAGAAAAAATAAATAAATAAATAAGAAATAATAAAAATAGATAGATATAAAGGGATGGAGCGTATGAAAAATAAAAAATGGCAATAAGATAAGATTGTAAGCCTCTTGTTGTCTTCTTGTCGTCTGTGATGAACTGTTGGTGAGGAGGGAAGAATCCTTTGGCCTTAACTCCGCCATTGAGTACCTCTTATTTTTCGTTACTTAGTATCTTAGAAAATTATCGTATTTTTGTCACTACAAGTCTACCATGGAAATTACTCTGTTCTTCTGCTTTGTAAGGAGAGAACGTTTTAAAACGTTATGCAAAGTGCAAAGACATAAAAGATCTATGTCAAAGTCAAAAGTTATCCAGTGGCGGATCCAGCATTTCCGGAAAAAAAAGGGGGGGGGGGGCAACAAACGGGTATTAGTCAAACTTCTCAGGCATTTTTGGTGCAAAATCTGGATTTTAACTAGTAAATATGTGACCAAAAGGGGGGGGGGGTTCCGGGCCCCCCTTTTAATCCGCCACTGTCATCTATTTTCAACGCGGTTTTGCATAGAAATGTATGACTGATCTATTGAAGTGAATGTCCTTTTGTTTTCTTTTTTCTTTATAATTTTAATAAATAACAAACCAAAGACAGCTAAATACTCAAACCGCACATACATGCATTTGGAGTCCAGTTGATCTGGTTGACATACATTATGTTAAGGAATTCGATATAAATATACATGTATATTCCAGCCGTGGTTGCTGCCGGTCAAAGGTCCAAGATCTACGTGTTCAGTGACTCAGCCCCGACCAACGCCGGGGAGATTCACTTCATCACTGCACTGGCGACGGAAAAGGAAGTGTCCATACACTTTTTGACCGACTCTTCTTGCAAACACAGAAGAAAAAGAGGTCAGTATTCTACAAGATAGGGACACCATTTTAATGTACATGGCATAGCTTTTCCTATTGAAAACATCTCTTTTCCATGAAATGAAACTCTCTTTCGTGATTAAGTCGATTGGATGTCTAATTCTCTGAATATCACATCCTGAAATAAGCCTACTGCGGAAGGGTCAACTGCACTTGAACTCCGTAAAGCCGAGTAAAAATGAAAAAGTTATTTGCAGTATAAGTAAAATGCTCTGAGAGTTTAGAAGTTGCCCCGGGACCGTTTTTGTCCCTACTTAACACTGGCCGCCATCTTATGGTGCGACGTAAAACAGTGACCATATAAAACATTTTTTTACGATTAATAAATTATCACCAATGTTACAAAATAATTGATTCAGTGTGTATGATTTACTGACATGGAAATGAAAAACTATTCAAATATCTTTTGTAAGGCAGAAAACTCGAATATCGATGAAATACTACATGCTTTTATTATAAGAAAGGCTCTTATTGTTTCTATAGACTCTTTCACCATTACTGCGGTTGGCAAATGATGACGTATCCCGTAAAAATTTTTACGTCGTGATAAAAAATTGATTGTTTCTGACATAATTTTGCGGGACCAGTTATAATGTGTTAGGAAAAGCTCAATATTGCTAGTATTTTTTTCAAGCCGAGTTTTTTAGAGGAAATTTTATTTAAGGTGTAAGAGAAGGTCTACATTTCTTCTTCTTTTTTTCTTCAAGGTATATATGGCATCCTCAGATCTTCAAGGGTAAGTACACGTGGTGTGTACAAAATGTAATGTCAAGGTAAACTATCACTTAAAACTGAGGATAGGAGATTATATCCAGTAGCTGTGAGAGGAAAGGGATGAGGGACAGACTCATACTTTTTAAATTTGTGGTTATTATACACTGAATTCTTCATAACAATCACAGATAATATAATTATATCAATACCATCACCCTTAAAAACACAAAACAAAACAAACAAACAAACAAAAAACAACCCCCCGAAAAAAAAAAAAAAACACAAAAACAAAAAAAAAACAAAAAACAAAAAACACCACACTATTTAACGGTTTTAGATTTTCACCATAATTTATTGCAGAGTGGCCGCTGGAGGAGATGGAGCTTCACACCTCCTGTAAATGTAGAACACAGAGGGTTTTCTGTAAAATTCTACGTTACATCCAACAACAATGGTTATCTGAATTTCCCGACTACAACCTTGACGAAAGGTACTGCTTCTGTTTTGATCTACTGTATGGTTATCTAAAACAAGCAGATCTCACTGCATTTATACACGCAGGAGTATACCATGTGATTATGTATATAAGCTGGGTAAATTGTGACAGGTTTCTGAAAGATTTCATCAATTTAAGTTTCGATTTTGTCATATAAGGCATGTGATTACAAACAAACATTGAAATATACTATTGACGTATTTACCCATTTGCCAATTAAGTCACGGATCATCATTGAATTTGACTTGACAAAGTGCGGAGCTCGCTATTATACATATTGAAGATCGGTGATCGAATATTCCGATTTTTCTCTATTTCTAAACAATGACCACTGCATCCAAAAAAAAAAAAAAAAAAAAGCGAAACAATCCTGAAGTTGTGTAAAACGGAGACAAACAAACTGCAGTAATATGAGTAATATCTAGCATCATTCTTTCACTTTCGTTTTGGCAATTTCACTTTCTATATCTACTTTCAATATAAATGTTTTCAGGTTGCGTTGTTTTCTGTAAATTTGGTGTTATGTTTTTGCAGGTCATGTAGCTACATTGGAGGTCCGTATCCTGGACCATAAATTGATAGAAGCAATAACAACCCTGCAGTTAATGAATGTAAAAGGCAGAGTCATTGATACACTCCCTCTGGTGGCTAAGCAGACGGCAAGGGGAGACAATTCTTACATTTGCTTGATATCAATACCGAGAGAGGTAAAGTTACCAACATATATATTTGTGCAACGATATTTTAACGCAAAGCGGTGATAAGAGGGGAATTAGGAATAATTAGCGCCATCATACGTTATCGCATTCTTGCTATTCTTGTTGTGGATGTGTTGTGCTTTATTTCTCGTTTGACTTAGTGCATGCATTCAATATCAGCGTAGTTATGTATTAGCAGCGGTATGATATGTAATATATAATTCCGCTAACACAATTTTACTTACAGTATCAGATTTGGACATCATAAAGAGACCTTATTTGTATATCTCGGGCACAAGATTAACGTTGAAATATATGTTTTTATATGTTATAAATACTGCGAATATTTAAAAGAAAAATTTGAAACTAATATGTCATGAAGGCGAAGAGTAATACTACAGTCAAAACTATTTAAACATACCTTGATATCAATGAATTATTCTGCTATTACGATATCTGTGAACAATATACAGTATATGAGAAACTTTAATGTAATATATTAATAAAAGGAAAATAGGCCACAGGAATTCGCAGAGTAACAAAAAGGTAGATGAGTGTGGGAGGATTTTCGTAATATTATAAATATTTTCGAATAATGGACCCAGAAATCCCTCCTGCTCTTTATCACAATTCATTTCTAAAGTAAACTTGAAAGTGGAATATTTTTGGTAAGAACAATCTTTCAATTAACACAATGTATTATTCACCTTCTAATTGTTAAGTATGATATCTCTGGCTACTTTTTTCATTGGTAACACATATTGCTGTCTAAATACTGACGGTAGATATTTTGTGTCTATTGCAGGATTTCACAGTTGCTGTTCTTAGCAAACCAGACTCGGCAGGTGGCGCTATTTACAAGTCCAACAAGCTGTTTAAACCCGTGTGATTTACACAAATTCAGACCTAATTATTGCTGTTCTGATCATCCTCATATAAAAAATGTGACAATGAACTTACACAAATTATATTTTGAAATCTTATGATTACGAATACACCATCCCAATATTACAAAAACTTTCTTTAAAATTTTAATGATGATTTTTATTATCTAACATTTTAAAAATTATGAAGCTGTTTGTGTATGCAAGATCCCAGTACAATTTAGAACAATGATCTAATGTAAAAGGGAAAGTGAAAGTATCTCTGTAAAATTCTACCTTTTCAATTTACTTGCACGTTTTGTTTCATTTGTTTGTGTGTTTATTTGTGTGTGTTATTTCCCTCGGGAATGAAGATAAAAATAGATGGGTAAAGTATTTTAACTTTTTCTTTTAAAGATTGCTTTCATCTAGTCATCTATAGAATACTTTGCCAGTGAACAAAAAAAAAAAAATAAAAAATAAAAAATCTGGCATCTCGGTTTAATAGAGAATAAATTCTTCTACACAGGACAATATACATTGTTTGTTTGATTTGTGTTAAAATACTTCCCTACAAGATCACTTCACGTACATGGCGACGACATCTGCCCGATACATTGCAAAGAAGTTTAGACAAACACAATGGACCTACCCGAGACCGTGAGGGATTATCTTACCTTGACACGTGACCCCTGTTTTCACAGTCTCATCCTAAAGAGAGGACACCCGTTAGCCACCGCGTAGATTCGAACCCGGAAGTTTTTACCGATTGAGTTGCACCATGTTGGTCAATATACATGACCTTTTTGTAGCTATACATGAACAGAATATTCGGGATCGATCCTTCCGTTTGCAATTAAGATAGAATATTTACACTTTGCAAATTCAACCATTAAATTTTGCTTTGAAGAGGAATGAAATGACGTCACATCGCGTGGGAGCCAATTGAATAATTATTTACATAAATTGTAACCAATCGTGGTGCTGTTTACATAGACTCTAGGATTAAGTGACTGATCATTGTAAAGTACACACTGTCTGCTTTTACACGATGAGCGTCTGGGCACTGTTTGTACTGGCAGCATTCATGTAAATCCTGTGGTCGTTACCCTCAAATTTACCCGATTATCTCAGTTTATATTTCATTGAAGGAATAATATTTACCTATATCGACTCGCCTCGCTCGTCCGGGGGGGTGGGGGGGGGGGGTTGTTGTTCTGTTTTGCTTTTCTTTTTTTAATTTGTTTTCTTATGCCTTTGAAGATGGAGATTGTGGGATATATCACTGCTTGTCCGTCTGTCTGTCTGTTTTTTTTTTCTGCTTGTCTATCATAAAAAGTTTTTAAATTGGTTATCATTTGTGAGTAATAGAAAAAAGCGATTTGATATTTTACGTGTGCTCCAGATGACAATACTTTGAAAACAGTGACCTTGGTTGCGAAATTTGACCTACTTTTCTAAATTTTTATAGTGGTTGTCACCCGGGACAAAAGGTGTTTCAATATTGTTTTAAAATGTTTTAATTATAAGTTATTCTTATTCCTCAGTCCTGAACTTTCATCATTGTAACTAAATCAAATTAAATTGAATTAAATTATATGTTTCCTCTGTATGTAAGGGCATTTACGGCGGCTGTGGCTAGCCAACAGGAGACGCTCACTCCTCCCGGGTACCTTGTCTCACCTCTGAATTTCAGGGGTCCATGAATGTTCACTGTGGTACATTGTTGTTAGTGCCATAGTCATGTGGCACCAGTTACTTTCGTATTTTACTTTAAAATACATACTTTTTATACAAATAGTGTTTCACAAATATATATATATATCTAAAGTTACCTTGAAAAAGAGAGAGAGAGAAAAAAAAAACCAATGACATCATAACTGTATTACGTCAGATACCGTCCCAAATTGGAAGAGACTCTGCGTGAGAAGAAATCGAACAATCCAGTAATATTTGTATTAACCATCCAAAAGTGAAGTTCAAATCTTATAAATTCGCTGGTTTGTATTCATAATTTTCTTTCGTCATTGAATCATTAATCCGAGTGATATAATGCTTATACATATAGTATTTAACTAAAGCAGAATAAAACGAAGACAAAATACAAACAATTTTATTTAATGAATTTTAACAAAAACAGTAATGAACAAGAAAAAGTATCACAGAATATGCATACAGAGATGAAAAATTATATCACACGTGTTTGTCAAACATAGTAAGTTAAAAAAAGTAGTTGTTTACATAAATTTTAGATTCGATTAAGCGATAAATACAGTTTTTGCAAGTATTAATACGAAAATAACACATACACGCACGCACGCATGTATGCACGCACGCGCACACATGTACGAATACCCCCCCCCCCCCCCCCCCCCACACCCACACACACAATATATATATTGAAAAACATGAATAATAATCGTATCATGCCAAAACACACACAAATACACAGTTTCTTTTCTTATTCCAGCGCACAAGAAAAAACATATTTAATATTTTACAAGCTTAAACTTGTAGACGAAAGTTTCAGTATTTGACATGATCAACCTTCTTGAAAATTGTCATCATGTTCCGTCTGTCGCTTTTGATTATAAGAGCTCACTATAATAATTTCTTTTAGCCCGCCATAAAAATTCTTTGTGTACTGGCTTGATGTTTATATTCGAGCTATTTTCTCTCGGTTCTCTTTGCCAAGTTTCGATCTGAGTGCCGGTGACATATGCACTTTAATGTTGTTTCTGATCAAAACCATAGGGCCCTTTCCCTGTAATAAAAACTATGGAGTAAGAATGACAAAAATGTGAAAAAAGATAATGATTCTGTAAGGTACAAATACAAATGTAATTTATGTAAGATCACTATGTCACTCTCAACTATGTACCACAGAGAACGGGTAATGGGGAAGAGAAAGTGTCTCCAGATTGGCTAGCCACACCCGCCAAAGGGACTAATGCATTCACTGACCTGTATGAACTTTCTGAGCTATGATTTATTTACATTTAAAATGACAAAATCTGATAGCAGAAAGACAGTGTTCAGAAACACCATATAATAATGATTAAGTATACAATAAATACAGATTTTAATTAGAATGCATAAGAGGATACACAAATCACGTAATAAAATATTGAATGTCAATGATAAAGGAATAACATCAAGGTAGTCATAAGTGCTATATAATGATGCAGATGAAGCATCAATGGCACAGACCAAATTTATCCAAAATTGTGTATCAATGGTTTTTAAAGGAATGATATCACAGTCCAGATTGGTGCTTTGAACCATCAATACTGCAGACCAAAAATATTAAACAAACCTGTCGGCAAGTAAATTAAAGAAATATTTGCAAAATAAAGAAAATGGTTATCTTAAAATTCGAATCATAATACATTTATATACTGGAAATGAATGTTATATTTTTATGAGAATTCAATAAAGAAAATTTACTCACTTTTCCAGCTCTTTGTAAACTGGGAGAATTAACCGGAGTCAAACTCTTCTCACTGTCGTAGTCGGAAGTCATTGGGGATGATATATCACTATGAACCAATCTCGGACTTCTGGGAGGTCCGGGAAATAAAAGATGCTCATTATGCTGTTTGGGCGTTGCCTCTGTCTGTTTTGGTTCACCCTTGTTTTTATGTATGAGGGCTAAGGCTAATGCGTCTTTGTTGACTTTATCGTGATCTGTAATAGCGTCTGCTGGTTTGGTTTCTTCAGCGTCTGGAGGTAATGACTTCTTGTTATCCTGCGCATGCCCAATAGGAGGTTTGCTGCTCTCTATATCTTCATCCTCGGGTATTCCTGCTTTCTCATTTAAATTCTCGCTGTGGAAGTACAATATAATGACTCTGAATATAGTAAAACTATGATATATGTCTAAATTACGAGAGAGAATATGATTATATATCGGTTTAATGTATGTTCAAACGTTCTAGATCCTATCTGACCACTGTAAAGCTCTGTGTGACTTCAATTCAAGCAGTATTAAAAATGATCTTCCAACAATGTATTGGCTTCCCAAACTACATAAAATCCATATAAATCACGTTTTATATCAAATTCTAGTCACTGCTCTACAACTGTGCTTTCTAAACATATTACCTCCGCTCTTACTGCAGTTAAAGACCATGTTATCAAGTATTGCACTGCTGTCTTTAACAACAATAACGTCAATTACTTTTGGTCTATCAAAAATTCTGACGAAGTCATTGAAAAATTCCGTTTGAGAAATTTTGAAGCTAATAACGTTTCTACATTTGATTTTTCGACACTATATACCTCTTTACCTCATGACTCAATCAAAACCAAATTGCTGTCTCTCATACGCTGGTGTTTCAACAGAAAATCTAAATCATACCTTCGTACTTCAGTTACCTCTGGATGTTTCTCTAACAAATTATATGATAATTATAAATATTGGACTTGTACTGAATTGTGTAATGCCATCACATTTTTTTTTTTGATGGATAATATTTATGTACATTTTAATGGCAAGATATATCAACATGTTATTGGGATTCCTATGGGCACTAATTGCGCTCCCTTTATAGCAGATTTATCCTTATACAGTTATGAGAGAGAATTTATGCAATCAATCAACCAACAAACAACAGTGATATATTATAACATGTAATGTTAAAATATGGTTTGTAAAGTTATAACATAAACTTGGTCACCTTTGCTCTTTACTGGAATCCGTGCATTTACATATGCAAATAATCATCACAATAAGAGCGATCAGGAGAACACCACAAACAATCAAGAGCGACTCCCAGATCCCGAAAGCCATACCGATGTGATCTGCAATTATAAAAACAGAGAAAACATAACAACTGTATTGCATTCATATCCGTGTCTCTCCAATAATCGGTACCGTGTGCTTCTCGACATCATCAGGCCGTTTGTCCTAACCCCATCATTGTGCTATGAGATTCTTGAAAGGAGACATCTTTGTGTACATGTACATTAGCAATATAACTCCGCTTTTCATAAATCTTGGAATGCTTTTGTTCAACGGTAAGGGTGAGAAGAAATTACTGCAGGATATAGGTAATGTTCATCAAAGAAAAAATTATCTGCATCCGCGTCGTATGGGATTGCCATCAGGTCATACTCGTATGGTATTGCCATCAGTCTGAATGTTGCGACAAAGTAACTGAAATATTGCAGTAATGGATTTAAACCAAAAAAACAAAACAAACAAACAAACCCCCCCCCAAAAAAAAAAAAAAAAAAACAAAAAAAAAAAAACAAAAACAAAAACAAAAACAAAAACAAAAAAAAACAAAAAAAAAAAAAACAACCAAACAAACAAACAAAAAAACAAAAAAAAAAAAAAAAAAAAAAAAAAAAAAAACAAAAAAAAAAAAAAAAAAAAAAAAAAAAAAAAAATAAAAAAAAATCAAACAAATAAACAAACAAAAACCAACAAACAAAACAAACAGTAACCAGGTTGTAATACTTTATCATTTTACTATTCAGTATCAAATATTTTATATATATGAATGAATAAGGCACTTATATTTTAAAACATAATATTATTCTGTGTTTGAATACTCAAATGTGCATAGATATTGATACTATAGCACGGCGAGGACAAAATTATCAGAAGTCGAGTGGCAAGGCAAGGAAGGTAATTGGAATAAGCGATACAAGTTACCGACTTGTATTCAGGTATTTCTATCTCAAAAGTTTGTGAAACCCGAGTAAACTTCCTTATTAACGAATGTTTGTAATAAAATACTCAAAAACGAATGTTTGTCTCTTTTGATCTTGAATTTGAAATACATTCGTGTTACTTAAGGACAAAAAGTTATCTGAAATGTTACAGTCTTAAATAAGATAAATAAATATATGTGAAATAAGTCATTTCAAAGAACTATCCATAATAAATTAAAACATCAAAGAACATAATATCTAAGATCTAAGGGTAGTAACTGAATGCGTTTATCGATCACTTGTAAAAGATTTGATCTTGATTATTAATTTATCAAAGCTACGTCTTTGAGGTATAGCATTTTACAAATATTTTTATTTATCTTATTGAAAGGATAATTGGCAATGCAAATTATAAAATATATAATAAATAGGTAAGATCAAATGTCTATAGAACGCAAGGCAACTTATCTTTTAATCACACTTGTTTCCAATTATTCCATAATGGGAGGTACCATCCGTTAGGCGGCGCTCATGTAATATTGGTTGGTAACATCGTTTAGAGTTAGCAACCTTATGACGTCACAATAACGTACCATTGTTCTTTACGTCAGTTTTGCGGAAATAATTTTATTTCCTACCTAAATATTAGGACCGCATGTATTGGCTGTATCTCCTGTTTTAAACGATAATACCATTCTAAACTTCCGTACCTACAGCTTATTGGGACTTTTCATTATACGGAGTTATTTCCTATTTGAGCGGGTGTTTTACGTCAAACCATTGTTACATGAACCAGTTCTATGGAAACCGGCCTAAAATTACGAGAAATTACGGCAAAAGTTAAGAGATCTTGAGAAATAGTGCAGACATAAAATACAAATTTCTTAGAATACGAAACGTGTTTGAAAGGAATTAAATAAGGAATGAATCTAACTTGTTTTTGGTTGGATGTAAGTATACCACGAACAAAGACAGGAAACTTATGCATCATGCGCTACGCGCAGTGATACAGTATTCGATTTTGTTTTTGTTTTGTTTTGTTTTTCGTGGTATACCCCTATCCAACGAAAAAAAGTTAGATTCATTCCTTAAATCTTAATACGTAGATGCAGATATTATGTATATGTTTCTTCTGTTTTTACTTTTCTGAGAAATCTATTTTCTTCTAAATAATATCTAATTTCTACAAATGATTTAAAAGATTTATACTGAAAATAGAATAAAGAAAAGGTATCAAAAGGTCAACTTAAAGGAAAGGATACACGATACTGGAGTTAAAAACATTTTCAATATATGTGCATTTCGAAGAAATATATTTTAGATTTTAATCTTATTTCACGACACACCATAACACCATTACTTGTAAGGGGTCGGCATTTGTCTGATGGATGGGATTCCCCAGCTATATATGCGTCCGCTTCGAGTTTTACATAATGCCATGAAGAGGTCCTAAACATTCCGAATGTATTATGGGCTATGACTTTGGTTGCAAGCAATAATGCACATTTTCAGTCATTTATTATTAATATTATGGTAGGTATATAAATATTAGGATTTCAATTCACTGGAGACTCATACATAGATCTTACTTTCTTACTTATTTTCTCAATTTAGCAATAATCACAGAAAAACAAAAGAACGAAACCTAAAATTTTTCTTATAAACTGAAGATTAATCGCGAGAGATATACCCCAGGCTAAGTGACGTGTCTGGATCACCTCAGCGTCTGTCTCAGAAATTTATATCTATGCAACCAAAGAATCTTACACTGTTAGATGTCTTTAATGAGCCACGCCTGCCGCGACACAACACCCCGGATTCTAATGTCTCTTTCGTGAGACAGAATATCGACATTATAATGTTAACGTAACATCAAGACATATTTGGAACTAATTAACAACAAATTTGTAAAATTTAACAAAAATAAAGCAGAATATTTATCTCACCTAATCCACTTTCTTGTCTGGCTCAATAAAGATGTAAAACACGAATCGTTCAGGGAGTGAACATGCGCATTGTACACGATGTAATCTTGGTCTTGAGTCGTCAAGTGGTTTATTTTCTATCGACACGTACCAATCAGAGATGCTTCAATACTTACAAACTTATAAGTTAACAGGTTCGTTATCGGAATAAACTTTCTACCCTAACACGTCTCTTATACAAGATGGATTTCATTCCCATGACTGTCCCTTTTCTTATGCTGTACAGTGTTAAATTGTCAATTTCAGTGAAATGATGGTAATAAATAAAGTTACTATGACCTATCTATTTATAATTCATTTTCTAGTTAGTGTTTGCTTTAGTGGATGTGTTTGTTTATTATCTACGTCCTGTGGTCTTGTTTGACGGCGATGTTATTTACAATGTCGTAGATTTACTTTAGCAAGTGATTTATCGAGCTTGAATCACTTTAAAATGTTTTACTGATCTCAATGGTACCAAACTTAAAATGACTTTACTCAGTCTGCATATACTTTTAAAGAATGTAATTTCGATTTTCATGTCAACTGACCATCTTTTAATGGCACTGTGGTGGCCTTGAAATCGATCATTTTTGTGACGTTATATATATGTGTGGTCACTCCATCTTTAATTTTCCAAGTTGCAGTGGTTGTGCCTTAGATAGTGTTTCATCTCTCTCAAACTTCATCTCTTTATCTAGTAATATTTTATAGTTTCAAGGGGTTTTCTGCGAAGAACAGAAAGGAGAAAATATTGTGAAGTGAAACGTCAAATATAAGAACAAAAAATATAAAGACTCCATCAGGTGATACCATCGTCCCAGATAGCACATACTTATTTAGTTTCGAAAAAAAAAGCTTTGTGGTGTTTTGGTATTTTTTGTTTTTTGGTTTTGTTTGTTTGTTTGGTTGGTTTTTTGTTGTTGTTGTAAAGTTAATAATAATACTTTTCATTGGTGTATAAGGGGGTAGAAAGAAATGTAACTTAGTTCATAGCAGTGCAATTCTGAGCCAAAAACAAAAACAAAGTATTTATAGAAAACAATCACAACAACTTCCGGTGCATTAAATGCTTGTTTACTAAATGCAACTGTTCAGATGAATCAAATTTTCTGTTATGAAGAAAGTGTTTATTTGATATATATTTTGATTCATGGTTTCATTCTTCTAAATAGTTTTGCGGTATCAACAAATCAATTATCCATAAATGAGAAAAGATAAAGATCCTGCATACCGACGAAATACTGTCACTACTATATACAGGACACTCAAACACAATATTGGTAGACAAAGGACAATTGAAATTGTCTAATTAGATGGCAAAATAATTTTTGAATAAATTAGAGGATCCTTTGCAGACGTTCTATATGTACATTACTCTCCTCTTTTTTTCGTTTTTCACTTTGCATGAGGTTGAATCTGACATCCAATCATGATAAATCTCTTGTCTCTGACATATTTCAATGAAGAGGTACCACTTGTAGAGGATTGGGAGGTAGGTATGACCTGTTATTGTAAGTATATGCGAACAAGTTTTGAATGGAAAAATTATATAAGTTTCGAGATTTATCTAACTAATAAATATGACGTCAGATTAAGGTGCAGGATACCTGAAATACAATTTCAAACATATCTTATATGGACATGTACTTAAACTTCTTCAGTAATTTTAACATAAATCAAGAATCCACTTCAGCAAGCAACAGCCTTTGTGCTACGTACAACAAGTTGCAGGATTAAGTGTAGTGCAGCTTTGGTAAATAGTAGAAACGACAGTGGACGTCGCGGCTTTCTCCAGAAGGTAAATGTAAACAGAACTGTTGACTGGCATACCGACAGTGTCGCCAAGAGCAGGACACATCTGTGCTTACTAAGTAAACATTGCGTTTGATTGACATTCTTCCTTTAACAAAGCGGTGTATGAAACGTGCACAGATCTTGAAGTCATAGAACGAGATTATAACTTATCTTTGGGATGAATAACCAAAAACGCTCAAGACTAGAACGTAAAGAGAAAATAAGAATATTTGTCATCTCTATTTTTTAATTTGAACAATTGATGATCATGACGATCGATTTGTTGAAAAGATTAATATAGTACAAAGATTTATTTTGGAATTTAAAATTGGTTTTCTATATTAAACTTTAATTAAGAAACGTTTATGCCAGAAAACGAATGGATATTTTTGTTCAATTCTGAAATAAGGTTCTTCAATGTTCCGGAAAAAAATTATTCCTCATAATAATTTAAAGATTATGATTAAAATTTCCACACAGATTTTGCTGTTTCGTACTCTGTGTCTTAAAACAGACCACATTAAAGGTAAACTCACAAGGGCCTATATTTTGATACTTCAAAGATATGTCTTATTTCAATATGTTCGTAAAGTCAGCGCAATAAGTTAATCCCAAAGTGATACTCGAAAAGAGATCACAAACTGCAATACAGCAGTAGTTATACCCACAAAGCATCCAGAACATTTATACTCCAGAACATTACAAATTTTTACGTTTTTTCTTAGAATCAGATGTTCATATGCAGTTTTATAATAATAAATAATCTATGTCACTTTGCTCGGTGATCCAGATGAAAGGTGTTCACTTACGATCCTTACAAAAATTCTCTCAGATGGTCTCGATGACCTATCAAGTGGACATAATGTATCAAAAGAGACATAAAACTGCAAACTTTTCAAATTATATGATTTTTACGAATTCTACGCTTGTTATTGTAATGAACAACAAAGTTGAGTAAATAATGCATGTCTGAATGATATGATAATCTGATATTTAAGATAAAAACTATAATATCAAACAACGCAGAATAGTGTCAAATCATTTATTGGAAACAACTTACATAAGAATTTCCCATTAGAGATTGTGCTAAGCTAAAAGGGCTTTTTTATAACTTACTTTAAAACACAACAACAGGAGTAGTCGGCCATTATAATAATACATCTCTCTTTTTTTCCTGTGCGTATATAAAGATACAGAAACAAATGCAAAAACAAGATCATTAGGAATACTAGCATACCTGCTTATCAGCAAAGTCCGCCGTAAAACTGTTATCACAATTCAAACAACACTGAATATAAAAAATAATAATAAATAGATAACTGAATAATAATAATAATAATGATGATGATGATAATAATAATAATAATAATAATAATAATAATAATAATAATAATAATAATAATAATAAAAATAATAATAATAATAATAATAATACATGTAATAATTATTATTATAATAAATAACCAAATAAAAACAAAACAGAAAAGTGAAAGGTGAAAAAATGTAACAGAATACATTCTAATTTTATTAAAAGGAACGAAAAGTTAATATTTACACCAACATTTTCACAGAAAATAGAGTGCAAAATAATATCAGAGATAGATAAATTGATTCAAATTGAAAAAATAAAAATGACATTTATTGTGTCAAGATGCCCATGCTTTACATATAATGAAAACAAATCTCTATCACAATATCAAACATAAAACACATATCATATAACATATAAAAAGTTTAACAGAAAAAGATAACATAGGAAGAACATGGTTTCATTATAAGTGAACGACTTTCCAAACAAAGAGGTAGCATTTCATCATGATTTACCTATGGAATGTATAAATGTTTTCAAGTACTTTTAACGGATTAGTAGAGGCACACTTGTCTAATTCTGTCTTCCCAGGGAGACTTTTCAATTGAGGATAAACAAACACTGACAGTTTAGGGTCCACCAGGAGAGTTAATCGCCAGTACATGGCATCCTAAGCCGAGACATTGCCTCGAGAGCTACTTAACATTCAATTTCTTGAGGGGAAATGAAGGCTTTCAACACATTCAAGATGTAATTTTTCATCCAACATTTCAAATTTCATCATGGAATATATATTTAAAAAATAATCGAATCTACTTTAAGTCATCTTTGACACCTAATGAATTTAATCATGTTGCTTTTTTCTGGGGTGTCCCAACTGTATAATAATATAGGTTGAGCACCACTTATAACGCCTTGGTAAGATATAAAAGTCGTTAATGACAAAAGTTAAAATTATATATACGTATTAGTGCGGTGGATAAAGACCGAACGGTCTGAGTGGTTACAACGGACTCGATTCGGAACATGTCGGAATTTATCTTTGATATCTTATTCCCGTTAAACATTCGTAGCATAAAGATTGAATCTATGTAAGTAAAACTGCGTGTTACATAACAAACTTGACCAATGGATGGGAATATCATCTTTCCAAACATATATTCACAAATATATAAAGATTAATAAACTTTATACCGCTGTAAGAGTAGCTAAGCCTGTTAAACAAACTGCTATATTCCCCACTACAATACGACAAAAATGTTTATGCAAAATAATTTAATTGTGAAAATGATATTTATCATATAAAAGCAATGTAAATATTATGAATAAATTCTGTCATTTTTGTATAACCCAAAAAAAAAAAAAAAAAAAAAAAAAACATCCTGAGTGACCACGAGGAAATAAGTAGAATTCTTTGTTTATTTTCTTTGTACCTAAAATTTTTTTAATGTACGTAAGGACGATGTCTACCAAAGTACAGGAAACTACACAGATTTTACTTGTTTCATTCGAAAAGTGAAATACGGAGGTGGTGTCAAATAAATAAATAAATAAATAAATAAATAAATAAATAAATAAATAACAACTTACGAATATCGTAAGTCAAACATTGTTCGTAACATATGACTCATTAATACCAAGTAAGTATAAAAGTTTTTGTCGTAAGTTGAAAATTACAGTAAACACAGATGGCTGCGTTCTTTTATTTTTTCCGTGAAGTTCGAGGATTCAGATGAGAACGTCGTCGTGAAAAGGATTTCAGAATTCACTTACGAAGTTCGTAATTTAAAAAAAAAACAGTGGTTAAGTAATATTGTAATATATCACTTCAGTAAAAGAATGTTGTATTCGAGGATATCATTTAACAGTCTTGTAACAGTGATTTCACACAGTCCAACAATATCCTTTTATCGACTGTAGAACTTCCTCAGTGACGATATCATGAGTTTGTGTTCGTGAACTTGTGTGAAAAGTATATATTTAAGTTTCCTGGCATTCAGAAAACAAACACTCTGAAGTGTTGCCCTAGCATAGCGTATACATTGTGAAATGTAAACGCTATCGACAGGCGCGGACAGAATGCTGCTACTCAGGAAGGAAAAATAAATAATGTGGAAGATAAAATGTATATATAAGCCATATGGAGAGGTGTGTAAATGATCATTCCTATCGATAGTCAAAAATAAGTGTAGTTATAAAACAGATGCTTTGCGCTCTGTCATTTTCCCGAAGTGAAGCGGGATAATTCTTGAGGAGTATCTCTCTCATGCATAGCTCTGTACTTAAATTAATACTTTTGCTCACTTTGTCGGCTACTTTGGTTTTAACTTTGCTCTTGAAATATTTATGTATTATTATAATTTCAATCATTCGGCCAGAAGCATCACTGAAGAGATATACGTTGTCGAATTGCATATCTGATGCTTAAAATCAAAAGGTATATATATTCTAATATTAGTTATACCAACTAGGCTGGTGTCGCTGCTGGCGGGCTGATAGTTCTTGAGGGTATCATGTCTAGATTTCAATGCTTTTGTACTGACATGAAATATATACTTAAAATTTTCACTCCTGAAATGTTGTCAATCACTATAAAACTAAGGAGTATCTTCCTCATGCACAGCTCTTTCCTTAGATGGATTTTTGGCTTAGTTTTTCGGCCACTTTGATTCTAATTCTACTGTTAAAATATGTATATATTGTTAGAATTTCAATCATTCGGCCATGAGCATCACTGAAGAAACGTAAGTTTCGAAATGGGCATCCAGTGCACGGAATTCTAAGGTATATTCGTTTTAATATTTATTATTGCCGAGGTAATTCTAAAAGTTTTTATTACTTATGGATCTTACGTCGTCCATTGAACCAAGATGCTTATGACCGTCCTAATCGGTATCGTAAATGCACTACAATAAAATATTTTTGTAATGTGTTATATGTGCTAGTATATTATTTATATTCATGTATTTTATAGCTCCATGGTGACTTCTGCCACATAACTGACTCAGTAACTCCTCTTTTTTCTTTTTTATCATTGAATTCTGTAGAGAATAATGACTGAATAAACTAAATAGTAAATATGCCAACAAGAAGCTACAGTGGACATTCAAGTCTTACTTGTTCCCCTAGAGCTCTATGGCAAATATTACAAAAATATATCAAACGTGACATCATACAAAGGATAGCAGTAATTTGAAATAAACATATTCTACATATTTCATTTTCGTTATACATCCTTGTTATCGTTAATCCCTTTGTCTAAGATGTGCATGTTCACTAGGACCTCCACGGGGATGAAAATTATCTCGCCTACTCCAAATACATTACTGACAAAAATATGTGCTATTAACCCCTTATAAGTCAATTGGCTAAATGGAAAAAGTGTGAACTGCGCTATTTAGACCGATGTAAGACAACTATATGCCAAGTAGATGGGACCATCTAAGTAGATAAAACTTTTGATGAGGGCTAGACTACCCGGGAGATAACATGGCGTCTCTAATATCAGACCTCCGGGACTAAAGCTATCAAACTAGTCAAAGAAGAACACTTCAATCATATTATTTTGTCATATCGTGCATGTAAATTTTTGGATTTCAGTTTATAAATTATATTATCAATTTATTATTTATTCTTTTTTTTTTTTAATTTTTTACTTGTTTTATAGAAACGGAGATATCTGAATCTAGCATTCGGTCCCTTCTTCAATTTAAACCTTGATTAATACTTTCGAATAAATATGTGATTATTAAAATTTTGATTCCAATGTTTGATAATATTTGAAATAAACAATCATGGATATCATATTTTTTCGAGCTCTGAGTTTGGTAGTGTTGGCCACTTTTTGTTAAATCATCATTAACATACAAGGATTCATTCATGGACACCGGAATTTCAAAAACAAATTTTCCCAAGTCATTTTGGATTCTGGTATCATTGATCTAAAGTGCTTCTTTAAACCCTCCGCAGGAAGGTAAATTAATGGAAGAGTTTCGATGGAAACTGTCACAAGTTAGGTATGATAATGTAGAAAAAGAATATGAGAAACCAAAATTGTGAAATTTTAGAACAGAAAAATTTTTCCGAAATCTCATGATTTCTAATCGGAGAGAATTCAGAGAGTAAGATATAAACCCTAATGAAATCGAAAAAGCAAGATATGTTATAAAGATCAGTTTGTACATGGTTTAGTCCGAACTTTTAAGAAGAGTCGAATCAATTACAATCCAGGCGATGAAAACTTTAAAATATTTATTTCGTAAACAGGTATAGGTGTAAAAAGTACATATTTGTTCCTTTGTTATGTTTTGGATCAGATATGACTAAATCTTGTAATCTTTAGGTTTATATGTTTTTAAAATTTTGTCCAAACTGCATTTATTGACGACACGAAATTTAAATATTTTTCGTAAATGAGAAAGGGTTGAAAAAATTCTTTTTTTTTTTTGGTATCTTTTAATACAGAAGTACATTTAGATCTGACACAGCAATATCTTGCTAACTAGACGGAAAATTTGAATATGAAGATATTTTGTTTTCGGTAAAATGATACGACTGGTAATAGAAAAATTATGAAATTGAATGGCAAGTCAAACAACAGAAAGGAAAATCAATTAGAAACAACCAAAATAACTAAGGAACATACGTAACTCCAAAAGGGAAGTGGAATCAAGTTATTGTGGAGAGAAAGGATGTTTTGTTTGCAAAACCATTTACTATCATCTTCTGCTGGTAGAAATGCCGATTAAGGTTTACTTTTGTTTATTAGAATATCATTTTAATGTTTCAAAAAAATGTAACTTTGAGTTTTTGCTCAAAGTGCAAATATTGCCGATTATGAAAACCATATGTTATTATTATCAACTTGGTTACAAACATTACCTTAAATATGTATTACGATGAATGAGAATAAATACTATAACATGTGAAAACAAATTTACATTAATCGCAATTCGACAAATAATGCCTCTTCAGTGATATTCCTAGCCCAAAGTATGACAGTCCAAAGCAATGACCAAAGAGCTTACTGATTACCAAACTTACCCAATCCACAAACCTGATAACCATATAAGGGAAACCCTAGATATTTCTAATATTGTCTTCAATGTTCACCCTAGTAAAGTTTAGGGAAGACATAGATTATAGAGTACAGAGAAAAGAGAATACAAGGGAATCAGTTATATGTCAAAATTCATCATGGACGTGCACTGAAATACTCTTTTCCTAGATATCCTGCAATAAGTATAAAAAAACACCAAACCAAAACAAATACACACACGATAAAAGTTATAAATACATTCAGTAATATACAATGTTTTATAGTATTCATTAACAAAATCTAAAATTAAATAAATGAATGACTAAATAAATAAATAAATAAATAAATAATAATGATATAAATTATAAATCAAGAAATAAGTTACAAAGACAAAATCTTTTCGTTAGTTTCGTACCAATTAATATATACGTGTAAACCACTAATAAAGAAAGAGTTAATCATTTTACTAATGTATGTCTGGTGATAAAGGCCGTTCTACTAGTTATCAAAACAGGTTCGTAACTATTATCTTTTTCTTTCAAATAACCGTCAAAAGTCACTATCACAAGGGCAGCATTATCAAACATATTTGTAATGGGTTATATGCGCCAATTCTTTCTTCTTCTTCTTCTTCTTCGAATACGAAGTGTACTCTTTCGCTGAGTTTGACTAAAGCAAGATTTGTTAAAGGATTGAATCAAATTTCGTTTCTTGTCTGCATTAAAGCTTTCGTAACTTAAAGAAATTTTCTCACATATTTCGTTTTGATGGATCGTTTTACTTAATTTCTCTACTATTCATTATCACCATATTTGACAGGGTCCTCTTCTGATTGACCTCTTGAAATTGGCTTCTATTACTATGTACTTCACACTTCATAGCTTACGGATGAATAGGGCATGTTATTTATACCTACTTACCTCCGCGCCAAACACGAATGACGTTGCACAATCACGCCTCCTATCGGGGAACACGTGTATAGGTAATTATAAAAAGGAGCGATAAATCCGACTGAAAGGTATTCTTAAGTTTTGTTTGTTTGTGGTAAGAGTGCCACACGAGCCCGTACCGTCGTCAATGTTTAGGTGTTACCGTTTGTCCTCAACTCACAATTCAGATATATCAAGTACGTGAAGCGGCCATATATTTACATTAGAGACACATCATTCGTACGAACTTTTATTAAATTCTGCTCAGTATCGTCAAATCTGATCGGCAAAATTTGTATAAAGCATCAATATTTAAAAAGATTAAAGTGATAAAAACACGGAAGAAGGTAGTAAATTTACTTATTAATTTAAATGCGACAATGTCTCACGGACAGTTGTTTTTGCTGATAATTTTTCTGTTAGATTTAGCACTAGTTGAATGTTTCTACCCGAATCAACTTAATCCGTTTATATCCGGGCAGGATTATACACATGAAGACATTACGGAAATTGGATTATTGGAAGCGGCAGAGGATATTTTAAGTGCGAAGTATGAACAAATTATGTTAAAAAATAACTCTGGTGATTCGATTATATCACATGAAAAACTTACGACAAGAGCGCTGTTTGACAAGTATTTTGGATGTAAGTATGAATAAAACATATACATATCAAGTGAATTCGGATGACATCAAGTTGTTCAGTAGATTTTGTATCAAATTTTATACTGATGAATTTTCACTTAATAATGAATGAAAGTAGTTTCCTACGGGATTGTGTCAAGTTTTACATGTCATGCATATGTTCGGAGTTTATGCAAAAACAATCATAAGATGAATCTTGTACATTACAAATCATTTATAAAACACCTACAAATTTTATTTATGGGAAAGGAAAAAGTTAAAATAATGCGATTTTATTGAAATATTATACTGTCATATGGTTTCTGTAAAATCACCATATAGGTAAAACATTAATGTTATCTTTTTTTGCTGCAAATAAACTTCTGGATTTATTACTGAGATTTTACGCAATGGTAAGCTAAGGAAACTATAAATCACTTTGTTTGAAGTAAACATGCAAATTACGTGATAAGTTTATGCCAATTGACAGAAAATTGTCTTGATAGATTACAACGTTTATCTGAATTGATTCAATCATTTTATATTAAACGATACATAGTTATGTAATATGTAGTTTTTATCTTAATCTTTTCTTTTATCGTTTTGGCTGAAACTATAATCAATTCGCAATAAACCCTGGATAGACGTCATTTGTTTTATGAATACATAATTGTAATAATGTTAGCGAATTTCAAACTGAGTTTGATCTTAGTCTCCACAAACATAGTTATGAAACCGTCTTAAATACTTGACCTCTTAGATACAATCTTCAGCTTTTCACAATACTGCCTGATGTTTATTTTTTGATTTGTATTATATTTATCATTATTAATTTGTTATATTGGTGAATAAATCAACCTCTATTTATGGTTTATATCGTCAAAATGTTATGGATTAACATTCATTTGATGTTATATCTAATTTTTTCTTTAAATATTTTAATATATCATGTTATATATTTTACATTCTTTTCAGTAATTCATTTACACTTCATAAAACCTATCCCCCAACGAACAAATACACACACATTAAAAACAAAACGAAAGGAAATGTAAAGAAGAAGGAGGAGGAAAATCAGAAGAAAATATTATAGATACATAGAACCATAGAATCATTCATAAAACCTTGACTTTAGTGTTGGGCAATTTACTCAAGGTATCTTCCTCTCGTCTCCATTGCAAGTGTGCTACGTTCTCTAAATAGATTACTTATCAAATATCTTCAACCATATATCAGTTTATCCATTCTAGACATAGAATGTTACGACAAACTCATAATATTTATCTCAGTCTCTTTATTTTCGTTATACATTTAGAGTATCTAAAATACCATTTATACCATGATTTTCAAATAAAAGATTTTCAAATTAAGGTGCCTGTAATCCGAACACGCAGAACGGATCATGCAAGGTTCTTACCGCTTATAGGATGTTACGCATTATCATAAAAACGAATTCAAAACGAAAAACATGATATATTAAAGACACCTGAAACAAACATGTCCATTATATAGACCAAACCACCTTATGACGTAGGTGGTATTGAGACTCCCTCAATGCATATAGCCCATCCACCGTATTCATTTATCACATTCTTCAAGATGCTTGTTTGTCTATCATATGAAAAACATCATTTCCTAATGGACCTAAACAGCCTATTACCTATTCATTATATTGAACGAATACCTGAGCCATAGTTGTGTATCGCTGCCAGATATCCAAATGCCAAGTATGTGATCCTTCAGGTGATTCTGTATCAGCGGGTTGTCATGTTCATGTTGATAACCTGTGAAAATGTGGCAAGCTATTAATTAAACGGTCGCAAAGCATACGTGCAAATAATTAGTTCATTCATAAAAATATTTAAAAAAAAAACAAACGGTTAATGATATTAGTAATATACAGGCAAAATATAAGTGAAACATTTAGTAGGCGCGATGTTAAATGTGCGATGTTATTATTTAAGAGACTTAAGGTTAACCCCTGCATATATCATTACAATATGGATCGTACTTGTATGATATGATTTTGTCTTAATCTGTCATCAGTGATAAGGCAAATCAAATATAAACCAAGTAATTCTAATCTGTAGTCAACATTAAATCAGTAAATATTTGGATTATTTATAATACTCTCAATTTCAGAAACTTCTAGCAATTTTGTTTTCTATAGGGTTGATGTGGTAGAGTAGAATATTTTAAATCCTTCAGGGAATTTGTTGAAAATCATAGTTTAAAATTTGCATCTCGGAATCCCCAGGCCAACGAAATTCAATTATACAACAGGAAGAAAACGATACAGACTAAAGTATTTAATTATTGTCCATAATGATTTACTTATTCATTTCAAATTATTTCTAATACAGATGCCAGTCTCTTAAATTTTACAATGAATTAGTATTTAAGTATTGAAGGCACTTTTTGGTAACCTTGAATTTGTTTTAATTAACAATAATAATGATGAAAACATACATGGCATATATGTAAAAACTTCATCAGAATATACTCCGGTTTCGTTTTAAAGAAACTTCATCAGGAAGATTAAATATGTATTGCTTGTCTATAGTTAAGTTAATGGCTTTGGTCAAACATTTTGTGGAATCAAGGAAAATTGTATACCCATTAAATACATCATTCCAATTCACTGTGAAAATATCTGGTAAACTACAGTGTATTTCAAAATCAAGTACTATATCCATGACGTACAGTCCTGTCCTAGGATTTGTTCTTTGGCTCTTACTTCTAGGTCAATGTGCTCCTTATATGTTTACTCTGGATTTTCGCAGCTTCGCCCTTGAGCATCAATGAGGAAAATTAAGTTGTCAAAATGCACATATGATTCAACAAATTACTACATGTGTATTTGTGTTTGTGACGATTGACTGATAAGAAGATTTTTTGAATGAAACTTTCTGTTGATTCATCGTCAGATTGAATGGAGAATTTCGTAAGAATCCGGAACTCCGTTCCCACAGATGATCTATGTGCAAACTTTATTAAGTACCTTGTCGTCGAGAAATTCGAGTTTTAGTGCATAGACCATTTTGATCAAACCCCCTGTAACGATATTAGCGACACATTCAATATCACATTCCACATTTTATACACATTATTGTTGATAATTTACCTTAGAGATCTGGAAGAAAACACTGTTTTCAATAACCATTCTAAAATAAACATTTTAACTTATCGTGGTAATATTAAACGAATATCAATATCTCTGCACTAAATTTTTAAAGTATGCGTATTGTCCTGAACCCCGAAAAACATACAATTCAAATTTTAGTAAAATGTGTGAAATTACAAGAATCCGAACAAATTACATCACTATAAGTGAATTGTGTTATTAGATATTTACTTGTAGCTATTTTACTTAAAAGGAAATCATTTGGGATTAACGGAAAATACTATTTAGGAAATATTTTCCCAGTTATCTCCTCTGATATCATTATTCATTTAAAAACATTACTTAGGAAATTAATTGATATATAAGAGATAAAACAGACTTAATGCATTTGTGGTTATTTTTTAAACTGAATGGGCATATGCTTAAAGGCAAAATAAGCTTATTATTATTAATTTTTGTTTTTCATATTTGTACTTTTAATAGCGATTGTCAATAAGTATTTACTACATTACTTGAAATTGATCACAGGCTGGGTGGGACCAATGAAATAGGGATGTTTACACCTCCACTCATCACTGAATACATTTATTTGCAGAAGAAGTATTCTTAAATTAGACTTTGAAATCAAACAAAACAAAGAGTAGGATGGTCATTTATCAATATTAGAAATCATAATTTTCTCGAGAGAACACAATCAATATTCAATTTTATGTTCTTTTGAAGTTAGTACTTTAAATATTATAAACCCGCCGAATATTACATAAATGGAAGAATCCCTCTATTCAAATAAAAAGAGGGGTTAGATAAGATACAATAGTAATTTTACTGTTTAATCTGTGGTTAGTTTCCAGGAAAGAGGTTAAAATTTATTGTTAATTGTTATTTTATAGATTTCATTATGCAAATAAAATTAGGGACGGAGACTGTCTTCTCCAGCACCCCTTTCTAAGGCTATATATACAAACAAAATGAAAACTTATTGTTGTATATCCGCTGTAAGATAAGCGAATCTTTCATATTCACATTATTATCCTCATAATTTCCGCAAAATGACCAGCCTGTCATCCACATGTTGCAAGGGGGGCTTCACTGGTACTGTTACTGGCATCATGCTGTTGAATATGACGTATTGCATTTGTGCCTTGTGGAGTTTATAGTGGTTGGCATTTAAGGGTAAAGTTCAAGGTGAATATTTCTAAAAAAATTTCATTGATTTTTGGGTTTCAAATGATTTTTATGCTTTTATTGTTTATTGTTTGAAATTTAGTATAATAATGTCGTTGCCTCTCGACAACGTAGTGAATACATACAGTGGTTCGTTGGCTTTTTAAGTGAAATGGATCAAACCTATATTCAGATAAAAAGACGAGCAGTAGTATAAAACTGTTTCCAAACAAACCATGTCGGTAAAAGTACAAATGGAAGGAAGAAAATAATCAATCGCTATTGTTTGGTGATGATTGAAAAATCTACTGACCCTCATATTAAATCAATTTCTATATCTTGGTAAGTCTCGACATGGACTTTGTGAACTTGATACCTGTTTAATTGGATTTTTTTCAACAGACAATGGAGATTTTATTTTTCTTAAAAAAGTAATAATGAAATATATTTGAAAAGAACAGAAAAAAGTATACATATAGGACATGATCTAAAGAGTCATTTGCGGGAAAATATATTTCATAAATGGTTTACTTTATTGCCTCCTTTTTTTTTTTTTACTTTGCACATCACATCACTTAGAAGAAGTCATTTCCGGTTGGTTATCTCTTTCAGTATGCAGTATTAAGTTCGATTTCCTATCAATTTACAAAATAAACATCATGATATGCCCTTGTGTACCAATGTCGCCGTTTCTCTCTGATCATACTTCACAATCCACATAAACTTTGAGGTACAAACAACTTTTAAACCTTCAATCGTAGGAATTAACCTTACGAGTATATTTTATGGTAGAAAGTAAAATATAATCAATCTTGCAAGACTTTTTAAAATGTTTAATTATAGTGTATTCTTGAATCTATCAATTTTCTTTAAAGTGAACTTTCTAACAACGTACTTGAAAGATATCCTTTATGTATGTTGTTCAGAACATGCATTAAATTGTCGCCAGACAAATACTAACCTTGTCCATTTTCAATACTCTTTTATGTTTTTCAAAGTTATGCATCCTATTACTTCAAAATGTGACTGAACTTCAAAATACCTGTATGGATTTGGATATATATTTTGTATCTTCTTTTTATGTTTATTGTGTACATGTTAATGTATATTTCCAAACTAGATTTCTATTGTTAAAATTATTGATTTCTGAAAGCTTATCACATTAATGACGTCATTTGATTTAATTTATTTGATTTTCACACCAATGACAAGGTAAACAATAAAAGAAACAAACTTGAAAATAAATCGTAAACGATAAGTAACAAACATAGCGTAGAATGGTACACATAAAACATTTACATGTGCAACAACTAAAAACGACAATGTCTTGCAAACAATAAACGGATTATGTCGTAAAAAGTTACCTTCTTTGTCATGATTTGTTTCTGACATGTGATCGGCATTACTTGCTACGGAAACCAAAGTCTGGAATCTTATTTGATGTCTCAAAATGAAATGTAGTTATCTGCAATGAGCTACAAGGAAGTTGGGAAATAGCCAATTAAGCTCTTAATATAAGTTAATTTTGAAGAAACAGTCAAGTTTAAGGGATAAAGCAAGGCGGTTGTTTAAGATTGGTAATAAGGCAGGTAGGCGCCCGTAAACTGGTTAAGCCCACCAATTTAATGATATTTGTTACATTATTTGACCGTCCTAAATCGGTATCGTAACTGCAGTAAAAGCCGAATATTTTTGTTATGTCGTTTTCTATGTTTATTTTACTATTATATTATTTTATGTGCATGTCCTTGGTAATTTGTGTTATACAGCTTCGTAAAATGTCCTCTGTTTTGTCTTTGACATCAGACTGTGGAATTTAAAGATTTTACTGTACGAAACAAAATGTCGGAGAAAAGTGAAATTATAGTTAAGTGTGGTGGTTTTATAAAATTGAAAGGATGTATTTAATTCAAAGAATACGTTTTTTTTTCACCATAGGAAATTTGAATTTCCTGACCAGATATATTAATCTTTATATGTTGTTCAAAGATTTGTTTTTAAATTTTAGATGACTGTTCAGACAGGAGATTCAGACAAGCTGTAGATATTATTGTTCGTCACAACATCTATGTAGATCTTAATTATCGCAAATTTGCTGAATGGCATTTCAATGGGGAACAAATCCAGCAAGGTGAGATGAATACTATTTATTGACATGCTATTGTAATTTTTCTTAACAAATTCATACAATGATACACAATGTAAAAAAGAAAAAATGCTAAAACACTGAAAAGCAGTCAGTCAGGAACATTTATTGTACTAGACAAAATAGTAGATATTTGTTTCAATGGATCTCTTGACGAACCGGCGTGGGGATCAAGTACCATGGACAAATAAGCACCAGTTTATTGGTTACATCCGACTTAATGCAATACTATTATGCGTACTGGTAGAACTCGTAGTTACATCGAGTGGAAGCGGTATAACTGCCGTCAAAATCCGTCAAAAAGTTATGACTCGAAAAACACTATTACATTGAAGTCTACATAACTATTAACACTCCAAATTACGTTCTCTCTCTCTCTCTCTATTATATATATATATATATATATATATATATATATATATATATATATATATATATATATATATATATATATATATATATATATATATATATATATATATATATATATATATATATATATATATATATATATATTATTACATATACATTTAACACAATTAACAAATGAATTTATAAAACAGCATAATTAAAATTTATTTAAAACTAGACATTGTTGTCTTCGTTCTTCTAGTCGTGTCCAACAACAAAGTCAAGTTTATCAGCGTGTACAAATTGATCTCATAATTATTACAAAAAAAATGTAAAGAAAGATTGAATGTAGGGATGGACGAATAAATTAATAAATGGAAGAATGAATGCTGAACTTCAAAAATTTGTTAATGAAAAATGAATAACTGAGTAAATGAATGAATAAATAGAACACTTTAATCTATTTTTTAACAAAACGTAAAAACTATTTAGGTCATACGAAAATGGTGGGATTACGACAAAGAATCATCCGCGAGCTGTCACAGTCTGTACCAGATTATACAGAGGTCAGAGAATTTATAGGACAGTATTTCCATCTATTACAAATGTTCTACAGCAATACTAATTGGATAGAACTAAAAGGGAATAGAGTATATACACAACTAGGTAAGTAATTTAATACTTATGTCCGGTTTAGTATAAGACAAAGATTTAGTAAAGAAAAAGTTATTTATAGATAATATACTAAGGATTATCTTGTTTTGAGTCTTACGAAATAGCAAAACTACATGTGACATTATCTGTGCACAGAATATGCAACTGCAAGTCTTCATATGATATATTTCTTATAGGTTTACCAGGCAATACCATCCTACCTACTGCTACGAGAGAGAAAGACACTTGCAAAGTCTGCAGGTAAATACAAAACATCAAAAATCTAGTTCATCAAATTTGTCCACTCCTGTAAGGAGACTCTATATTTTGTTAAAAATACAGATGGCAATTGGATTAAAAGTTTCGAGTATTAAGTGCAAGTCGTAACAATCGAACACTTTTTAATGCAAAACTAGTAATATTATATTGATTTAACTACAACAACAACTACGTTTGTTACTTTACTTGCTCGTCCTAAGTTAATATTTTAACTGCAATAAAATTGAATACTCTGTAATGTCGTTTTCTGTGTTAATTTGACTACTATCATATTTTATGTGTATGTCCTTGATAATAAGTGACATACAGCCTGGTAGATGTCTTCTTTCTTCTCTATGACACACTCTCAAAATGATTAAAACATTTAAACGACAAACAATATTTCTAAAATAGGTTATGTTCAATAAAACACAATTTATGGGAAAAAAATCATTGTACCAAGCAACACTAAACTCCTAATAGGAAAACATCTATCAAGGACTACCGGAAGTATCAAATGTGAGACGAGGTACCGAGGTTGAGTATGAATATCTTGTTTGTCGGCCGCATCCGCCGCACTGAAAAAGGTTTTTGACAGCGGATAACGCAAACTTACATGTAGATTGATTGATTTTTGTTTAACGTCACTCCACGAATATTTCACGTATATGGTGACGGCATCTGCCTGATGCGGGGCATACAATTTTTTACCTTTGCAACGGACCCAATCGAAGCAGTGAGGGATCTTTAACGTGTCATGCATACCACGACACGGGGCCTCGGATTTTACTGTCTCATCCGAAAGACAGGACATCGGCATGACCAGAGTGGGACTAGAAACCCGGCCTCCCGATCAGGAGTCCAGCGTGATACCACTATGCCAAGCCGGCTAAACTTACATGTAGAGTTCAAGGTATAATGGAATTCGCAAGCCGCTAAAAAGTCATTATTATGTTAAGCGTAATGAAGTGCTGCCGACGTGATATATTCTAAGAAGGTTGGTTGGTTGCTTGATTTGTTGTTTTACGTCGCTTTCAACAACTACCAGTTACCAACCTCTTAAACATAGTTGCGCAACCCGGGAATCGAACCCGGATCGTCGGCGCCGCAAGCAAAGCGCTTAACCTTTATACCAAACCTGCCCCTTTCTAAGAAGGACTATGATCAAGTATCATTTGGCCACGAGCATCACTGAAGATACATAAATGGTCGAAATGCGCATATGGTGCATTAAATCAAAAAGTATAAAAGTACTATATTTATTATGTCAACATGACAGAAAACGGTGGACCATATGTAATACATGTGGAAGACCGTAATCAATAGAGAAAGTTGAAACGAAGGTTAAAATTTGATTAGGCCGAACTATTTTGTATGTTATAAACTTATAACGGTTTTAGCTATGTATATTTTTATTGACTTTTACTTTCTTTCTTACAATGTAGATGTACACCTATCTTATTAAGTTTCTTTATCTTATAGTTCCACTGATAGCTGCACTGAAAATCTAATAAATAATGGAGATATGTTAACAAGTGGATATAAAACAGGACAAAATATTCATATACCTCATCGTAAGTAATTATTCCAAGCCTAAGACACTGCTTCAAATTCAATAAACATCAATACTATGAATAAATATTGCAAAACATTATACTTGATAATTGTGCAGTTTTATTTCTAATCACCCTAGGTTTGATTCTAAAATCCCCAAAATAAAGTTCTAAATATTCATTTCTGACAACGTGCGTACATGGTCTGAAAAACATTATCATTTGTCATGAGCATCATGGAAGTGACATTCGTTGTAGAAATACGTTTCTGGCGCACAAAATTATAACGTATATGTTCTAATATTTTTTATTGTCACCAATATGTATCTATTTGTAACTTTTCCGTCTTCCTTTAAACCTTCAAGGTAAATATTATATCATATGGTAAGAGCTTGACAAAGTTTATCATGCAAAATATTCTTAACCTAAAGTTAGTATCTTTTAAATGTGTTAATTTAATTTCTCATTTTAATTTAAGGAGACGAGATAAGCACATCTGCTGGTAAATGCCGTCATGGCGGACCAGGTGATATAGAGCAGATAAATTCCACGTACATATCAGGTATTAACAAGGACACCGGGAATCCATTATATTCTCCTCATTATAATCTACACACCGCTGCAGCGAGCGTCGCCATTCAACATACCCGGATGTTCTTCTCTGATCCAGGTAACAAATAAGTGTGTCAAATGATATAAGAAGAGGAAAAAACTAATTCAGTAGTTCAGTTTTACGTTTTGACGTAATTTGATATATGTATATTATTTACTTAACAAAAACTCTGTTTAACTTCTTAGTAAGAAAAAACATGGGTAAAGAACTTTGCCTGTGATGTATACGAATTGCATTCCATCTATAGATTAAACGATTGTTTTAATAGAAGGTAGTTTCCTAGCTTTATATTTTGACATAGCTTGACTTTTATCAAAGTGGCTTGCAATTAAAGCCAGCCACATCATGCTAACTCACCGAAATGACAGTACCACGTGTTAAATAAGTTGAATTGAAATAAAAGTTTATATTTGAAAAAGGTGTACCAAAATATCTGGATATTTTGTGAATGTAATATAAAAGTAAACATCACAAAAAGAGTCAGGGCTACAGTTCTTACAACTAACAATTGTTCTGTCATTTTATTTTTGTTCCAGAATTTGGACTTCTTAAATATGTTAAAAAAGAAAAACTAAATCGTCTTCTTGGTTTGACCTGTGAAAATACAAAGGTTTTTGTCCTTGACTCCGACTCCGTTATTACACATGAAGCTGTATCGACCATCAAGTCCATCACTGACACTATTGTCACCCAATGTGAGGGTCATGCTGAGTACAGATTTATTTTAGCGTCTATCTCTGGATCAGGTATGGAATCATTATTCATACTAAACTTATACCTTACATATTCTTTATTTCTTTTCGATGTATATTGTTTATGTAAAAGCGTAAAATTCAAGAGATATAAACTATTTGGAGCAAGGAATTATTTATGAGCTCTTTTATCAAATTCTCATTACCATATAGCATCTGAGATTACAATACGAAACACATCGAGTCTGTCCACACTATACGATTGGTTACATGGACTGGACACAGGTCATCAACATCGCTGTAAACAGACGTCAACCAAAGCTATTAAACAAGGTAAAATTTAGAATGATCTTCATGTGGTAGTATTTGTGATTAATGTACATTGCATATCAAATTTCGAAGTAATGAACTATATACGTGGTTTTGATGTAAATCCCTCATCAGCTTTGCGAATGTATTTTCTATAATTTGAAAATATCATAATAATCTCAAGATTTTGTCACTCATGAGGCAATTTAGTTCAAATGTAGCATATACATCTAGATACTATTTACGACAGAAACAATGGTCACGTATGGTAAGGTTGATAAGCATTTGGCTTGCGACATACATGCTTCCGGTTCGATTCCCGTATTAAACCATTATGTGCATGAAGTTGGTTACCTCTTGCTTCCATGTGGCACTACAACTGGAAAATGATTGAAAGCGAGGTACAAATCCATTCAAACAATAAACGATAATCGATGCATGTTTATTTTGGCAAAACATCTTTTCGTTGATTCTTAATTCAAACAAGTATAAACATTAAATATAAGAAACGCATGTATATATACCTGTACTGATGTATTGCATCGTAAGTGTCTGTCTATGATTCATGTCTCTTTAGTGAGTCTCAGAATTAAAACTGTGGATATTCAAGGTATCGAAGAGTGAACTTATAACTACAATTAGTATTTTACAACAATAGATTAAAAATATGGAAAGGCGGAAAAAATAGTGTATAAAGACACAGAATAAGAAATGTTAACACTTGCATATCTGTAAATGTATTTTGTTCTAGACGTATCAAACAAAGTTGAACACGAAATTTGGTTTTGGGTGTTCTTGGAGACTTCTGCGTTACCAGCAGTGGCACACATCAAGTCTTACAACAATATGTCCTGTGAATTTATTACACCATTTATAGCACTTCTAATGCATTTTGTTTCTAACACACGGTCTCATTGACTGTCATTGACTGCGGAGCGTTAACCTCTTAATAAAAAAAATCCTCATATACATTACATTATATTTATCATTTAAATGCATCTACATATATACTTATCTCATTTTCACTCACGTTATTTGTGTACTCTTAATTATTGTTTAGATTTTACATTTCGGAAATCAACACGCATTATATTTACTCATATCTGGTTCGGTATTCCAGCACTAAAGGTTGCTGATAGCTATTCCAAGGTGTATATCTTCACTGACAATGATATTGCGATACCAGATGATACTCACGTGATTATGCGAATGGCATTGGAAAATGAAATGCTGATAAAGGTCATGAAGAGCGACCAATGTAAAGACGTATTCCAACATGGTCACGCATATGTACCAGGCGATACATTTCAAGGTATTACAATAATTGTTCATGCTAATTATTCAAAGTAGGCCTCTCAGGGTTCCTACAAATGGCTTCCCATTGGTTCCATATTTTCGCTAAAAAATCTTACAATGAATTTAAACAAAACACAAATGTACCTAGTTTCATCATTATAAATATAAGAAGTTAAGTCTAAAAGAATGCTAACCCATATGTCCCACTCTAAATAATTCTACAAACGAGCATTGCATTTACAATATACCACATCAATGTATAATAAATATTGTGATCAAATATTGAATTTATTCAAATAGAGAATTCACAAATACCTTCTCTATTCAACAGAAATAATAAATTATATGATTATTTTATTAAAGATATCAATTATCGAGTGTTATCAAAGAGATCTTATACCAGAATTTTGTCGGCGTCACGTGATGTCAGCCTGATGTCTTTAGATATGTGGAACAGAGGAACTACTACCATCCCCATAGACAGCGCTATACATGACCTCAGTATCACCATATCGACTCAGAAAGAGAGTGTTCGACCTATCCTTCGAATGCCCAACGGTATGTCACAAGCCCTCGGGATAGCATTGTTAAAAGAAGAAACATTCTTATATTTATATCTATTTTGAGCTTTAATATTACATTTTACAATGCTAACTATTCTCCTAGCATGTCACATATTATTGTAGCTGCTGCCTAAATGACCTGACTCCATTCACTTTTCTCTTTCAAATAGTATTCCACTGTTTTCATTGTTGACAAAATTCATTCGTAAATATCACAACTTTGAATGGATAATGTGTACATTAAGACATTAATTTGGAAGAGGGAAAGAGGAGACCACTACAGCTTCTGGACACCTTGTTTCATGTCCCGTTGTCACGGTGTTCATAAGTGTGAACCGTTATATGTTGCTATGCAGCAACACAGTTAACACCAATAAACTATTTCCAAGTTATATCCAAACTATGGACATTGCATACTTTGGCGATATTTTATTTATGACGTAATAGTCTTATCTTTAGATATATAACGTCAGTGCTTCTACCAGGTATGACGTCACAATCAGTTGTCCGTTGTCTGACGTGTTACATCTAGGTTTTGACGGTTCTTTCCGGCTACTTGAAAAAAAACTATTGCTTTCTTATTTTGCTCAACACATTTTCATGAAAGTTTACTTTATGAAAACTTTGTCATGTATTTTCATTAAAATGCAGGGAAATACTGGAAGCATATCTCTACAACAAGAGGAACTCAAAATTCAAAGATATTCCACATCAAGATTGAAGTAAGTAAAGAAGACTTTAAGAAGCCCTTCTTTTCATCCACTCCCTTTTTAGTTAAATATATGGCAAAGAACGAGTGTGCGAAATCTTTTGTTTGAAGAGTACATTTTTTTATGTTAAAACATATTTTATTTTTCTTGGACATATTTATAACAAATTTTACGTTACTAATGAAGTTTTATAACTTTATTAAAATAGCCTTTTAACTTGTCTGAAATTTCATTGTAATGATAAGATATCCATATGCATATTCAAAGCGTTTTCACCAATACCTTAGCATCCAATAGATATAAAAGTATATTGAATCATTCATATTATTATACACAACAATATATGAAAACGTAAACTAGTGCATTCATTGCATTCATGTATATCAATTTGAAATCACAGGACGTAACGTAATATATGTGTTTACTTTATCAAATTTAACCAAGCCGTACAAATGATGAACCTTGCAAAAACCAATATCTAAATCATTTCTAACAAGCAGATCTATGTATGAACAAAACTTTCCTGACTACCGACCTACTGCACCTTATGAACTAAATTAAGCTCTTTTTTGTTTTCTTGTTTTGTATTTTTTTCCCTCAGTTTGTAATCCTTGAACGCCTTGAATTTTTTTTATTTGTGATTTTTGTCTTCTGATTGAGTGATTTACTTTCTATTTGACTTACGTATTTGATTTAACATTTAACATAGAAACCACAAGCTGGCACATGGTTCTTGTATAAAACAGATCATCATTACTGGAGTATAGAGGTAGAAGGAAGGAGTCTACTTGACGTCAGATGTACTCTTATCCATTCAGGCAATGGACATATTCAATACAGACAGGACTACCTACCTGTAACTGGTACGTCTTATCGTTTCAATTACAAAGTTTGAAATATATGTAGTTTACAAATCTGCTACCTTATTAGAATCCCTTTTAATTATCACAATGGCATTAATATACATACTGGAAAGCATGCTATATGGACAAAAATATGATTTAAAAGAAATACTGACAAGTGAATGATTGTTTTTATGACGACCGGTGTAATATTCATTGACAACTGCTCTAGATCTTATTTTTTTATCTTGTCAGTTAATCGTTAATCATAACACTATTTTTTGGTATATAGGAAAGTCACAGAGAGTAGCAATCGAACCCAGTTCAAAGAGAATTATCAAAAAAGTATTATCACTTGTGGTAGAAGTTGGCTCTAAATCGAAACAGAAAATGGTGAACTTAACTGAACATACATTGAATGGCGCTTCATATCAGTCGACAACATTTATTGTTCCTGGAGAGGTTAGCAATAAGTTAATATTACATATTTGATCAGAGTCATGACTAACACTGCTGCTGCCATAGGCTTAGCAGTATATATCCAGACATTAAAGGCATATTTACGTTTGTATATGTTAAATTTTATTCTTCGTTGGTGGATTGAGTAATCCTTTGAAAATTAAATTTAGAAAAACCACCATCCTAGTTTAAGTGAAACCAACGTTAATCAATCAAATATATCCACTGCTTATCTATAAACTCGAGGTTTAAAAATTAATTTGCATGTTTTTATATCCCCTCAGAGCTATCGTCTTTATGCAGAAGGAATAGACAGAAAAGGATTTCATTTCCGAAGACAGTGTTCAGGAGAAAAATTATCCAAGGGTAAGTTTAATCATACCTATGGCTTATCGGTGGGTGTGACTGGTCAATACTCTTCCTGGACGACGGCAAATTCCACCTCTGGTTCCTTCAGTAGTAGCCTGTATCTAATATGATTAATCCTTCGGTACTTCTTCGTTGTTTACTTATCTGGTTTAATGGATAATCCTTATTGACTGCCATACAGTATTTTACCATTTTACGGTTTTATGCAAGACAGATGTAAAATCTGTACGGGAGATTCTCAATTCTATTATTAGATATTCTCTTCTGTTATTACTTTGCGATGAGTGGGAAAGTTGGCCCGTAAACTGGTTTATCACCTCAACTGAGTACCGTTTGTCTCTCAATTGACCGTCCTAAGTCGGTATGGCATCTGTCGTGCGATCAACATTTTTAAATGTCTTTGCACCTATTACTTTACTTGTTACAAGGTTCTATTGTACATCTCCTTGGTGATTTATTCCCTACAGTTAAGTCAGATGTCTCTCCCTTTTAAATTCTCGTTTGAATTATTTATTATATTATTTGAATTTTTAACCTAAGGACATCATTATAATACTAAGGTTTATATATATATATATATATATATATATATATATATATATATATATATATATATATATATATATATATATATATATATATATATATATATATATATATATATATATAATTATATAAATTTATAACTATTTTATTAGTATCAAAGAGACATAAAAGGGCACTGTCTACGTGGAATGTTCCATCAGCGTTTTCACAGATATCTACAATTACCGGAGGACAGGTGTACCAAGGCACATCAAACAACCAAGACAACGCTAACCAATTATTACAGGTGAAATCATATACAAAATTAGTTTTTAGTATTTGTATTTGGTCTTTCAATCGTTTCAAGAATAAAGTTATGAAATGTTGACAACATCAAAATTTTGTTCGTTTAATTTATATTTATAATGAATACTCCTCCATAACACGTGGTACCGTATTTCGTTAAGGACAAAACACGTATAAATTGTGATATATAAAAAATCTAATATTTTATTAATACAAAATAGTGGAAATATTGTTATTTTGAATACCCATATTCATTGATCAATATTTTTATTCTTCTTAAGGGGGCTCTGAATTTCAACGAGGTCATGATTCTTCGACTGAAGCTTCCGGGGGGATCCGGCGGATACAATTCTGTCTCGTTACCTATAGATGAAACAGTTAGTCAGTTCAGTGTCATAATAGACGGCATAACTGGTCGACCTCCATACCGATTATTGAATCCCTCAGGTAAGGAATGTTTTTTTTACAAACTTCTTTCTTTCTTTACAAAAAATAGCGACAAACAACCACGTTTTTTAAAACTTTTCTGATCAATAATCCTATGTATTCTAATTTTCACCATCCTTTCTTGCATAATTTACACTTCTGGTAATGAGGAATATTTAGTTCTCAAAAAGATAATATGCATTATACTGAGATTATACTGAGATTGGACTCGTTTCCTATAAGCCAGTAGTGCATAAATAAGCCTTATATAAAGATAACAAATATATAAATATATATTAATATATATTGCAAATACAATGACACCCCCATTTATTCTGTCAAAAGCCAATGGTATTGTTGTATCAGTTACATTGTCTTTCAACGTTTTGTTCTTATCGATCATTATTTGTTTAAATGATTTTATCTTCAAATAAAATTTCTTCTCACCAATTAGATTGAATGCGATAAAATATTGATCCAATTACATGATAAAAATAAACTTAAAACCATATACGAAATTGACATGAGTTCTTCTTGGTGTAGTCATCAAGTTTATGTGATATATTTCGTAATATAAATATTTTTATGTTATAGGTAATGGGATCAAATTTTTCGGCAATACACAAAACACTTCTGCTTCCTTCATCGGCAATACAGTTATTCGTCTAGATATCAAGGTATGAAAATAATATAAAATGGACACTAATATCTGACACTAGTTTAGACATTTTCACATGATAAATAGTAATGATTTTACTGCTCTTTGGTGGATCTTGCTTGCCAAGTAGTACATTTTACTGCGAGGGGAATTTCAGCTGCTACTTTGTCGGTAAAGTCTGGAATTCAAATGTATAAAAGTAGAAATAAACAATGTATAAGTGTAAATATATTATAGCCAGGAACTTTACAGATATAACAGCTGATTTCCTCATCAAATCAATGATTAATGTTAACATAAAAAAGACGAATGATGATGATGATATTAATAATAATGATAATAATAATAATGAAAACAATAATAACAACAACAATGATAAAATTACTATTATTGTTCATCATTATCATTGTTATTATTATTATAGTTTATCTATCTTTATTTCTTTATAACACCTATCATTATTATTTATTGTTATCTCTTGGGAATAGAATATTGACTACCTTATAATTTCTTTCATTAGAAATGAAATTATAATATTTCTTCAAAAATTGCAGATTCACACTCTAGTAGAGTTTAAATGAAATTTGATTACTTTCATCATTATCCTATTATGTAATAAATTGAACAGAATTTTCTTTATGAATATGTTTTACCAGGATCCAGAGCATGGCCCATGGACTCTTCTTCGACAGGATAACAAGGCATGGGACCTTCAAGTCATAGCTCAAAGTAAACTAGAATTCACAACAAAATTAATGAAAACTGCATCTACTGGGTACACACAGTATGAAATTCCTGGAAGACCAGTTATAGGTCAGTGTGTATTGTTATTTACTAACATTTCATTAATAATCATTATGGAGAGTCAAATGTTCCGAATACTTAGTCCTTTTTAAAATATCTAATTGAGTTACAATTGGTAAAATGTCTTCAACATCGATAGTATGAATATGAGGTGATCACATAGACCAAACGTCTCGTACTGAGGCCCTTTGCAGCCTTAAACAGACTTTCCTGGAGCGTTACATTGTAACATGGCAGATGAAACTCTATGACGGGCCTTATCTAAACATTTTAAAAGAGAAAAACTCCCGAGCCTCGTAATTCTGACTGTAATTCGGACTACCACAGATCAGGGATCATTAATCGGTTAACTACATGAATTTCTTGGCAATTGCTTCTTCAATGAACCGTCCTACGTCGGTTTCGCATCTGTATCATATATTTATATATCATATATTTTTCTTTTTGACCTGCATATCCATGGTACCTCTTAACATGCATCTGAGTAACTGTCTTTTTTCCTTTGTTATATACATAAATGTTAATGTCTAAATCTATTTTTCTTTATTTGATACAGGTGAGATACTGACTGCAGTTATAACAGTCAATGATGAGTCGAAAATAAGTACAGTCGATGTTTTATACCTATTGGACGACAATGGCCAACAAATTACACAATACTCTCTAACCGCTAAAACTGGCGGACACGTGCATGGCGTGTATTATACCAACGTCACTATTCCTAATCAGGTAAGACAAACACATGCATAACCATTCCTAATCAAGCGAGAAAAACATATTTGATTGTTATTCAGCGGCAAAACAAAATACCTGTTTTGTTTTTAGATACATGTAGCTGTGCACAACCTCATAATTTTATTTAAAGTAAATATCCACGCAAAGGGTATCATTATATATAAATTCCAAATCAAATGTTATGCATGTTTGTGATTTCTTTAAATACTGCTGATTTTTAAGAAGATCTAGACTCTTTACTTATATATTGTTCGTATATCTTGTTATTTATCTAATTTCCCAAACTACTAGTAATTCACTTCATACATTTCAAATTTGGTTTTCATTTGATATACAGAAGTTCCGATTAGCAATTGAAGGACATGACAACAATGCCGAATACTTTAGACGTTTAGATCTTGCGATGATGACGCCGGTTGATGTGGATATCACGATACTGTCCTTATCAGGTAAAAATTATTAGCAATACCAGTAATATCTTATATTCATTATGGTACTGTATCATCTTCACCATAATCATCATCACCAAAATCATTGCCATCATTTTCATCATCATCATTATCATCTTCTTCTTCATCATCATCATCTTAATAATAATAATAATCATCATCATCATCATTATATCATCATATTTTTCATTATTATCATCATCATATCCATCATCATCATCATAAAAATCATGAGATAAATAAGAGGGACTAGATGTTATTCAGCTGGGACAATGCAGTATAAAAACGTTTTCATTAATCAATAATAATGTTAGATATACTGATGCATATGTGATATAGTTATATTAAATGATATATTTATAATTACTATTATTTTTCTACGTCAGGTCCTTTTTACACTAATGCCAACCTAGAGGTGCCATTTATTGTAACTAACAGAGGGCCTGGAAATAACGATATCAGCGTAAAAATTAATGATGATCAAGGTTATACCCTCACTCCTACAGAGAAAACAATAACTTTAAAATCCGGTGAAAATAAAACGGACAAATTCATCATCCATGCCTACAACACTGCTGGAATTACAGAGTAAGTACAATTACCATGTTTAGATAGGCAAACCACATTACAAAATACCCAGACATAGTATGACTTGTAAACGAATACATGATAAATAAGATGTCAATAAAACATGTACCTTTTAACTGAAATCATCGATTACATGAAGTATGGCGGAAAATTGACAGTAAGTACAGAATAGACTTGAACAGTGTTTAATAGATTTAAGACTGACTTGATATAACTTGTTGATAGTAGAATATGTCTTAATCGACATTGCAAAATATGTTTCAATCACTCTTCAAATATACGTTGTCGAAATGCCCATATGGTGCACAAAATTGAAAGGTATATATGTACCAAATCTGCATCACATCGATTATTTTGGTGATGATCTTTTATTTGCTTATTTCTCTTTGGTTTTCTAATACAGCCCATTCAGATCTCTTTTGTCTCTTCTTTTGTAGTACCGTAACCATTTCCGCACAACCAATATCATATTCCAAAGATAACTTTCAGTACGATACTATTCGCATTACAACGGAAGATAAAACAAACAAGGTATGTGGTGATTTGTTAGATGTATATATGGAATACTATAACTAGAATTATTTAATTCCTATTTGGCCGTTTTTGGTGATTAATTCCCTCTTCATTCATCCTCTTCATTCAAACATACATGTGGTCGTTAACAATACTCAGAAATACTATTACAGTTATGGCCGTACCAGACAGCGAAAACAATTCATAACTAATTATATATACTATATTAAAACATTAACGTATTTGTCTTATCCTTCCATAGATGTTTATGCATATACATATTGATTTTATGTAGTCCGCGACTAATGATATGAAGTATTCCACATTTTTGCTTATGTTTGTCGGTATGTTTATATATTTATGTACTAAGAATTAATTAAGAGAATGGGCTTAGTCGGTCGGCATGAGATGCTCACATTGCCTGGGTGTCTGATTATGGTCCGTGTTACCATTTATTACCTCCGAATGTCGTCGTCTCACTATGCACTGACAAAATATCGGGTGCGTCTGATATTTTGTCCAAATATGTTTGTTGATGCTTTATGATTCTAAAATCTCTAAAATTACATCTAAGGTAAGAATGTAGTGCCGTTTGTCTGATTATGATATTACTAAAATAGCTTCTTAATCGACAAACGGGAGTGTTAGTTAAAATGTAAAATATGTGGATATTGATCAAGAAATACATATACAAACTGTTATTTCATACACAGCCTACCGACACCATCGATCCAGTATGTCAGATTAGTGCTGGATTTCCTAAAGGTACATGTACTACAGTGTGTGGATGCGAAAAGGAGACTGTCGAAGCGGAAACGGAGTCATCAGATGAAGGATTCGGTATCTATGAAATCGTGGCAAATAATGTGGGCACAAATTATACTTTCAAAAAGCCTAACTTCACACTTGGCATAACTAAGTCTCAAGGAACGGTTAAAACTACCCTCAGGTAAAATTTTATATTTTTGTATCTTGTTGACATTTCCTTCATAACCAATAATGGTATAGACAATCTAAAAAATTAGTCATTTGTGATATTTTGATATATCATATTATATAACATTATATTATTTATACTTAGAGTAATTGAGATATGTTTAATGAGGAAATTGATATTTTGTGTCGAATAAGTTTGTTATTCAGATTTCTGCTAGGATATAACTTTAAAAGAAAGCACGGCGATATAAATCGTCTAATTACTGTAGCAGCAATACACAGTTATAGTTTGTATATATTGTCGCTCGTTTCAGGATAATAGACTTTGTCCTTTACATTAATACTGTTCAGATTGTAATAACTACCAGTACATGGTGGATGTAACAGGTTCACAAGAGATAATTGCCTTCTTATGGGACCAGTTCCCATTTCTGGTTTTGAAACGATCACGGTTTGACAGTTTTTGTGATATATACCTGGATTACAATATTAATTGCGCAACAAAATTATGTTTTGTACCATCATTTACTTAATTATTTTAACTAATGAAAACGGAGTATTTACTAACCGTTTGCAGTTATATACTGGAGGATTGGCATTCTCGCTTTCTGTGGTTAATATAGGTATCTACATGTAGATATGAAAGAAGTGGTCTACAATGCATTAAAGCAAAGATGTCAGATACTGTAATAAAAATCCCTTTAATTTGGTTTTAAAGCAACCGACTATATGCTGTCATGTACTACTATTTTTCTGCACATTGCAGGGTGGACTGCTGTCGTACGAAAGCTTATGTAACGGTGACGGATTTTGCCAGCCGCTCAACGCAGTGTACAATTCAAGTAAACAGCTTGTGGACTCCAACTGGATGCACAACAACTACATCATCCTCTACAATAACTACTAAGGCAACAACAGCCACAACTGTTTCTGGAAATTCAACGACAACAACATCATCAACAACAATACAGGTAAATAATAAAGTTTCGTCGATGCAAAACATTTATCACATAGGCATAGAGCATAACTAAATAGGTCACGGCATTCGATTACCTTAAGGTCCTGAATATTAATATTGAACTTAATTGTATCCATGTTAGCGCAATTTACTATGAAAGGCTTCAGTTGGGATGACAACATGCAATGGCGGTTGTCTAAATCGTCGAGAATCTAAGTTTGTAAAAGATTTGTTTCATAAACATTCATAGGTCTTATTTTATTTTATAACAAAAGATAAATTCTGAATTGCAGGCAACAGAAGAGAATTCCACCTGGTTAACAACACCTGTGAAGATAGCTATCGGCGCCGGAGCAGGAGTTCTTGCTATAGCAGCCATCACTACAGGGGCCATATTAATCAAAAAGAAATATTCCAGTGTTTCACCAGACTAAGTGTGTTGTTTTGCTTCTTTGTTTATTTATTGGTTCTTATTGTTATTTATTATTTCATTGTTGAACAAACTCTGTTATATGTATGATACTTTTTAATGATCATGCACATTATCGGTGTTTATCACTCCATAAATATAATTGCACCTAATGCTGCCGGAAAATAACCACCATGGCACAGACCTAATCTAAATGTATTTGTTTTCAAGACTTTAAGCAGAAGGTCGGGTATATGTCGATGAATAATCATCAAAACTCAAAACCGCAATAGTCTCAAGAAATCCATATATCAGATGTGCTTGTCCTTAAAACTACAAAAACTTGTAAACAAATGTTTATTATATGTCTATATTGCACAGACGGCTGCGTAATAATAGATGAATGATTTGTGTTATTTAAGGAGATTTGCTTGAATATAAACAAATTTGAGACATTGGTGCTTTTTCAAATCTAACATTCATTGTGTATATATCCAACTGTGTTTGTCTTGATTTTAAATGCATTTATATACTTTCGACTATTACTGTGTATTTCGATTTTACATATATCTATACACTTTTTTCGATTTTACAGAATTTTCCATTGTAATATTTGTGATGGCTTATTTAATTCGCTTTTTGTGGTTTTTAATTTTACGTAAAACATCCATCTAAATAGTTTGTGTTTGAAACTTTATTTATTCTCTATCTTAAAATTTGTGATATATTTAAACTATTTTCTGTCAAACAACATAAAAGTCCATAAACTTAATAAGTTTGTGTGTTATTTATGTGCAGAATTGAAATCTGAGTTGAAAATAAGTGTGTGAGATGGTCTTAAAGCAAGTAATGGAGCTATATATATATATATATATATATATATATATGTATATATATATATATATATATATATATATATATATATATATATATATATATATATATATATATATATATATATATATATATATATATATATATATATATATATATATATATATATATATATATATAACCTTAAACTTTGAAAAGATTCCTAAAATTAGTAGCTAAGATCAGGTGTCGCTTTGGTATGGTAAATGCCTTCTGTTTGACTTATCCAACTTGGCATAATGCCCAAAACTTGCCGAAGACAATTCATTCAAGGGGAACTTTAAGCGAGCTCCACATTTCATAGGGAATAAAATAAAATTCTTCATGCACTCCATAATTAAGTGTGTATATTGTATATGTTTATAAAATGATGACTGGCTAAAACGTGTTAATTGAACGACTTTACAATACGATATTACACAGCAATGTAAAGCAAATACAATACTGTGGATTAATTAAAGACTTTACCTCTCATACATGTCGCATGCACAGATATTTTACAAAGTGACTTTAAAATACGGGATACGAACATAGACTACAGTGGAATATAATAAGTACATTAACAGATAATACATGTAACTCCACAGCAATTTTCATCAAGTCATCATTGCCGGTACCAGGAAAACATTAAATGTCTGAAATGGCCGCCACACACACTACATGTACATGCAAAATACACTAATTGAATCATATATTCACTTTCAAATACAATTTTTGAGCAGTTTAAAAGTCTTAAATATGTATCTCGGCTGGACAAGTCTGTATCTAAAACAAATAATTTGAGTGGCCCCTATTTTTGCATAAATCGAACATGACCACCAAAAGACAATTTTATATGCAAAATACACTAACTGAATCATGTATTCACTTAAAATACAAATTTTGAACAGTTTAAAAGCATCAAAAATGTATCTTTAAAGTCAGGAGTCATGTGCTTAGGAGGTTAGGGGTCATTACTATATGAATAATTAGCAGGATAGGTGTCGGCACCTGAAAATCTATATGGCAAATCTAGCAGGATAGGTGTTGCCACTTGATATAAAAAGGTGAATACTCTACAAGAACCTGTACATGTTGCGTTTTGTAATAAAACAAGTCCTGATCCCAATAAATGATCTAAGCATGGAGATTTGTTATATCTGCAATGAGTCTACAAACGATGGACCACCAACAGTTATACCAAAAGAAAAAGGAAGCAGTTGTGTAAACAGCGAGGCAGCAGCATAAGATCGTGCCCTAGACAGCGAGTTCATCAGCACTGCCGACTTTCTTTTTGTACAGGACACGACACTATGCTGTTTTTCGCTGTTGATTATACCCCCACCAACAAAGCTGTGAGGTCTATACTGGAATAGTATGTCTGTAGACAATAGCTTGTCATCGCAACTCCTACACCATTCAATGGAATTTCTTCAAACCTGGCCTCGAGGTTATAAAACTTTTAGAGCACGACTCGGTGCTCCAAACTGAGTACGCACTCAAACTCCAGCACAACTCGAAATTCATCGAGGCTATATAAAATTGGAGCATGATAGCGTGCTCCAATCGCGAACATATACTCAAGATCGGTTAAAACCTTACTCAGAACTGTACTCGCAATGTAACTATGGCAGCTGATAATGCAATTAGACGCAGACAACGTCGAATAAATTACCAAACTTGCCGTTCCCATGTCTTTCGTGACTGGCAAAATCCACTGAAGGGTCTGGAGGAAGATGAAGGTTTTAGTCGGACTCGAATGCGTTTATAACCTCACCCGTACTCGAAAGAGTACGGGCTTAAATTGGAGGTTGAGCACGGGTAAAAATTTTATAAGCCTGGGGCCTGGTAGAAATGAAGATTATCTCCTGATATGTTGTGCATGAAGGGAGAGAATTCTGTTCTGTAAATTTTTGCAGCAGTTATGGCCCTTTGAACTTAAAGAACCATGAATCACTTAGCGACATCTTGTCATCGCAACTTCTGTTCACACCAATTGTTGCTCTTGACCCACGGTTTTTTATGACCTTGAACCAAGTTCATATCTTCAAATCAAATCAAAGTGCAAAGAAATCCGAAATTCTTACAAATGAGTTTTAAATTGCGTTCTTTGAATTCGTAAAATATAAATGGCCACTGTTGATGACAACGACCAGATGATTCCATTTTTTAAATTCTTACACAGTCATGGCCTTTCCATCTTGTTTGTTGCCGTAGGGGTTATTTGTCCCGTTAGGACTGTTCTAGCTGGAACTGATTACACTACTACTTCCTTTTTCTTTTGGTACGACTGTTGGTCGTACATCGTCTTTAGACGCATTGCATATACAATGATCTCCATGTTTAGATAATTTATCTGAATAAGGACTTGATTTATTTCAAAATGCAACATATACATTTTTTTAGTATATTCAATTTGTTATACCAACTGGCGACAGCTATCCTGCAATATTTGTCATAAAGATTTTCATGTGGCGACACCTTTTTTACTAATTTTTCGTATAAGTATACAAGTGGCGACCCCTATCTTCCTAAGCACATGACTTGACTAAGAAACCTATTTGATGGTTTTATATTCCTCAGGCATTTTATTTGAAAGCGAATGTATGATATAGTTAGTGTATTGTGCATGCAAAAATAGACTTTGGCAGCCATTTTGGATTTAGACTTGTTCAGCCGAGATACATATTTAAGGCTTTTAAATTGCTCAAAACATGTACTTGAAAATGAGTATATTACTCATTTGGTGTATTTTGAATGTAAAAATAATATACCTGGCGGCCATTTTGGATTTATGCAAAAGAAGGGGCAACATTTGGATATAAACATCTTCCTTCATCTGTGATACACACTTTACGCTTTTTAAATTTGAAACACTGTCATATTTGCGGCCATTTTGAGATATGTAAATTAGGAAGATTTCCCTCAGGGGGATCGCTGCCTACTTTTTTCTGGTGGTCTCGGGACTTTAAAGAAATTTATGGTGGCAAAATAAGTTTTGTTGCAATTTGTTTGAGGTTCACCTAACATTTGCCTTAGTTTTCCTGGACTATAATTAAACGGAAGGTTTTTAAAGTGTCCAATATTCTGAAAATTGTGAACTACACACAACAGACAGCTTCACTTTCATTTAATGAGAAGCTTATTTATTTATTTATTCTTTATTTATTTATTTATTGTTACTATAAGTATTTGGGGGGTTTTTTTTGGGGGGGGGGTTGACAGGCGCCACATCGATATAATATTGTCCTGGTTGGACATTTAATACTTAAACTCCCTACCAAAGTACTCATGGGGATATGAAAAATTTCTAACTGCAGCGATTTTGTTACATACATAGACTAACAATCTTGATATATTTCTTTAATTCACAAATGAAATGACATTGGTGTAATGTAAAATGACTAGGTAGAATATAGGTGTAAGAAGAAAGCACTACGAATAGGTGATAACCGTATATGTATGATCGCATAAACGATTACTCACACACCCACACCATGGAAACTGTCCTCTGAATTCGTTTTGCATGTGGACACTGGTACTTAATTCACCCAGATCTTTAATGCTTTTATGAAATGTGCAAACTTGTGTTTTAATGTTTCGCTTTTACCCACCACAATGAATATCATCTTCATAAAATGGATATCTATTGTTTACTCAAAAATGTAACCATTCAAGGTCATAACCAGAACGGATTTTCATATGTCGCATAATTGTATGTCATTTGCACGATTATCCTGATGTGTAATCATTCAATTTTCTGATAGTAATATCTGAATGCAAACTTTGTATAGAACATTTATACGAGGTCATTGACATAATACAAGTGCTTAAAGGTATATTTGTCATTACCGATTTTTTTTTAATCATGGACAGATGCGACATGTACTTTTATTTCTAATTATTATATGTATTTAATATATCTTTTTTTTCCAATTTTCAATAATTACCAACTGTGTTTGTTTATTAAGAATTCTGCATGCTGATTAATTTGCTATATACTAGATCTACATGTTAATACTACATGTACCAGAATATTTATAACCTATACTTCTAAATTTTTAATTAAAAAAGGACAGTCATGTGACAGACATATATTTAAGTTTAAAATTTTAAAAGTTATGGACATTAGAATAGTGATTTAAGGTTTTTAAATTATCATTTATTCACATACATGTGGGTATATATTCCATGTGATACATGTAACCATATCAATATACATATCTGATAAAAATCAACAAGAAAGAATAATTTTTAATTCAAAACTTAAGAATAGTGTGCATTTTGAGGCACATTAAAACCAAATAAAAATTTGAAACTATGGCGGTTAAGGACATTGTAAAAGACAAAGAATTTGTTAAGGCACATTTTAATTTTTTAGACCAAATAAAACTTCATGCTACTCATGGTCAAATCTGGAATTTCTAGACGGTAGACCAACTTAACACAAGAAAATAATATTTAGAAATGACTTGATTAAAATAAGGTGTTTCCCGTAAATATAGATCTGTATTCATCAATCAACAGGAAAACATGATCCATGCTGTAAGAAAGTTATTTAATCATTATGATCCCAGTGCCTCTGAGTTATTTTGTAAGTCAGAGCAGTTGATGTTGTTTAGTACACGTGTAAGCTAATATCAAAGCGACTGTTTTCAAAGTTTATGGGCGACAGATTGCAATAAGCAAACATTCACTACCCATATTGTTAGGGCGACAGCAACAGGAATGCTCGCCATGCTTATGTCCGGTCATAGAAACGAAATATTAATATGACCCTATGGTCGAGATTGTTCAGAGGAGCAAAAACAAGAAATGAGTGATATGCTGGCCGATGTTGGACAAAAATTCGGGTGTTGTCTCATTGTTACCTTCTAGCGAGGATGTATATCTTAAAATTATCATGCCAAGTCAGGCAAGTAACCCCCCACCCCCCCCCCCCCGCCTCTTCAAACACCAGTACAAACACCAGTAGCTCTCGTTCCACAGGAGACATCTTGCATGTTGTCATGCTTGTTGTTTTGAGAGGCACATTAATATTAAAGAGAAAAATCGTCAAGTTATTAATAGATTGTAATTTTGTGTTAAAATAATATATATTTTTGATGAATTGTTATCAGAATATCATTAAAATAAAATAAACAGTTTCAGAATTCAATTTGTGTTCAATTCATGACTTAAAGAACTACTCTTTATATCATCTGCATGCACATATTGCACAGGTCGGAGGACGTCCCTAGCAGGTCAAAGAGGAAGGGGCGCCAAAAGGGAAATAATTTCAAATAGTTTGTAAAGATAAGAATCTTGAATAATGTAAGGGGATTAATATCCGACAAACCATTTTTTTCCAAGATTATTTTATTATGATATCAAATCTTGGATTGTGACTTCACAGTGATATGATGTACATATGAGTAACAAAACATCATATCTGTGGTACTGCCTCTTACATCACGAAAATTTGGAAAGTCCTCTATTTAAAAACACTTCAAAAATATTTCATTATCTATAAAAAGGGCTGATGTAAGAGATATAACCGTACAGTTCCAACACCAGGTAAAGGGGAAAGCATACACAGGACGCCACAAAAATATTCTAAGACACTACAACCAAGGTGCTGACGAAGGTCGGGTAATGACAATGGTCAATCGGTTATGCTTAACTAGTTTTCGTGCCAAACACATAACGCATTAACTGTTGAATGGTAGTTAAGCATTTGATCTATCCCCCCCCCCCTGACCCCCCCCCCAAAAAAAAAAAAAAAAAAAAAAAAACCGTAGTATGTTTGTGTGTGTAACGACAAAGCACAGAAAAAAGAAAAACATGTTGAAAATGAAATACACACAGTTCGGCATATATTCATTACAGGGATATCAAAAGACATATCTTTTGTACAACCCATTATTTGTTTGCTTTTTGCTATAACCGAAAATTGATTGATTTATTTGGTTTTGAATCATAAAATCAATTGAGAAATATAAAATGCTTTACGTGTCGACATGTACCGTCATTTATGTATTGCATTTTTATCGTCCGAAGGGCAGGACACCCCAGAGCCGCTGTTTGGATTCGAACTTTCAACTGAGCTACTCTGGTTCTGAAATCAAATGAATAATAAACAAAAAAGCAAGAAAGAGGATGTTATTGTCATTATAATCTAGTTAATCGTATTGGAAATATATGAACAAAACCAAGATTACCGTAATCTATAATTAGAATGAAAGTTTCTGTGATTGTTGCCGACTGCAGCTATACGTCACGTTTAAAATAGTCAATTAAGTGTAACATATGCGGCAGACTAAAGCTGTCCATAGTGTTATTGGAAAAATACAGTCAACGAACGAGGTTGTATACTCTGTAATTATTTCAAGGTAAGGACATATTATTTTTTATTCATTTTGTTGTTTCTAAGATGACAGAAATTATTACTATCAATATAAAAATGCTAATTCAACCTACTCAGCAGCTAGTTGTTAACAATGAGACGTAACTTAGGGGCGATTAATTATATCTCCTCTCATGCATTATGGCGACACATCCTGCTTTTTCAATACAAAACTGATTCTTTCTGTAAAGATTTCCAATTACCAACCTTTTGTAGAATATTAGTATCCCAAAGCTTCATGGTGATATAATTGTAGCCACACGACTCATGATAATATGACTGGGTTGAATAAAAATTCTACCTTCTACTTTAATTAAAGAGGCTACTTTTTCACATATACAAAGAAACACCAAAGAGACTCATTATATTATATAGGTTATCATAAAATAAAGAAATAAAGAATGTAAAAAATAACTTAAAACGCATTTCAAGACTTCTGATGAATTTGATAGTTTTTACATTATAGGGTTTGTGTTTGCTATTCTTACCGAAAAGTGACCATGTCAGCACTGAATATCTTGATACTGGCAACATACTCCGTCCTAGTCATTCATGTCAATGCAGGTAATATGATAAATCCCATTCACTGCTTTTACTTCGAATGTCATCATTTCAAGATATAAGGTATTTTACTAGAAGTAAGTAAAGTGGAAGGTACCAATGCTGAATCATTATCGAATCAATGTTATTACAGGAAAAAAAAAAAGATGGATCTAGTGGAATTGTGGAATAAGCCTCCTTTTTAAGCAGTGTTCATTTTGAAATGAATGTAATGATACGACAATCAATATAAACGACTTTACATTTACTACATTGTTCGAAAAAGAAGTATGAATAATTAACAACATGTATTTTAGGTTATATGCACACTTTATGGTAAGTATAAGAAATTGCATACATATTCATGAGCTTAACTATTGATGTATATGGGAATTTAAACTGTTGTGTCCTTTAAGTGATATTAAGGGCGAGTATGGCAATCCACGATATTTGAAGAATAAACTACGTGTAATTACTATAATTGACATAAACGTTAGAGTTTTAATGTCATCTAATTACAGAGCTATGCAACTAAATTTCCTAACAGATAAGTATTTAGAGAACATCGTGTAGTTAATAGTTTAGAAACTGAAAGCCTCATCACAGTATGTATATGAAGATACAGTGATTGATTGACTGAATATTGTTTTACGTCACTAAACGATTATTTCACGTATATGGTGACGGCATCTGCCTGATGCATTGTAAAGAAACTTAGACCTTTGCAACAGACCCACCCGAAGCAGTGAGGGATCTTTGAAGTGCTACGCTTACCGTGACACGGGACCTCTGTCTTTACTGTCTGATCCGAAAAAAAGAACGCCGGAGCGCACAGGGCGGGAATCGAACCCGGGACCTAACGGTCACGAGCCGAGCACCTTACCCACTGAGCCATACGGCTTATGAAGATACATAGATATATGTAAATGCTAGGGAATGGTTTTCTTCTTCATGTTTCATCGTGCTAAGATCAGCATTAAAATGAGCCAGATTTTGTTTTTACTTTCTAATATAGGTGGAAATCACAAACTCGTATTTTCCATGAGAGGTAACATTTCGACTTTAACAACAGAAGGTAGCGTCATTCAAACCATAGTTGCAGGACAGGAAATTGTGCAGGATATTGACGTAGATGTTACACAGAGATCATTATTTTGGCTGGAATATAGCGAAAATGTAATACGAAAGTAGGTTTTAGAAATTACCAAGGTATCATATAGTAACTAAAACATGCTATATGATTTACTGCTATGCGATGAATTCATACACATCTTTATATGGCAATAGTTGCACCATATAAATGTAAAGAAAAAAGAGGAGTTACTGGCTCAGTTATGTGGCAGAAGTCACCATAGAGCTATACAATACATGAATATAAATAATATACTAGAACATATATCACATTACAAAAATATTTGATTGTAGTGCAATTACGATACCGACTTAGGACGGTCATTTAATTTTACAAAAACCAAACAAATGGTGTGGTTAACCGGTTTACGGGCCCACCTTCCCACTCACTGTAACAGCAGAACAATCAAAGGACGTACATTTAAAAATTTATAAATAATCCTCCATGTAAAGAACAAGGGTCATCAGGTATCGCATATTGAGAGGTCATAAAAATATAAACACGTAAGGTATTGTAAAATACATAATGGTATAAAAATATATGCGACATCAACATGATAAACCGTGCTCTGCCAGTCTGAAAGCGAGCTAAGACCCTAGATCTGTAGGAGTCCCGACTAACAGTCAGAGGGGACGAGGTTCAGGACCATGTCTCCTCTGAAAGAGGTTTGGACAAGGCCCGTCATATAGTCCCCACCGCCCTGTTAGTCAGCGTGCAACGTTCAAGTAAAAGTCTGCATAAGGCTGTAGAGTTAACATTAAGTTAACATTAAGATAACTTGTAGTGTTTCGTACGCTTACATTTCCATTACGAAACGAGAAAACTGAAGACATCCAACAAAGCTGTATGACAAAAATCACCATGGACATGAACACAAAACACGATTATAATAGAATATACACTGAAAAACGACATTACAAAAATCGATTGTGCTGTGGTTACGAAACCGACTTAGCACTGTCAATTGAAGTAACAAATGTCATTCAATTGGTGTGGTTTACGGGCACCTACCTTCCCACTCACTGCAAAAGCAGCAAAATTAAAGGATATACATTTGAAAATTTATAAATAATCCTCCATTTAGAGAACAAGGATCAAAAGTGTTCTCAAGAAGAGAGGTCATAAAAATTTATTACACGCGAAAAGTTTATGTGAATAATATGTTGCAATCAAAAATATGTAAGGCGACATCAACATAAGTAAACCGTGTTTTCCCGTCTGTAAGCCGAGCTCAGATCCTTGATAAATAGGAGTCCCGACTAACAATCAGAGGAGAGGAGGATAAGGACCTTGTCTCCTCTGAAAAGGTTTGGAAAAGGCCCGTTATAGAGTTCCTACTGCCCTGTTAGTCAGCGTACAACGCTTAAGCAAAAGTCTACATTGAGTTGTAGAGGGACCCAATACAAGATCTATGGTCTTAGAGATAATCTCGGGGTCATACTGTCGATGTCGAAGGTGTTTAATAATTTTAGAACCAGCCGATATGAAATTATCGGAACCTTTAACTCTTCTTAGTTTGTACACTAGATCACCATAGAAATTGGGATGGGATATTTCGCTGGATACGTATTGTTGAAAAGCATATTTCCAAATTTAGATAAAATGTCTGAATGAGATCTGTAAAATTTACCAAAAGTTTTTCGAAGTTTATGATATCTATAACCCTGAGTAAGAAGTTTAAAAGTAATCTGAGAATTTTTGGCGCGAAAATCCAAAACATTAGTGCTTCTAGTGAACCGAAACAAATGACTAATATATATATATATATATATATATATATATATATATATATATATATATATATATATATATATATATATATATATATATATATATATATATATATATATATATATATATATATATATATATATATATATATATATATATATATATATATATATATATATATATATATATATATATATATATATATATATATATATATATATATATATATATATAATATGATGGGAGTCTAGGGACATCACCATCTAGATAAGGGAAAAGTACAATAGGAAATCCAAAGTCATCACCTTTATCATATATGTTGGTATGAAAATTGTTGTTAACAATTTTAATATTTAAATCCAAAAAGGTGTTTCCTGGTTGAAAGTATCAGCTCGTTCAACTGGGGTTCAGATGGATAATTGTAAGAATCAAAGTTATGAAACTCAGGGTTATCGACAACTAAAATATCATCGAGATATCTAGAGCTGTCATTAAATTTATCAATAATGTCGAAACGTTTAGAGGTTTGAATAGAATGCAAGAAGTCTCTCTCATAACAGTATGAAAATAAATCTGCCATAAAAGGAGCGCAGTTAGTGCCCATAGGAATCCCAATAATCTGATGTGATGGCATTACATAACTTAGTACAAGTCCAGTATTTATGATTATCATATTGTTTGTTAGATAATAATCCAGATGTAACTGAAGCACAGATGTATGATAAAGACTCTCTGTTGAAACACCAGAGTATGAGAGACAACAATTTGTTTTTGATGAAGCCTAGAGATAGAGAAGTATATAGTGTCGAAAAATCAAACGTGAAAACGTTACTTACCTTAAAATGTAGGAATTTTACAATGACTTCCTTAGAATTTTTGATAGACCAAAAGGTACAACACAGAGTTATTTCATAAATGGCAAACATTTTACGGTAGAACAATATGTTAGGTCGTTTTATACAATATGATTATGATTTTTGGTAGTGTACTCATTTGTTGATTTTGTTTTTGACTTGTTTTAGTGTACTTTTTTGCTTTTGTAAAATTGTCTGAATATAATTTTTGACTTGCCATTTCACAACGTTCTTCTTTACGTATGAAAACAACTCATGCAATCATTTAGACAACATTTATATTTTGGGTATCTATATAACTATTGAAAAGGACGGAACTAGATCTGATTCAGTTTTATCATATACCAAGGGGTAAAAGAACAAGATAAGATAAAGAAGTTCTTTAAACCAGTTAGCCAAACTAACTGAATGAGACTTGTCATTTCAATTGGCTAGTGCTGCAACCTCAAATGTCGAATATTATATTTTTGTGATGTTTTCATGTGCATATTTAAACTTGACATATCGGTAGGTTCATTTTAAGGGTTAATATGATAGCAAAAAGTTACAAAATCAAGGCTAATATTGTACTCATATTAATCATACTGTCACTCATACACCCAAAGTAAACCGTGAAACCTGTCGCTCAGTGGGAGGAGTATGTTTGACTTTCACACATTTGAAGTATACATTGGTATATATTGTATATTATGCTAAAGAAGTATTGATATATTTACTCAGCTGTTTTTATTCAATTTTATTTATTTTTTTTATTTCTATATTTATTTCTCTATTAATTTGTTTACTTAATGCAGAGGGAGATTTAGAGACGACGGCGGAGTTACAGATATTAGAGATGTCGTACAATATGATACAAGAATTATGGATTCTATTGCTGTAGATTGGATATATGGCCACCTTTACTGGATCAACAATGCTATACACAGGATAGAAGTCACCGATTTTAACGGTACATATCGGAAGTCTTTTCACGAAATGGACGGACGATTCTCTATGCGTCTTATTGTTGATCCTCGAGTTGGGTACGTTAGTGTGTTGTTCTTCATCAAGCACATTTTATTTAACTCATATGGTAACAACATTTATCTGATTTCACCAAAAAAACCCTCAGAAAGTGAACAAAGCTCTCACTTCAAGCAGTCTAAGATTGAAAGAGAGAGGGGTAACGAAAATAAATGTTACACAGTGCTCGGTGAACAATTAATGTTAAGAATAATCAGTCACCAGAACTATTCTAGGCACACGCTGTATTCGATGTGAAAGAGTTGTGTATATTACTGAAAATGGAAACACAGCATATTTAAGCTTCCATAATTCCCTATACTCTCATTTTAATTGCCAATATTGTATGAATTTACAAACACTGCTGGTGGACCACAGGTCCAAGTCGGCATCTTATATAAAGGACTATAACTAAGTATTGCTCATCATGTGTTTCTTAATTGTGTTATGGCACTTTACTATTTCAATACCATGTTAGTAGTACCTGCCTGTAAAATCTGCTAATTAGTTCCAGCATAGCATGTTACTCTACAATATTGATAAGGTGCCTTTTATTTGCCAAAGTATATTTTAACGCAGGGTTTCAGTTTATACCTACTACATGATAGTAAACAGAAATTTTCAGGCAACTACCGCATTAAACCTATTTAACTGCATTATTAGAGTTGATTTTCTATCAGTCAATGGAAGTAAAAACAAATCACATGATAAATTGGACACAGATATCGTTCGTTATCAATGCGCCAAATTCAAAATATTTGGGGGATTTTCAATAAATATTGCAAATTTCATTAATGTTTTGTTTCTTTTAAAGATTGACAGTTAAACCCATTCTGTATACTTCGCAAATTATACAATTTGTAAATAGGTTTTCATCTATACCTCCTTAGAAAAATGTATTACTAATGCCATTCCTTAAAGAGTCGTGAATTGAATGGTAGATTCCTACAGAATATATTAAGGATATACAAGTAACATTGCATATTTTCAGCTGGTTATTTTACTTGCGATGGGACAACCGTCCTCTATTGGAGAGACTAAGTACGGATGGCGACGTTTCCAGCAGATCTGTCATTTACGATTCCCAAAATAGACGAAACCAACCAACGTCACATATATCAGCAGGTACATCACATTGTTACATCATACTGATACCTTTAAGAAAACAACATGAATTCAACGTAAATTTCACGGGTAAACTGTGGATAAGTACTCCTCCAACAAACACTTCCTTATTTTGCTATTCGATACGTAAATTAATTTGGTGCCTCAATACGCATTTTGACAACTTATGTCTCCTCAGTGATGCTAAAGGCCTAAACTGTGGAAATCGAAAGAGTAAATATTTGAAAGCAAATCAATATCGAAGAAGTTCCAAACCGTTAATCATTCTCAAAGTCCAAGGACAGATACAAAAGTAAGTTTCAAACGGAACTGTTGTGAACCCCGAAATACTAAAAACTCCGAGGTGAGATCAGGTGCCCGGGGAGAGTAAGCGTCTCCTGTTTGCATGCATCACCAGTCACAGCAGTTCTTGTCAAAATGTCAAAATCAAGAGTTTTGGTTTCCTAATTGTACGTACGAAAGTACAAACAGGTATACAAAGTCATATTTGGTGTTCACTGAACAGGTCATTTAGTCGCATTTCAGAATATTATCAATCATTCTAGAAAGAAGCACATCATATTTTCGTACAAGATCACCATAGCGATCGTAGAACTTCCTCAGTGACGATTTCAGACGTTCTTTAACATATCCCTACATGAGCAACGTAGTGGCCAGTCATTTGCCCCTTGGAATAAAACCGTGATTTGCCAAACCGTCATTTGTCAAACTCATTTGCCAAATCGACTTAAATGTGAAAGCCAACGAACCCATCTAAGGACAATGCTGTGCACGTGGGAGATACCCCTTACTTTACTTTATTTCTCAGTAAATAGCTATCAAATACAAATGGATATAAGATTAATTATTAGTGCATTAATTCTATGCACTATATCCGCATTTCTAGAGCTAATGCCTCTTCATTTTTGCTCAAGACTTAAAATTTAAATAGAAAAATAGGTACTGATGTAAATGTAAAAGCCAGAAACCCCATCTAAGGACTAAGGTTTGCATGAGATGAATATTCCTTTTTTTCGGAAATATTTTACAAAGATTTATCGCTAATTGTTAGGCATATATTTCTCATCAGTATAGAATCAGTATAAAAAAAACCTGAAATTTGAGGCTAAGAGAAAACAGGTAACATCGTATATAGGTCTTGAAAGTTATGTAAAAAATTTCCCGAGTGATTGATTTTATTATTGTTTTTAACACACCAACATACCAGTATGTTAAACTGACCGCTCTTCTCGGGGAATAAAGACAGTATTTTTGTCCAGAACGTTTGATAGCTGGCATTACTAGAACACTGAGCTAGTGTCCATGTTCAGAACAGGGTGATTACTCCTCATCGTATAGCACTAAGGTGTCTGATATTCGATTTAAATCAACAGTGTTTATTTATATTGTGTTAACAGTACAAAGTCATAATATAAGGTGGCTTTCAACATCCAACAACGAATAGTATATAATTTTATGAACAGATAGTTTCCTGCTTTTCAGATTACTCTACACAGAGATTATACTGGCTTGAATGGAACGACATGTATCCAAACAGAATTCGTTCAGTTGATTATGATGGATTGAACCTGCGACAATTTACTCTCAGTGAACCAAAAATAGAAGTACCCCATCGTTCTGTAATTGTAGGCGTGAGTATTGGTATCTAAGACATGAGCTCTATATGTATGTCTGGAATTGTCGGAATACTCTGTAATTTTGCTTTGTCTGAAAACTATATCAAACAATCTATCTGTAGAGTTCTACGGCAAAATTGGATTTAAATAATTACCTGTGAAATGAGCTGTTTCTAATTAGTAACACTTTTGACGCGATGATACAATTCGATAAATCCCAAGTTGTTATGAGAAAAACCTTAATATTTTGCCGTCCGCGGACGTTACTCATTTACATACTTTTTAATAAACTACTTCTGTAATAAAAGTTTCTAGTCAAAATCGGAATCTGACTGCTAAACAATACATATTTTATATTGCTAATATCGGCAAGTTGAAGTACATATAATGGATTTAGTTTGAACAGGTTCATATGAAAATAAAATAAAGATATTAATAAAGCGGAAAAAAATAAAGTATGAAAACATGTACACCTAGCAAAAACTTTACCACCAACAACTAAGAAGGTTACTTTAATCGATTTTTGATTAATATAAGAACTCGCGTATCATTTCCTAATATACTATTTATTCAACAGAATTACATTATGCTTATAAGCAACACGTCCTCTACCTTTCTTTGAATTAAATTGGCATGAGTAGTAGAATTTACGAAACACTACATTTAAATAATGTATGATGATGCTAGTAATATATAAGATAATCGTTATCGAATCGATGAGTCCATCCTTTTTTTTAATGACAAAAATACAAGTAAAGAATTATGCATTTTACCTCTTCATGATATGGGACAACCTTTATTTGGGAGAAACACCTGTATGTTATTTATATTAACAGGATTTCATTTATTGGACAGACGATAGGCTTGATTCGATAAGGAGAGTGAATAAAGAAACAGGTCAAAATTTTGAAATTTTGGTAGATAACTTGCCAAAAGTTCCTTTTGCAATCCGTGCAATGGATAAGCGAAGTCAACCAGATGGTAAGAAATTCATCATTATCCTGATCTTCTTTAAAATTTAAAAGAGAAAACAGAAGACATCTGACAAAGCTGTATGCCACAAATCATCAAGGACATGCACAAAAACATGATAATAGTAACATATAAACGGGAAAAACGATATTACAAAAAATATTCGATTGTGCTGCGGTTAAGATACCGACTTAGGACGGTTAATTGAAGTGACAAACGTGACTCAGTTGGTGTGGTTAACCAGTTTACTGGCGCCTATCATCCCATTCACCGCAACAGCAGCGCAATCAAAAGACACACATTTGAAAATTTATAAATAATCCTTCCTTTAGAGAACAAGGACCTACAGGTTTCTCAAGAAGAGATGTCATAAAAATTTATTACACACGAAATGTTTATAGAATAAGATGTTGCTATCAAAAATATGTAAAGCGACATCAATATAAGTAAACCGTGCTCTGCCGGTCTGTAACCAAGTGCAGATCCTTGATCAATAGGAGTCCCGACTAACAGTCAGAGGGGAGGAGAATCAGGATCCTGTCTTCTCTGAAAAGGTTTGGACAAGGCCCATTAAAGAGTTAGTCAGGTCGTTATAAAGTTAGTCAGGGCGATGGGGACTCCATAAACTATAATATTATTGTTTCATCATCATCGTTATTACCTTATTTATTATCATTATTATTATTATGATAGTGGCGCAACTCGGGAATCGAACCCAGATCGTCAGCGCCGCAAGCCAAACGCTTAACCGCTACACCAAGCTTGCCTCTATTTGTAGTAGTAGTAGTAGTAGTAGTAGTAGTAGTAGTAGTAGTAGTAGTAGTAGTAGTAGTTGCTACTGTTATAGCAATAGTAGTAGGAGACAAAAGTAGCAGTATTATTAGTATTCGTAGCAGTAGTTGTAGTAGTAGTATTGGTAGTAGTAGTAGTAGTAACAGATGAAGAAAAAGTGCTAATAGCAGTAGTAGTAGTAGTAGTAGTAGTAGTAGTAGTAGTAGGAGGAGGAGGAGGAGGAGGAGGAGAAAAGTGCTAGTAGCATTAGTAGTAGAAGTAGTAGTTTTTGTGGTTTTTGTTGTTGTTATGTTGGAGGAGGAGAAGAGGAAGAAGTAGTAGCAAGAGAAGCTAGAAGTTGATTGTCGTAATATTAGTTATAGTAGTAGTAAGTATTGTTGTATTTGTAGAAGTAGTGGTAGTAGTAGTAAATAGTAGTAGTAGAAGTAGTAGTGGTACTAATAGTAGTAGTAGTAGTAGTAGTAGTAGTAGTAGTAGTAGTAGTAGTAGTAGTAGCAGTTGTTGTTGCTGTTGTTGTTGTTAATTATTATTTGTAAATATTTTTGCATTTTTTCTGTTAAAGGAGTGAACTACTGCGTCCAACAAAACAGTAATTGCTCCCATATCTGTTTACCAAGAGCTCATAGTACAGGATTCACCAAGAAGTATTCTTGCGCATGCCCAGATGAGTTGGAGCTTGGTTCGGATCAGAGAATTTGCATTAATACATCGGTCTGATAAACATTCGTAAACTTTATAGAAACATAAAGAATGGATATATTGAACTTCAGAAGATTTTACCAAAATTGTATTATCTTCGCGTATCAAACTGTGTCGTAGCAATATTAAGTAGCTGATTCATAATATACTACCATATAGTTGTGTTATTGATGTTTTACTCCACACCAAAACTATTACAATTTTACAAGCCTGGTGGATGGCCGCAGTAATTTTTACCAATGAATCCACGTGAACAATACGTTTATAAGGTCTCACTGGGAGGAATAGAAAGCACGTAATTAATGGCCGTAAAATATTCCAAGGCGGCAACCCGAATCGAATCCTGATCGTTCGGCAGATTGGAATTCAAATGCGACACCACTGGACAAATCTGCCCCTATTTTATCATCGTGGTGTATTAATGATGACAATCTTGTATAACATACCAAAGAAACACATACATATTTGTAATGCTCGAAACAAAATTCATAACATAAAGTTTATGACACAGTTTCAATTTCAATTTCAACGCAAACTGTTTTCGACATAGGGGTCTTTTTCTTTTCTTTTTTTTTTTGGGGGGGGGGGGGGAGGAGGTTATTTTTGATGATAAAATGTCATTTAACAATAAATAAACCTATTCAGTATAATTCTAGCGCCTGAAAATTACATTTTCAACTTCGATAACCATTTATTTGACATTAGTTTACAAAACTAAATATGAAATAATATACATTTGCACATAACAAGGGAAATTTAATCGGAGGTGTTAACATTAGTTACAAGTGACCTTAGAGGGAAATTTAAAAAACCTGGAGAGGAAAACTAGCATTGGTATACCAAAGAAAAATAAAACTCCGAAAAAAAAATCATTAGGGGGACTTGCACCATCAATCACTGATCATGAAAATGTGCCTTCATATTCTACCATGTCATCTACGTGCCCTGATCTTTCCAAATATATCATTTTCACTGTTTATCAACACATGAGTCTTCGACAGACAGATTATAAGCCTATCAACAACTCTACTGGGTAAGATAAAGCTGTCAAACACTTTGAGTATTCCAATGGCAATGTACTTTTTTGTACATCCAACAGATTTAAAGTTTCGTCTCCACGAGGCCCTTCCACACTGTACCAGTTTTGGACATGGCCTTCAACACAAATGGAAACAGGCAGAACAAAACAATTGCGGCTGACTTGGGAATAGAACCCAAAAACTTTTCCTGACTGTGTGGATGTTAGGTACTACTGTACACCGATCTACCCAGGTGGCTACCACCACCTCCACTGCCTAATTACAATAGTGTTTGCCATGCTGCTTTGTCAGATCCCTATTCTTTTCTATGTAGTAGAATGTATTATGGTAGAGTCAAACAAACGATGGCAGAGAATAGTTTTTTCCTCATAACGTTACTCAGGTTTAGCACATCTCACCCCATGAAAGTACACCGTGGCACTCTGTTGGTGCCACAATGACAGTGCATCAGTTCTCTTGTATTTCACTGTTTATTCTGCAGAACGTTTGTAATTTGTTATCTTATGAGCTCCTCTAAACTTGTAAGAACATTTCTACACTCAAACTGCAGACTGATAACTCCTTGATGTATATGAAGGTTCTTTGTAATCCTAAAAAGAAAAAGGCAAAGATATTCCGTTTTCATACTGCTAGTCGTTAAACATAATGTAACCTAAAGTTGGGTGTAGTCCTCACCTTACATGAAGTGCACTTAAAGTTTACTTAATGAGTGCTTTTGTAGTTTACTTGGCGACAATAGTGAATAGAGCAGACTTGGATTCAATTTTAGTACTAAACTTGATTCCAACAGTAATACTAGACTTGATTTCAATTTTATTCTGAGTGCAATTTAAGTTTAACTTTCTATATAGATGTACATGTATACCGCTTCACTTCACTTGATGTAACCTGACTGAAAACATTTGGGATGGAAACACATACTGTAAAGTCGTTGTTTATCAGTGTTTACAAGGAAGAGGACAATTTTATTACGTGGAAGTGGTCATGCAATTGTTGAGCAAAAACGTATCTTTGTGGAAACTGAAAAGTCCTTTTTTATGAAATCAGTAAATAATATATCCTTATATATAATTCTTGGAAATTGTACTGACTTAGATTTCTTTTCTTCATCGGAGGCATGTTTCGATCTCTATATGTGTAGTTATCAATTCAGAATAACAAAAAGAAATTTAGCCAGGTTTATGCCAAAAAAAAAAAAAAAAAAGAAACCACATATGGTTAAAACAACACAGCAGTGTACTTAAATGAAATAACACAAATGAATACCTGAAGCCACTTCATTTTAATCTTTTTGCTGCGAAACCCAAACTAGAAGCCAGTATAGCTTTTGCCACGGAATGTCCCAACAATGGCAACATCTATGCACCCTGTCGAAGTGAAATCACAAAATGCCAAAATAACGAGAGAGTACCGTATAACAAATAACTAATCATTCATAACATGAAGAAAAAAATTAAACAGATAACCGCTAGTAGTGTCGAAACTTCCCATAAAATACCGTAGGAATGCTCAACATAAAATTAATCAGGTAAAATTGTTTATTGTTTCTAAATATTTACTTTATTTTTCTGTACCTGTTGATATATACCTGTTGACCCTTGTTCTTTACATGGAGGATTATTTATAAATTTTTAAATGTACGCCCTTTGATTATTCTGCTGTTAAAGTGAATGGGAAGGTGGGCCCGTAAACCGGTTAACCACACCATTTGTTTGGCTTTTGTCAAATTAAATGACCGTCCTAAGTTGGTATCGTAACTGCACTACAATCAAATATTTTTGTAATGTGTTATATGTGCTAGTATATTATTTATATTCATGTATTGTGTAGCTCCATGGTGACTTCTGCCACATAAATGAGCCAGTAACTCCTCTTTTTCCTTTCTGTTCGAACATTTTTTATATAAAATATGAAATTGTACATCATAAAATAAGTATTTCTAACGTGTTATACGAAATTGGATGATTTTAATAACAGAATGTGAAAAGTAAACATGGTGTCACGTGACAGTAAACTTGAAGACGGATAAACTTGACATCAAGTGCACTGGACTATGACTTGTTTTCAGGACCAAAAAAGAAACTAAAGTGCCATTACAACATTTTTAAGCTCACCTGAGCGTAGCTCAAGTGAGCTATTGTCATAGTGCAGCGTCCGTCGTCCGTCGTTAACTTTTCTACATTTTCGACTTCTTCTCCAGAACTGCTGCACAGAATTTCACCAAACTTCATAGGAAGTAAGTACTCAAGGTCCTCTACCAAGTTTGTGGTTTTTTTTTTTTTTTTTTTTGCCGATCCGTAATCCAAGATGGCCGCCATTGGCTCTGATTGGTTGACACATTTTCGACTTCTTCTCCAGAACTGCTGCACAGAATTTCACCAAACTTCATAGAAAGTAAGTACTCAAAATCCTCTGCCATATTTGTGTTTTTATGCCGATCCGTGATCCAAGATGGCCGCCATTGGCTCTGATTGGATGACACATTTCCGACTTCTCCTCCAGAACCGCTGCACAGAATTTCACCAAACATCATAAGAAGTAAGTACTCAAGGTCCTCTACCAAGTTTGTGTTTTTTTTATGCCTATCCGTGATCCAAGATGGCCGCCATTGGTTCTGATTGGTTGACACATTTTCGACTTCTTCTCCAGAAAAGCTGCACAGAATTTCACCAAACTTCACAGAAAGTAAGTACTCAAAGTCTTCTACCATATTTGTGTTTTTTATGCCGATCCGTGATCCAAGATGGCCGCCATTGGCTCTGATTGGTTGACACATTTTTGACTTGTTCTCCAGAACCGCTGCACAGAATTTCACCAAACATCATAAGAAGTAAGTACTCAAGGTCCTCTACCAAGATTGTGTTTTTTTATGCCTATCCGTGATCCAAGTTGGCCGCCATTGGTTCTGATTGGTTGACACATTTTGGACTTCTTCTCCAGAAAAGCTGCACAGTATTTCACCAAACTTCATAGGAAGTTGGTACTCAAGGTCCTCTACCAAGTTTGTGTTTTTTATGCCGATCCGGGATACAAGATGGCCGCCATTGGCTCTGATTGGTTGACACATTTTTGACTTGTTCTCCAGAACCGCTACACAGAATTTCATCAAACTTCATAGAAAGTAAGTACTCAAGGTCCTCTACCAAGTTTGTGTTTTTTATGCCAGTCCGTGATCCAAGATGGCCGCCATTGGCTCTGATTGGTTGAAACATTTTCAACTTCTTCTCCAGATCGGCTGCACAGAATTTCATCAAACCTCATAGGAAGTAAGTACTCAAGGTCCTCTACAAAGTTTGTGTTTTTTATGCCGATCCGTGATCCAAGATAACCGCCATTGACTCTGATTTGTTGACACATTTTCGACTTCTTCTCCAGAACAGCTGCATAGAATTTCATCAAACTTCATGGAAAGTAAGTACTCAACATCCTCTACCACATTTTGTTTTTTATGCCGATCCATGATCCAAGATGGCCGCCATTGACTCTGATTGGTTGACACATTTTCGACTTCTTCTCCAGAACCACTGCACGGAAATTCATCAAACTGCATAGAAAGTAAGTACTCAAGGTCCTCTACCAAGTATAGGTTTTTCATGCCGATCCGTAATCCAAGATGGCCGCCATTGGCTCTGTTTGATTGACACATTTTCATCTTCCTCTCCAGAACCCCTGCACAGAATTTCTTGCTTGCTTGTAAATATGCACTTTGTGCTCAGGTGAGCGATTAAGGCCCACTTGGGCCTCTTGTTTCTCCTACCAATTCAATAATTTGATGTAAATAAAACCCCTAGGTGCCAAAACTTTTGCAATCAGATGCTGCAATAAGTAGCTATTGCTGATTTAAGTCCAGATGTTTACCTGTTAAATGTGGTCACGTGTGTGAGAGTATTAATAAATCTCTGTTGTCTGGAATCGAGATCGCTGACGTCACGATATGTGGTCACTTCATGTAAACAGTAAAAATTATAGGAGAAGTACGCCGCTTTTTACATGAAATTTAGTAAGTAAAACAATAATTACACAAGGTTCTTTTAATGAGAGTTATCAGACGAGAGGGCTGTTCATCTTTCTTGCGATACATTTTCATTCGAAGAAGGTGAATATGATAGTGACGAGGTAACCAGCGATTTAATTCAAGGTACTTTGCATACGTCAGTGGAGCGATATCAGTTATCAATGTTTGACGTTGTCTGACATGATTTCGATCGTTTGTTCGGTTTTATTGAAACTTGACAAGAAAAAGGCTTGATTTCCCATGTTGCTCTGTAAATTTCATAAATGTAACATAATTTCAATAATATGTTTCTCGCAGTATTTAGTATGTGCCTCTGCACGGGTCGTAAGTAATTCATCAATATCGTTATGTCAAATGTAGTCCTACGTATGTAAATTTATATTTATGAAAATAATTAACCTTAAAGAATTGAGTTCTATATTTAATCCATATAACGCTAGGAATTCCAGGTGAGTTAGGGATTTGGATTGCACCCTTCCCCTGACCCCCTGCTCCATGACTTATTCTAGATACGTCATCGACGTCCATTGTATCTACATGGGTATATGATTCTGCCTGATCACTGTCTTGTTCCTCCTGATCAGTGTCTCGGTATATTCTTATACAAAAAGGTGATAATACAATACTTACTTTTGATTCTTTCCTCTTTAAATACACTCTTCCGATTTTCTTTGGAGCTGATGTTTGCCTTGCCATTTTCTCGTCCGGGCTTAAAATTTCTTGATAAGGGTTACTTGCTTCTAAACTACTTGGAGGCCCAGGTGAATCAAAATGCGTTTGCTGGTCGACATTGGACAGAAGGTATTGCACCGAGAATTAACCATACTTTCCTTGGTTTTGTCCCGCTTTGTTGCATTCCAATGCGAATGGGAAACTTTCAGGAGTAAAATGCACAGAACATACGGTAGAATATTACGTAGGACCGTCCCATTTTACTCGCTTTTCTTTAACCAACTGAAGCTACTGGTGTCGTTTATTGGGTGTCTTAGAAAAAACTGCATTGACACACCTTCGCATTGGTGTTCAAACAATTAGAAGCCACACAACGAACACGCCCCTCTTGACCCGCCCTTGTCTTCAAGAGGCATTTTTTCTCTTCAGTATTATTAAACAACTCTGCTCTTCGGACACTTCTATACTAAAGTCCAGCACTTTATACAAAACTTGACTTCAGCATCTCTTTATCGCAGAATATGGCTTTTTTGCATAAATACCAGGTGTGACTCAGCAGCGCCCAATAGCTTATCACAAATATCTTGTTATCTACAGCTGATATGAACTTCGGGTTTTCGCAATTTTTGTATTGTATAAACATGCATCATTTGAGTGCGAACAATTAGATTTTGAAAATAAGGTTGAAATGGCACTTTAAACTGCACTTGTCAAGTGCACTTTAATGTAAGTTTAGGATCAAAATCTAAGTTTAGTGTCAGTGCCCTATAGGAAAAGTACAGATGGGTGCTGTCCTAACATAGCATACACGTTAACGCAAAAAGCGGTCACGAGGACTGCTCTAGCACACGTGCTAGGACTGCTCGACCGGACGCGCGTGCGCTCCTCGCGTTAACGCGGTAGGGAATTCGCGTTAACGCGATTTATTCCCGCGTGCGCTTGGTCCAGTCGCACGTTCACATGTCTTTATGTGTAATTCTCTATGCAATACTGATGGAAATAATAAATGGATCTAATTATATGACCGCGAATGTCGCCATAAAACGTGTATTAAATGTAATGTTAAAATGAGAACCTGCATTAAGGATTTCATATTAATATAAAAAAGGAAATTATCGCGTAGACATGCAATAATGTATTTATGAAAAAAAACTTCGTCAGTTTATACTAGCGAGATTACTTTCTAATTTCATTTATTTATTATTTTTAATTAGTTTATTTATGCATTTATTTCTTATTTCTTTATTTTTTATAACTAATTTATTTATGTATTAACAGATATTTCTTATTTGTGTATTTATCATTATTATTTTAATTAAGCTATTTTCTATAATATATGAATATATTAATTATCATCATTGTTATTATCTTTATGTAAAGATGATGGATAAATCCAAACCACAAGTCCAAAAATCATGAAACCATAGGACATACAAAATCAGTGAAAATGAAAAACAAATGGAAAATAACAAAATATGTCTACTTGAAGAGCATATGTTAACCCCTGTGATGGAGTGAGATCAGGTGCCCGGGGAGAGTGAGCATCTCCTGCTTGCTAGCAACACCCGTCACATATACCCCGTAGAAAGAGTCAAATCGTGTGAATTCCATATGTATTTATATATGGAGAAGTCGAAGTAGGTAACCTTCTAGTATAGAAGGTGTCAAATCTGTGTAAAGTGATCGGAATCGGTCTCAGTCCAGAATATCATTTAAAAGTCTGGATAACGAGATATCATATGGAGTAATAAGAGTCTCGTAACGACTGTAGAACTTCCTCAGTGACGATGCTAGTGTAGCACATATATAACCCTGGTTGAGCAGCTTAACTGAAAGTCGCCTAGTCCCCAGAACAAAGTCATTGTAATTTGAACATGCTCTGGAATAACGTATTAACTGAGATATGAATACGCCGTATGCGGGCGATGATAGAATGTTGCTACTTATGAAAGGAAAGTTTGTGATAGCGAAATTGAAATCGTCACGTTTGTCATAGAGTGAGGTGTTCAATTGACCATTAATGTCGAAAGACAACAGAATATCTGAATACGAAGTAGAATTACTAGTTTCTGTGGTTTCTTTGACCTCCAGTTCACTTGGATAGATGATGCTAAGGTAATCCGCGAATGAAGGATTATTAATTGAAAGCAAGTCATCTATATATCTGTAAGTAAAATTGAAGCCAAGAGCCAATTGTTTTTTCCTTGCGAAAGCAAAGACTGAATGAATTCAGTTTCGTATGAGTAAAGGAATATGTCAGCCAGAAGCGGAGCACAGTTAGTGCCCATTGGAATGCCGACAATTTGTTGAAAAACCTTACCTCCAAACACCACAAAAATGTTATCGATCAAAAAGTTCAACATCTGGATGACAGCTGTTTCAGTGTATTTATTTTTGGAATCAGAATTTTCCCTAACAAAGTAAGTTTTATCGTGGCCTACTATTATATATTTGAATTTGCGGCTTCCGTTTTTACTAGTAAATGCATTTTGAATAATTTCCGCTAATCTGTCTTTTAATTTCTGATTCCACTTCTGGAATATACTGTTTCGCAATATCTATGAAGGCCAGATTTAATTTCTGATAATATTTTTGTGAGTAGCATCGATACAGATTTTGTGGAACACTTCGAGGAACCAGCGATAAAGCGTTGTTTGTGAGGAGTTTTGTGCATTTTTGGAATGCAGTACAAATATGGAAGTTCTAAATTCAATTTATTTGAGTCAATACCAAACGTATTGAGGACAGATTTATGATTCTCGAGTACTTCCGAAACCGAAAAGTTCGTGAGAGTATAAGTAGGATTTCCTGGATCTGAATTTAATCCTAATTCGTTCACTAGGCTGTCAAAGTAATATTTCTTACAAGTAAATGTATAATTATTAGATGCTTTATCTGCTGGTGTAATGATATAATGTTCTTGGAGGAAGGTAAGTTCTCTGACAACATCAGGATCTTAAAAAATAGATTCAAATCTGGTGTTTACAGAACCTTGTAATTTGTTAATTTTTGATCTCAGCACTACTGCAATAGATTTTATCCATTCCGAAAGAGTGTTTTCATTATTATTATTTTTATTAGTAGTAGTAGTAGTAGTAGTAGTAGTAGTAGTAGTAGTAGTAGTAGTAGTAGTAGTAGTAGTAGTAGTAGTAGTAGTATTCTGAAATAAGAATAAATTTCATTAAAGTCAATGTTCGGAAATTGCGTTCAATATTTTCAAAATTCAACCCTTAACTCAGAAGGGTTGTATTGAATTTTAAATATTTTACTTACACATTAATAAGTTTTTAAATTTAAATATACAATGTATATATCGATTCGCCTTCAAATCCTTCTGTATAAACATTTTAATACAAGTTTTAAGTTGTAAGCAAGTGAACGTGGCTGTCAAGCATGTTCACGCGGCAGTCAAGCGCGTTAACGCGGCAGTCAAGCGCGTACACGCGGTTTCGAAATTAAGTTCACGTGGAATTCTGCGTTAACGCAAACGCGTGTGCTCAGCAGTCCTGAGCGCACGAGGAAAGCAAACTTCACGTTAACGCGACGTTAACATAATGTTATGTTAGGACTGCACCACACTGTAAACCGTACAGAAAAACAAACTTTGATCATGAAACACTAATACTCTCATCCGTTGCTGAGAACAAATTTAAACACACAGGTTAAACAAACTCATTCAACCATGAAAAGTAGGTCACACCCCCATGTTGATGCACAAAATCAATAGTCATTGTTATTGGCTCCCTTCATGCTAAATATCAACTTTTTATCACCATTGCTGAAAACAAAATGAAAACACAAAATTTAACCTAAACAGAGAAACTTAAACGCAAAGGTAAATCCCAAAATGGCTCAGCTTTGAAAATGTGTCACACTGACCTGGTTATGTGTGAACGCTACAGTGATTGTTATTGGCTAACTACATAAGAAATACTTAATTTTTATCACTTACCATTGCTGCAAAATTAATGTAAATGTAAACAAACATATTAAGAGACCTCGTCAATCCATAAGCCAGCATTGCTTTGCAATCCAGCCAAAAACTGATATTTGTTACTAACTGTTTACTAATTTATCTATATAGTTATTTATTGTACAGATTTGCACAATCTTGTAGTCATATTAAGGCTTTCTTTTTTGCATTGCATGCTCTTCAAAAAATTTAACTACTGAAGGTCAGACCTGTACATCCAGAACTTGTCAGTGTAATTTTCTGAGGCCCATATAATCAAAATCAACTCCATTGTGAGAAAGGAACCTCAGCATATCGAAAGTGGCAGACAGTGATGTGAGACCAGATGATCAACAGATAAAAATGCCAAACGAGGTGAAAATTAATTAAAACACCTATTAACAATATGTTGAGATTTCTTATTCATTTTCTATAATATTTGCTTTCAAATTAAAACAAAATGTGTTTATGAAATACTGACGCCCAGGTGGCAATTAAGTCCAAAATAGCTATTTTTATAGAAAAAAAATTCGAGGTCACAAGGTCATTGATCTTAACATCAATTGAAAGGAATTCATTTCAACACAGTAATATAAAATAATAAACCAACTGGTATGTCACAATTGTGAAATATCCCAGACGACACTCCAGATGTAGCCTTGGAGGAGGAGTTACATGCCACTATGGATCCAAGGGAAGCCTCCAGGCAGTCACTGGTCTTCTGTGAGGCCAACTGTAAGTATAGAGTAATAATGTAAAGGCAATAAAAATATGAATGGAGGAAATAGTGAGGGCTGGTGGGGTCATTGGGACACCCACACACATACACAGAGAGAGAGAAAGAGAGAGAGAGATTGTTTTTGTTTTTTGTTTGCTTGTTTTTGTTCTTGTTGGAATGGAGGCAAAAACAAGGGCTAGTGGGGTCATTGGGACACACACACACACACACACACACACACACACACACACACACACACACACACACACACACACACACAGATATATTGTTTTTGGATTGATTTTTGTTTTTGTTTTGTTTCTTTGGGGGTTTTTAATGGCCTTAGTAGTAATAGTATTTGATTTGATTTTGTACAGCGATATTTCATCCATATAGTAACGGGACATAGATGTCCAGTTTCCACATGCTGACCTGCTACCAGGCACCCACACCATGGTCAGCTAAGAGTCACTCATTTGCCGAGTCTACCCCGACACAGATATCGGGATGACCGAAGGCGTCTTTAACCTCTTCACCATCGGAGATACACCCGCACATAAAGAACGTACGCAGGGACTCGAATTTTGGTTTCTTGATGCACAGTCCAACACACATACCACTTGACCACTGCCAACGTAGAAGTAGTAGTTAAAAAGTATGCATTTAAAATATCTTTCTGCTCTGGGTAAAATATTATCAGCCGTTTATTTTGTGCTCAAATAGTTAACGTTTCGGCTACAAGCCATTTTCGAAACTATGACATTACACAGTTATAGAGTCACATGTTGTTGTATTGAATCACAAATTAATGGATGTGAATACATATTCCCTACGGAATTTTTGGACAGATAAAAATATCATAAAGGTTGAAAAATGCACGACTTTAAAAAAAACCCAATCAGATATATTCATTTCAAATATCTTTTTGTTTTACTTGCAGAGCCACTATCCATTTCCATTCACAAGAACTTTCTCTTTTCATCGAGAAGAGAACGAGACAGCAAAGAAGCAATCAAATGTGGAAAGACTTACACATGTGGAGAATAACAATTCCCATGTTTTGTGCCGGTTTCATGCTGATCAAATTCCAGCAAGTTTGGTCAATTACATGTTGCAAGTATCAGGTCTTTACAAGTAAGTGTACTTATGCTTTATATTCAAATACATATGGTTTATAGGTTCCAAGGTCATTGTAGGTAGTGTCCTCTCTAGTCTTTTTGTTGCACTCCTACGTCGGCATGCCATCTTCTCACTCTTGGCAGCCAGGTAGCTGTTTTAATTGAAAATAATTGAGATATATGGGTGATGTACTGTCTATAAATAAAATCTTTGATACATACATATATATCTCATGAACTGGAAATTAAAGACTTTACATTTTATGCATTTTAAGTGCTTCATATTTAGATATTCTACTTGATCTTGACCAAGATGGTGGACTTACTACTTCAGTTTATGACAAACGTGATGATTTTGATCTCCTCATTGTTAACATTCCATGTACAAGTAGTAGCATTTCTTTAAAACCTGCATATGGTGTTTATGTGTGTCAACTAATCCGCTATGCTCGAGCTTTTTGTAATATATTGGGCATTTAAAACTGAAATAACTGCCAAATGTGTCATTGGGAAATGAAAGTCCTCTATCTGCAGTGAGCTATTTTGTTGTATACATAGACTGACATTCTTGATATATTTCGTTACTACACATACGAAATAATATTGGTGTAATGTAAAACGACGAGGTAGAATACAGTAAGCAGACAATGCTATACTTAGGTGGTTACCATGGATGGATAATAAATGATTACTCACAGAAGTTAGATGCCATGGAAACTGACCATATGAATAATTCTGTGTGGACACTACTTCTAAATTCTCTCACATCTTTAATCTCCTTTCATTAAAATGCACTTTTTGGAATTTACAAACGTAAGATCTAATCTTTTGCATTTATCCACCACAATGGATTCCATGCTCATAGAATGGATATCTATTGTTTACCCACAAACTGTAACCATTCAAGGTCATAAATAGAATAGGCTTTTCATATGTCACATAATTGCATGTCATTTTTTCGATTATTCTGATGTTATCATTCAATTTTCTGATAAGTGTATTGAAATGGAGACTTTGTATAGAACAATTATACTAGGTCGTTGATGTTGTACTTGAAGTGCTTGAAGGTACATTTTTCATTTCCGATGTATTGTTACTCATGGACAGGTGTGACATGTGCATTTATCAAAGATTTTAATCATTTTATGTATTCAACAGACCTTTTTCCAATTTTAAATGATATAAGGGGTCTAATACCTGATAAACCACTTCTTGCTGGAGTTTTGATTAGAATATTAATTTTTCGACTGTGACCTCCAAGTAATGTAATTCAAATATGTGCGTCAAAACGTAATATGTCTAGTATTGTACTTCAAATTCGGAAAATCATATAATTAAGGGGACACCCAATATATTTCATTATTTATTAAGAGGGAGTAATGTAAAAGATGTGGCTTAATAACCTTACAATACCAAAAGGGGAGAGAGTTCAAAAGACACTACAACCAAAGTACTCACCATGGACAGTCAATGACAATGGTCAGTTGGTATGATTAACCAATAATCACATTTAATATTTGACCATAGTTTTGTACTAGATACATTTTTACCCAAAAGAACTCGTAGTATTTTGAGTGTGTAGTTGCAAAGTAGAAAAAAGTAAGATAAATTGCAAATGAAATACACTGAAAACGTCATATATTCAATTATTACATGGCTATCAAAAGACATATATTTTGTATAACCCATCATTGTTTGTTTATGTTGCCTACAACTGAACTTTGATTCCCTTAATTAGTTTTCAATTTTGCATTGCACTGAAAATATGCGAGATCTGTACTTGGCGTCCTGTATCGTAATCTATATCTTGCAATTTGTATCATCCAAAAAGCAGGACACAGACGAGCTACCTTTGGGAATTACACTTCAATCTTTTCGGCGCTGCATAGTGAGCTATTCTGGTTCTAAGATAAAATGAATAACCAAGAAGGCAAGACATGGGTGTAATTGTCTTTATGATCTAGTTGATCGTAGTGAAATGTATAAATAAAATCAAGTATTACTCCAATAATGTACAATCAGTGTGAAAATTTTCTGTGACCATTACTGATTACAGCAGTCCTTCACGTTCAAAATAGTCAATAAAATGTAACATATGCGGCAGAGTTTTCGCAATCTCAAGTAGAATTGGCAAAATATTCGACGAACGAGGTTGTGTACACTGTTTATTTCCAGGTAAGAGTAGTTGATATTTTATTGAATTTTATGTCTGTACCTTATACAGTGAAAGAAGTTACTAATATCGTTATATAATTGCTAATCAAAACATCCTCAGTAGCTAGTTCTATTGTTTTTATTTTCATAATGAAATGTATCTTAGCGGGGATTAATTAGATCTCCACTCATGTATCAGTCCAACACAAGTTTGCTTTTTCAAAATTGCAGAATTCATTATTACTTTTGTAGAGTCTTAGTATTTCAAAATACAAAGCCGGCATCGCGCTTGCCTCCTGATGGGGAGGCAGAGGTTTGAGTTCCGCTCTAGTTATGCCGGTGTCCTGTCTTTCGGATGAGACAGTTAATGTCGAGGCCCCGTGTCGTGGTATGCAATCATAAAAAAGAAAAAAGAAAGAATGTAAGAATGTAATTCTAAAGTATTTAAGGATTTCTAATGAATGTTATATATAAATAAATAAATAATGGAGCTCGGGTAGCTCAGTCGGTTAGAGGGTCGGATGCGTGACAGCTAGGTGATTCGGTACCATAGGTCGTGGGTTCGAGTCCCAGACGGGGAACGAATATAAGTGAAATATAGGGTGCCTTGTTAACTGTAGTGTCTTTGGGCTTTATATGTTTGTCTAATTTGTCTTTATTTTCTACAGGTATTTCTTCGGAGATCCAAGGTCCATAGTACTCCCAGGTGTTTCACTGATTCTATTTGTGCTTTATATATATATATATATATATATATATATATATATATATATATATATATATATATATATATATATATATATATATATATATATATATATATATATATATATATATATATATATATATATATATATATATATATATATATATATATATATATATATATATATATATATATATATATATATATATATATATATATATATATATATATATATATATATATATATATATATATATATATATATATATATATATATATATATATATATATATATATATATATATATATATATATATATATATATATTTGCATTTAAGGTTTCGGTTTGTTATTTTTTGTAGGGTTGATAATGTCTATACTGGATATCTTGACACTGGCAACATACTCCGCCCTAGTCATTCATGTCAATGCAGGTAATATGATGAATCCCATTCACTGCTTTTACTTCGTAACGGAACCGCAATGTAATCATTTTCAGATATACTGTCTATAATGGGAAGTACGTAAAATGCATGGACGCAATGTCGAATCATTGAAAGAAGTAAACAAATAAAGAAGAGTAGTATATAACATCTATTTTAGGTCAAATGTACACTCTGTTGTATACCTATTACTGCACTGAACTATTAACACATACACAAATTTACATTGTTGTGTCTCTTCAGTGATATTCATGACCACAACATTTGAAAAAACAAACTACATGTAATTACCACAATTAACGTAAACTTCACAGTTATAATTCCATCCTATTACAGAGCTATGCAACTTAACTTACTAACAGTATAAGTATTTGTATTTATAGTTTAGAAAATGAAATCATCATAGCATGTATATGAGGATACAAAGAATTATGATATACGTAAATGTTTTGGGATTTGTTTCTTTCGTGTTTCATTGTGTTAAGATCACCATTAAAAATGAGCAAGGATTTGTTTTTACTTTGTAACAACTCAGGTAGAAATCACAAACTGATATTTTCCACGAGAGGTAACATTTCGACATTAACAACAGAAGATAGTATCATCCAAACTATAGTTGAAGGACAGGAAGTTGTGCAGGATATAGAAGTAGCCGCTAACAACAAGTCCTTATTTTGGCTGGTATATAACGAGAACGTCATACGAACGTACGTTTTAGCAATTACTATGGTATCATATCAAAATTAAAATTATTTAATTTTCAACTTATTTCCAGTCGTTTATTTTTATTCTATTTTATTCATATTGCATTTTGTTTTTTATTTCCTTTGTTTTTTATATGTTTATTTAGCAAAGATTGCTAACTATCAATGTATTCTACATGTAGTTATCATGTTTTTATTTATCATTGCATAAAGTTAATCAAAACGTATAAGACACTTATTGATTCAGTGAAATCATTGATATTAGGAATTACATAGGTTTGACTCAGTTTTATGATAACATGCATGTGTAGCAAACGAAAGAACAGTGAAACAAATACCTCACAAAACAATTTATTAATGTGCATTTGCAAAGCTGGCATATGAAAGTGAACTTAAGACACAAAACGCATTCAAACAATGCCGTTTAGCTGCTTATTAGACTTCCCACTCTCCCACTTATGGTAAATGCTGTAAAAGCTGAGAAAGCACATATTTATATATAGCCCCATATTTCAGAACAAGGAACAATAGGTAATTCAAGTTGACAGTTCATGAAATTATAGATATCGAGGGCGTCATGGAAAAAAAGTTCCAAAAAGACATAAGAAAGAAATTTTCTTTAGATATCACATGTAAAGATATGATAGAAGAAAATTCATAAGAAAAAGACATTCTTTAAACCAATTACTAACACTAACTGTCTGTTTTTAATTTCAATTGGTCGTCTTAAGTCGGCACTGCAACTGTTTTACTGTCAAATATTTTTCATGTGCTTAATTTACTATGCTCTGCTTGTGTATGACGACTCTGCATACGATTGAATCAGATGTCTTTTTTTTTCTTTCTTGTACAATTCGGAAAATTCAGTTTAAGAGTAACTATAGAAATATAAAGTAAGAAAGCAACATTCAGTGCTAATATCATTGCACTCCTATTTATTTGCATGCCATTCATGCATCGAAAATGAAAAATTAAACCAGTTGCTCAGCGGGAATATGTTTCAGCTTCTCACATATTTGAAGTATATATATTGTAATGATATGTAAGATGACATTGTATTCATGATATAATGCATAAGAAGTATTGTTACATTCACTCATAAATGTTTTTCACTCATTCACTCATTTTTTAACATAATGCAGAGGTAGATTTAGAGACGACGGCAGAGTTATAGATGTTAGAGATTTCGTACAATATGACACAAACATTATGGATTCCATTGCTGTAGATTGGATATATGGCCACCTTTACTGGATCAACAATGCTATAAACAGGATACAAGTCACCGATTTTAACGGTACATATAAGAAGTCTTTTGCGGCAATGGACGGACGATTCACTATGCGTCTTATCGTTGATCCTCGAGTTGGGTACGTTATTGTTATGTTTGTTACGGTCAGAAATAAACCCTTTGGTAAAGCCATAAAAAATAACAGATTCCAAAAATTTAACAATTTAGATACAAATTTACAAAAGTAACAAAATTATAGATAATGCTTACAACTACAAATTTCAATGTAAGTGTACGTAGTTGGCAATTTCTGAATGCTGAAGTCCGTATTACATTCACTGTTTAAAATATGAGGAAAGTGTCCACTGTAGAAGTTCACGGTTCGACACAATCCAATTCAAGCAGTCAGTAAACCCGATTAATCCCCAGTATATACATAGACAGGTAATGTAATGCAGTGATCCCTAAACGTCACAGTCCGTACCTTATATACATTTTCATAATTTCTAGACATTTCTAAGTTCTATAATGTCCAAGAGATATCCAATGTAGAACCATCTAGAATCATAAGAACTTGCAAGAACCTTCACAAATCATTATGACAGTAAACGAATTATATAACAGACCTTTCTAGTACTTAATAGAACATTCAATAATATATACAAACAAAAAAGAAATGACCCTCATTACATGTTCTACATACATTTTAATTCACTCATATGGTGACAACATTTGTCTGATGCATTTCACAAATAAAAATGAACTAAAATAGCTCTCACCTGAACCACTCAAAGATGATGTTCTCATAAATGTTAAACACTGATCTATGATCAAATATTGTGAAGAATTATCAGTCTCAAGAACTTAATCTGGACACAGACTCTTTGTAAAGATGTAGAAGAGTTGTGTGTATTATTTTATGTAAGCATCCATAATTACTTGTACTATCAACGTAACTACAATTAAAGCATGGGTTTACATACGCTTCTAAGAGACCACAGATCCTAGTTGACACCATATACTATGTTAGTGGCTTCTACGTTTAGAATGGGCTAATTAGTCCTATTATTGCTAGGTACCCCATAATAGTAATGAGATGTCTTTATCTCCCAAGATTTACCCTGACACCAGTTTATACCTAATTCTTGATGGAAAAAAAAGAAAGTAATACATACGTTTCCGGCAATCATAATAGAGCATGAGCTGTGAAATTAATGATTAATTTCTTTAGAATATGGTAAGGATATAAAGTTGTATATTTGTAGCTGGTTATTTTACTTGCGATATGACAAACGCCTTGTATTGGAAAGACTAGGTATGGATGGCGATGTTTCTAGCAGATCTGTCATCTACAAACCCCTGAATATTCGAAACCGACCAACGTCAGCTTTATCAGCAGGTACGTCACATTATTACAACATACTGATACTTTTTAGCAAAATCCTAATTCACTGTAAATTTGACCAGTACGCTTTGGATATGTACTCCTCCTTTAGGTACCTGCAGTCCTTTTATTTCTGCATTCCATGAAAGCTCTTTTTCCGTATTTTCAATTGTCTTATTATTTAGTTTTAAATATCAGAGCATCTATACGTGAAGTAATTTGGTGTACCATATGCACCATTTCAATACTATAAGACTTGTCAGTGATGCTCAATGCCTAAACTGCGGAAACTGAAATAATAAAATATTTGAAGAGCAAACTCCTTGCCAAAGCGACCTTACTGTGAAAGAGAAAGAAGTCATCTAGGAACAGCTTTGTTCATTAGGGAGATATTCCTTAGTTTTAGAATAATTTACATTTTATTTGCAGAGGAAGTAGCCTAAAAATAAAAAATGAATAAAACAATATATATATATACGTGTATTAACTCAGTGCGCATTTCTCAACAACCAGTGCCCTTCATTGATAATCCAGACTGAAATTATTATCATGAATATTTAAAGAACATAATGCTTACGAAACTGACGTAAATATATTAAGATAGAGGTGTGCATGAGGTAGTTATTCTGAGGTTTAATAATACTTGACAAAGTTCGTTTTTACTAAATTGTTAGGCATATCTTTGTCATCAGTAGAGAAGCATGGAAAACTTATAACATGATGCTAGGAGAAGAAAGGTAAAAATGAATATTGTTTTGTTTTGTTTGCATTAGATTCATTCTTTGGCTCACTTGCTCGGTCACTTTGGTTTTAACTCTGCGCTTCAAATATTTATATATTATTAGAATTCAAATCTTTCGGGCAAGAGCAACACTAAAGCGACATAAATAATTGAAATGCGCATCTGTTGCACAAAATTATAACACATATCTCTTCATAAATAAATACCCACCCCAGGAAGTTTCTATAAAGACAACAAATAATCAAGAAATCAATATTTTAGGTTGTTAAATTAACCTGCTCTAAGAATTGAAAAAAAAGATAAGTCTAGATAGATAATTAGAACATAGTTTCTGTAAAAAGTGTATTTTTCCAATAAAGAATACAATAAATAAATAAATTAATTAATAATAATGTCAGGAGATGCAGAACACTTGTTAAAAGCATGCCCAAACGTATTCAAGCTGTAATAAGGCAAGGGGAGGGTACTCAAAATATTAGACTTAAAATGTGTCAAAGCATCTGTATATGATTTTTTATACATACTTTGTTAAACTTCATTGTTTCATTATAAAAACATATTCATTCACTAAATATAGATAGTAAAATATTTAATTGTTCCTTTTTTTTTTTTTATTTTTTCGTAAAATTAATTCCTAAAATGTGAAAAATATAAGAGTGTGTACTTACTTATGAAGGTAGTGTATATGTTCTAATATTTAATATAGGTCTTTGAAGTTATGCAAGAAATTTCCTGGGAGACTGATTATAATTTTAACACTCTCACATGCACAGACGCATATAAGAAATATTAAAGATGTGTTAAAAAGAGTATACATTTTTCATGGAATATGTGATTACTAACAAGGACTAGTCATAGGATAATCGGGATCTATAATCCTGCAAAGTGTCAAACTGGCAGCTCTTTTTGGGGAAATAATGGCTGTGTATTTGTTCCGAAAGCTTTATAGCTGGCATTACTATAACATTGAGCTAGTGTCCATGTCCAGAATGGAATCATTCTACCCCCTTATATGACATTAACATGTCTGATATTCGATACAAATCAACAGTGTTTGTTTGCTTATACTGTATTTAAAATTAAAGTCGTGTTGTGAATAAAAGCGTTCTGCAGCATCAAACAGCATATATTATATTTCTTTATGAAGAGATATTTTTCTACTTTTCAGATTATTCTACAAAAAGACTATACTGGCTTGAATGGAATGATGATTATCCGAAAAGAATTCGATCAGTTGATTATGATGGTTTGAACCTTCGACAATTTACGCTCAGTAAACAAAAACTAGAAATACCTTATCGTTCTGTAATTGTAGACGTAAGTAATGGTAGCGTAGACATGTAATTTAATCAGGAATGCTGTAATGCTCCATATTTTCGCCTTTCTATTTATTTACAATCGAATATGTTTGTAATGTTTTTCTTGTATATTCTACTATTATCTTGTTCTGTTTGCTTTTCCTTGGTGATTAGTGTTATACAGCTTTATCAGATGTCTTCTGTTTTCTATTTTATTTTTTTTTCATTATTATTGTTTATTCATTTTTCATGTTATTATTATTACTATTATCATTATTATTATTATTATTATTATTATTATTATTATTATTATTATTATTATTATTATTATTATTATTATTATTATTATTATTTTAACATGTTTTGTCCAACTAGAGCTACTGCCATTAAGGCATCAGCGTTCAGATCAGTGCAGAATATGATTACAGCTACCCATGGCATGGTGTTTTAAACATTCCTCGAAAAAAAATCAACCTTGATAACCAACTTAAGGATTTTCCTTATTACAATTTCAATGGACATGTCAGTTTACAAGGGTTGACACGATCAGGTTGTAATTGTAAGACAAAATGACAAGGTAACCCTGGCTGACATTGTTAAAGTTGTAAACACTTTAACCAATACTAAAACATTCAATGAATTTAATACTTCGTTAACGTTAGCAGCAATTTCAAAATTTAAATAATATTGTGTTTCATGTATGTAATATTCAATGAAATTTCTCCGTTAGAATGTCAGTATTATTCCTTAACAATTCATATTTATATTTCAAATATGTTTATATATATTTTTTTATACCATTATGTGTTTTACAATACCTTACGTACTTATTTATATTTTTATGACCTCTCAATATGCGATACCTGTTGACCCTTGTTCTTTACATGGAGGATTATTTATAAATTTTTAAAAGTACGTCCTTTGATTGTTCTGCTGTTACGGTGAGTGGGAAGGTGGGCCCGTAAACCGGTTAACCACACCATTTGTTTGGCTTTTGTCAAATTAAATGACCGTCCTAAGTCGGTATCGTAACTGCACTACAATCAAATATTTTTGTAATGTGTTATATGTTCTAGTATATTATTTATATTCATGTATTGTATAGCTCCATGGTGACTCTGCCACATAACTGAGCCAGTAACTCCTCTTTTTTCTTTTTAATGCCGGCAAATAGACGTAACAAATTTAGTTTATCAGTTTCATCTGAAATAAAGTAATACGAAAAAATATAAATATGTGCATTTAGCGAAAACTTGACTAGCGCCAATTTTTTTTTTTTTTTTTTTTTTTTTTTTTTTTTTTTTTTTTACGAAATATGAACCTCAATAACATTTTATCAACTGTTCATGCTTAGTCTATATCTTGTACTCCATGTAATAAAAGGACAATATCATGTATAGAGTTATTCAGACAGATGCGAACCCAATTAAATCAAGTTGGGACCAGGTGTCCGGGAGAATTGAGAGTCTCCTTGTTGCATGAAACACCCGTCGCAAAAGTCATGAAACAGCATATCGAGTCGAGGATGTATATACATGAAACTACACATGATCGAATGAAGGAGACAAGTCAAATTATCATATTCACGGTATGAAATGCTGTTGAACTGAAATTCCGGCTTTGGAAATGCATGTGAATAAATGTCTGTATTTATACATATGTCATATCAATTCTACTTCGTATTTAGATATTATGTTGTCTTTCGACATTAATGGCCAATTGAACACCTCACTCTATGACAAACGTGACGATTTCAATTTCGCTATCACAAACTTTCCTTTCATAAGTAGCAACATTCCATCATCGCCCGCATACGGCGTATTCATATCTCAGTTAATACGTTATTCCAGAGCATGTTCAAATTACAATGACTTTGTTCTGAGGGCGTTCTGAGGGCTAGGCGACTTTCAGTTAAGCTGCTCAACCAGGGTTATATATGTGCTAGACTAGCATCGTCACTGAGGAAGTTCTACGGTCGTTACGAGACTCTTATTACTCCATATGATATCTCGTTATCCAGACTTTTAAATGATACTCTGGACTGAGACCGATTCCGATCACTTTACACAGATTTGACACCTTCTATACTAGAAGGTTACCTACTTCGACTTCTCCTTATATAGATACATATGGAATTCACACGATTTGACTCTTTCTACGGGGTATATGTGACGGGTGTTGCTAGCAAGCAGGAGATGCTCACTCTCCCCGGGCACCTGATCTCACTCCATCACAGGGGTTCACATATGCTCTTCAAGTAGAAATATTTTGTTTTTTCCATTTGTTTTTCATTTTCACTGATTTTGTATGTCCTATGGTTTCATGATTTTTGGACTTGTGGTTGGATTTATCCATCATCTTTTCATAGTCAAAAAGTTAAGATGGTTAGTTTGTATGGTCCCGGTTGTAAGAAAGAAAGGTTACTAATAAACCATCATCACTATCGAGATATAAAGCAGAAGATGCGCTTCCAGATGTATTTTTTTTTCGAGTTGTTATATGAAAACTCAATATTTAATGTCATTACATTATAAGATCATAAAAACCTGTATTAAATTGGTTCACCAGAGTGTCATCTATTACATCTCCGTCTTCTTCCAATTCCGATCAACTGTTCATCTAAAATCTTGCTTACATGTCTATGTTATATGTTAAACTATTAGCAATATGTCCTTTATCTTTCGTTTAAGTGCGTTCACATGAGTATTACAATTTACGTAACATTGTATTTGAACACAACACTGTATGCTAATAATAGAATTATATAGGATAAACGTTATCTTTCTAATGAAATTATAATTTTTGTCGTTAATGAAGAAATACATGTAAAACATTATGGATTTCACTTCTTCATAACAGAAGCCCACCTGTATTTGGGGATTTTTTTACAGTAACCCTACGTTATCATTTTTACAGGACTTCCTGTATTGGACAGACTATAGTAATCATTCGATACGGAGAGTGGACAAAGAAACAGGTCGAAATTTTGCTATTGTGGTGGACAACTTACAAAAATCTGCTTTTGCGATCTGTCCAATGGATAAGCGAAGTCAACCTGATGGTAAGAAGTTCATAATCATCATGATTATGCATCTTTTGCTTCTTTTTCTTCTCCTTCTGTTGTGATTATTACCACCATTATTACCATTATTATTACTTTTATCATTCAGATTCCCTTTCTGCATCTTGATCATGTTCTTCATCTTTACCATGTTCTTCTTATTATTATAAGATTACTATTATCTCTTTTATTTAAAATATTATCATTTTTGTTTACTGTTATCGTTATTACCACTATTACTATCATGATGGTAAATAGCTGAAACAGAATATACATTTATTAGTAGTGAACATAACATGATTTGTAGTAGAAGTGGTAGCAGATTTGAGTAAGACTTGTAGAAGTATTTAGGCTACCACTAAAATTAACTGAAACATTAGAAGTAGTAGTATTAGTAGTAGTTGTTGTTGTAATAGTACATAATTAGTATTTGTAAATACTATTGTTGCCGCTTTTAGTGTTGATAGTGTACATTTGATTCTATACATTGAAAAGTGATTTATTTGATTTTGTCTGCTTATATTTAAGGAGTAAACTACTGCGTCCAACAAAACAGTAATTGCTCCCATATCTGTTTACCAAGAGCTCATAGAACAAGAGTCAGCAGGAAGTATTCTTGCGCATGTCCAGATGAGTGGGAGCTTGGTTCTGATAAAAGATCTTGCATTAATAATTCGGTTTAATACATACACAAAATCTGTGTAGAAACATGAAGAACAGTTCTCGGGAGAATATTGTATTACCTTCACGTAAACTGTGTTCTGTATATACCCTGCTATATTGTTACTGTTTTATGTATTACCCAAAATTAATTTGTTTTGTTTCATTTGATTTTACGCCATACCAAAACTATAACACTTTTACCTTACTTTATCATCATGTTGGTTTTCTAAAGAAAATCTGACAAAAGTCCTGTTTGTTGAAGTTTTGGAACAAGCGAGAGGAGTACAGTCACATCGCTTTATATTTCCATGTCGTAGCAATTCAGATAAAGCGCCTGCCTAAACCTATCCCCTCACTTATGAATATCGACTGAGATCAGTGCAATAGATGGGTTGTTTCCCGATGATTTGATAATGGACGTAGAATTATGATAGTGCACATCACGGTTATTACATGTCATTATCTAATTTACCATCTGTTATGTTAAATAAACTAATAACCCTATTAAATGTAATTTAACATATACAGTTTAGAAGTTAGTAGTGAAAAGACAAATCTATAAATACTGGAATGCTCAATCTACCCATCCTACATTACGGTAAGTAGATTATATAATGATAATATAAATTTATTTTTCTGTAATTTTTTTTTTATTTTCATATACAGATTCAAAATTATGATAATACCGTGTACATTTTGTCATGTATGCAATAACAGATTTGTTTTTGTATGTTGATTAATTGATTATTGTTTTACATCACTCCACGATAATGTCACGTGTATGATGACAGCATCGGCCTGATGCGTCTTAAAGAAATTTTTACTTTTGCAACGGACCCATCCGAAGCAGTGATAGATCTTTTACGTGCCACTCCTACCGTCACATGGGACCTTGGTTTTTACTGTCTCATCTGAAAGACAGGACACCGGTGCATCAATGGCGCAGGGCCCCCGGACTTATGAAGTCTTATCGTGCTTCTTTCACATTTTGGTAATTCCTGAGTGAAACATATTATATATTAGATCGCATTACATGGGCAATTTTATGTAAATCAGGTGATTATAAACATTTCTTAATTGTAGTATAGTATATTTCCTTCATGGTAAAGTATCAATTTTAGAAAGAATCCCCTATATGCGTAATGAGTTAAAAGGCTGTCTTGCATCACTGGTTGCTAAAACTCTCCCCCTTACGTATGCATCAAAATGTGATATATATAATGATGATAATGTAAAATTATGTGCAAATTTTCATGATTTCTTTTCATTCTACAATATCATATGTACTTAATAAATAAAAGAAATATGTATGTATGCAGCTTAGATTTCGCACAAAGTAAGATTTTATTACCCCCACCCCTTATTTTGTCCCCAAATCATTGTAAAAAAAACAATAAGAAGGCAGTTCTCATAGAGATTAATTATATTTATGGTTCATAATTTTACACTGCACTGTTACCTCAATATCATGTGCTTATTTGAACATAATTTTATATAACTATTCAAAATTTAAGAATTAGGAAAATAGAAGAACGCTGCCCTCTTATTTTGACACGAAATAGTCATAATAATTTAGTAAGTAATAATAAATCAGACATATTTTTGCGACCTATAGTTTTACATTCATTTGTATTACTATTATATAGATGCTACTTTCTACCAACGAGAATACAGAAGACATATGACAAAGCAGTATGACACAAATTACTAATGACCTGCACACAAAACATGATAATAGTAGAATACACGAAAAAACGACATTACAAAACTATTCGATTGTGCTGCGACTACGATACCGACTTAGGACTGTAAATTGAAGTAACACACATCATTCAATTTGTGTGGTAACCGGTTTACGGGCGCCCATCTTCCCACTCATCAACAAAAGCAGAACACTTAAAGGACAACCATTTAAAAATTATAAATAATCCTCCATAAAGAGAACAATGATCAACTGGTTTCTCAAAAAGACAGGTCATAGAAATCAATATCGAAGAAGTAGCAAACCGTTAATAATTCTCAAAGTCCAAGGACAGACACAAAATCGTGTAAGTTTACTGAAAAATTCCGAAGTGAGACCAGGTGTCCGTGGAGAGTAAGCGTCTCCTGTTTGCATGCATCATCCGTCACACCAGTTCCTAAGAAAAAAGTCAAAATCAAGAGTTTTGCTTTCTTACTTGTACATACGAAAGTACAAACTGGTATACAAAGTCATACTTGGTGTTCACTGAACAGGTCATTTAGTCGCATTCCAGAATATTATCAATCATTCTAGAAAGAGGCACATTATATTTTCGTACAAGATCCCCATAGCGACCGTAGAACGTCCTCGGTGACGATTTCAGACGTTCTTAAACATATCCCCGCATGAGCAACTTAGTGGCCAGTCGTTTGGCCGTTGGAATAAAACCGTCGTATAGAGAACATGCTCTTGCGTACCTTATAAGTTGAGATATAAAAACTCCATAGGCAGGTGAGGACGGGAAATTCATTACACACGAAACGTTTATACGATAATATGTTGCTATCAAAAATATGTAAGGCGACATCAACAAAGTAAACCGTGCTCTGCCCGTCTGTAAGTTAGCTCAGATTCTTCATCAATAGGAGTGCCGGCTTACAGTCAGAAGAGACGAGGATCAGGACCTTGTCTTCTCTGAAAAGGTTTGGAGAAGGCCTGTCATAGAGTCCTCACCGCCCTGTTAGACAGCGTGCAACGGTCAAGTAAAATTCTGCGTTGGGTTTAAAGGGACCCAATAGAAGACCTATCGTCTTAGCGATGATCTCTGGCTCAAACTGTCGACGTCGAAGGCGTTTAATAAGTTTAGACTCCGCCGATATGAAATTATCGGAACCTTTTGATCACCCTTGATTGGTACACTAGATCACGTTAGAAATTGGGATGGGAAATTCCGCTGGATACGTATTGTTGAAAAGTCATATTACCGCAATTAGAGAAAATAAGGTTTGTAATATTTACCAAAAGTTTTTCGAAGTTTATGATATCTATAATCATGAGTAAGAAGTTTAAATGTAATCTGAGTATTGTTTGCGTTAAAATCTAAAACGTTAGTGCAAGCTCTAGCGAACCGAACCAAATGACTAATATAAATATCATATGATGGGAGTCTGGGGACATCATCATCTAGATAAGGGAAATTTACAATAGGAAATCCAAACTTGTCACGTTTATCATATATGTTGGTATGAATATTGTTGTTAATAATTTTAATATCTAAGTCCAAAAAGGCGTTTCCTGGTCGGAAGTATTGGCTTTGTTTAACTGTGGTTCAAATGGATAAATGTCAGTGATATAGTTTTCAAACTCATGGTTATCGATACCTAAAATATCATCAAAATATCTAGAGGTGTCATTGAACTAATCAATAAGGTCGAAACGTTTAGAGGTTTGAATAGAATGCATAAAGATTCTCTCATAATAGTATAAAACTAAATCTGCTATAAGGGGAGCGCAGTTAGTGCTCACAGGAATCCCAATAATCTGTTTATAATTCTTGCCATTAAATTGTACATGAATATTATCTATCAGAAATGTGATGGCATTACAAAACTCAGTACAAGTCTAATATTTATAATTATCATATTGTTTGTTAGAGAAAAATCCGGATGTAACTGAAGTACAGAGGTATGATTTAGACTTTCTAGCTAGATCTGTTGAACACCAGCGTATGAGAGACATTAATTTAGCTTTGATTAAGTCAAAGGGTAGAGAGGTATATAGTGTCGAAAAATCAAACGTAGACACGTTATTAGCCTCAAAATTTCTCAAACAGAATTTTTTAATGACTTCACTAGAATAATTTATAGATCAATAGTAATTGACATTACTATTGCTAAAAAAAATACTTGATAACATGGTTTTAACTGCAGTAAGAGCGGAGGTAATATGTTTAGAAAGCACAGTTGTAGAGCAATGACTAGAATTTGATATAAAACGTGATTTATATGGATTTTTGTGTGGTTTATGAAGCCAATAAATTGTTTGAAGATCATTTTCATCAAAGCGTTAATTGAAGTAACACATAGCTTTACAATGGTCAGAAAGGATCTTGTCTTTAAACAATGGGGTTTCAAGATACGTATAAGTAGAGATCACTTCATCTTAAAGAACTGTAATTTAGTAAATTTTTCAAACAATTATAATATTATTAACCGCTTTGTCAGCAGATACGAAGACATACATATTATGTAAATCAGCCATTTTCTTTTTTATAGAATGGACTGGTACATAATGTGGCTGTTTGAATAGACGAGTATTAATTGTAAAATTATCAATGCGAACATCGATAATTTTTAAGATTTCATTTTTCCAGTCATTCAAGGCATGTATTTATACACCTTTTTCACACCATCATTTACAATAATTGTTTAATGCTTCTTCAACAATATCCCGGCATTTGGTAAAATCTATCGGGTAATCTATATATATATATATATATATATATATATATATATATATATATATATATATATATATATATATATATATATATATGCTAATCTATACTTTGGCGCTTTATTAGAAAGTGAACGTAAACATTTGTCCGAAATGCAATTAACATCACCTGTAACAATATGGCCCATAGGCTGAATAATGAATTAAGAATTATTGCATGAACAGGACGAAGGAATAGAGCCAAGAGAATTAATATTAGATGTGACTGCATTGTAATTAAATATAAGGTTTCTAATAGGTGTTTTGTACTGATATACTGCTATAATCATTTTAAGTCTGAATCAATCCGTGTTATGTAAACTTCTTAGATCAGCCTCATTCAGAATAGGTGTTAATCTGATGACCGGAATAGATCATGTATGTAGAAGTTCGTGACGACCGTTATTTCCGGCAATCTGCAATAGATCGTCTAATTAACCTAACATGTCTTCTGCTTTTGCAATTACGGCGACAACCGTGCGACCTGTATTTCCTCTACCAAGACAAATCAACAAAGTTTTATTTCCCCACCCCCTCCTTTTGGCGAGACATCTAGTACGTCATCCAAATATCGATAACCCTTAATACCTATTTTGTATGCAGGCTAAATTGATTTGATTACACCTAGCGTACTCCTTGCACTCCTCGCAAAGGAAGGTTAGTCCAACACTAATAAACGGAATACTTTTATCTATAATCATCTTTATTTAATGCATGATGAGAATTTCTTTTGTAGAGTTATCATGGACAAAATAATGCTCATTCCAGTTTTCTATATTTTCACTACATGGCAGATCCTGGTCATACACGCTGATGCAGGTAAATTCTATCTGATGTTTTATTATTTATGGTATAGGTATATAATATATCAAACGTTTCAATTTTTATACGCCCGCATTTAAAAATGTGGGCGTATTATCCTATACGGCTGTCGTCTGTCCATCCATCTTTGTCCGGGCTTTTCCTCCTTAACTAAAGGATGAACAAAACTTTTGATGGTGTCATATGAAAGAATGTGGCTTGTAGTTGTGCATGTGGGTTTCAAAGTTGGGGTCAGGCCTCTTGGGTGGGGGAAAATGGGCGGGGTCGGAAAGGTTTTCTGGACTTCTACAACTTAACTAAAGGGGGAACAAAACTTTCGATGGTGTCATATGAAAGGATGTGGCTTGTAGTTGTGCATGTGGGTTTCAAAATTGGGGTCAGGTCCCTGGGATGGGGAAAATTGTCGGGGTCAGAAAGGTTTTCCGGGCTTCTTCTCCTTATCTAAAGGGGGAACAAAACTTTTGATGGTGTCATATGAAAGGATGTGGCTTGTAGACCACATTAAAACATGAAGCGGACGTATCATGCACCCGTTAGCGGTGCCCTATTTTTTTTTTTTTTGTAATGAAATCAGATTTTAGCATAAAGTACAAACCTGAATATAGATTTAATTATGTATTACCGAGACGTTTTTTATCTTATGTATTATACTTTATACTGTCGTGTCTATATTTTCATGTGCCATTAGATTCAGAAGTCTGTTTATCTTATTTCTCTATATGGAGGATCATATATTTGTTTTTAATTGCGTGATCTTTGACTTTATTTGGGAGGTGAAAGGGAGGTGGTTCCCGTAAACCTGTTACCTACTGTGAGTGACAATTACCACTTCAATGGTCAAACCTTAGTTGGTATCGCATTTACAGTAACAAAGTGACATCGAATATGCTTTTAATGTGTTTGATGTCCTTATTCATGCGTACTGCGCATGACATTTGTTATATGGCTGGCTTTTATTATTTTGTTTTTTCTTTGTCAACATATCATTTTTTCTTATTTAGGAAACAATCACCAGTTGTTATTTTCTACAAATACAAATATTTCTTCGATAACAACCGAAAACGATGCTATACAAACTTTATTACAAGGAACGGGCTTTGTGCAGGATATTGACGTGATCGTTAACCAGAAATTACTTTTTTGGATAGAATATCGACAGAACGTCATACGAAGGTTGATATATTTTTTATGATATCCATAAATATCCATTGTATCAATGGTATACTATTTTACTTCCTACTTTATGTTTGTGATTTCTTTTTACATTATATTTAGACAAGGTCTTTCAATTCGTTAGCATGTTTACCCTGCAGGAGATTCAGTTATCTCTAATCATACTTGGCACCTCACTTCACCAGTGTCAGATATTCCGTCTTTCCACTTATCCTTCTGGATTTTATAAATTTCACTACAAACAAATTACTGAGGTCTGTTCATGTCCACAAAGATTACTATCTTATTTGACAAGCATTAAAGTTTTGTTATAGAGAAAGTACATGTATGGTGCGTTTGGCGGTGTATTCTTTGCAATACTTGTACAATAATCAATTTAAAAAAAAGCCTGATAACGAATACAAACAGAAAATCAACTCCATAATTATAATGATGATGATGATGATGATGATTAGCGAATTTGCCTTAAAATGTACATCTATTTAATCGATTGAGGCAGGTTTTACAAAGGTATTGGTCTTTGTTTGAAAAAAAAAATATTATAATGGTAAGACGTGTGTTGCGTTATTGACTATAGAGGGAGTTTGAGAGAAGAAGGCAGAGTTACAGAAATAGAAGATATTATACAGTACGACTCCAGACTTTTGGATTCATTTGCAGTAGATTGGATATACGGACACATATACTTGATCAAAAATGCAGCAAGCAGGATACAAGTTACTGATATTAATGGCACATTTATAAAGACATTTGACGTCTTCGATGATATATTTTCAAATAATCTCGTTGTTGATCCTAGAGTTGGGTAAGCATTTAAAATCAAATACATCATTTAGTAATTACATACTTTTACAATATTAAACAAAAACTCTTTCAAGTATTTTAGCATTTCTTGCAAAGTAAAAACATAACAGATTTTGTTCAAGATTTCATTCAAGTTCATTCAACCATAATATAATCACCTTTGGATAAATATATACAGTATTCGAAACAATATAAAATAAATGGTCACTAAAATATTGCATTACAAAGAACAAATGGTATGCACATGTGGTGTTTAGAGTAAATAATTGGTTTATTAAATATATCTCTTTTATCATACGATATCTGTTTAGAGTTGCTGGAGACATTTTGACCCTTGTACTGAAAGATTTGAGCATCAATATTCTTTAGTACTGTTAAATTCTTGCCCTGATATTGTTTAACTAAGACAATTTTGATACATTGTATATACATTCATCTTATTTATTCTCATCAAATTATGTGTCGTCTACATGTTTTGAGATACATGTCGTGTGTTGCCAGCCAAAAAAGAGACTTTTACTTTCCCCTTCCGTGCTTCTGGACTTACTCTGGCTTCAAGTGGTCAATGAATGTCCGTCTTAGAACGTAATCCTTATCGCAACATTAAATTTGCTATCGCGTTATACATTATTATTGACGCTACTAAACCATTTTCTCGATTTGTTGTTACTGTGTACAGTATTTGTCTATATTATTCTTCTGTGACGTGACGTGTGTGTGTATAGGTGTGTAGGTGTGTGTGTGTTTAGGTAAACATGGTGAATGTGACAAGTCAAACAGGAGAAAGTTACTCTTTCGGGGCAAAACCTGACCTCTGGTGACTAGGCAGGTACATTGCTGACATTGCATCATTTAAAAAACACAGTTTTCAGTATTTCTGTACTCACTGTAAATTTATACTTCCAATTCACAATGACAAAAGAAGTTTGTAAATTATTCAGAACTTGTGGAGTAGTAACTTTTTGCACAGCTCTGTCCTTAAATTGGTTCTTTGACTTTTTACTTTGATGTCAATTTTGTAATCACTTTTTTTTTTCAAATATTTACATTTTAGGTGTCCACGGTGCTCGAAATGCACATATAGTGCACAATATTTATACACGTACATAGGTTCATATATTTATTAGTATTATCATATTTTCAACAAAGTTATTTATGTATCTTTCACGCTTATATAACCAGGAATGATTAGTCATTAAGCAATTAATCGTTAATAATCATCCAGATATAAGTTATCGTGGACAATCATTAATATCGAAGAAGTACTAAACTGTTAATCATTCTCAAAGTCCAAGGACAGATACAAACTCGTGTAAGTTTCAAAAAGGAATTGTTGTGAACCCCGAAATACTGAAAAATTCCGAGGTGAGACCAGGTGCCCGGAGAGAGTAAGCGTCTCCTGTCTGCATACATCACCCATCACAGCAGTTCTCAAGAAACATCAAAATCAAGAGTTTTGGTTTCCTAATTGTACATACGAAAGCACAAAACTGGTATACAAAGTCATATTTGGTGTTGGCTGTACAGATCATTTAGTCGCATTCCAGAATATTATCAATCATTCTAGAAAGAGGAACATCATATTTTCGTACAAGATCCCCATAGCGACCGTAGATCTTCATCAGTGACGATTTCAGACGTTCTTTAACATATCCCTGCATGAGCAACTTAGTGGCCAGTCGTTTGGCCGTTGGAATAAAACCGTCGTATAGAGAACAGGCCCTTGCGTAATTTATAAGTTGAGATATAAAAACTCCATAGGCAGGTGAGGACGGGATATTGCTGCAAAGAAACTGGAAGTTAGTTATTTGGAAGTTAAAGTCGTCACGTTTGTTATACAGAGAGATGTTCAAATGAATTATTGCTCTCGGTTGTCTCTTTTATCTCAAGTTCATGGGGATAGATTTCATGTATGTAATCCTTAAAGTTAGGATTATTTATTGACAATACGTCGTCTATATATCTATACGTAAAATTAAACTGAGATACAAGGCTTTTTCTGCCTGTGGAGAGCATGTTTTGAATAAATTCTGCATCATACAAATATAAGAAAATGTCAGCAAGAAGAGGGGCGCAGTTAGTTCCCATGGGGATGCCAATGATTTGCTGAAAAATGTTCCCTCCAAACACCACGAAAATATTGTCTATTAAAAATTCCAGCATTTTGTTGATTTGATCTTCGGTATACTTGTGTTTTGCATCAGAGTACCTTCTTCCGATCAATACTAATTTGTATCGCACACCCTGGTCAGATGACATCTGTCTTCTCTTTTAGGAGAGTATCAATAGAGGGCTACTGATGATTTTCCTCAACCATTTAATATAGTCCTGACGTGATCGTCAGTAGAGCATTACTCGTGATCGTGGACTTTTGGAATGCACGTATTTCATTTCCCAAACTAACACTTTCAGCGCTTCCATTGCTATTGTGACAGACCATTTAGGAAAATATATGGGCACCGTTATGGATTCCTATATTACTGCCATCATTTTGTGAATGTTCACTATAGTCATGTCTGTCTTGTAGAATAAGTTATTATTACATTTAAAGAATTTATTACTCAACAACATCATCTAAAAATCTAAAATGGACATAAAATTAAGAGTGAATTTAAAAGATGTGTTTTATTTTTACAATTCCAGCTGGTTATTTTATGTCCGGACGGACAGATATTCTGTATTGGAAAGAATGGGAATGGACGGCGACCTTTCATCTAGATCTGTAATTGCAGATAGTAGATGGGGACCAGCGCTATCTGCTGGTATGAGTGCAATGTCAGCTGGTATGTAAATGATTGAGTCAGTTGCTCTAGAATTACAGTTAAAATATCATTGTGCATAGATGGTTTGACGGTTTATTGGTTCAATACATTTTTCACGTTGTTTCAATGTTTTTAATCATATTGCAACATGGCAGCAAGAGGTTGCCAACATGTGATACATAGTAGAGATACCAGATATCGCATCCGAATCATCTGCATCGCAAAATAAGCTCACAGCCACTTAACCAAGCCTGCCACAGTATATAGATTTAAATAATATCAAAAGTACAATGATATTCAAACAGATATTTATGTACTTCTAAACCTATATTGCAGATTATTCTACAAAACGTCTTTACTGGATAAAGTGGAATGACATGTACACTAACAGAATCCATTCTGTTGATTATGATGGCTTGAACCTTCGAGAGTTACTATTAAATGAACCGAAAGTAGGATTACCCCTTCAATCACTAATTGTACAGGTACATATATATTTTCACAAATTCAACACTATTTAGACTTAAACTCTATAACAATTTACATGTATAGACGTAATTGTCATACCAAATTTTCATATCCTTCAGGACACCATTTATTGGACAGACGGTATTGGTAAATCATTACGGAGTGTGAATAAAGAGACAGGACAGAATTTCTCCATTTTGATACAAGATTTATCGTGGACACCTTTTGCATTGCGTGCAATGGATAAGCGGGTCCAACCAAATGGTGAGTGAAAAAAAGTGGTCTCAGTAACTAATTGCAGTGCATTTAGTTTTGTTTTGATAGTCAGTATCATCATTAAACTTCTGTTTAATTATTGATAAAAGCATTTATTCTATACTATGAACAAGCATAAATCGGAAAACATCACTTGAAGACTTATTGACAAACGTGACTATTCCAATTTCAACATCATAAACTTTCCTTGTATGAATATATTTTATTTTCTCTTTTTGTACTTTTGGGGAATATTTTTTACACTTAGTTGGTTTATTTGTCAAATTTGATTTATATTACAGCGAATTTTCTTTTTCAAACAGCTGACAGTAACATAGCGTGCAGTAAAAAGAAATCAAAAATATTTTCAAATAACTAAACGCAATTATTCAACTCTTCTTATTCTATTTTAGTGATTGCTTTAATTTTTATATCACTAGTACATTTTTTATACCTTAACTCGCATCTTGAAAAATTTACTTATTAATTTTCATAAACTTTAAAGGTATCAATTACTGCCATCAGCAAAACAGTCGCTGCTCTCATATCTGTTTACCCAAGGCATATAGGGATGGAGTCACCCAGAGGTATACTTGTGCATGCCCGGATGGATTACAGCTGAACCCTGATCAAAGGTCATGCACTAATATATCCAAATAGGCATTGATATATTGCTTTGGAATATATTTTGTCTTCACTCAACATAAATGTATTCAACTTTTTTCGCCTTCAAAACTTTTTCCCAATAAAGACTAAATTATGCAGTTATCTTTGTGTTTTATCTCACTCGAGCTGATGGCTCTCATAATGTATTGTGATTACATTTTGCATTTGGTCGCCCTTGACCTATTATCTGTTTCATGTTGCAGAATCCCAAGTCATTGATTGATTGATAGATGGATGGATCGATTACTGTTTTATGTCACTCCACAATTAAATAACATATATGGTAATGGCAGTTGCTTAATGCCTCGCATACAAATTTATACTTTTAGACCTGACCCATCCTTAGCTGCAAATGATCACCCGCGTGGCACACCCACAAAAACACGGGACCTTCGTTTTCACTGTCTCATCCGTAAGACAGGATACCGGTGTGGCAACGGTGGGAGTCGAACCCAGGAATTCTCGATCACAAGCCGAGTACTACATCTGTTATCTCTGCGCTATAGCTACTAATGTGATGAAAAATGAAACGAATGAATTAAACATTCGTGCATCCAAACATGTTTTTCAATAAGACACATCGCAATATTCTGCTAGATATATTTATTCTCCTCAGTTTCTACGCCATTACACCCACTACGGTGTAATTTATACGTACCTGTATCTAGCTAAATATCTATTATAAAATTATGCCACAATCTTACTTTTAGAATGACAGAAGAATAAGTCAAGATTTAATTTGAACAAGATATATATCATTTTCATAAGGAAAACTTAGATATCGAAAATAATATCAGCTATAGAAGGATATTATGGATCTTTAGGGTAACCGTTGGTCTACTAGTTATAATTCATATAACTCATAAACTTAAAACATATCAAGAAAGTTCTTTGAGTGTATACATGTAGATGATGCACTTTATCAAGTTTTCGGATAAAATATACATTTTGAAAATATTAATTTCTATGGACATCGAAACGCTCTGACAAGGCGAGATGAAAAGAACATTTTTACAATACATACAAGGCAATTGTTAATCAGTTTATTTTTTGTGATAATTAAACAATACATTGTTCTTTCCGTTATCCCCATGAATCTAAGTGCGAACAGCTTCTCCTGAAATATGACGGAAAACAATTTATTCTTATATTTTCATAACTAAATCAATTGATGTAAAATAAAATAATGGAGAGAAATATATTGTTTTAATAATATGTGTTTATATGGTCAATACTCCTTATTCCCTTTGCGGTTTGGAACTCGTAAAAAGTAACCCGCGGAGGGTTTGACTTAAATATTATTATACCCTTCTTCCTGATGTTATCTGACAGTCACACTTTCCACACAGTGTTTGTTCACATTGATGTATATATGCAGTGCTGAATTATATTTGTTTTAGTCTGCAAGTAAGGGCATTCACGGCGGGTGTGGCTAGCCAAACAGGAGACTCTCACTCCTCCCGGGCACCTGATCTCACCTCTGAATTTCAGAGGTCCGTGAATGTCCATTGTGGTACATTGTTGTTAGTGCCATAGTCATGTGACACCAGTTAATTTCGTATTTTAATATGACATACTGTTATGTATCTTCATGATTGTGTACGCTTCAAATTTTTATGTTACAAATAACGAAAATGACAAAAACCAATAGGTACATGTAATACTTACGTAATCACACAAAGAGCATTTAATAAACTTGCAGCGTCGATAGACTTTTTCTCTGTCGTCACCTCCGGAGCTTTTGTCGTAAGCACGGTTGTTGGTTTAACTTCAACATCAGAATTTATGTTGTTATGGATATCTACATTGACCTCTATCAGCTTTTGTCCATCTTTCGCCGTCTCAATGGCAGATTTTAATAATTTTGTAGAAGTTGAATTTTCAGAGGGAGACGATGTTGTTGATTCTTTCACTGATGATTTATTTGCATCGGGATTAATTTCAATGTTTTCTGATTTTGAAGTTTGTTGTGTAACAGATTTGATGATGTTGGAATTTGAGGAGTCCTGGTGAAGTGTGGTTGGACTAAGGGAAGTTACTCCTGCATTACTATCAGATTGCAGTGGTAAGGTCAGGACACTCACAAATAAACTATCCAGGATGACTAATGGTAAAATGAAACGTAACATGATGAAATATATATTTCGTGTCAATCTGAAAGGTAAATTAAATAAAATAGTAGAATAGAGTTTCACCTGTTACATCAACCATATATTTTAAGGAACAAATATCCGAAAAAGAAAGTTATTATGCGAAGAAATTTTACAGGATTAACAATCACTTAGAGGCCTTTTTATCACATGGCCTCCATTTTTTATTTTTATTTCAGTTTTCACTGAACCTGTAATTTACAATTTATCACAATTAGAGCTTGGAATATATATAAAACATATAAAAGATATACAATGCACGGTAAATGGAATCAATTTTCATAAACGAATTTACGGTCAGGAGCAAAGCACCTAAAATTAAGATATGCAAACTGAAATGTTTACATTTTCCAATGAACCCACTTGCAGCAGCGAGTAATCATTCAAGAATGTCGTGACGGGCATTTCGGTTACTGTCTCATTGGAACAACAGAACATTGAATAATCCTTGGTGGAAATGAAACCCGGTACTATTATTTGAATAGCAAAATAACTTACTTACTGTGTGACGCCAGCCTAATTCAATTTTTAACAAATATTTTGTTTTCATAAAGATCCTTTTACAAGTCCCATATCATATCAATTATTACATTTCAGCATATTTCCATTGCCGCATACATCCACATACCCATATTTTATTAAGCAACACAAAAATGCATTTGTATAAAATTTATGACATGATTATATAAAGTCGAGTTGGCGGTAATTCTATGGATGTAAAAGACAACCTGTGAATTCTAGAAAAGTGAATATGGAATTAATATTTATTGTGTCGTCGACAAACCACTTATTACGCTAAATCCGGCAATGCATTTGAAATATATGTTATTATAGCTATGCATCTATTTATCAATCTTAGCATTTTTATTTTGCACTGAATTAACTATTGATTTTGGTATATATTTCTCCATAGGATATTATTATACTGTAAGAGACGTTATGACACAAAACAAAATCGGTAAGCTAAAATGATAAAAATTTAACTGTATTAGACCTCTTTCCTTTAAATGTGGAGCTGTAACATTAGATGACAAAATCATTAACGTTCTCTTTATATCGATTAAATTGACGTCAAATTACATTAAAATGTTAATCTGGAGGGAACGTTAATCAATTTGCCGTTCAATGCTACATCTCCGCAGTTAAAGGAAAGAGGTCCATAACATCAAGACAAATTATCGGAGGGATACAAAAGTTTCAATTTCAAGACATATCTCTGTGACTAATGACCATTATAAATAGAAGTGTGTCTTAAAAATCTTTTCATACTATTAAAAGTATATTTTCAATTACATTGTTCGAAAATATAAAACAATGGTTAATTTTATTATACCGTTTTGTTATTATTCCGTACTTTGGCAATTTTAGCGTGAAATTCGATTAACGTAGAAAGTACAACTTGAGACAGCACAGTTTCTGTCGTTAAGTCTATTCATTAAGCATTTTTAAACCGAAGATACCTGTATGGTTCTAAACTGTTAGCTCTTTGTCCATCATGTCATCTTTTTCATTCTTTATTGAAAGGTTTGGCTACTGAATTCAATAAACCTTCGTCCAGTTGTTAATGATGTAAGGAGCCCAATATTGGACAGCCTAACTTACATTAAGTAAAATTGGAGGAACTTTTATTATTTGATAAATAATTCGTTTCGCTTAAAAATCAATAATCTGGGTATATTACACTATGCATTTCAATTAAAGGTAAATATGCCTATTGAAAACTACTGACAAGAAGTTAATGATATTTGGAATAGTACATGTCGAATTTATACTGTTTTAGATTTTAGATTTAGATTTATCAGTTATATTACAATCATTCTTATGATTTCAATTGATGAAGTTTTTGAGAAATACGAATTTTTATGGATTTATACGTAATTTCGTATATGCTGGCATTTGTTGAGAACTGTATTTTGAAAAATCTACTGACAAGATATTCATGGGCATGTACATTATTTTTTATCATACGTAAATGCACAAAAATATATATATGGGGGTCGTCGAGATTGCAATAAAATAATGCCCGAAAAATGAAGCTCAGATCGCATAATACCATGACGTGCGTTAGAGATGCGTAAGGATTACGTCCCTTGACATCATAGACAATATATATGACAGTGCATTTTTTATGGTCAAATCGTGCTTAGCGATATTGTGAGAAACGTAAAAGGGCATATCTATATAGATATGCAACTACTACGGGTTACATATATTGTGTGATTATGTTAAAATCCAGGTTCAGTGCGTACACCAGAAAGGACTTCATTATACGTTACAACATTGTCATTGTTAGATGATATACATTGCATATCGCACCCTTTAATCAGTCGTATGATAACTTCAGTGGGCTCTTTTATTCCTCATTTGCCTATTATCCATGGCAGTTTAGCAACATTAAATTTGGATTTGACATGTCTTCGTTTCGTGTTGGCGTTGCTAGGCAAATGTTTCGTTCGGCGTGTAACAGCCTTTGTTTTTGTTTGGATTTGAAGAAGCGTCTTTTGAAACATGACGCCATTTTGAATCTAACGACGTTGAGTTATCGCAGGAAAAGTCTTACGAACGCGTCGCCCTTGATGCGCATAAACAATAGGCAGATTTACCTTTTATATTTCACGCAGACGTATACTCTTGATCTTTAGTTGAATGCCTGTTCTACTTTCTCAATGTATGAAAAGTCAATTAACATTCAACTTGTCTGTCACAGGGTCATAGTACTAGTTACCGTATTTGACACGGTATTGTTAGTGTTGTCGTCGGTTTTACACTTTTCAATTTATATAGAAAAACTGCAATTTATATATCATCATTTTCTGAAGCAAGTATCCTTGTGTACTACAGTCTAGGTTAATAATAATACATTCCTTATCTCTCATTGCTACATATTATCTTACCTCACCCGTCGAAAGAAATATATCATGCATACATAAAAAAAACATTGACGGAAAAATCAACATGAATTCAGTAAAATATTAGTCTACACAAACATCTTACCTCAACGCATTTGTTTTTCTTGAATACTGAAATTAAGAAATCGTTTCTTAACTTTACAAATATGTTGTATTCCCTGTAAGGCGGTGCAATAAAACATTACGTGGATCGTCATGTCATCTAGAATTGGATTTCGCCTTCAGCTTTTAACTGCGTTCATTCTTTTTACCTTAAGTCAGTTCTCATATGCTAATTAGTGTGGGCTTGTCATAGATGATGTAGTGCTACATGCGTAACATATGTACCAAGAACTAGGAAATAGTGCGGTGGCGGACAAGAAAGGTGACTGACATAGTTTTTCCACTGTACACAAATAATTTTGTGACAACAAATAACCAACAAGAGTATAGGGTTGGTGTGTAAATCTTACATGTATGTTTTGTTTATGGAATATGTCACGTTTTTCATTCGTATTTGAAAAGTTACATCAGAAATTATAATTTATTTATTGTCTTAAAAATATGCTAAGTTCAGAATTAAATGATCATTTTACAGTAATATAATTAGATATACACAAGTAAATAATATAACCAGCAGGAATTTCTCCAATAGTGCTGCACTGAAACTTCAGATACTACTGTCTGTTAAACCTCAGACAGACTTTAAACTTAAAAGAAATAATAATTACTCGAAATATTGAAACATAGGTGGGTTGTAAATAACGACACAGAGTTGTGATACTACAGCACTTGTTTATATGTGTTAATTCCGGATTCCACTGAAACTGAAGCATTTAGGGGAGCTCACAATAATATTGGTTTTACATTCCCTCGGCAGCATCTGGTTTATTAGCGATTACAAAACGAAATAAAAATAACTTTGTAATGCAAAATATTGTAAAACTCATCAATATGACAAAAAGTTTGCTTCGGCATTTAATCCCCAATTACAATGTTGAAGCATACTTGTCCCAGTGCTGGACTTCATATAGCTCTCTTTCTATATCGTTTTTATTACTTGATGATGATCAAGCGACAGAAAATTCGTCATACTGAGTATTTCTATTTCTATTGTGAATTTCTGATGGTTTACAAAGTATAGGGTTTGTGCATATCAAATACAACAAGAGGTAAACAAGAAACACCAGTGGAACAAAATTATAAATCATCAAGTAAAAAATTTATGCCACTAAGTTCACCACCATTCATGTCAATGAGTTCAATAAGGAGTGTTAGTAGGATATTGCTGTGAACCACAATCGTCTGTGTTTACTTTATAAATACGGACTAGATGAGAAATTGGAAAACAGGTATTGTCAACAAAATCAAATCTAATAACAGGAAATAAAACAAATGAATACCTTATCGAAACCAAGTATAATTGAAAATAGTAAACAAATATTAAATCATGAAATTGCGGTGTATGACTGGATCAGTCAGGTAAAGTAACTATTGTAATTCTAGTGAACTAATCACACAGTAGTGTATTTGAAATCCTAATTTTTGATTTCACACTATCACTTTCACACCAATGCAAATTTCATATTTTTTTTAGTTTTCTGTGTTTAATTTTGTAAAGTTGTTTCGATGAAAACATTTGAAACTCAAAATAAGGTTTCAGAGGCATCATGAGATTGATGTTGATTAAGTGATTAAATCGGTCTTCTTTCCTTATTATTTAACATTAAAACACGAGTTCCTACCACACGTCAGACAGGTTAATGCGAAATGCCCTCTCTCCCCCTTCAATGCGTTGCATAGACCATATGATATTATTTAACGGAGGCTAATGCCGACACCAGGATTGAAGTAAGTCATTTGTGTGGCAAATGAATTTTCTAAAGAGATTGCATCTAATGTTAATGCCTACTGATATGGGTTTAAAGAGACTGTCCATGTCGCACTTTATTACAACAATTTTCAGTGCTTTCGTACTAACCTTTAATACATTGTTATTTATTCGAAAATCTCCCTCATGAAAAGCGCCGTCTTCAGATTGTGTGTTAGTTGTTACCTAGCTATATATTAGTCTATAAACCTTTCGTGATTTATAAAACTTATGTGACCTCCCTTCTTGAAAATTCTGGTAATCCTTTTTCTCTATACGGAGGATTATTTATAAATGTTTAAATGTGTGTCCCTTTGATTGTGCTGCTTTTGCGGTGAATGGGAAGATGGGCGCCCGAAAGCCCGTCAACCACACCAATTGAATGACGTTTGTTACTTCGACTGACCGTCCTAAGTCGGTATCGTAACCGCAGCACAATCGATTATTTTTGTGATGTCGTTTTTCAGTGTATATTCTACTATTATCATGTTTTGTGTGCATGTCCTTGTTGATTTTTGTCATACAGCATTGTCTGATGTCCTCAGTTTTTTCTTTTACCTTTAAGTCAGTTTGGAAATAAACTTGCATTTCAAATATTTACTGTTGAATTTTCTCAGCTTCAGGCTTGAGCATCATTGAAGAGACACAAGCTGTGGAAATGTCCATATGGTGCACTGAATTCATACATGTATATATATTCTTATATTTATTATTACCACTAGATGAAGCAACTCATAACAAAAATAGTTGAGGAAACTATGAACCATGTGTATGTAGTGTCAATAAGTAAAATTGATTGATTGATTGATTGATCGATTATTGTTTTACGTCACTCCACAATTATTTCACGTATATGGTGACGGCATCTGCATGACGCATTGTATACAAATTGAGACCTTTGCAAGGGACCCACCAGAAGGAGTGAGGATCTTTTACGTGCCACCCCTACCGTGACCTCGGCTTTTACTGTCTCATCCGAAAGAAAAATGAGGAGTTACTGGCTGAGTTATGTGGCAGAAGTCACCATGGAGCTATACAATACATGAATAGACAGAACACCGGTGTGCCCAGGGCGAGAGTCGAATCTGGGATCTCTCGATCACGAGCCGAGCACCTTATCCACTAGGCCACATTGGCTTTCAATAAGTAAAATGTATATACTTAGTTACAATGTAGAGTAAAACTCCGTACAAACAACGCTTTATCGCTGGTTCCTCGAAGTGTTCCACAAAATCTGTATCGATGCTACTCACAAAAATATTATCAGAAATTAAATCTGGCCTTCATAGATATTGCGAAACAGTATATTCCAGAAGTGGAATTAATCAAATGTGGATCCTTAAAAATTCAAAAGAGTTGTTAGAACATCTAAAATCAAAAAGTTTTACTAAAATTCACTCCATCAAGTCTTTTGACTTTTCGACTCTGTACACAACGATCCCTCATCAGAAATTAAAAGACAGATTAGCGGAAATTATTCAAAATGCATTTACTAGTAAAAACGGAAGCCGCAAATTCAAATATATAGTAATAGGCCACGATAAAACTTACTTTGTTAGGGAAAATTCTGATTCCAAAAATAAATACACTGAAACAGCTGTCATTCAGATGTTGAACTTTCTTATCGATAACATTTTTGTGGTGTTTGGAGGTAAGGTTTTTCAACAAATTGTCGGCATTCCAATGGGCACTAACTGTGCTCCGCTTCTGGCTGACATATTCCTTTATTCATACGAAGCTGAGTTCATTCAGTCCTTGCTGTCGCAAGGAAAAAAACAATTGGCTCTTGGCTTCAATTTTACTTACAGATATATAGATGACTTGCTTTCAATTAATAATCCTTCATTCGCGGATAACCTTAGCATCATCTATCCAAGTGAACTGGAGGTCAAAGAAACCACAGAAACTAGTAATTCTACTTCGTATTTAGATATTATGTTGTCTTTCGACATTAATGGTCAATTGAACACCTCACTCTATGACAAACGTGACGATTTCAATTTCGCTATCACAAACTTTCCTTTCATAAGTAGCAACATTCCATCATCGCCCGCATACGGCGTATTCATATCTCAGTTAATACGTTATTCCAGAGCATGTTCAAATTACAATGACTTTGTTCTGAGGGCTAGGCGACTTTCAGTTAAGCTGCTCAACCGGGGTTATATATGTGCTAGACTAGCATCGTCACTGAGGAAGTTCTACGGTCGTTACGAGACTCTTATTACTCCATATGATATCTCGTTATCCAGACTTTTAAATGATATTCTGGACTGAGACCGATTCCCATCACTTTACACAGATTTGACACCTTCTATACTAGAAGGTTACCTACTTCGACTTCTCCATATATAGATACATATGGAATTCACACGATTTGACTCTTTCTACGGGGTATATGTGACGGGTGTTGCTAGCAAGCAGGAGATGCTCACTCTCCCCGGGCACCTGATCTCACTCCATCACAGGGGTTCACATATGCTCTTCAAGTAGACATATTTTGTTATTTTCCATTTGTTTTTCATTTTCACTGATTTTGTATGTCCTATGGTTTCATGATTTTTGGACTTGTGGTTTGGATTTATCCATCATCTTTACATTATTACCCTTTATCACATAGTGTTCTGTATGATAACACTTATTTCATACGCGATAAGAGATCAGAGATACATGTATGACTCAAGTGTATAACATACATTATATACTGTATCCTAAAGCTATCAGACTGAAAATAAACAAAATTCTATTATCCTAAATGTTATGTCGAAAGTTACTGTGAGGAGTAGGAGGAGATTCAATCACGGGCACCAGAGGTGGGATCAGGTGTCATAAAGAAATAAGCATCCCCTGCCAATTAGTTATATACACTGCCAAAGTTATCATTAGATTACAGTTAAGCAATGATCCACCGCATATGATTCCAAATTTGGTCAAAATTATGAAAAAATTATGTAGAATGGTTATTGTCTGATTCATCATCAATTTACATCAAATATACCTCATTATGTCTATTATTATTCAGACAAAACATCATGTCTTCTTTGTATTAAATTCACAACACATAGGCTGTCAACAAATTTTATATCGTTCGCAAAGTCACATTACTGCCTTCGTAATATGATATCCTTTTGTGACATTTCTCTAGGAATCCTACATTAACCAGCAATGGATTGAGTTATGATTTCCTGATTTCTAAATATTTTCTTATCTACCTATAATATCTACATTTATACACGATTTAGTACCAATATCTGAATTTGCTAGAATTCATAGATCGGTGTTACAAAGCTCAAATTCGTAAACAAAACAACCTACACTTACAAAGCCATCAATTATGGCCTCATTGTCTAATGGCCAATGCCTTGACCTTCGCAACATTATAATATTTTTTCGGTGTCAGAAAAACCTCACCTTTATGTTCGTAAAGGATTTGTCTCTTAGGCATTCAAATATGATTAATACTTTCGAACTGTCAATATAATTTATTTAATATAAACAGTTTATATACATACTGTAAATATATATTTATATAAAATATTGGAATCTTACAATCTTCATTCTTTTTATTATATCACAATATGAAGAATTGTAAACAGAAAGAAAGTAAAACATACAGAAACAAAATAATGAGGGCGATTTAAAATAACATATCATATAACATATTTGAAGGATAGTTCGGAGTTTATAATAATAGTAAGAATCTGTAAAGGAATATAAATATCGACTTGAGAAATTCCAACAAAAATTATCAAATTATAACGCTCAGTACTTTTTATTATCAATAAAATTTGGAATATGAAATACAAATAAATTCTCTTTCATTCAAATCATGAAATTTCTTGTATATAATACTTTGAAATTGCAGCAGTATATTTTTGTATATTGAAATCATTTTCTGAAAAGTACATTTATAAAAGGTAAACAAAATGTTATCGGCAACGTTTTTCGTTATTTAAAAATGACATATCAACAGTGAACATGGACACATGAGTTGAATAAGTTAAATTTTGAATGCTTGACAAAATAATGATAAAACTATGTTGGAGAGACATGAATATAAATAAAAATATCCCATTTCCCGTTTCATCTAAACATTCATTTTAATGACAGCTTGTCGTTCCTCTGTTCATAATTTGCCACTTATTTTGGTGGTATAAACATTTGACGTGGGAAGGAAACGTAAGATTAGTTTCAAAGTATTGATTAAACATATTAACTCATGGATCCTAGTTGGTGAATCTATACTTTATTTTCAGACTCTTATCATTGATTCCTGAAAATGTTCGTTTATCACAGCATGGGAGGTTTTTGGAAACTTTCAGCATAGTATCCCCACTTTATATATCAATACATCCGAAAGTGATGAATGTGGAGAGTAAGAATATTCTGAATTACACATTTATAGACAATATTCCGATAATTCATTTGACTATGCGATATGTCTGACAAGAATTAAGTAACTTATTTCCAGTTCTGACTTCCGGTTTCTGATAATTAACATTGGTTGGTGTCCTTGATTATAACAAAAAAAATCAACATTGTCAAAATAAAACTTTAGATTCCTCTCTATCAACCTTTATTTTCAATGGGTGGCGTACGGTGCTCCAATCTTGTAATCCTTCTGTAAAAGGAAATGTGTGTCAATCAGAGAACAGAAATATAATGTGTGAGCCAATCAGATAACAAAAATATGGAATACAGCATATTGTATGTCAAATAAATCATTCATACAATAATGTGCATTGTAAAATACGTTAACAACTTGACAATGTTACCGTGGTACAGCCAGTGACGTCTCATTGATATTCATGGATACCTTTAGATCTGAGATATACAAAAATCCCAGAGGAGTTGGCATCTCCTGTTTTTTCTTGCCATACCAATTACCAACCATAAAAATAGTTATTCTTTTGATAAAAAATACAGAAATAACATTCATTTCAGAGAAATAAAAGGCAGTAAAATCACACGAATGACCACATTTTCATTTAAGGATTACATTTGACAGCAAAATGACATTTCCTGTGAAAGGTAATAAAAACAATATACAGAAACAGTAAAAATGTAAACGACATCGTGCCCTTGAAAAGACGAGGACGCGAAGTACGTATATCTACAGTATATACATGACATTTCAGTATTGCATTTATATATTTAATAATCTAAAAGAAACACCTACTTTATTATATGAGATGTTCCTCTTTATTACAAAAAAAAGCATATATCCATGCGATATTGTGTATAAAAGATTTATAGTTACAATTTTTTAAACCTTAAACTCTAGCTGATGTGCAAAAATTCACGAATTAGTTCATTTTACAGAAACATTTTAATGACTAATTATGACATGTTCATGCTCTATTAATGCTTTAGTGCACTTTTAACGAAACATGCATTTTATCTGCCACTATTTGCCATGCAAGTTGATTTTAATGTAATGTTTCATTACTTATATTTCAATGACTGTTAACTGTAAATCCGGATATAAGTAAAGCATCACATTAACGCTCATCGTAAAACTCCTATCGCTAACATACAGTAAAACACGTACTTTTCCCGTGATATCATTTTCAGACGAGAACTTTTTGAATATTTTAGCGGGATGTAATATACTTCCAACATTTCGAATGTCGAAAATGTTAATAAAAGCATTTGTCTTCGCGTACAGTTATACTCTGAAATTAACCCCAAAATATAGTCTTCCGGAAAAGGATTTAATTAAATTACAGTTGTAGCTTAAGATGATAATGGAATTCGTAAACTTTATGTAAGGATTTACTGTATGAAATATCATATTAAATAACAGTAATTGCTTCAAAATCAAGAGTTCAGCATTAAGCAGACAACACATACAGATTTAAGAGCCTACACCAAAGGGAATAGATCTTTAACAGTTTATGAAATTCAGAAATGTAAAGATTGAAATATGAGGTTTTCGGAAATAAAGAATATGACAAATGTAAGAAGAGTAGTATGTGATAGCGTTGTTGGCTCTAGATTTAACCTATAAAAATGGGTCCTGCCAACCGTAGCATTATCACTACTTAAATTTAATATAGAAACTGTTAATAATGATATATATACGATTTTACAAGAGCGGAAGTGTTTAAGAAAGAGCAGAGTAAAATAAGATTTTTATATGCTTTCAATTTCCGAAATAACCTATTTGAAAGTTGAAATCATCAAAGAGAATGAGACGGATGTCTGCAAAATTAACCACAAAATCTTAAGTCAATAAAAGCTACTTATAAATCTACTATGAAGGGAAATAACAAACCCATCCTCTCTTATGCTTCGCTATATTGCTTATTCAACCAACAGAAATATTCCTTGGCCGTTTTGTAACGTAATTACACATAAAGAAATAAATTTCTTTTTTGAAATTACTTGAAGCAGACTAATGACTAATATTTCTAATTATTACTTGTCCACGTGTCTGCATTACATCAGCTAACGGGTAGATGCGTACAACTCACCTTGGGATAGTCATCTCGGTAATCATACTGGTTCGCGTGATTACTGGTCACAGTACTGCGTACAAATTTCTTAGGATTACCATGAGGAGAATATGAACCATCTTCGCGAGCTGTTAATGGGTTCTGAAATCACAGGGCACATGTCGTCATGCCATGCTTAACTTTTCCCGTCAAAAGTTTAGATACATGTATTTGTCAATTAATTCAATCATCACATATATAAATTTAAATGACGAAATACATCATAAAAGTACTTTACATTGTGCAAGAATTTTTATTTTATTTTATTTTATTTGATCTTATGATTTTTAAGGTTTCATGATGCCAATCACCTATTAAAATAAAAAGACCATCCCAATGGATAAGTAAAATATGTATATATACATATACACCTTATTAAGTAAGAAAATTGTCAGGAAAAGTTTAAGATGTTTTCCTAGTAAGCTAGAGCAAATAATTTTTAAAAAGCTCAACAAAAGATATTGCAGAAGTCAAAAGTGAAAGGCAAAATATTTCATATTTTAGTGTGCAGAAAATTCAAAGCAGAGTGCATGTTACAGCCTGAAATTAATACATTACGTAAATGCTCATTTCAAAGTCATGTTATATTCTTCATTATCACTTTTCTAAACTTATTTTCGTTAAATCTAATTGCAAAAAGGGAGAGGAATAGATAAAAGAATAAATACCATATAGATAAATAAACAAGTAACCGCTATAACTACTGCAAAATGGTTTCGAAAATTGATAAAGGATGTTTAATACCACTAGAATATGTTACTAGAAAGTACAACAGGACTAGTTATGTATGTATATATCGATGCTACAAAAGATAGGTTTAATGACTATTTCTGTAATTAGACTAGCCAATATATTTCGGAAGGTTATATCGTTATACCACTACAAGCTATTCATTAGCACTCCTATCTTACGTTAAGTTGACGTATTGGGCTCCGCCTCATCTCGTAAAGATCGTCATCCTCTCTGATGAAGAACTAAAAACAACACCCAATTACTGTAGTATTTTCATGAGTTCATTTCATATTCATATATGAACAAATGTGATTTCTGGCACTTTTGGAGATATGCTAAAAAGCTATAAAAAGTTTGATACTATGGATGTATGTATATATTAGTATTTTAGTTACTATTTTGGCGATATAATGGGTAAACATACTGCTTTTTATAATGATAGTTCTCTGTAAAGTAACAAAATATATTTTTTACTGTTTCCCTGAAGTTTTGATTTCGAGAAGTACGTGAATATACTAAATCGTAATTATATGATTAAACTTCTATAATATTCATAATACTTATTGTATAATTCTTCAAACATCAAGTGAGAATAACAATATGATCTAAATACAACAATAAACTTGAGCATTATGTAATTGGTTTTCTTTTGTTCATTATTGAATATCTATATGAAGCATTCCGTGGACTAGTGTTAAGCTTTTTATTAATTTCATTATTGGCGTCGTCATTAATGTTATATTTATACATTTATAATACAGTTCTAAATACCTCTCAAACTACATTTTGAATATATGCTCTGGCAATTATCATAAGTATCGTCGTAAAGGGTTTTGAATCGAAGCTAAATCATTATAACAATTATACATTTGTAGAATCGTGCTACGCAGTATTCATTTGTCGTTTTAACATATTTTATATCTTTAAAACAGATAGGTTATTTTCACACACTGACGAATCCATTAAGGGTTATCAGTAAAGCATTTAGCTCAATATCGACATGAGCAGATTTAAATTATTCGACCAAGATTCTGCCGTGACCAAAGAGGCACATAAATGATAAAATTGTTGTGGCATACACTGTTATCTCGCAAGGAATCGCATGCTTGAAGTTACCAGTCACCCCTAATATTGTAAAAATTGGGCACACTATGTGTATCAACATATGCCATTTTATGTCAGACTATACCATTCTATGAAACTGTCTACGAGTATGGCTATATACGTTTGTTTATAAAGAATTCAAGGTAAAAAGCATGATGATGGTTTGAAGAGGAAAGCATTGATTGATGACACATGACACACGTAAAAAACAAACATAAAATATGCATTTATTAGACAACAATAAATATACACACAAACACATGTTATAAGCATATATGTAAGGTAAAAGACAATACACTGATATGACAAAAATAGATATGAAAAACCAAGCCCATTAAAAAAGGCCACGCCCCACGCACCTTTTCTGGTTCTACTTCTGACCAATCCTTTTTCTTGATGTACTCTTCTGTTGATTGCTGTCAATATATCACGCCATGCATATGATATGAAACACTCAACCAACAAAATTACTAAGTACATTCCTAATATAACATGCAGTTCATTTTCTCAAAACAAAATAATTTTACAAATATAGTACGCTGAATGATTCAATAAAGATAACTGATCCATTTAAATTCGTTTTGAGAAAATGTCAAAAGTATACTCTTTGCTTTAAACCCATGCAATGAAACACCATACTAAGCGTGCAATCAGAAACATTGCAATTTTCAAATGCAATCTAAAGTTATCTCTCTTTATAGAAAAGTATTTCCTGTGATTTAAAGCAGATGTATCCCTGTATAAAATTGTAAGCCTTGATAAGGATCAGGCAATCAAATTTGCAACACAAATACATTTAATTTCTTTCTTTAATGACAGGGTCTATGATAGTATCTTAAGGGTTTTCTACTCTGGCTATAGATGTAAGCTTTGACATGGGCCACTCCTCTAAAAAGGGCGAGATCTAATGCCAGTTCTTACATCTCTGGTTGGATGGTGAAGAATGTCTTCAAGGTTAGCTTTCCTGAGTTCATGACCTTTGGGAGCTCCACCTCCGTGTTTACCCCACTGACGATCCATAGTGTCATAATGCTGAAATTGATACGGAAAATGGAGAGTCATACAAAACATACAAGAATATGCTTATGCAAGAGTAATAATTATTCTTCAATAATATCGTGTATCTTATATTATACCGTATAGATTAGAAAGCTAATATATTGCACACTGTTAAACAGTCCAAACCGGAAATGTCCGTGATAAACTTTATATTATGTATTTGAGAAATGGAATAAAATGATATTTTCATGAATTTCTTGTCAATGTTCCATGTTCTCATTGGATCTCAGATTTTAATGTATCCATCGTCATTTATCTCGTATGTGCTGTATTAAAATATTTTGAATTTTGAATATGGCATTCATGATTTACGACGGTTGAAGCTTTTTCAAGAAGAACTTTCTCTCAAATGCTATCTTAATTTCAGGAACGCCTTAATGGCCACTGTTGTACCCTGTTAAATGTTGGAGTGAAATTGGATTTCATTATTAGTTTGCTCCAATATTTATACTTTGGATTTCTACAATTTCGCTCTGGACCATCACTGATGAGACATTAGTCCTCTAAAAGTGCATATGGTGCACGAAAGTCTATAAGTTATTTAACTCACCATCACCTTCCATTTTTTACTTCAACAAGCAAAGCATTTAGTTTAAGTATAGCTATGGTAAAGAAGAAGCTATATATCATAAACCACTTCCAATACATCCATAAAGTAACCCTAGAGGATTTGTGTTTGTACTACTGTCACTAATGTCCACACCAGGAACATCGAGTCTACATATGAAGATGGCGTAACCAAAGAGGAAGACGGAAGACATCTGACCAGGTTGCATGAAACAAATCACCAGGGAGATGCACATAAAACATGTAAAATTAACACAGAAAATGATATTATAAAAGTGTTTAATTGTACTGCAATTACGATACCGACTTAGTACGGTCAATACGGAGTATCGCAACTACTAAAATCCGTCAAGGATTGCATTTAGTCACCTACCAAATTCATTGTTCTGGATGTGGGCACTTTTATATGGGCAACTTAAGTCATAATCATATGGCGTCGTAACAATCACAAAATGCGCGTGTATGTTCGTTATTGTAGTTGCGATATTCCGTACTTAATGTAACAGACGTCTTGGAGACACTAGTATAAATACATAACATATATACATATACCTTTTAATTTTGTGCACCAGATGCGCATTTCGACAACGTATGTCTTTTCAGTGATGCTCGTGGCCCAATGGTTGGAATTCTCATATTATATAAATATTTAAAGAGCTGTATTGAAACCAAAATGACCGAAAAAGTGAACCAAAGAATCAATCTAAGGACAGAGCTATGCATGAGGGAGATACTCCTTAGTATTAGAGTGATTTACATAATTTCATGACGGAAAATTTAAAGTATATTTCAAGTCGGTACAAAGGCACTGAAAAGTAGACCGTCATTACAAAAGCACTGAAATATAGACATGATTTTCTCGGGGACTATCAGTCCACTAGCAGTGACACCGGCATAGTGGCTACAATAAATATAGAACATATATACCTTTTAATTTTGTGCACCAGATGCGCATTTCGATAACTTAGTCTCTTCAGTGATGCTCGTGGCTGAATGGTTGGAATTCTCATATTATATAAATATTTGAAGAACAGTATTTAAGTAAATCACTCTAAAACTAAAGAGTATCTCCCTCATGCATAGCTCTGTCCTTAGATAGATTCTTTGGTTCACTTTTTGGTCATTTTGTTTTCAACACTGCTCTTCAAATATTTATATATTTTGAGAATTCCAATCATTCGGCCACGAGCATCACTGAAGAGACATAAGTTGTCGAAATGCGCATATGGTGCACAAAATTAAAAGGTATATATGTTCTATATTTATTATTCATGCCGTCATATGACAGATTTGTCGTGACCATTGGTATTACAGAAAATATCAAAAGACCACTAATCATCCACTTTCCAATGATATACCATGAGGAAAGAGAGGATCATGGATTATCTACTGACCTGTCTGCCTTCTTGATATTCTTTGAGTTTTCCTAACTTCTGCCTTCTTGATCGCTCATCAGCCATCAAGTCCAGTGTTTCATGATAAGCCTTTTGTTCTCTTTTGGCAAAGGGTTGATAATTCATTTTCTGTTCAGGGAAGAAGAACCCATAAAGCTATTAACTACTATCAACAGTTAAATTGTCATTTAAAATATTTACTTTCGTATTCTTATTTTCTAAAGTATTAACAGGATGATCCAAATATGAGATTAACTTAAAGAATTACTTTTAAGAGAAATAAAACCTAACACGAATGTATGTTAATGAAAGCATTGACGTTTAAAATTTTCAATTCAAAATATAACACCCTATAAATGTATCCTTTGTCGAACATAAAAGTAAAAAGATATAAATGTATTTGAAACTGAATAGAATTATTATCTTAATTGTAAAAGTTGTCGTATTAATTCAATGAAAATGAATAACGTATTTATGACTATCCTGACTATGCAGTTTTAATGTTTTACTGTGACAGATATATGCACATATCACTTAAATGCGAATAGATGTGGAATCGGTGCAAGAGGAATGATTAGTGTTCACAGATTATGATGATAAAAAGTATACATTTTAAATACTCAGTATTTTTATTTCACCAAAGTATTAAAATAATTTAATGTAAATATTATCACATTATGCATAGAATACACGTTAAATGAGGATGAGGGTGAGCTGAATGCACTAAAGATATAAACGCTAATATCAACTACCGATATAAGTTCGTCTAAATCAAACCTTACAGAAATACATGTACATTAAAAATTGCAGGAATATATATTTCTAGCTGACATAGACCAAAACCAAACACAGGGTATATCAAGTACAATTTGAATAAAATAATTGTAGATTAAGAACATATCTACTAGGTAAAAGAAGATAATCTGCAAGTAAATACAATGAAAATAACAATGTTTTCACATATTCAAGGTAATGTATAGTCATCTCTTATTTCCCCTTCCCCTTTTTTAAAATTAGTAGATATGTCCTTAAATGTAGTGTAGTTAACGTGCTAGTCCTTGGAAAAGTGCCTTATAAAACCTCTAGCGTTACCTGTAGGGAAACATCCGAGTTCGGTAAATGATGATTTTGTAGCATACCCGAGATGGGATCTCGTCGGGGCTTCCCAGTTAGCTTGTCATCGAAAATGACAGCTAACTCGCCGAACTAAATGAAAGAATGAGCAATGAATACAACAGAATATATGTATATAACCTTACTGTGGGTCCTTTCACGCTATGCATGATATGGTTGATCAACACATGATGTGAGCACTTACTCACGGGAGTGTGCGAATACACCATGCTTGTCTGGATGCGTTTCTAACCCCCATCCCAATTTGTTATCATGCTAATGGAACACATGGTCCATTCTTTTGTATTATGATGACATCATATGATGCAGTACCTGTCGGGATATATCGGAACTTCCTAAATGATGGTTTGCCAATACCCCTGTTTCAGGATTCCGCCTTGGTCGACCTACTACTTTATCACCAATTATTACTGACATTTCACCGAACTGAAATAAACGCTTATTTAATAAAATCATATTGAAAATGTCAAAAGAAAATTCCAAACTAGAATTATAACATTTACCACACTTTTTTGGCCAATGTATATTACTTGTAGTTATATAAACTCTTTATAAACTCTTTATACTTAAAATCAATTACTGCATAAATTAATCTGTCAAGCTGTTTTTCTATAGCAGTGTACTTTTCTTATCATTTTAGTTTAAATCTGTAAATACTAACGAACCAATACATTTGAATTGATCACTTTATAGACAATAATTAATACCACAATTAGCAAATTTTAAGAACTCTTAATTCTAAGGTTTACGTTTAAACTGCATACCAACACAGCATTCTCGACTAAGTGATTTTTTAAAAAAGCAAACTGATGTGAGTATATCATACAAAATTAACAAATGGTAAAACTTTCATCGAATAAATACCGAATAAAAACAACAGACACCCCTGTATGAAACAGAAACGGAGCCTGTTACCTTACATCAGTTATATTCACTGTGATGTCTCAAGTGTAATCGGATCTTTTCGTTGTACAAATGTATATTCATATTTCATATATTTTCAATATGAACAGGTATTTGACGTAATACCATTTTGACGTCATACAATGTCTCTATGTTTCCCGCATTTGTATACAGTTATACGTCAAATACCAGCCCATATGGGAAATAACTCTGTATAACGAAAAGACCCGATTAACTTATACCCGTGCACCTCTACCTCTATTATCGCTATCATTTGGCGTCATCAGTCAAGGAAATCAGAATAACCCTCAGGCAGATATACATCGTCATCATGAGCATTGTACGCTTTCAAAGATTAAGTATCTCCAAGCATACATATTCATCCAAACACACGTTAGTACAACAAAAAGCATATATATTCACATGTTAGTACTGTCCAGACAGACGCATCATTGGATTAAATATTATAACATATTAGATTATTATCACGATTAGAAATATTGTTGTAATTGTTGTAGGTTGTATTTTTAAAAACAAACGTTAGAAAGCAAATAATTTTAATTTAACATTGATAAAAAAGGGAAATGGGAATTAAAAAATCTTCTTAATTAATCCATTAAAATTTTCACGACCTTAAATTATTTGATTTCATATTCAAAATCTTCTTTGACAGTACTTACAGGTTTTCGTTTCTCTTCTTTTTCCATTTGTTTTCTCCGATGCTCAAATTCAACCTGTTCGTCTGTAAATACAAAGGACTCATTTTGATATTCTTCAAGCTTGTTGTCTCAATATATATACTGTATGTGAATTATGTCTCTGTAGAATCAAATGTTTGATTTGCGGCTTTTTCTCGGTGCGTTGTAATGTTGCCGTCGAGCAAGTTAAAGTTTTAACTTTATTTTGAAGTTAACAATGAAAAAATACCGAAAGTATATTGTATAGCTCCATGGTGACTTTTGCCACATCACTGAGCCAGTAACTCCTCTTTTTTCTTTATACCCATGGAATAAAATGACAATATCATGTATAGTGACATTTTTAGACAAATTCAAACCCAAATTTATATTGATGTGAAAGCAAGTGCCCGGGAGGAGTTAGCAACCCTGTTTACATGCAACGCCCATCTCAAAAGTCCTGCAACAACTTGCCCAGCCCAGGAAGCAAATACCTATATATACATACATATATATATATATATATATATATATATATATATATATATATATATATATATATATATATATATATATATATATATATATAAATATACATGAGCATATGAAGGAGACAAGGATAAGTCAAATTATCCCATCCACATTATGAAAGGCTGTTGGACTGAAATTCCAGTGACGGAAACAAATATCGGTGTATGTACGTATAATGTCAAATCAAGTATAGTGAAAACAATTCAAGATGGTTAGTTTGTAAGATCAGATGCCAAAATATTTACAATGATAACATTTATTATGATTTTGTATTAAAATAGAGCACATTACTCCAATAACAAAATCGTAAAGTACCTAATGTGGCAGCAAGTACTTTTGCATTGATCTTCTTCTGCCTTCTAGTCTCTGGTGTGTCCTAAAATGTGACGAAGTTCAAAGTTGAATAAAAGTGCATTGTATGAAATATCATATCTATAATCAGAAACAAGTATAACGATACACAAGGTAATAATACCGCAAAAGAGAAATATGCATCAGTAATATAGCTTTACTACATTTTTTGTAAAACTCTTTTCTGGTATATCGAGTGAAAGACATATTTAGTTTATCTCATTTCAAAAATATACCTTGATTAACAGAAATTAGAAAAAGTAGACATAAATATCATGTATTCAGATGCATCGTCACGATCAACAAAAAGTGCACAGGACATAAAACCAACCGTCATTCAAACAGAGCATACACACATACAAAAAGTATAGGCTAGCTATAAATCAACAGTAACGCATTTTCAGATGGGGGAATGGAGTATACAACTGTATCATACACACAAAGAAAACATACGGAAGTGAACAAACAAAATGTGATCTACAAGTCATAAGTATCATTTTAATCTGCACTTATTCAATTATTAGTTATCTTATTACTAACTGTATTGACGTCATTTCCTATGTCATATGCAAGCTATTTTAAAATCTTATTTGTTGACAACTTTACTCTAATTGGCATTCACAGCCTTAAAAATTTACTAAACGACAATGTATAAGGTCCCTGAAATAGACACTATAATTGTACTATAATTAGTTATATCCCAAAGTCCAATCGTTAATTTCCTAAACTAAATATAAAATAGATCTCAAGTATGTGTTTCAACGAAAGAAAGAACATTCACGTGAAACGAGTGAATGGGTACGTTACATACAGTAATTGTGGAGTGTTGAAATTACAAAGACCACCTAAACATACCCCAAGTGTTTGACATCAAGATATGAATGATGTACATTACGAGCTTATAACACAGTGTAAAGTGTCATCAGTTTCATTTCATGTAATTGCTGTATAACAAGACAGAAATAATAGAAATAATAAGCTGTCGTAGTAGCAATTTGGAAAAATTACAATATTTAGTGAAGTGAATGGATTATTAACGAAAGACAAACTAGGTATGATATGTTACGTATGAAAAATGAAATATGTATGTTTAAATTAACAAAACTCCCATTAATCATAAAATTGTATTGTCAATGTGAAAAACTACGCTACCAAAAAAGGGGAGAACACTAATCTAACCCCTTCCCCCAAACTTATAATGCTTTTCTTTTCTAATTATAGAAATAAAAACGCAATTTCCAGGATTTTGTTAGTTTTTCTTCTATTTTGGCGTGGGAATAAACATGAAACTGATGACACTAGTGAGCTGCTACACGATTACTTACATCGTGAAGGAAAAACTTTTTCTACAATATCCAGGTCAAAATCAAGGTTTTACAAGTGTTTAGTATAATTTTTAATACATTTATAGTATCAAGAAAGGATTAAAGCAAATACAATCAAAATACGAAGCATAACTGGCAAAAAAAGATATTTAAAACGTATACCGTAATAACATCTAAAAAATTCCTTTTTTTTTTTGGTATACATATTATGTAAAGATTTAAGAATAATTTATCCTTTTCTTTTCAACCATTTTTTATTTATTTTTTTTCTAACCATGGATTTCTGGGGTTTTTTTTCTTCTTCTAAACAGAGTTATTTCCCATTTGAGACGGTATCTGACGTAAAATAATTATGACGTCATCAATTTCCCATGAATATGTTATATGTGGACTCTCAATTCCCTGAGATTTAGTCCAGATTCCATAGAACTTGATGAGTGTTTTACATCAGATTCCGTCTCAAATGGAAAGTAACTCTGTATTACGAAAAGACCGAATACAAATATATCACCAATAAATGAAATTGAGAAAGAAAACGATTAGTATTTTCCCATCCAAAGCACCAAAATAGTTGATTGAAATATAAATCGTTTGTTTAAGTTATAAAAAGGTTATAAATATATGATTAAACTTTAGATAACCACTTCAGAGTGGTGATTATATCATTTTTCATTGAAATCATTTAAAAATGATATTATATTATAATACAATTATAATTATTATTAATGAAAACACTTACATCAGAATACCCATGTAGCGTGGTACTGATCTTCTTATTTTGATCTATGATGGGTGCTCCTCCTCCTGGCTTTCCAAAAGGATAATAAATGGGAAGTATTTCCCTATTGGGTTTCTTGGCCTTCCCTATTTTGCCTAAATTGTCATACTCATCATTTGGATTGACAAAACTGCGATTTGTCTCAGGAGCTGTAAAAAGTAATATCGCACTTTATTATTTCAGTAGATTATAAGTCTTACTCATTTATTTCACTTTTCTTAGGAAATTGCCGATTCAAATCTTTTAAATGTAAATTTCTGCTGTTTGACTGATAATGAAAATGAGTTGCAGATATTTTCTATCGCTATGTCAATCTTCATCTCAAAGAAAATATCATGAATATAAACAGTATCATGATGTTATTTATCATTACAAACGAATTAAATTATTCACTGAATTTCTTAGAATTATCATATTAGAAAGAAGCAGGTGCCATATTAGAGTGGTACTCACAAAAATATACCACTGCCATTCAAAACAGGAATGCAGATTAAACATGAGTGAACATTAATTTTGACCATTTAATTTAAGACATGCGTGCAGTTTCTCTGTGGATAGTCTTGGGAATTTTGAAATCAAAAAGAGCCCTTGTCTCAGGCAAAGCAGAAATGCAGATTAAATTTTTTTTTGTGTGAAACAAAACTGAGTATTAATTTTGACTTTTTCGCCTTTCCCAAGACTTTTCTCGCACGATCAAATTCCTAACCGATTGAATTCCGCCGATTCAATAATCATTTTGAAGATTTATCTCAAACTCATGTGTCCAATGCAGTTAGATCATAAATGAACAACAGATTTACAAGTGGTATTAGAAATTGAAACGAACAGCATTTCAATTAAAATTAGAAATACATAGACATAGAGACATTCTGATTAATTCTGTAAAATGTAACAATAATATCTTTCTCGAATAAACTCATTTAACTAGGTATCTGATAAAATTTATCCATACATAATCTTTTATAAGGATATTCTATTTGTAAAGAATATAAGAAAAGGGTATTTAAAACAACAGTTAGGCTTTAAAACACAACATTTATACTAATAGTGTAGAGTATGTTTATGACATCATCGTACTCTCCTGAAGTCAAATTGTATGAAAGATATGCAGAAGACATTTTCCACCATTGTAGTACGTGTTAACAATCGCATCTTAATTGAAAAAGGTGATCGGAGAAAGATATGATTGCTTGTATAATTAGTATGAAATATCATTAACCTGTCCAGGGTATACCTCGATCATTGTCATATCCATTCTGTAATAGATAGTACACATTTTAATATATGTAAATCAATAAACAATGCTTATAATTCAGTATAAGGTGTAATAATTTAACTTTTCGACACAAAACCTTTTCATCAGTTTGTCCCTAATGCTACTATAAAAGCAGTTGAAACTTTTCAATAAAATATAAAATAAAATAACCCTACATACATTGTTGATTTCATAGCATTTTATTGACTCTTGTGGAATTGCCATATGGCGTTTGATAACAAAATAAATTGTAAATGAGGTTAAAACACGGACATATGAATTTGATGAATTAATTCACCTTCGAGATGTGACATGTAGTACACAAAAAGCTGACGCAATTGAGCTTTTGCCGTGAGACAATTGTACGGTATCTTAGCATTTTACCTGATACAAGTATTTGTAATTGCGATTGAAGCTAACAATCCTGCTTTTGCAAATGAGTGCATGTAAAGTGAAAGTAAAAACTACCATTAAAACCCCGAGAAAATTTACTACATGTACCATACACGCTCCAGGCATGAATATGTATACATAACAATTTACTGTAATGGAATCTGAATCATCTACACCTTATTGTTAAAGTAGTATAAAAGACAGAGAGATGGCATTAACGCATAAAGAATGGCAGAAAAAAAATGAAAGAAAGAAAGAGAAGAAAACAAAGAAAGTTACATCAAGTTTGCGGCCAAGAAGAGATTTTCGCAGTGTCTGTAGCCTTCCATCCGAGAGACGCGCAGGATTCCCAATGCCTTTACCCCAAGGATCGTATGTATCCAACTGTCATATGGCAAGGTCATATAGTAAGAGAGCCACAGAGTGAAGGAAAGAAGAAAAAGTAGAAATAGATTATGATGATAGAGGAATCGCTAATTAAAATGTTAAATACAGAATTGTACATCTATCATTTTGGTAACGATCGGTAAAGAGGCCAGATCAATTTCATGAATTATGTAACGAATATCTTATATCTTATTTGATCTATTCCACTGCGTTGCTTTGATTGAGAAACATTTACTTACTTTAGCTCTGTCTTGAAATGAATCTGAAAAAGAAAACGAATCATTTGTTAAAAGTTCATAATCCAATATAAAGGAAAGCATGAGAAGTTCACAATTCAAAGTGGTAGATAAAGCCATCTCAATTATCAGACTTCTTGACCTAGAATTAGTCTGAATTTAAAATAAATTTAGTAATGCTGTAGACATTTCTTACACCACAACCTTATATTTATAATATTTTACAGTATATGTATATGTATTGAAATTAGGAAACTGCATAAAATCACTCCAAAACGAAGCTTTTCAATTGATTAAAAGAAAGAAAAAAGAAAGTTTACTATGGCAGTTCAAAATCGTGTTACGTGCATTTTCAATAAAATATGAGTAAACAGAAAGGAAACATGCACTACCAAAGAACACTTATGTCTTCAGCTAATGCAACGCAAGTTATAGCATTTTCATAAAAAAAAGATTTTGCCAGCCATGCCTCCTAGAGACAGTGTATTTTCCATAAGCAATGCATGCAGCAAGCCATGCTTATCTCAAGCAACTCCTTGATATACCTCTGTTTTGCACTCTCATCATTTCGTATGGATCCCAGCTGTGGTAAAGTTTGTTACGGAGACGCAGATGGTTGCCTTGTGAAGGTAAGACAGAAAAACAGACGTACAGAGGGAAAGAAGAAAGAAAGAGGTAAAAGAAGGTAACACGATGTAATAGACACAAGAAGATACAATGTAAAATTCATCATTTATTTATAAGAATTTATATTAAGTTTGTAAACTCTCACTAAAGTGTGACAGGCTAGGGACTACTTTATCATCAGTCACCAGATGGTTACATAATCTGATATTCTGTTTCATCATCGGATGCATGTATCAGATACGGTAAATGAGGACTTTCAAGATCAATCAACCTGGCCGTTCAATCATCGACCTTCATTATGACATCACATGTACAATAAAATCAAGAATTTTCGGGTAACTTTTTTATGACGTTATAATAAATAAAATTGAAATCAACTATCACGCCGCGTACCTGGCGACTTAAAACTAAGTATATACCCATAACTCCAATGAGATATAACTACATGTATTAACAAATGCATTGATTTTCTTTTTGTTTAAAGATCCGTAAGAATAAATCATGGTATATAGCATAATATCCGAAGGGTATTTTGTGCTATATCACTGCTAGAACGCCGAATTTAGGCAAGTGTCACAGAAATCAAATATCTATACTGAAGGTCGGCACTTTCGAGAGGTTCGAACTAGAAATCTTTTAATAACGAGTCGATGTACGATGAAGTACCACGTGACCACGCCCGGCATCCAATCATCAACATGACAGACTGTACAACAGTGCGACTCATATACATGAATTTTGAAATCGTTTAAGAGTTACTTTCAATCTTGAGTCCGTGACTTATGAATACCTGATTGAGTTCTGTTAGGCGCTCCAGAGCCAGGTTTACCAAAAGGATTAAAGGAAAGCTACAAACAAAGACGTAACAAAAGAAGCACAGAAAAACATTGAAGACAAGAAGAAAGAAGAAAACGCCTCGTGTCATTATAGCCCCACAGCAATAAAAGCGCACAACCAAGCAATTTGATCTCAAAAGTAAGTGAATCAATTCTTTCATGGGGTACCCGGTGAAAAATTATTGATTTTCTTATATAAATAAATATTAGGAAATATATAGATGTATTAATTTTACAAATAATGTCTCGACCGTGATGTTCAAGGTCAAAGTTGTGAAGAGCAAACTCGGCAGCAGTAAATTTTTAAATGTAGGTTAAAGGTCATGGTCAAGGTCACGAGATTATTGACCTTGGTGAAATTTGAAAGGGCTTACTGGAGTATGCATGCCATAAATATGAAGTCTCTCTCTCTCAAAATGCAAAAGTTATGGCGAAGGTCAAAGCTGACAACAAACAAATGAGCAAACAAAAAGATAGAGAAGGCAAACATATAGTAATGAAGGTAACTGGCACCATGCCGCAGAAAACTCATAATATTCCTCGATGAACACTCAAAAGGGGGAAAGCCAGAAACCCGCTAGAAGTAAGCATGTTTGCACCCACCCCAAATGTTAAAAACATGATATGATGAGAGTGTTGTAATGTATAATATATAAACACAATTTGCACATATAGCCATGACACATCAAATGTATAGCACAATATTTACATTAGTTTATGTGATAAATAAAAACAATGATATGATGGTGCTGGATTAAGAGAATAGTGATAGGATGAATAGTGAACATTTCTAGGATTAGAGGATATGCTAAAACTAGACCATAATAGCAATGAGTGAATGTGATGGCGATGATCATACCTCTATCTGAGTATTGTTGGCTGGATTTCAACTGTAAACATATCCATATAATGTTATAGATTAAAAGCATTAGAATTACATAGTTCGTAAAACACGACTGAGTGACTCATGAGATAACAAGTATTCTGCAAAATACCGCGGAAAATAATTTGTCATAAAATAGTTCTTTATATACATTGTAGAAAAAGGCTGGTCTTAAATAGAACTTTCCTGGAAAGTTATACATATTATGTATATATTGATATCCTAGTGATAAACAGAAAATATCAGCCTCTCATTCTACAACTGCTTTAAAACCAAATGCTGAATCTTTATATTGTTAGATATAATATCTAAAAGATTTTGTGGAAAGTTTACAAAATATCTATGGACACAGAAAGGACAAATTAGGTACATTTCATGTATGTACCAAACCCCCCCCCCCCCCCAAAAAAAAACCCCATACTCAGGAATAGATTGTAATACGTAGAATATTTATAGGTTATTGACTGAATACGACGAAATATGACCGCCCGATGTCTTTGAACGGTAAAGTGCTCAAAGTCCGAATGCGGTCATATTTCGTCGTATTCGATCAATAATCTTTTTATTACATATTTAACCGTCCATGTACATTTAATTCTATAAATCGAAGTATTTTCGTTAATTGTACTGTCTGCCGTGTTTGTTTGCGTAACTGGAAATAGACCCTGGGCTGATATGAGGTTTGCGGGTATTTATGGCTCTATATCAGCCCGGAAACTTTCTATATATACTATTGATATAATTTTCAAAATATGTAATAAGGTACAGATAATTATCAATTTGAATAAAATGTATCTAGCACTCTACTTACATGATCCAATTCATGTTTTAAACTACTAAGTTTTTCCTCCTGCCTCCTGAGTTCTTCCTGTCTCATTTGCTTATCTACAATAATGTATAGTCACTTATCTACAATAATGTATAGTCAATTATCTACAATAATGTATAGTCATCTACAATAATGTATAGTCATCTACAATAATGTATAGTCACTTATCTACAACAATGTATAGTCACTGATTATGGAAAGTTTATTTACTTTTTCGAGTTACGAATATGATAGATCAAGATATCCATTATATTTGAAGAGGAAAAATTTGTATAGTACGATTTTATTCATTTTGTGTGACAATTACAAATGCTTCAGTTTTTTTCATTTGTTTACTATACAACATTTCCTTGTATTGCTTAGTTAGACTGACAGTATTGCTGTTTGAAGAAATCTTGAAAAGATATTACAAATCCCAAATACTCCTTTATCTAGGAATCTTTACAAAATTCAAATGCAATTGTTGAAGATAACACGGTTAGCTAGCTTAGCAGGTCTCCAATCAATAATCTTATACAAAGCGTATGAGTATATGGTAAACAAGAAACGTTGCTTAAATAATTCATAAACGGTATACACATCAAAAGCTGTGAATATATAATATAATATATAATACTATAACAGCAATTATGATCACATGCAAAGTGGTAGAGTGTATGTTTTGATGATGATATATGAAGTGGAAGCCGTGCATGTTTGAGAAAATGAAGCAAGGGTTTTATAATTGTGATCATTTTTACGTATTAGCCTAATATATCGATTCAATCTATAAACTTTAGCAAGTTTTGTTTCTCCAAATAATGAATTCGCAATGGTAAATCCGATGCTCATGGATTAGAAACAGGAGACACTTTTTTTCCTTTCACTTTCACTTTGAGTGTCGTCATGGACATTACATTTCTTATATTCTTATTTTACTTTGCAACGATATTCACTGCAATTTTCAATGCTAGATTCTTACAAATATACCTTCCTCTATTGCTATATGATCTTTACAAAGTGTACATATCATGTGTCATCCTACCACACAAGACCATAGAATTTTAGATATAATTCTCGTATATATTTTCCATCTCGTTTTAGCACATATATCCCTACCTTTAACACAGCAATTCTATATATCCAAAATACGTGGTTTTGTCTCTCCTACATGCAAATTTAAAGTAAGCTATTCCTCAATTCACTTTTTTCTTAGAAATACGTTTTCAAAAATCGATTTCTGCATACCTCAGGGCCCGGCGCCATAAACTGAGAATATACTTAAGTCAAAAATTCATATTCTTCTATTCATCAATGAATTAATAACTGGGATTTGGATTTTATTTAGTTTTATTCTACTGATAAATAGAATTAAACCATACTGCATTAAAATTTATTTGAACGTTTGATAATGGAATAAATTAAAATGAAATTTTTGACTTAAGTATATTCTCAGTTTATGGCGCTGGACCCAGAATGTTTACACATTAAACAAAAACATGATTTTGCAAAAGAGGAGATAGATATAAAAGTAAAATTCTTTTCATGCGTTGGTTATTTTAAACTATATTTTAAGGTCAGTTAAGTAAACGTTTTATGGTGATCAATCATGCATGTCCCATATAACCAATTACAAATATTAAAATGTCTACAGGTCATGGTAGTTCATGCAGTATTACCGAGATTTCCCGCGTATTCTTGTTTGACTGCCGGGTCTTGTGAGTAGCGTAGCGTGTTGTCAACTACATTCTTTCCATTTTCCTGAAATCGGAGCAGTTCGTGGCCAATTATGGAGGTTTGAAGGTTTCCGGAAGTGGTACGTAAAGGTGCACCACCTCCAGGTGTACCGAATGAGTCAACGATTGTTCCGTAGCACTAATAGAAGAAAGACAAAGTAGGGGTAGAAAGAAAGATAGAGGAAGACGTGAGTTGAAGGAAAGATAAAAGCAAGACGAAATGGAAAAGATCAGTAATTTGAATTTAAATGTTAAACAAATAACTTTATATTAAAATACATTAGATGCAAAATATTCAAATTTAGCATACACTTAGAAATATATGTCAGTTACGGCTTGAACATTGATAAAGAAAAAAAAAGGAAATTATTAATAAGAAATTGATATTTTATTAAAAAATCAAATAATTGAAAACTCTTATTTAGCATGCTTTTAAATGTGTATGGAATGTATGTATCGTGCAAGGCTTACACGGCTACTGGTGTGAGACGATTGGCGTTGTTGATTGTGCTCCTCTTTCATTCTATTTAGAAAGCTAGGCTTAGTGTCTTTCTCTGTTTCCGGTAAAAAATGATCATTTTCGTGAGTTCAAGGTCAGTAAAAGCAATGAATGAATGAATGAATGAATGAATGAATGAATGAATGAATAGATATTTAATTGTATACAGAATTTGAATGAAAAGATGTAATACAAGAAAGAATTTGTTATGCTTTGTAATCAATGATCTATGACGATATTAAATTCGATGTACATTTCTGCGTAACAAAATGTTACATAAGAGAATGATTGAATGAATGAATCAGTAACAATGATTACAATAATCAGTTACACTCAATGCATCTGATTGAAAGCAAACTAATGAATGAACGAACTGATGAAAAACGGACACACAATTAGCAGTTATAGGATTTCTTGCTAGGGCATACGTGATCTACATACCATCTACACTACGTTCACGTCTTGGATCTGTAGGTTGCGATGGGTAGTAACCTGTCCCATTCTGTAAACAGATAAAAGACAATAAACAAATGACACACGATGTATAATATTAAATGGTACAAATGTAGCTGAACAATTTACTATTACATCAGACGCTCAAAATAAGAAAACGTGATCGAAAGAGGGGAAATAATTACCATGCCAATAACAAACTTTTATTTTTAAACTTTATTGTTAAATATACAATGCAATTTTGTATATCAGAAAGAAAGAGAGAAACTGAACGTAGAACATAGATTTTTGTTATTTAGGAATTTCTTTTATTCTAATATCTCGCTTACTATTCTATGAACTGATTTAAGAATGTTTACCCATAAATATAGTTAGACATCATCGAAATATTTCGATATACTATACAAGAGCGTGCAAGGTTAATTCATCACTGTACACAAAGCGCATGCGCAGAGTGAAAGAAATAGTAGACATAGAATGTAATACATTATTAAATATATGTCATTATCGTTATCAATTTCGTTTCATTAGATGTATGGGCCGCAAGTCGTGGTCCTATATCAATAAGATCGCCACATTTCCTTCGTTACGTAGGCTTGCACTTTTTGATAAAAGATTCGACCGGCGTTTTTCTGTGCAATTGTCTCTGCCCAAGAGGTCAACTGCCGAAACGTGTGGATGATTCAGACTTCATACAAAGAAACCGAAAAATTCGACACAAGCTTTAGAACAATGAGTGTTTTGCCTTCTAGTGACATTGGATATTAGGGGTAAATAATATTGCCAATCGTTTATGTTTATAAATGTATAATTTGTTTCATTTGATGCTGGGATACACTGAACTGGCCTATCCTTTATCAAATCCAAGTTAACGCCACGTCAGTTATAACGGCACTATTGGCAAAATAGGGCCAAGTCTTGCGGCTACAGGTGTATAAAATGTGTTTATGTCATTCAGATATAGATGTTGATAATTTTCAAACAGTCTCATCGTTTTCAAAATACATTCCTCTTTGAATTTGGTAACTAGATCAGACATGAGACAGGCTTTTGTTGGACGAAGACGAAACGAAGTGATGTCACCGCGGTCTGAGTAAAATTCCCAGAAATCCTTACTGTTGCTGTTTTCGTCGCTCTAGTAGGAAAGACAGAAGATAGAAGAAGTAAGAAAGAAATGAGCAAAAGACGGTTGTTACGGTTAGTAAAGAATAAAATAAAGAGTTAGTATTTCTGTTATTGTTTTAGTACAATATGTGATAAATGCAATGAAAATATTTCTCACAGAGGTGAAATGTACACTGCGTGAATTACCATTCAACATTTTTCTTAAATCTTGCAGGTAAAAAACCCCATTCGTCTAACATTTAGATTTTTCTTAATTATAAATGACAATCTCACTAAGAGAGTTTCAGAAAAAATGAAAATCATTCCTAGGCGTCTAACATTTAGATTTTTCTTAATTATAAATGACAATCTCACTAAGAGAGTTTCAGAAAAAATGAAAATCATTCCTAGGATAGTTTCTGGTTTCTATAAAACATTGTGCCACTATATCTGTCTTTACAAAAACAACAATTCTTACATTCCGGCAAAACTATGCCAACGTTTATTACCTACAAGGAGCAGGCGTGGTGTAGTGGTTAAGCGCTTGGCTTGCGGCGCCGACGATCCGGGTTCAATTCCCGGGTTGCGCCACTATGTTTAAGAGGTTGGTAACCTCCTGCTTCCATGTCGCGATATAACTGAAATATTGTTGAAAGCGACGTAAAACACCAATCAACCAACCAACTATTACCTACAAATGATTTTCTTTAAGAAATTGTTCCAAGAAATCATAATAATATTGCATTATCAATTGTTATCTACTTTCCACTAATGCGTTAGCATTCAGGAATATTTTTTACTTTGTTGTGCATTGTGTTGTAAATATTGCTCAAGCCACTGAGGACCACAAAATAAGGGCGTGGTATGATGTGTGTTCGTAAAGAAATGATTATTCAGAATCTTAAAATTAGAAATGACTCACACAACACATGATTCACATAACACATGATTCACGTAACACATTCACATAGCACACATTTTACACATTCATAAAACACACATTTATACTGTGTTGTTTTGGTATCTGGATCAGCTGATCATCGGGGGATGGCTGAAATAACAACAATCTTCATTCTTACACTGCCTAAACTATTCACAAAAATTGCTTTTGCATAACCCATGTTACATTCAAGAACTTAACCTTGATAATCAATGTTAGCAGGCATTAAAGAGGGTTACAAATCATTGGGTATAAACAGAGTTGTTTACCCTGCCATGCACCTCATATAAACATATTCTGTACACAGTAATATTTACAAAATGTGCTTTCTGTTACTAGAATATCCGTAGCAATTGAAGATATTAAGAGTTTTAAACCAAGATCGTCCTTCCACAGTTACAAAAATCTATTGTAAGTGTTTCATGATTAAGCTTATCCAGCCAACAATGGTAAACTGGTCATTCCTATCGATATCACAAAGCAACAGAGATTCTACCATACAATAAAACAAACCTTTACTGACAACAGATAATTACAACAGAAAAGAACACAATATTCCTGTATAGCAAAAGGTAAGCTTGTCAATGTGGTAAATGGAAAACTTCTTATCGAGAAACAATGAAAATATTGATCCCCCACACCTACTCTTGGCATCTCCTGACAAGCCATGCCCGCAAGAATTCAGATTCTAATGAGAGATATCAATGCCCAAATATTATATTCAAGATAAACGCCAAACACATATGTAAAAGGTATCAAACCTAGACAAAGCAAAATCGAAAGTGAAACCAAAATATATGTCACGACTACGTGGAGTCAGAATGAAGGACGCATCTAAAATGAAATATAATTTTATTGTTTACTTTTTCTGTATTCAAATCTAGTTTCAATTCAATTAACTGTTAATGATTGTTGAAATTCTATCAAATTTAGAATATCTCCTTGTTCGGCAAATTTAAATCATTTCAAGGATATTCCATTTCACTACACAGAAGGGTGTTCAACATTATCTACATATGATATTGACGAAACAAATCGGTATATGTTTAACATGAGATACATGGTAGGATAACAGTTGTTTCCCTCTACCATAGAGTACTTAAAGCATACACGATATAAAGATACCTGCAACTGGGATTTAAATTCATATTGTTCAATATCAGGGAAAGCTGGCTCCTGTCCATCAAAACAAAAACAAAAGGAAGATTACAATTGGTCTATCTGGTCACATGATGACCGTTATGAATTCAAAACAAGTTTTGCTATTGATTAATACAAACACTGAACACGCATAGCATGCAGATGAAATATTTCAGCTCATTAATGAATGAAAGAACAATGATTGTTTTCTGAGTTAAAATGCTTTACAATTCCATTTCACAAAACAAAATAAATAACAAAAAATATATATCTTTCAAATAATGATCAAACAAAAATAAATTTAGAGTACATGTATTACTTTCTTAATTACCTTCCACAAGTAGAATTTCTATAAAACGTATTGTATAACAGCTAATGTAATAACATGACTTTCTTATTGGAATGTCTTAATCCAAGTTTCCCAACATTTTTGTAATAAACCCTTTACGACAAAGACTGTTTTTTCGACATTTTCTATCTCTATTCGCAACATGACACTCTAAGCGGAGAGGTGTAGAAAGAGAGAAATATATAATCAGACAAAGGCACCTTTGTTAAATTACGACGAATGTAATGATATTACATTCAGGTACAATATAAACCATTTCAAATATATTTACATTTATCTTTGTATTTCAGTAGGTATTAATTTTTGTTCGTTTTTTTTTTTTTTTCTTTTTATACAAATCTTACGTTCAAGTCGTCATTCTAAGAACAAACAAAATAAAGGACGGTTCTCACGAAAGAATCAAAACTGTATTTGACTTTGCATATATGATATCTACTGAAAAGACAAAGGTTAAAATCAAAACAAATTCATCGAATCTGAATATTGTCATTTGAATATTATCATTGAAAATCGACATAGAATTTTCAAATTAGAATATATATTCAAAAACAAATGAATTGAATATGAGAGATTTAAAGTGAATGTATGTATGTTCTATGATATTATCACATTCCTCTACATTGTAAAATAACAAATCGAATGCCAAGTCTGTCGGAAAGACACAAAGGAGGGGGTGTCACCTTACCCAGTTATCCTTATACTCCAAGGTATCTCGGGGAGTTGCCTGGTGCTCAGTAAATTTCATTTTTCTGTTGTCCCCCTAAGGCAAAAATTTCATTAAAAATCAAATATCTAGAAAACCACTGTCAGAGAAAAATAATGAATCTCATTTTTAGAAAATATATGGTGTAGAAAAATCTTTTAACAAATTTACGATTTTTTAATTCCTTTTTCTTACATCACTTTACTTGATATGTTTATTAAATGCTGTTTTTGCAGTTGTTAGTCTTATAACACAAGCCTTAGAACATGTGTTCTTTAAAGCAGGCTTAACGACGTTGGTCAAGGATATTATTAATGTGCAACATCATTTAATATACTGCAAATTATAAGGATTAAGTATGTCATACTTGCATTGTGTTGTTAGTTATAAATGATATTAACTGATTTCAATACATGTATAGAGGTGTTCAGGATTACTTAAACATCTAACCAAATAATCAAAATTTGAGCAAAACAATCGCTGATTTTGTTTTAATAAAACAAAACAGAAATTATTTCACAATGGGATTAAGTGACACTACACACAACAACCATTTGGGTGGAGGGTTAGGTAAGGAAATAGGTTCTGTGATCAATTAAAACGTCTGTTAAAACTTACTCTGGGAGCCCCGCCTCCTGGGCGTCCCCACGGATCATATTTCCTTAACATTTCCATGTCCTGTAAATCATATTACAAAAATATACAATATTTATCAGGTATGATATAAAATTTTTTGTATATTTTAAAATTTCTGATTATAGATTTTATTTTCATTACATTTTATAGATTGAGGAAATATTAGACAGCCAACAAAAGTCAAGACTCATACATACGTAGAGGATTTAGTAAGTTGAAATATCCGAATAAGGACAGTAATCAAAGTGCAGAATTAGAATGAGAGAAGAGAATAGGATAAAATAAAGAACCTATTGTAAGAGTATAATAGATTGTAATACATGTAGAAAAGAAAAAAGTATAAACAAATTAGAAAAGAATACAGTAAATGGAATGGTATAAAAAAGACCAGGAGGAGTCTTGTTATAGTGTATAGTAGTTTTTAAAGCGACCAATCAAAATCACACGATTCACACAGAGGGTAAAAACGACACCGATTTAGCAATCCAATTCCAGATTGTTCAACAAGATAGAAAATCCTGGTGGATGTACAGGATGGTTAATCGAGATAAGAAATCTAGATGTATTTTGCCCTTTGCTAGATAAATAGACATATAGGGTGGATTGTCAGATATACCAGATTGGAAGGATAAAAGAACTTGTTGCTAATTGTGAAATTTGTCATTAGATAAAAAAAAAAGTCCTCATAAAGATGTTTCAGTTTCTGATTAATTAAAAGCTATATATGTTCCATATTTATTATACAAACATCGCAGACAAACACTAATGATAAGTCAGAAAAATGCACTTTATTGACTGCGCTGTTTAATGTATTCAAATATATATAGACATGTGTATTTGAATATCTAAGTTATGTGTTACTTAAGTTCTTCTTTTAAATACCAAATGAGTACCATTATTACTTATTATTTATTATTAATTATGGGTTTTCTCATTACATCATTGTGTATTTGGTATGCTCTAAAAATATATTGTATATTGAATTTCCATATATTCCTATTTGAGCATCACTTAAGTGACAATGTTATTAAAGTAAACATGAGGTCCAAAATAATAATAAATCTAGCATAAGAACAGGAAAAATATCACTCTTTACATTTGTGTTTCTGTGATTGTGTTAAAGCACCTTTTAAAATACATGTAATTTTTCTTAGCTTTCACTACCTTTACTAGTGAAGTCATTTATTCTACAATACTCGGAGTGAAGGAGTGCATAGTGAGAGAGATGATTTTAGAAACGGAGAGAATGGTAAAGGTAGCATTGTATACATAAATACCATAAAAGGCAAATCCGATTTCATTCCCATAATAGCATTCAACGACATCATTAATTTTATCACCACGCAGCGGTCCGAAATGAACTGACAAGTACATTAATCGCTTATTGTTTTCCTGATCATTAAAGCAATATATAATTAATTTGCATTCGGATCTGCCTGTCATGTAGCATTGTTATAAATCTATTAATTGACCTTTCTCTTCTGTAGGAATTGTTCCTCGGCGATCTATAGATAGAGCAATTTGGATAATTACGCGACTTGTTACTAAAAATGGTTTTTCTATAATGTACCAACTACAGGCTTTAAATTACATATGGCAAAAAATCTACATAATTTAGTGATTTTCTCTTGAGATGTACCTTAGTCTGAAACATAAATGTTGGTCATGTTCTACTTATATCCATGCACAAATGTTTAGATTTTATGTTATTCAAAATAAATTTTGATTAAAAAACTCAATCTTTACAAAACTGTCATTTTGAACTGACTTATTTCATATGACGTTTTGGCTGTGTTCAATACAAAATAAAAAGAAAACAGTAAAGTTTATTTACCCTTACTGTTTTCAGTTAAAGAATGTTAGGTTTAAAATACTCATTCCATGGCAAAGAAATAACTATACGATATAGGTTTCTTCAAGTCTAATAAACATGTAACATGCATTTTCTAAAACTATACAGCTCATTCTAATTGCCAATTTCAAATCTAAAAGCATTCCATTTGTTAACTTGCCATGCACCCAATACATGCATTTTCATAACTCTTGTCCATGGTATTATATCTGCGAAGAAAATTTCTTCCTGCCTCGCAACTTTCCTTTAATAACCTCACACATATACATACATACTTCTGTCATACAACCTTTGGTCAACTCATATTTTACCTTGAACAATATTTAATAAAGTTCTCGCCCAAATCACTATAAATGTATAACTCTATCTTACTTCCATATATGTATCTGTTAGCTAACCTATTTTACTTAAGGCCGGCAACCCACAAGCCCCTCCCGCACTACCTATAACGTACAAGTATATGCCAACACAATCCTCACACAAGCCCCTCCCACACTGCTGATAACATACAAGTATATGCCAACACAATCCTCACTCAAGCCCTTCCCACATTGCTTATAACGTATTCATAACACGTTCTAATATGCACGGGAGCCTCCATCTCTGCTTGTAGTATACATTTGACCACCTGAGCTTAAACTTTCCTAATGACCCCCACTCACACACCTTTTCTATTAGTTTTAATATGCACTTACCCGTCTGCGTTCTTCTTCCCTCTCTTGTGCTCGGCGTCGCTCTTCGTTTCGGACCCGGATTCTGTCGGCCTCGAATTCGGCTTCCGTTTGCCGTGCTCTCTCCTTCTCCATGTCCCTACAAAGTCATCACAGCCGCATTTTAATTGACGATATCCAGATATATAGTTCAAAATCATTTCTATTTCCTATGAAAATCCATACCGCAGGATCTTAATATGAATTAACTTTCTCTTCAGTGTATGGATATGCATGAAATGCGGACTCCTCCTAGACACCTCTGATGTCCGGGGTATATGAATGGCTGAATGTCACCATGTTCACCTTTGTACATTGTTATTTTGGCGCCATCGTGATATTGCATCATTCACATTATATTCTCTACATTCACATTCACTTTACGTTCTTATGCTAGTATCTCTCTCTCTCTCTCTCTCTCTCTCTCTCTCTCTCTCTCTCTCTCACACACACACACACACACAATGCAACTGGATGTGAATTGTCATTTGTTCTCCTTAAGGCCATATCCTAATTATTCAGTTCTATGATAGATTGGCTTCAAAACTGAACTAATTTCATCTTATGGTCTATGCTGATGACTCATAGTGTAGTCTGATGTGGTTACCAAATGAAAATCTGGAGTTTTTTCAACTTCAATGATCCACTAATTCAAACTTTTTTCATTGCCATGTATAGGCAAAAACAAACCTTACTAAATGTTTTCTTTTATGGAGGACATTTTCTCTTCATATTTGACATAAAATATATTAGATACATAATCCCTTGAATGAAGAAAAGAAATTGAAAACTTTCCGGTGCAAAGACAAAGAAAATATGTATTTGCAATATTCCTAGCATTTCTGGAGCTTTATTCATGATAAATTAGAGTTATCTTTCTTGTCATCAACTGCATTTGATAGGAGGAGCTCTTTAGTACAGAGATACAGAAGTTTTGTGAGACGGGTATGTCCTTAATTCTAATTACAGTGAATTAAAAATGAAAACTACATAAATATCTTACACTGTATCGGCGTACCCGAGCCCACGCATGGGGCCTGTGCGCGGCTGTGTGTCCTCTTGGTTGTATTGTGGGCCTTTGTATCCCTCGTTCAGTGCAGGCCGATCTGTTAAAACCAGAAATAAAATATTCATTAACAATCTTTAAATAAATCATAGTCTACATTATTGCAGCTAAATCTACACGTGGTTATAAAAACAACACATGAAGGTTTCAGGGACAGTGCATAAAAATCATAAAAGAAAATATTTATTCTGGGTATAGGTAAACTAGATGAAATGCAGAAACGATATAAACGAAAGCTTTAGATCGAGTAGGTATTGACGAACGAGACCCTTTATGATTCTAACATACGTAAAATTTTATAAATAAAACTTGTATTGCCTTTTTGAACAAGTACTCGGTAAGTTTGATTGGTATGAAATAAAACTTTTGTAGCATTATAAATATCCGATCTAGTGAGTATGCAAACCTACAGTATGATTTTCGGCTTAACAGATTTGAAGAATTACAATTTACAATACTATAAACTTGCTGTGATCAGATTTACTTCATTAAAACCTACACAATAAGAGTATCAAATATGATGATAGTTCATTCACCATACAATAAAAGTTTCGCTAATACAGATGATATGGGAGTCTCACACCCGATACACAACTATTTGCCGAGGTCTTTGTTTTTTTGTTTTGTTTTTTTTTTTTTTGTTAAGTATCGTTTTGGCAATGAATGAAATATAAGAAATCCCCATGAAACACAAGTAGTACTAAGTTATCCTAATAACTGTAAAAAAAAATTTTTTTAAATAAAAAAAAAATAACGGCACCAACATACTATATCTATAGTGCGTCATAAAGAGTGTGCGCCGTGGTGATCTTTTTAAAGTAAAATGCCAGTAAGGCAAACTAGCATATCGTAGAAATCTAAAGTTGATTTTGGCCTTATTTTATAATTTTTTCTTTGTTTGTACATCGAAGAATACTAGAACTTAATATTTTGGCTTGAAATGAAAACGAAAGATCTGCTTTCGAAAAAAAATAATAATATACGGTAGGTAAAGAGGGCTGAATTACAATGCACAACACTATTGTATTAACTACGAAGAGCTCATTTCTACCGTGGGAAACTCATACTTTTTATACCTGTTTATCGCTATTTGCAACTTTCTTCTGACACAAAGATTCAATATCCTTATTTTACCGTAATATCTACCATTCGCTGCCTACTAGTACTATTCAGTTCTAAGAAAGGTCCCAAATGGGTCATTTATATCATGTGATTTGTCTGTCCTTGACAGAAACTCTCTCGCTTTCTGGATATTATGGTAAAGTATATAGTTGACAGCTACTTGACTGACTATATATCACCATGGTCAATTTACCTTACAAATTAGAAAAGTTAATCGAAATGCACAGCTCTCATATCGTTCATTTGCCACTTCCGTTGACAACCTTAATGAACAAGGGCAGATATTTCACCTTATTGAAATGGCCAATAGCCAATGACGTATACTGTTTTTAAAAATAAAGATGTATATGATAAACTGAATCACTTATAAATCATAAAAAATCGAAGTATATTATTGTAAATCTAAATATATATTATACGATGGAATTTGATAAATATATTGTAATTATACATGTATTCATTACTATAATATCATATTACATAAAATGTAACAACAACACGACACGACCATGCAAATGGATTTTTTCAGTTATAGTATAAAGTATAGTTATTGTTAAATTTTGTGCATGTTAATACTAGATATAGTTATATAGTATTTAGTTATTATGATATATACTGTAGTATAATAAAACAAAACATGGATATAGATGTACAAAGATAAGTACCTTGCTTATTAGTTTGTATCTTATGTATTATATATTAAAAATTTAACCCAGCTCATATAATATGTATAAAGAAAATAAAAGTAAATCGAACATGGTTTTTCAGTTATTCTGTTATTACACAGCAGTAGGTCATTTTGCAAAAGTTCTTACAAAAATTTTAAGGATTTCTGTAAATTTGAACTCCAGATTTTACAAAAACGGGGAACCCGAACGGGAAATGCTGAGATTTTTCACCCTCAAAATACAACAAAACATTTCATATTCTGCGTACTGAAGTTTGAAATCATATTCTATTTGGGAAAAAGTTACGAAAAATCTTCAAATTGTAAGAACTTTTGTGAAATGGTCTGCAGGAAGATATACTATTGTGCAAAGCTACACAGCACCGAGAAAGCACAAACTAGTTTGTAGTAGTGGTAAGAGGCGGTGGCTGTTTACCGAGATCACGGTGTGTGTCAGGTGCGATGTCGGTCACCTTTTCTGCAATGGGTTTGTCGGGTCGCTTGACTGTTATAAAAATAGATTTCATAAGAGTCTAGAGAGCAGTGTTTTGTATGCTTGCACTAAGACAGTGGCGGATCCAGACGATAAGGAAGACCTTGAGCGGTTACACAAATGTGAGATCAGAAAAAAAAATTAATGTTATAACAATAAGGGTAAAATTTCAGTGAAAATTTTACAAAAAGGGGAGAGGGGTGTATTCCTGCCTGTCCCTTTCTTCTAAATCCGCCACTGTAGAATAGAATACAAAATTTTGAAATTAACGAAAATTTATTTCTAACTAGTTATTACAAGCAGTAAATTGTTAACCCCCCCCCCCTCCTCCTTTTTTTTTTTCCTTTCCTAAAATAGATAAATGAAGAGAAAGAAAGCCCTTGAGATAAATGAAATAATAACAACACCAAAAAGAATCAATAAATGAGCAACACCTCGAATTCGAATGAATTCCATGATTTTCGTAATACATAAGTACACAAGGAAGACGGCAGCGTATGCCCTTATCATACTCATTTCAAAAATGAAAGCGTTGTGAATGTGTTTAAGAAGCCGTAAAAAAACGAGAAAAAAGAGTTAGAACAAAACTAAATATTGAAAAACATTTTCATTATAGTGTAAACAAAACATATAAACCATAAAGCTACAGAATAAAATCTATCTACCGGGTTATCCCAAAATACAGTATGTTAATATAATTCACTTCAAACAATTCATATTCTCACTTTATTATAACTTATCGCAATTATTGTTAGATCTAAGCCACGACTTGTAGACAACCATTCGGCAGGATGGCCATATTGGAATAGAAAATGTTTGTAAAATGGAACACGTCTAGAATTTGAGAAAGCATTTAAGGATATGGCCAGATTTACTAAAGGTCAAGCGTTTTCAACCTCCTCTTTTTTGGTTAATCGGTGACGTTAGCTTGTTTACAGTATATATGATAAAGGTAGTTTGCTGCTCATGTGAAATAAACGACGTCCGGTTTACATATATCTTAATAATCAATTACATCAAAGACGGTTTGGTGTTTCATGATGTCAGAAAAATATCTTAGAGTTGAAATATTAATTAATTAGGTACACAATGTAATTGATAAATTTTTCTTGGGATATAAGCCTCAATGATACGTAAGTGTATAAACATATATTTTGGTCATAAGAAATTTTCATTAAAAGACCTTTACCTTGTTAGATAAATAATAAGTGAAAATCGGAAAAAAAAATTGTTTCTCAGTATATACATGAAAGAGATTTTTAAGAAATTTTGAAGAGGAAAACAATGGAACAGCGGACAATCACGTGCTAAAGCAGCAAACTCCCTTATAATAACATCTGAACACCTCGACCAACATGGCCTTGAAAATATGCAAATCACGTGTGTGGCAGCCATTACCAGACGTTGGGCGTGGGACAGGGGGTTCTACTGTCCGGGAAAAGGGGCGGTCTGTCTTGGCTCTCTCCTGATAGGGTCCTAGAATTACCGAAATAAAGACCCAAACAACAAATTCATTATCATGTCTCATATACATGTACCATTAACAAATCTATGTCATAACATATATGAATTTATACTTTCTCTTTAATAAATATAAGAATTCTTTTTTTTTCATCTGTGTATTATTGTTTTAAAAACATATTTTTTTTTTTTTTTTTTTTTTTTTGGTACTTAATGGGACAGAAATATACGAGTAAACATTGAAATTATCTTGTAGATGTTTAAAATACACTGAAAATTATACGAATACATAAAAGCACATGAATGAATAGAAACTTTGTATGTAAGAATAAGTATTTATTTTAATTTTCAAACCATCCATATAGCAAGAATTGTAAATGATTTACTAAATAAACTTATCACCTGATGTTGAATATTTTTTTTAAAAAGATTCTCATTTTGTAAGAGTTATCTTTCTTTGCATAGTTATGTTTCCACTCGCATGCATAGCGTTAGACATATCATACACATTCTATAAAAGCGATGTCTATGTAAGTATCTACATGTATATAAGTATACATGTAAACATAGCTTACCATAATAATCTGCAAAGTGAAGGACTAAATCAGTAAAATCATCGCGATAGATTTTATTGAAAGAACTAAACAGTTTCCAATTATACTATATATATATATATATATATATATATATATATATATATATATATATATATATATATATATATATATATATATATATATATATATATTGAAACAATTACGAAATATTTTATATTGCTCCCCCCCTCCCCACCTTTCTTTTTTATTCCTTCCCCTTATTTGCCCCCTATATTTCTAGGTATTTCTTAGATGTGTGTTTACAATAGCAATCAAGATTTATTTATTTATCCATATCTTTTATTTATTTATTCTTTCATACATTTATTTGCTTACAATCAGTAACATGGCACATATTTTGTAGATTTTATTTTTCAAATGTTCACTCCTGGTTTTTGTTTTTTCCTCACCTGTATCAAAATGATGAGCCTTGCCAAAGTACCTATTCACTTCGCTTGGATTCATATAACTGGCTGACATTTTTTTGTATTGAGGCTGCTTGGAATGTTGAAAGTTACCGTCCGGCCAACCTTTAAAGCGAAAGTCTTGGTAGAGGGGATTAAGGTTTGGGTCTGTATTGAGATCTCTGGGGCGAGCTACAAACACAAAATTATTGTAATCTTACGTCATAAGTTTTCATATAAACAAATACTCATCTTTGACCACTAAATTAATTCTATTGTTTTCATTTTCTTAGCTGTCTTATGGATATTAATTTTTATTACATGTACAGGTAACTTTTTAGTTATAAATCTGTTTGAATTCTTTCTTCCATTGTTAAAACTTTTGTCAATACATCATTATTATAATCATTTAATGTAATGTGTAATGTCAATGTATATCAGAACTAAAGGGAAAAATACTTTCTAAATCATGATAACGTTTTCTTCAAACATTCTTTTTGATAATGCATATTTCAAAAAAGAGTTCATGGTAAATTTATTGATACCAAAGACAATTTTTTGTGTCCATTCCCAACCAAAGAAAATATGTAAATATGTCAGGTTCATACTCAATCAAACAAAATGTGTACTTATCTTAGCGGATGTCATATTTTCGCGGACTTTTATGTTGTCCTTTTTGCTCTAAATCGTGACAACGCAAAAACAATTTGTATTGAAAAAAATCGAATTTCTATCATATTCAGCGTTTATTCATTAAACGTACTGTATAAATATAAGAAATATCTACTTTCGCCTTTTTATCAAACAGTTTGATCGCGCTGCAATAAGTACACTTACTTCGCGAATATCATTCGGAACTCCTCATCCTTTAGATGTCCCTATGTAAATTGTACGGCAAAAGGGCGAGGTAGTTCTGAATGTATGTATACATGTGCTACATGCAGTTACATCATGCAAGTGTTATAAATAAAACATCCATGTCATTCCTTAGAAAAGCCGTAAAACACAAACTAGACGGAACATGCTGTTTTTTGTTAAGATTAGATAATGAAAGGTTGTTATTAACAACGAACCCCAAACTAGGCGATTAAAACGTCGGTTATTTTGTAATTAATACATGAAAAGGAAACACAATCACGCACAAGTTAAAATGAGTGAAAAGGGAAATGGTCTGGGTAGAATTTCCGCAGGTCAAATTGTACAATGTAAATGAAATCGATGATCAATTATTACTCGTTGCGAAGAATTATACGCAGGGTGGTAATTCGATCAGAGAACTAGTTCGGTGTTAGTCATTTTCAGTCCAAAGATTGTGTATTATTTAAAACTTGGAAGAGTTGAGGCGGGAGTGGGGAAATGGTTTGTCAAACTATAAGTACGATAATAGTACTAATATAAATAATGATGCAAGCGCGGATCCAAGGGGGAGGGGGTAGTTACCTGGGGTCCGGATCTGAAACCCACCCCCCCCCCCCTTCCTTTTGAGATTCCACAAAATTATGGTATCTATTGGTACCAAACAGGTGAATTTACACCGCACGACATATTCGGACCCCTTCTCGAAAAAAAGTGGTTGTGAAGGACCCCCCCCCTCTCAAAATGTTTCGAATCGTGTCTGAAATGAATGTACTTTATGAATGTGAATCTTCTGCTCCTAATGATAATTGTAAGTTAATTGAAACAGAGATGTAATCGTACTAGATTAATGTTATCTCTTTATCTGTTTGTAGGGGAATAAAAGATGTTTGGACCCGAGTACGAACTTCTGTGGATGTTATGAAGATGAAGGCTATGTAAGGTGGGTTAAATTGAGCTTGTCGCCCCCAATTATATTTCGATCTCTCATAAACATAATAGTCTTTGTTCTAAAGTTCTATGTAATTCTTTGTCATTGAGTCGTGACATGTCGGGAAGCACACATAACAGTGACATAAAACACGAGGAGAAGGTTAGACGTAGAAGGGGGAAAGGTAAGCAATGCTTCTACTTACTATCTGGAAAATATGAAAAACAATAAAGAAACAAACATTATATACATGGTATATATTGAAAACAGAATACAATAAGAAATACACAGGGTAACAAAATTGACGACGATGTCAAAATGACGACAGAAACCGGTATATGGTTTGTCACATAAGGAGAGTTACAATTGCTCTAAAATTTACATATATCAATATATTATGTCCCTTTTACTTTGAATCCCCTGTTTATGAATATACTATGTTTAGACGATGAGATTTTATTGTTAGATATCATGCATTTGTTTGTACCTTATTTTATACCTAAATGTGACTAAAATTATACACGGTGGACATCTCTAGCCGACAGGGGGTGTTTACTCACACCTAACGCTTAATCACATTATTATTTGATGTTTCCATTTACCGGACTGGACTAATACAAGTAAATTTTAATACGGTCGGACGGATAACCGGATATTTACGTTGCTTTCAACAACTTTGAGACATTTAAAAAAAAAAGTAACTACGTCGAGGAATCGCACCGGGATCATCCACAGTACAAGCCAATTTAAGCCGCGTAAAACAAGTGTATATATTAATACCTACAGAGATATTTAGTGCTGGAATAAAAAATAAAAGGGAACGAATCCCCAAATATCTATCATTACTATAAACTATTTTAAAATTAAAACTCCATAAACAGCATGCATGCGGCTTGTTTTACTCTACCTGAAGTCTATTGTAAAGTTGGCGGCCTATAGCTCCGTGTGCAATTCGAAAATACCAATGGTGTTTTCTGCCTCAATGAGCAGATAAGATACAAATTTATTGAGCAAGGGTTACTTATGAATTTAAGATTAAAGATTTTGATAAGTTTAATACTAAAACAATGATTCCATTGTAATTGAAGATTTTAACCGGAGTTATCTCGGGTGTTGAGTATTTCGTACTAGAGATATCAACTGTGCGAACAGCGGAAGTTAACCCGATAAGACAATTCGATCTGCAGTCTCTGATAAAAACAAACTATAGAAGAAATATTGGAATATGATAAAGAAAAAGAAAACTGACATTTTGGTAGAATTTTTGACCTTTAATTAAACACATTACTGATGAAATATATATGCTTTGTTTTTTGATTGAAATCACAACTGTTTTCTGCTTCATCACATGGACATTTCTACGTATCAATCAGACAACCAGGAGAGAATTCCTGGTTCTGTAATGGACCAACATGTTCATGTACCATCAACTTTTAGTTCAATGGGCCTCATTCTTATATCCGGACTTTCACATTTTGATGCGTGTTGTTTGAACCAGGGTTGTCTAAATTACACTCAAATTATCTTAGTTAAGATATCAAGACACACCCCCCCCCCCTTTCCCATCTGATTCGTTCTTCACAAAGTCAAGATTTTGTGTATACATCTATCACAATCTTTTGACTTTACACTCTACTCAAAAATTCGGTTCGCGATAAACATTATGTAATCTGTATAAATAAATCATCCAGTGATATTGAAGCTTTCATACTGAAGTTCATATCGAACTTAAAGCAAAAAAAAAAAAAAGTGGTGTGCTTTGTTTATAAAATAGATCGGACAAATATATATAGATATAAAGGAATTTCGTCAACAAATTAGCGACTGTAAATTCTGTCTATGTATCAAGAGACCGAGATGCATTGCTCGTCCAAAAGCACCGTAACTGATTGATCGATTTATTTATTTATCTATTTTTTATTGTTTTTCGTAGCTCCAAGATTGTAGACAACGTTTCCTCGAAATCAGATAGGGACATTTTGGCCAACAAAATACCTTAGTGAAGAAAAATGCATATATAGACGTTATTGAAGAAATGGTTGTTAACTTGGTTAGGCGGTTGTTTGGTTAGTTGGAGTATTGACTTGGTTATGAAATTTGCTTAATATGGTGGTAATTTCTGGGGTGTATGGTGGTTTCTCGTGTTGTGTCTTGGCTTGGAGAACGAAATAGGACCGTTCGCACTAAAGTCGGTTGTCATTATACATATAAACAATAATAAATAACCCAGGCAGTTCTAGCAAAAGTCATTGGGACGTCGGATGACACCCCCCCCCCTTTCCGCCTTTCATGTTTTTACCTTCCTACCGCTTTGAACTAAATTTTTCCAATTTGCTATTTAGATTTCAGTTATAATTGGCAAAACGTACCCATTGCGAGCGATTCCCTTCCAGGGAAAAAGAGGGCAAAGGCGCTGGATACGCACCTGAAACCAATGTGATTTGATGTATTCTAAAAGCAGTTCTGTATGAAAGGTTTTGATTCATTTTGATGTCATTATGACGTTACATGTACAGGAGTGCATGCTACACAAACAAGCTACTGATCCCAAAATGTGCGCTAGATTATGAGCATGCTTGAAAGTGCATTTTTTCAAATCATGCATTTACCCAGAATTCCGTCCAAATGATGGCGCTGTAAGCGCTGCAACTCTACCAATCGGAAAACGAGTGGATCCTCACGTGCCTAGTGACGTAATGAAAGCGTGAATAGTGTAGAAAACGGTGAAAGAATCACAACATAAAGAAATGATGAAGAATCTATTGCACTCAAATTATTGCTGTTTCATTTATATTAACATTTTATATCTTAACTCAAGAAATACATGTAATATAGAAAAAAACTTTCAAGCTGGGTCATCGACGATTGAAATTTTTTCGATCGTGAACACGTGCGATGATAGTGAATTTATTAACATTTAGCAAATAGGCTCTTCGATGCGCGCACAAACAGTATGCAGATTTCCTTTTAAATGGAACATAAAATGAAATATTACACAAATCACATTATTATGTACAATATGTAACAATAGAAGATTAGGGTGTAAAATTTACAAATGCATCACAGTTCGAGGTGAGTTTTACATAAGTAATTTTTCATTGCTAGTAGCTTAAAATAAAACAACATTTTTATACATATACCTCATGCAGTTGAGATGGCATTGTACCTTTTCACACTAATGAGGTTTCTTTGCACGTACAGAATTTCGTATTTTGTTTATTGTACAGGTGTGCAATTTATCGCTTTAAAAGTATTACTTTTTATTATTACTACCTTAGCCTAATACAGAACGTAAGTAAACTGAAGGAAGTACATACAAAATCAAAGATCTAATTATGTAAACACTCACACACAAACACACACAGGTAAAGTTTCAATCTAGATTAATTTATTCTATGTATTCAGTTGAAAACACAATAAAACTTACAGTAGAAATAAATATAAAATATATTGTATTAGACGCAGAAAAAGTAGAACATGCTTGTCTAATTCTCACAGAACCACTATAAGAAGAAAAGGATCACCATTGGCGGATCCAGAAACGGGACTTAAGAAACTTAGGTTACAATCCCCACTCCCCCTTAGTGCTAATTCCGATGTTGGAATCCCCTTTTCTTTCTGACATTTTACCACTAAACATTTTACCCTTCTCTCCTTTTCTGGATCCGCATCTGATCACAATATAACACAGGAATCAGTTTTGATATGTACATATATTAGTGTAATCGTAGAGATATTTTTGTTCATTCTTTTGTTTGTATTTGTACTTTGGAGTTTATTTATTTATTTATTTTTTTTTTATTTATTTATTCTGTTTTATGTATATTTTTGGAGCTGGTATTATTAACAACATTCGGAACATTGTATAACCCAACCCCCCCCCCCTTTTTTTCCGATTGGCTATAATGCTATGTGTAAAACATAATCAAGAATGGTATTTTATTCATTTGGGGATGGAAAGCAACAAATTCAGGATATCTACCATACATGCAGTACTGACTTCCCTATACCATTATTGTATTGTTATACCGTATAGTCCATCAGTAACGTCATATTAAGGAAAATGGTTGATATAAGCTTATACGATCTTTTCAAATCAATGTAATATATGTTCTAGTTTTTAACAGTTATTTGTATGTATTCAATCGACAAATACATTTTCAACTAAATTGATATATGAGACTTACATTCTTTTTATCACAACTAAAACAATTTCAAATATTCACATTCTGTCAAACCATTTAGGAAATTCCTCTTCCATCGTGCCTATAGTCACGGTCCTTTCGCTGTACTTGTTCATATAGTTACAAACGTCCCCTATAACCCCCACAAAATTACCTCAGTACAACACAGAAAGAGACATCAAGACCAAGATTGCGCGTGCCTGTGTCTACGTTCCGCAACTTGTAATGTAAGAAATGTCCTCTCTACAAATCAACACAATCATACCTTACCTGTATCAATCTTTCATTCACAATCGATATCCCATGACCCAGAAACCCTTTCACAGCGGTTAGAATCCAAAATATATTTATAATACTGGAAAAAAATCGGGTTAAAATCCAAATGTATTCAACAACTATGAGTAATTTCTCCGAATGATCATCGTTTGTATTGCAGAATAGCTTGGTTAGTTACAGAGTAACATTGTTTACAAAGCGGTGAAATCGACAAGATTTAAAAGGTGCTACAAACATTAAATCCGGAAAACATGCCATCGCCTGCCCGGAGATCGGATTTCCCCGTTTAAAATTAACTCCTCACAGAGTTGCGTTCTTAATTACAAAGCAACGCACAAATGTAATTAAGTCATGTATATAATGCTTTATTCCGATTTTGAATACTTATACATAAATGTATCGATAAAATGAAATATATGTTTGATATTTCGTTTTCAACAGGCATGTAGGATATGTGTTAAAAGAAGTCCAAATATATTGTGATAGTTAAGAAGGACATATATATCTTTTATTCCCTATGTCATTGTCAAATAAGATTTCTTCTCTGTCGCGACGTTGTAGACGTGTATTTGTTATATTTGATTTCAAAGTTGCTATGCTCATAAAGTACCGACTAAGCACTACGTCGAATTGTTGTGAAGCTTTTAACGTTTTAAATTAACTTTTAATTGTGGAGGCAACTTCATAATTGTATTTAATTTGCCGAAACTTACTCTACCGGTTTTATTCAACGTTAAGTCAGTCTAGAAAAGCATTATATTAAATAGTAGACACCGAAATTGCAGATATTTCTTTATATAAAACATTGACTTACGTCATACATGGAGTTATTTATCCGATTTTTAAGATGGCAACCATTGTTGTATGATGGGGAAATAAGAGAAGAAGAAATTAACTACCAACCCGCGGCAGGTACATTAGCACATCAATTAAAGTATGTATGCAATACATATGTTACTAGACCGGGCTTTCAATGAAAATTCCGTATTTTAAACACTTCAGTAGATTTCTCGGGGTCAATTTCATAAGGTGAGTTCCCTGCCATTGTTTCTTTATGTATTTCCGCGGAAGTGGAAAAGAACTGATATAAAAGTTGTACAGTGATTAATTCAAGCCTCTTTTCTTATTTGTTTGGTCAACTGAGCATGGTGAAATATGATCAGTCAAACAACAGTCATATTTTTATACATCACCATGGTTTGCAGAAAGCAGGAGAGTTCTTTTCAAGAGTAGACCACGCACCTTATTCAATCTTCCTAAAGCTCAGATAAAGCAATCGTATATGTCTTTGTAAGAGAAAAAATCAGAAAGCGGCATAAACATATCGACATAGACAATGATAACTAACCCATCGTTTTCACGGAATATTTATTGAGATTCGTGACGTCACAATACATTTTCAATGTTTTTCCGAGGTATGACCGAGGTGTAAAGTATTGTGACGTCATTTTTCGTGCATGAATGGAAGGGTTAGTTACGGGCTACATTGATTACATGTATGTCGTGCCAAACGACCGTCTTTTAAAAAGTTGGAATAGTGATTTAGATAAATCAAACACACACGAGATGTTACACATCCACGTGTTTTCTTCTTTTCTGTGGTGTATTATATACATCAAAGTACATAAATAAGCTCGCTTACCTCCTCTTTCATACGATCAGCAGAAAATAAAAATGAGCTCACACATATACAATGGTACGTATCTTATTGTATGAAAATGTACGGCTTATGACGTCTTGATTACTGGTGGAATTAACTTTGTTACGCAATAATCAGATTTAATACTTAGCAATGGCTTGTTTACTTCGTAAATAATTAAATGGGACACAGGAGTCATAGGTTTGTCATAAATGCTTACGAAGGAGTAGATTAAACTCACATGCTTTTTTAATTTTATTTATTGCTGATTGTTAAAACGCTTTTCATTGGCTAAACCGTAAAAATAACTTGTATTTTTTGTCAACAAAATTTATGTCGTGTATTCATGCGCACTACATCTTAATCGTTGTTCAGTGACACGTAAATAATGTGAATCTATACCCATTCATTTTACTTTATGGTAAAATGATGTATTTTACTGATATGTTGTGTGACAAAGGTGATGCAAGTTCGAATCTTGCTGATAATAGGTAAATTAAAAATACGAATAAAGTAGAATATATGCGGGCCCGTTATACTGTGGGTATTTTCAATTTACATATCCATAGATAAAATCGAAACAAAGAAGAAAGACAGCATCATCAACTACAAAACAAGATGGTTTTCATAAACGAAATGATCTCAAGATAGACCCAAATGTGATCACAAATACATGATGGTCTTGAAATCGCAAGGATCGAAGAACACCAACCTGACCCTGAATCTGAAACATTTCCATTTTAGGCCAATCTCACTTAATATTCTCTTACGCTGTCTTTCAGCAAAGAGGGTAGCTATACTTCATAAAACCAAGGATTTATACCTTGTTTATAAGTGCTTGATAAAACTGACTACTAGTAATTAAACGACGAAATGATTTTGACCGATTTTTTTTTAATTTATAGGTGGGGTAGAAAGAGAGAAAAAAAAACAGTCGGTAGAAATAGTTCACGCATTAAATCATATTTCAAATCAGGCGTTATTCAACGTTGTATTAGTGAAGAAGACGAACAATGCCAGACATTTTTTTACCTCCCAAACAAAAGATTCATGAATGAGACGGCTCGTGGCAATTGACGGATAATGAGATAGAGATATAACCAATATGCCAGCATAGAACATACAGAATGGCAGCGTATCAAGTTCTGTAAGAGTGCATAAGTCAGCATATATCAATGTAACAATTATTACGTGCATGTTTTACACTGTGTTAATTAAACCCTCCCAGTTCAGACACCCATGTAGATAAGTATCATAACTATGTTACGTTACTACTGGGAGATTTGTTTTATTGGAGCGCTGCGTTCTAGATTTTAGAATTATCTCACTGGGACGTAGATTCGAATCTTGATTATGGTACTGAAACAAAGGTCCTAGGTAGACAAAATAAAGGTAAGCCCATGACAGCGAAGAGGTTTGGAACGTAAAAGAGGCATAGTAAAGTTAGGTCCCTTCCAGATCTCGAAAGTTTGAACATGCTCACGTACCACACCATTTAGCATTATTTCATGTGTATGGTGGCTGCCAGTGATTAGTGATGTAGGAAAGCCTTCAGATAATCTGAAGATACGGACCTCGATCCCGATCCACATCTCAAAGGGGAAAGACTACATTATGTTTAATAATAACAGGTACTTCAATCGGTCTCCAAGGGCAATGTTTGAAAATGTGTCGCATTATAAACTTTCATTGATTCATTCATCCATCCATCCATCATATATCCGTTTTATTTTTTTTTTTCATTTCTTTATAATTATTTTTCTTTCTTCTTGCTGTAACTGCTAATTTTCTCATGTAGGAAACAAAGAAGGCAATTTTGTTTCCAGGGAACACTACAAACTAATCCGATGAAAAAAGAAATTTGATGAAATTTCACAACGCTAAGAAGAGCTTCAACAATCGATCTACATATGAAACTAAGGTTAAAACACAGAACATAGCCGACAAACCGACTTCCCATTCCTACATTAAACCAAATGTATCATACAAACTTTATCTTCTCATTAAAATTTCATTATTTACATGCATTATCGACATGTATTGAACGAAATCAGGTGTATGCACTCAGATTGCTTGAACATGTATACACAAAATAATATGTAATATTACGACAATTTTTATCTCAAGTCCAACCCCAAAATATTTCCGTATAGATAATAATAGTAATATAGACGCACCATATAGATGTCACCACCTTTGAATCAATGTGTTTATATAGATCAGAAAGATCTATTCTAATATAAAGTACACCAAAACAGTATAGCAACTGCAGTGGCGGATCCAGAATTTCCGAAAAAAAAAGGTGGGGGGAGGCACACATGTGTTTTAGCCACCAAACTACTCGGCCATTTTTGGTGTAAAAATCTGGATTTTCACTTGTAAATATGTGGCGAAAATAGGGGAGGGGAGGGCGGGTCCCCTCTAAATCCGCCAATGAATTGGAGGAATAAAAATGATCCTCTCCATTTTCCATCGAGATTCCTGCCAATCGCATGCTCATCACTATTGATTTATTATCCATATAGTTTATCTAAGTAAAGTAGTTTAGCACAAATATGTCCTTAATCGTTAGGGAGATGAAGTGTCAACAGAGAGTTGTCTAATTTGTTCTGACCAAACAAGGACAGTAAGCTGTGGTTGCTTAGTTTGTGCTGACCAAACAACTGTATCATCAGAGATCATCGCCTTATATATATACAGCTACAAGTGTTATGACAAGAGGCCGAATCAACCGGGATCTGTCTGCTTAATTAAGACAAATTCTTTGATGTTTGTCCTAAAGTCCTACATGGTTATTGCCAGTGTTTACGGTGGAGGAGGCAGCTCTCTCTCTCTCCACTGATGTTGTACGTTGACAAAGGAATCATGTACACGTAGTGTCTGCCTCGAGGGATTAATTCCTAAATGTGACACTAATACATGTAATTAGCAAAAAGATAGATACCGACATATTCATTAACTTCGAGAAATAAGGAATCTGTCTAGCTCAGTGTATGAGGTGCTCCACTCATGTCTGAGAGGTTCCGGATTCGACTCCCGCCGTGGGAACACCGGATTTCCTGTCTTTCGGATGAGAAATGAAAATCGAGATGCCGTGTTACGGTAATCGTGGTACATAACGAGCCTCCACTGCCTTGAGTTGCTGTGTTGTACAGGTACAAAGTTCTTTGCAATGCATCATGGAAATGCCGTCACCATATACGAGAAATAATTAACTCAAAATAAATCAATTAACTGACAAATCAAATATTTTAATGAAAACACTTGATGCATAGTTTTTTTTCATAATATATGTTTACGAGGTATATACCTAATATTTGAATTAAATGTATGCTGAATTACCCCTACCAACTTCAAATTACTACGGCTATCGATAAAAAGTACCATTAACTTTTAAATCATAGTCATAGTGGGTGGTAATTCAAGCATAAACTCCGCAAGGCCAAATAATTATGGAAGATCCAACGAAAAGCAACGGTTTTATTGCAATTTGGCACCATGAAACCCATTCCATATAGGGGGCTTCGCTTCTTATATTGACATTAATGAATGTTTACTTGACAAAGAGGTTGAACTGATTAGATTGAAATTTGGTAGGTATGATGAATGTTGGTCTACATACATGTATGTATAAGTTCGACCAGTACAGTTAGAGTGTGGACATGTTCGCCGTTCTGTGTTGGATTTGTGTATCAAAAGAAGTGAAACTCCATTCCGTGGTATACAGGGTCGATTCTGAATTCCTGAGTTTGAAATATTTTAAGAATGTTTTCGAAAATATTTACTTTTCCATGTCGTGAAATTGACAAGGACCAACCAACAAATAGGATCTTGTGTATTCAGAGAGGCAAACCCCAACACTTATTCCCTCTTCCGGCCCATTTTACACACAAGTTATCCCAAGACAACATCAAACATATAAATCTTTTTGGTATTCTATCGTCTTCATTTCATTTACCGACCCTTTTCTAAAATATTCAACATAAAATTCACGTTGGTTCTCTCGTCCTTGAGAAAAAAAATCGAAAGCGAAGAGGACAAAACCATTAGTTAAAAACAACAGAATTCTTCGATCGCACAGAGGCCTTATGTCTCTCTTCTTAGACATACATAATTAAGTCACCAGCACACTGGAAATAAGATCCCTTACAGTATGTGGATAGCGATCTGTGTTATCGATATTCCAAATTGCATTGTGTTAATATCGCAAGATCTTAAATCTATATAAGCTATTGTTATTATTATCACACGGTCCAGATAGAGACAGATATCTATCTTAATGCCTTCATAAACACCTTGACAGGTAGTAGTCAAATACTAGGATTCATGGGACAGACATACTATTGTATTTTATAATGTAATAAAAAAGAAATTCTAGTGGCGGTTTTAAGGTGAGTAGAAAAGACAAACCCCACCCCAGCACCCCACCCCTCTTTTTTTTTAATTACGGTCATGATATTCGTTGATGGAATTAGAATAGAGAATTCGGAACACACACACATACACACTCACACGTGTGTGTTCGAAGAAGATAGGTGAGGATGCTTGAAGGTCGAGTTGGGTAAGCGCTGCGCTGATGTACACTGTAGCCTTTCACCTCTGTAAAGGTTTTGGTTCGATCCCCGGTCGGGGTACAAAGACTTTCCAATGTACTGCTGAAAAGGAGGTGGGATGCTCTCAGGGTACTCTGATTTCCTCCTCCACTAAAACTATACATGCCATTACAGGCAAGCAAAACATTTCTATTCTCTGTTTTTATGATCACAGCTTATTTTCTTTAATGTGAATAAAATTTTCAAAGATAATACTATTATGTATTTTTCTTTCCTTCTGCTCAACCTGACATTGGATAAAATGTATTAGCATATTATGTCATCGTAAATCTTCGTTAGATGTATTTTAAGCCAATCCGGAGTAATTATCGACCATTCTGTGGAACCGCATCGATCTCCACCGCAGAGCCCAACAAGGTCCCCAAAACAACACCTCTACACATTTATTGGAGAAGTCCAATATTATACACAGCATGCGCGGATCCAGAATTTTTTGTCAGAGGGGGTCCAACCAATAAAGGTAATTTTTTCTCTTAGAGTAGGGGGGGGGGAGTCCAACCCCAAAAATGCCCAAATATTACCTTTTTTGTAAAATTTTCGGATTCAAGGGGGTCCAGACCCCCCTAACCCCCCCCCCCCTGTATCCGCGCATGCATAGTGTATAAACTCTCTTATTCCGGTTATCGCTCTAATATAATTCAAAATATCTGAAAGATGATAAAACAAGGAACTGGGTTAAGAAGTCTTCAATACCCTTAAAAAGATAGATTGGAAATGACCACCTACCGGGAGTTAAAACGAAAGCCATGGTATGTCCCTATCAAATGAAAAACCACAACGGTTAAGGTGTGAAATATGTATCCAAAACCACTGAAGTAAAGTGTGCTGCAGCGCTCAGTTCGCACATATAACAGATACTAGTATTAAAGTCCCCCTCATACAGATTTACCAGTCCATAGCTACAATTTATTGCTACAACAAAACATCATTACTCAGAGAGAGGCCAATGTTCAGTAAAGTCTGTTTTTAAAAACCTTTTTGTAAATATTTAAAATAATTTGTCTGTTTAAACCAACCGATTTGACAGCGGATTATGGTTATGACTTACTGTGGCAATGGTGAAAAACTTTACTTTTTTCAAATAAAATGTCATGGTTTTATATATATACTAAAAGAATCAAGTATTTATCTTTCAGGGGTCACTGGCTATCATTTGGCACTGTTCTTCACTGTATTTCTGATGTCCGACAATGGGATCATCGGAAATCATTGACGATTATTCGTCGAACTTGACGAGTTTTTGTCTGTCTGCCCCTCTTTCTTTATTTTATTTATTTATATACTCCTCAATTAACATTTTAAAATGCATTATACTTCTGTCTTCAGTTTTCTCTTTTATACGATGACATCCAGCATTAAGTCTGGAATCTGTGTGCCAAAAATAAACCGTCCGAATTTTGGTTCATGGTAAATCTAGAAAAATCTAATTATCTCCTGGACCAGGGGTCGAGCCCCCGTAAGAGGTCAATGTAACACATCAGTCCACTCAATACTTAAGACCCAAAGTTTGAAACAATATTAAAATCAATAGATGGCATGGGAATTTTTAATGAAAGGGGGATGTTTTTAGAATTCAAAAAAGGAATCGACACCTCAGAATTCTAAAGACCACAATAGTACATAACGGTTCCAAGTTCGACAACTACCCCAAACTACTCTCTGATAAAAATTCTCACCGATATAAGACTGAACACCCGACTCCCTACCACTTCTTTATCCTTTAGATTGCCTACATACGTGGTTTTATGTATACATACATGTTAACTTTGTCATATAATGCCAATAGTTAAACACTCGAGTGTCAATTTGAATTTCATATTGTTCTATAAGAAATAGTACATGCAATATGCAAAACAATACCCGGATTAAGTTAAAACTTCAGAATCAAAGAATTAAGAGTCTTTTGGGCTTGGCCTAGTTCCATTCTCGACATGGTCACATGCCAACATAAAAGACATTCTAAATCTACGGTTAAAACACTTTGTTGAAATCTAAACTCGTCTACCAATATTTACTTACTTATTTGACTATACTTTTTCTATTTAAATTTCGACTTTTAATTGCAGGATTCCACGTTGTATTTGATACAAAGAAAATTCACATAATGATATCCAATCTTTAAAGTTAATGGAAATTCATGACATTTGAAGAAGTCGAGAGGTGCGCCGATATTGAAATATTTTATATTTAGAAACGAACTAACCCTGGATATACATGTAGATTTACATATTCTATTTGTGTATGAACTTGGTAAAAAAGAATTGCCGTTATATCAAACTGTAATCATACGGAAGTGAATATCATTAATCATATACAGGAATATTGCTGAATCTGCTGATAACGGTTTTATAACCGATACAATTGTTGTTCCATTTTCCTATATTAAGCTTTTTATAAAACGAGGTAACTTCTTTGTAACATTCATTTTCATTTATCAGTGCATACATTGATGTCCTTTGACGTCATAAAAGAAAACAAAAACTGCAAACGTTAAGTGATAACGTCAAGCAATTGATGTGATTTTCATCTGTCTTGTACGAAGGTAACGAAACTGAAACTTGTACATGTTCTTCCATAAAGCATCCCCAGGGGCATATCCAGAAAACTAAATTTAAAAAAAAAATGGAGTGGTAAACTTTTGCCTTTCCATCAATAGTTACTATGATTTAAACGGGAATATCCCAGAAGAAAGTCCGATTTATCACAGGTGAATTCAGCTGCTACCCTGAGCGATCAGTATTTGTAATGAAGTGTTATCTAAAGCTTTGTAAACAGTTACCGTGCTGATATGTCTATTGTGTGAACGTTTAGATAATGCAAACAACTTGATAAAACAGTGCACGACAGCTCGTCAATAGAGTGAAGTGGCAAGCGGCTCCTGGGGGTCACACTTAAAACAAAGAGGGGGTAGGAGGGATCGAATGGGTCACTTAAGATGTGATATAAAATAAGGGGTCGAGAGGATGTAAGAGAGAATGGATAGTCTGCTGTAGCGATGCAAATAAAGGGATGTAATAACAGAAATGTACATTGTAATGAACGGTACCAAGGACATACCATCTTCACAATGTCAAGGCCGCGTGAGGGACAAAGCCTTGACATTGTGGAGATGAGGACATATATAGAGAGCCAAACACGAGCAAGTGTTTGACGTGATGCTAGATAAATGGTCAGTGTCAAAAACGAAAATATTAATATACAAATCCCATAATCGACCTGGTGGTAAGCACCAGTTCGTCTAATAAAAGAAAGATGATGGGTTCGAACCTAGTTAGACGATTGAGTATTCATAGCCAATAACCTAAATCCCACACGATAACACGATTTGATGATAAGATCAAGATTTAGACTTTCACAGGATGTAATACCTATTATTTGCTGTCAAGCCCCTCTACCCCTTCTCTATCAAATATTGGACATTTCTTTAGTCTTATCTAACACATCAATGTTAATTTTGATGGTAATTTAAAAGTTGGGATATTGAATGGAACATTACTGTAGCTCACCCACGTAGAACCGAAATGAGAATACCTCCTTAAAGGGACATAAACAATACCAATTAAACAAGGCGAAAAGGTATGTGGAATTATACGCCTTTAGAGAGATTTATCCCACCTCCACAAACGTACTTTCTTTCTTGGACTATACTCTTTCTTTCTATCTTTCCGGCTAGAATTAAAACTGCGTTTCCTTCTTTCGCTTAGTTAGACCAGCGGAATAAGAATTGGTTGGTTGGTTGGTTGATTGGTGTTTTACGTCGCTTTCAACAATATTTCAGTTATATCGCGACATGGATGCAGGAGGTTACCAACCTCTTAAACATAGTGGCGCAACCCAGGAATCGAACCCGGATCGTCGGCGCCGCAAGGAATAAGAATTGGACGCTCCACTAAACTTGGAATATATCATAAATTTAATATTAAATTAAATGTGTGACAGATTATCCTTTTTTATTTTTCATTTCAAATTTGGGTAGCCCTCTCCCCCTTCCTCTTTTTTATTTATTTATCTCATTATGGATTTGTTATATTGACTCAAGAAGCAGGAATCTTTTTGGATTTTTTTTTTAAATATAGGATCAACTACTGACTCTAACCCCCACCCAACCCCAATTATCTTGTTGAAATAAAATGTGGAAATACGATATCCTAGTTATTGATGATATGTACATAGAGAAACATTGTGTCGTGTGCGTACATATTTCCAGCGATCTCGATAGTTAAATATATTTCTCTTATGCTTACTTAATCCCACACTATATCTACTTAATCAAACAAGCTGTGTTTCACCAACAGACACATATCAAACAAAACACATTATCGGCGAAATTCAAACACTATACACATACCTTGGTAGGACTTTGAATTCTAGTTTGAAGTTTAATTGGAAGATTTTGATGAAAGGTAGCATGTTATGCAATGATGGGATCAATGAGAGAGAGAGAGAGAGAGAGAGAGGGCATGGATAGCAAAACATATATTATCACATACAATCTTTACAACATTTTGGATGATTGTGTTTAAATGTAAATCGAACAAACAATCTCCAATGTGTTTAAATATACAAAAGAATCAGAGAAACAATCAAATCCTCGAACAAAATTTTCTATTTGAATTTCTGGCTAGTAAACCTTACCAAAACGTAAATAGGCCCGTATTAGGAAAACAGAACGTAAATGGATTTTGGATATATTGACCGTCAAAGCATACCAGCTTCTTTATTTTAATTCAGAAGATATTGAATCTACCACTTCTGACAAGGTTATTCAACGTTTTTGTTTATCGTGGCTAGTAACGCCGTAGCCTTGTAAAACATTTATGAATGTAAGCAGCCCTTATGACGGCGATTTTTAACTCCAAAGTAAACACAGACAACTCTTGTATGTCCTCACCCTCTCAAAATATAACTCAAAGTTAAACACTCTACCTTGAACACTGTGCCCTATCTCACAGGAGAGTGTGACAATAAATCATCGAATAGATCATATTATACAATATCTGTAATCCGAAAGTTAACCCCTTTTCCATCCTTTTATTTCAAATCTTTACTATAGCAGAATCAGATTTAGAGTAGATCCTAAATTCCCTCTCCCTTTCTTTTTTGTCTCTCGTTGTCTTTCTGTCTTTCGTATACATGAAAGACTACATCAACTTTGCGATGGACCACCCCCCCCCTTTTTTTTTGCCGACGTGTGCTGCTGTCAAACTCCTTTTCTAAAACCCTGGATCCACCATTGTTATTATATCTTATATATTCTTTTTAGTTTATTAATTTAGTCTTACTCAATTGTTCTATGATTATCTCGTTACAGTAATCCTGAGACGGTATTTCAAGTTGTTCATTATTTATGATTTTATTGTTAGTTTTCAGTCGGTGTGTGAACATGAAATCGATGGGAACTGGTTGTGAGAACAAGAAAAAAAAATCAATCCTTTTTTCCATCAATTCAGCAATCACGTGGTTTAATAGGCTGAACGTTATTAACTTATTTTCATATAACGATTACGTGAGATTTAAATACTACACATCTAAGCTTTATGTGGACAGAAGGCCAACGTTTTATTGTACTAGAATTGAAAGAGGATTTACATATTTTCTCTATGTTTAAAGAATGCCTTTCACTTGTACCCTCTTTCCAACAGGCTTCGTAAGTTGACGAGCGAATTAAAATATTGTGCCAAACATCTGCATGAAAACAAAATATTATTGGAACATTTGGTACTGTATACAACATACAGAATCGTCTATAATGTACTAGCCATACACACAATGCTTTTTACAAGGACATTGTTGAACTTGCACTCTGGTCAAATGTTGAAACGGAGTCACTTATTGTGTGAGTGTGTATATGTGTGTGTGTGTGGGGGGGGGGGGGGGGGAGGGGGGGGGGGGGGGGGGAGTTCGTAAATGAAATACTTCAATGATGTTGACAAATTTCACTTCTTTTTAAAGAAAAAGTTTTTTCTGCAGGAAGGAAAGAAAATAAGTTCTTAAATTCAGCTAGGGTATAGATGTTTATACTTTCTATAGGCTTATATCATTGAACTTTTTTATTACAATATATTACATGATATCACTGAAACATCCACAAATTACAATGTGCAGTGTTCAGTATTTAATTGAAACATGTATTATACAGTTACACTCAAACGGGATTTCTTTATACACTTCAGTGAGTTACAGTTATTTATGCAATTCATTAAGTTACATTTACATACGTTAAACGTAAATCCCATAAATCCCCCCCCCCCTTTTTTTTTATCTCCTTCTTTTCGCTCTTGAAAATGCTGTGCAAACTTCAACCGTTTTTATTCCCACAAGTTTCTTCACACTTTATAACCATGATGGATCAAAAGAAATCATAACTGAACAACCTATTTCAAACGTTGTTATTAAGATAAAAATTAACGATCCGAAAATCATTTTTAGATGGCTTTTATGTCGTTATTTAGTTCTGTTTAAGAATAGAAGGAATAACTTCATAGCTTTTACTTAAATGTGCCTTACACTTGATCGATTTTAATAATAATAAATGAACAGATATCTATTAAACTTAAAACTTATAAATGTTCTTCAATATTTGTACGTTCATGTTGATAACAAATATGCAATCACTTTCTAAATTTTACAAAACATCTATCTAAATTATTAATTATTCCAGAGTAAACAGATTTTGACATTGTGTTAAACCGTAATTACTACAGTGCTGCTTGTCACTTTGCCACAGTTACAGATAATACGACCGCGGCAATCAATACCAACTTGCCATTTAATATGTCGTTTTTGTAAAACTCCATGCTAATCAATGGTTCAAATGACATAACTCAGCTGCAATATAAATTGAGCTTTCTACTCTATTAATATTAGACAATTAGATCTAAATATTTCTGAAATCTAAGTAAAAACACTTACGGTCATGTTCTAGGGTAAGCGGTCCGCTGTTTGGATCCATTTTCAAAGCCATTTCGTTTCTACTTGCCACTATGCACAGTAGATCCCTTGCAAACCCCACTTAAAGTACATAGATACACGAGTTTCACAGCCGCATGGGTTTGTTGTAATAATTGTCATGGAGCGAAAGGTTGGGGTCATGGGCTGGGGACCGTAAGAAATCTTTATTAGGTGTCGAATTCCACTATATTTCAAAACACAAATAAACATTTATTTTCTGCAATTGTGAATTACATTAATTCTCTAGCTTTTAAAACTCGATCGGGATAAGTAAGAAAAAGCATTGTATTATTGATTTATGTGTGTAAGAAAATATATGGATTCCTAATTTAAACGGTTCTCAGTTGACCTACCGGAACAAAAATGTTGCAGTGACAAATATGGGCATGCGCACAGACAAATACCGCAAGAAAAGCTAACATTTGATTGATATTCGGACTAAACTAGTGCCTATTCTTGTTAATTAACAGAAAATATCAATAAAGATGGCGGAAACAGACCCTGCTATAATGGTATTGTTATCAAACACCTAATTTATCGATTGGTGTTTTTGTAAACTACTTATTTCTAATTGGTTGGAATAAACTCTGACTACTTTTGCATTTTGTCTCTTTATGATTTATTGCTACTTCCTCTGGTGGTTATTCAAAATATAGTAGTTGCAATAGGTTTATTTGAATATCATCAAAGATCTTTACTTCTAAATGTAAGATAAGCGCTCATGGATCTTTGGAGGAAAATAAAATTTTTTACAACTGCCTGAACAGGGAAAAAAATAGACCTTTTTTCTATTCTAATTTCTTTAACTGCAGAGCTGAAACACTGGATGGCAAAATCATAAACGTTCCCCCCAAATCGATCAGAATGACGTCTAAATACTTTGACGTAATAAAATTGGAGGGAACGTTAATCAATTTGCCGTCCAATTTTACAGCTCCACAGTTAGAGGAAAAAGGCCTATTGTCGTCTTGACATGACACTTGACAGTAACAATCTTATCTTGAACTTCTGGCACTGCTTAATTTGTAGATGCTTCACCAACTGAGCTACCTGTGCCAGTGTTTTTAAATATTACACTCATCCTCGGCAAAAGACTAACGTCAATTGAAACTGATTAGTCTGGTATAAAACACAATAAACTGAATAATCTAATTCTTATAGTTCTACCCTATCCCCTGAGGTTCTCCCCTGATTACACAAAATTGACAAGGAACTTATTTATTCTTGATACCTGGTATGACACGGGGTCTGTAAAAAACAAGGGCGAGTTGAAATTGATTCCCATATGGCCTTAATTTACATCATACACAGTACTATAGTGATAAGAATACATGAACTGTTTGTTTGTTCTACATCACACATAAATTATTTCATGCATGCTCCAGAATTTTGTCCAGTGCAGTTGATCCACCTGGAGCAGAGATTTTTTATGTGCCAATGTATATTAATAGAAGACTGTTTAAACCAGACTGAGTGTATATTGATACACAGTGCTTTGTTTTTTAGTATCTCATATGAAGATTTACTGTATAAGATACTGAGTTTTCTTTGCTCTATTGAGTAATCATATAGGTCTAGTTCAAGTTATTTTAAATGCATCTCTGAAGATAAAGGCTTTTTCTCATTATAATTATTTTTTCAGGGTAAAATAAATTACTATTGTCGAGAGAAATTCTACAGTAGTATGGAGAATGCAGCTGTAGAAGGTCTACAGAAATATAGCAATGATGTCGTCCTCAAATTTTATAAAGCATTTGCAATAATGCTTCAGGGTAAGTTATTATCTGAAAGAAACTGTGACAATAGGGGGAAATCTTTGGAATAATGTTGTTATAGAGGTTATTCTATAGACTTTAAAAATTTCTTTAGAGGCTATAAAAAGTTGTGCATACTTGTAATTTTATTTGATACTTGCATACATGTACATGTATACTGACAGGGCAGTAAAAATGGCCAGTACAATAGAAATGGATTTCAATTTTCTCTTAATGTCATTGATTCTGTATACGCAAAGGTTTTACCATACAAAATTTTAGAGATGGTTGTACATCTATTATCACTATCTGATACATGAAACTGTATAGTCCCCTTTCTGTCAAGCCATACATATATAATATGACAGTGTTAAGTACATATTCATTTAAAATTTCATTAAAAACTACAGTATGGCTTTAACCCTTGAATCATATTTCTCTAGGAAGCAGGGGAGGTTCCCGTTTATCAAAGAAATTTCCTATTCATCTCACAGGTTCATATCGAAATTGACAGTTTGTTTGGGCTTAATTTAATGTTATCTTATTGATCAGGGTTTTCAATAATAATTATCTGAGGAGATGATTTAGAAATTTGAGGTGTGTGTAAATTTGAGATCAGAGAAAATTCTAACCAGTGATTTCTAAAGTGGTGGAGTTTTGCCGGCTGTCCGATTATATTGAAATCCCTGATTGATCACAAATTATGTTATGTTATCAGTTTAATATATTAATATATTGTTGATTTTTGATGGGATTGCAAAGCAAGTCTGGTCTATGAATTGGCAAAGTCCATCTGTCTGTCTCTCTGTTATATACTTTGCAATCTGGTCATACCGTTTTTGATGGTTTCTTGTATATCATATGTTTTTATTAGAGATCTGTTTAATGACATGCTGTTTTATGGCAGGTCCTATTTCCATACATTCAACCAGTTGTATGTTTGTCACTTAAGTTTTGTTTATCATCATTCTACATGTAGTTGTATTATTTCTTCATTTTTCTACCTTTACTGAGTTTAATTATAATGTTGGTACTAAAATGCTGTGAATGAGTTGAAGTTTATTGAAATTTTATCGATTTTAAGAGAGTTATTGCCCTTTGTATTCTAAAGAATTAATGAAGATTCTACCTAGTGGAGCATTTCACAGAAGTTCTTCCAAATTTTTCACGATTTTGCATAAATTTTACCTAGATAGAATATGAGTTTACACTCCATTATGTAGAACCAAAAATATTTTGTTGTATTTTTGGATAAAAATTGTCAGCATAAATTGAATTGTTTCATTTTCAGGTTCCCCTATTTGTAAAATCTGGGATTGAAAGTTACATAAAATTCACTTAAATTTCGTAAGAACTTTCTGCAAAATGACCTACAATAGTAAATCGTGATGATTGTAGTATGTAATATTGGAATTCCTATTATCATTATGGCACTTGTATACTAAGATTTGTAGTGTAGTTAGAATAGCAGAAAGGTCATTGGTATTTTATGAAGCACATGTACACATCAAATCTAAGTTGAAAGGATGAAGACTTTCAAAACTATCAAGTTTGTTTTGAACATCTATCTTAATTATAAGGTACTTGACATCTAGTTGAAAAGATGATTGAACACAGATTTTAACATCAGTGTACACCTAATGTAGCATGTATACATATGTCTATTGTTGTAATTTTCAGGAAGGGTACAAGAGGCCATGAGGGATTTAGATGTTTTGAAAGATAAAAGGGACATCAATCTGTGCTCGACAATGGCACTGATGTACGGCCACAAACACAGTCAGTCTGTAGGTAAGATCTCCATATCTGGCAATGTGAGCAGTGTGAACATTGAAAAGGTTCACTATTGTGAGACATAGACATCAACCTGTCTCGCATCACTGACCAGAGGTTGTCCTGCCCTTGATTGAACTTGCGATGTTATGAATATGGTGAAAGTGTATTTTGTATAATGTATGTGCTATTTTTAATTATATTTCATATGCCTCAGTTTCAGTGAATTAAAATTGTAAACAGGAGCTTCTTATTGCTTCAGTGTACTCTTTCTACAATGTATAGTAACACTTAGTCTAGGTATAACTTCATTCATCATGACTCAGTGGATGAGGTGCACAGCTCATGACCAAGAGGTCCCAGGTTCAATTCTCACCATTGGGGCACCAGTGTTCTGTCTTTCAGATTAGACAGTAAAAATCAAAGTCTGATGTCATGTGGAGTGATGAAAAACAGTAATTAATCAAAATTTTGAATGTGACAATCTTTGTTGTTCAATATCTGTATTTTTTTTCTGTTGTTTTTGTTTTCTCTTAGCGAACATTGAATTAATTCATATTGAATTTTATTCCATCTAATGCATAAGTAAAATTAAATGCAATACATTAATTGGTTAATATGTACTAACTGAAGGAACATTCATTCTGATTTGCTTTGGATTTATTTTCTTTGAAAGATAAAGAAGCTGTTACAGAACTTGATGCCAAATTAAAGGAAGAAAGAAAACAGGCTGGAGAAATGGTATTATCATTATACATGTAGTTGATTAAAATATGTTGTGTTAAAATGGTGAAAAAAAATCCTTCTATATACCAGTAGTAGTCATATACCTACTTATTTAGGGGAAGTTAAACAGTTAACTCTTGTTTTCTCAAACATCAATAACTCGAATTTCCTGTTAACAAGAACTACTTTAAAAGTTCCGAATCTGATTTCATACTAGATCTAGTAACATCCATCCCTTAACTCAAACTCTGCTTATCTAGAACTGTTTTACATGGTCACTTCGAGTCTGAGTTATTGAAAGTCCACTGTATCTACTTAGTATCAAAGAATATCAAAGTATTAATAAGTAGTAATTAAAAGTTTGCACTCAGTGTAGACAATCTTGGGTTGATTCTAGGGGTGTACCTATTCATTGATGCATCTATATATTGTATCATAATGCTTCAGATATGATGCATCAATGCATGGAGTCCCTTTTGAATCACAGTATTATGAGTATATAAGATTTGTTTCAATAGTAGTGTTATCTCCCTTTACAATTTCGTTATATTAAGAACAAGATGGCAAGTCCGGAAACCAAATTTGTGTCTTATCTTAAATCCACCACTTGGTCTTTTATTCAGATTCAGAAATTTTAAAACATTTATTAGTGTTTTTGAAATTTAATGATTATATGTATATTTTAGGGTTTGTATTATGCTGGTTTGTTTTTGGTGCACACTGGGAAACATGATAAAGCAAGAGAATATGTAGATCGGATGCTTAAATTAAATCCCACCAAAGAGGTAAGTGTACAACAAAATATGAAATGTGATCATAGTACAGGAAAATCTAGCATGAAATGTGTGCTCTAGTATTTGGGTACATGTAGCATAAAAAATGATCCCTACGCACTGCTTTCAGCATTTAAACTTGAAATGCAAATTATTATAATGCATTAGGTTCATGAAAATAAAAATCATCAAATTAGGTCTGACAATTTTTCTTTCCTACTTTAATTAGATTTTTTGTAGTCTAATCATTGCTATAATACCAGACTGAAAGTGAAATGTCATATCAGCTGTCCAATAGACCTATACAGGGCAGTGAGGGATCTTAAGTGTGCCCACCTCTTTTTATCCTGTCTCGTTCAACAGACGATGGAATTTTCGTATGCAAACTAGGCGGCTGAGCATTGTACATTATGTTGTTTCAGGGTTTGGCCTTGAAGGGCTGGGTGGAAATGTTGAGCGGTCGAGATGCCAAGAAGTCAATCAAATATTTTGATGATGCATTACAGTAAGTATTGAGTTACACAGAGCATACATTTAGTGGATTACTATACATAGAAAATATTACTGATGAAATAATTATCGTTTGGATTAGATTTGACAGTAAAAGCTTTAATCAACACAGTGCATTGAATACATTTTCTTGTTGCCAGAAAAGCAAGGTGACATAGAGTAATCACTTTGTACGGCATTCATCCAGTTGTCAATCTGGATAGATAGAGGGACGGATGGAATTACGCTTTTGAAAAATAGATCTCACACAACTTCTTTCAGATATTCTAGTTTATTTGCAGTAAATGAAATGGGAAAATTTATTTAACATATAAGTTTTGGAAGACATGAAATCATTCTTCAATCATCCAATCACAATTATGGAATACTGGAATTGCTTCCTATTTAAAAACAATCAAATTGGTTAAAACCACTTATGATTCATGTCATAGTTACTTAGATGACGGAATGATTCAAATGTAGCATTGTTTTTCACTTTTCTTTCAGGCAAGATAATTAGATATAGACTGCCTCCTGGGTAAGGCCAAGTACTTTGAGATGTGTCATAATTTTGCACTTTACTTTCAGGCAAGATAATTCCCGAGATATAGACTGTCTCCTGGGTAAGGCCAAGTACTTTGAGTTGCGTCATAATTTCACTGGAGCCCTGGAGTTGGTGAATCAGCTGATTGTTGCTTATCCAGGATTTATGCCGGCTTTAGTAGAGAAGATGAAGTTACAGCTGGCTTTACAGGACTGGGAACAGACCATAGAAACAGCACAGAGGTACAGTATTTTAATCACAATATCATTTTGTATTGTTTCTACAATATCTTTTATATCAGTATTCTACAATTGATGACTCAACTTTGTTAGCATTCACTCACAGTTAATTCTCATTTACCGAGCTTTGTCATGTTAAACACGAATTATTCAAATTTTGGGCCAAGTTGAACCATTTTATGAAGTTTTTATTCATGTTTTTTTTCATGTCCAAAAAGATGTGAAGTTGAGCTGCTGATATCTTGAAATGTTTCTTTTGGTTTCCTTAGTTTCAGTTTATTAAGATTTTACAATATTATTAAAATAGTTCAGAATTTAAAAGGCAATATTGTAATGCTCATAACTCCATGTGCTACCTGTATAGGTTTTGAAATACCATAATTACTTGTGTATAAAATGCACTTTTTTCCCGAATATCTGACTTCGATTTCGTGGGTGCCCATTATACATGGGAACAAAAATATAACAAGTCTGTACTAAAATCACGCTAGAAAGTTAATTTACCATGGAATGAATTCACAGTTCTTCAATCTTGTATGTCTGATTATTCTGACGATCTATGTCTTGATGTATTTACTAGAATTTTACGTATCTAGTTATAAGTTATGTTGAACAAGGGTTCGATGTTTAATAACACCGTCATGAAATTAACAGTAATTGGCCCTTTCACATTTACAATTAGCCACCCCCTGTGCTTGATGTCATCTTCTAACAATACCTGGTCAACCAACCGTTAAGCGCTGTACACACACATCAATCAGACAAAAAGTGCTAATTCAGCAAGTAACAAGAACATCGAGTATAATGACCATGAAGATGTAAAGTGTATGTCTGTGACTTTAAATGAGATAAAATTTATTTTCTATCAATTTACGATAACCATATTACTATAATTATGAGTACTGATATAATTAATCAATCACTAATGTATTTAAAGGGAGGAATTTTGTCAGGGACGTATAAAGATATAATACGTCCCAGAATTTTGTCCAGTTTATATTAATTGCTATGTTAAAAACATCTTAGTAATGGATAATTCATGCTATTGTACATCAACAACAGGAATGTTAGCTTCACAACCACTGAGTATTTATTGGTTTTTACCTGCGCATTACACACGGGAAGTAGGCCTTTTCTGGAAATGTTTTCTCGATTCTGGGGGTGTGCATTATATATGGGTGCACATTATACATGGGTAATTACTGTATATATGTCATGTTTGTTTCTTAAGTATTGGGAAAAAAATTTATATATATGTATATATATATATATATATATATATATATATATATATATATATATTTATATATACACTATATAAACTAACTGATGACCTGATCTCTATAGTGGTATTTTATCAACATAACTCTATTATAGCATTATAGATAATTATCATTTTGAATGTGACGCTTTTGCAAAATGAATATCTTTGTGATTTTGTAGAGCTCTGGATACAGATATACACTGCATAGAGGCTATGAGATACCAGGCAGTGTATCTCCTATGTAGAGAGGGAAATTACTCCGAAGTAAGTATCCTGGGCCTTAAAAGATAATGTTCCATTTCATGACAGAAACAAAATGTCACATTAAAGGTATTATCATTGGGAAGACTTCAGTAGCTAGATGTGTATATTTACATGTTAAGTAGAAAAAGCATTTATTTTAGTACATGCACATGTATATAGGTCTGTTGGGTATAGTATTTAAGAGAAGCATATCTAATAATGTCTAACCCTACTTTTAAAGCCATTATGGTTCAATGGATGAGGTGATCAGCTCATGACCGATAGGTCCTAGGTTTGACTTCCGCCATGGGTATATCGGGAGTCCCATTTTTGATCTTTCGGTTGAGACAGTAAAAACTGAGATCCCATTTCATAGTAGGCATGGCATGCAAAAGATCCCTCACTGCTTTCGGGTGGGTCCGTTGCAAAGGTACAAATTTCTATGCAATTCATCAGGCAGATGCTGTCACCATATACATGAAATAATCAAGGGATGACATAAAGCAATAATAAATCATAAAACCATGTTCATACTTGTTTGTTGACATACAATCAAACCTGTGCATAGAGATCTATAGGAAAACTTAAAAGTGACCTATATGCAGAGGGTACCTTTATTCAAAGGTTCAAGTAAAACTGTGAAAAGCGATCTTCACCAGCAGGTTACCATTTAACAGAACAGGCTGTTAAGACAGGTATCATCACATCTTTTTCAGAATTTATCTCTTTATTTAGACTTCTTTTTTCTGGATTTCAGGCCTCAGGGAAGATTGGTGACCTGATTTCAGCTTTGGACAGATTTGAGCCACAGAGTTCTTTCCTTTATTACAGCATGGCTCAGATATTTTGTAGAATGGTAAAGGCATTGTTATTTATTCTAAGTTGTAAAAAATTTATTGTATTTTGTGTTTACATCAGTGTTTTTTTTTTCCTCATTTTTTTTTTTTTTTGTCAAAAATGCATGTACCTTTTCATTTGGGAATTTTTGTGGCATTTGCATAATGCTAAAAGATCAGTGTTTGGCAGAAATTTAGACAAATTTTTGGGAAAATCAATGAAATTTCCATTGGGTAGGGTCCTTATAAAAGACCTGATTGGAAGAAAAAAAGAAGCCCTGTACATGTACATTAGTATAAATTGTAATAGGTGAACAAAACTGTGGGAGCATTGTGTTGATATTATTGGGTAGCATCACGTTTCCATGTTGACTATGTGACAGACAAACTATGCATCGTCACACGATCTGCAATACGTAATTCATTTACAAGATTCTGGCCATTTTTAATGTGCAGTATATTTTTGCAGTGTGGGAGAAATCCTTTAGTTCTTCAGCAGACCTACACTCTAGTGGAGCGTGCTGTACAGATCGACTCAGAGAACTCAGATTATGTGTGTGAACTTGGCTTCCAGCTGTTTCTTCAGGGCAAGGTCAAAGACTCCATGAAATGCTACAGGAATGCAATGAAAATTGATGAGACCAGTGTCTCTGCTCTCACAGGTACCTGAAGCATGTCAAATGTTTCAACAAATGTTTACAACGTGAAGATAAATTGAACGTTAATAATGATGGCTGCTAAATGTTATGTTAGCATATGATAGTATAAGGATGCAAACTTTGTTATAGTACTTTTCATTTGGTGGATTCAGGATTGTGTATTTTGCAGCTAGCTGTCAACATCTTGACAGAATTTACCAAAAAATTTCATAATGCTCTGTTAAAAAACAAAATTTTTTTGTTTTTTGGGGGGTTTTTTTGTTTTATTTTTTTTGAAAAAAATGGAGGGGAATTGCATTTTTGAAAAACTTGAAAAAGGTTCTTTATTTGATGTTATTATGTTTGGTTGCACTCATGATCATTAAACCCCTGAGGATGTATTGTAAATGTGACAGGAACTGTCCGTTGTATTGTATTCATATTCATTGTTTGACACAGGTATTATTCGCTGTCAGTTACATGAGAATTTACTGGATGAAGCAGCTCAGCAGCTGGATTTCCTGAATGAAGTACAACAGAGTATTGGCAAAAGTGACGTAAGTTGAACGTTTTTCTAGACACTTCCTGTAGTAATAAACATATGTAGATTTTGCTTTAGGTTTTTAAGGGTATTAACTACATGACAGGGTAGGTGTTTTCAGGAAAGCCGTATGTTACAAAAAATGACCCAAAACATGGCAAGAACTATTATGAAAATTTACCAAGATAATAAATTTATGTGGATGACAACTTTGTACGAAATATCTTGTTTTATGTAATTTGTAAATTTATAGTACATGGATCAGGGCCACTGTGACTACTGGTGAAAATTCCATAATACCTAAACTTTTCAGGCATGAACTCATGGTTGCTCTCATTTCAGAAATCAATGCTACTCCTAAGGAAATTAATTGAAAAAAGAAAACCACCAAGACCCAAATAATTTATCCACTTAAATCTTAATGTAGAAATGTGCGGTCGTACATCACAATTCTTGAACTGCTTGACATATTCATTGCAAAGTTTTATAGAGGAGTTTTGTATGGCACAGTGACACTAAGAGTGAAATCTGGCAATTGTTCCATCATAATATGCCAGTTCGTATGCCTCTGTATCTGTCATGCCTGATTTAGGTTTTGTTTTACATCACCCATGTATTTCTTAATAATTTTCAGTGCATTCATAGAATTATGTATAAACCAGTATGTCCTTTCTAATAGTCCTATCTTTATATAGATTTTTCCCCACAGGAGTTGTCCTTTCTTATTATTATACTTCTTTCTGCAGGAATTATGCTACCTGAGTGCTGTGTTGGCTATCAAGAAAGGAGAAAGTGCAGATAAACCCCTCAAGATGTTAGCTGAAGCTGTAGAACTCCATTTCCAATCCCTCAAGGTACACTGTAGGCTATATCTCCTTAACAGCTTCTTACATGAATCAAAATAAAGCTAAGGTGTAAGTTGATAATTATTTAGCTGTACAATATAGTCATATTCATGAAATTAGTCTGTTTAATAAATACTTAGGCTTATTAATACAATTCAAAGGTTGGGTCTGTAGCATAGAAAAAAAATAAGGCTATGCATTTGGTGGGTGCCACCACCATCTAGATAAAATATTTTTTGTATAATGTTAAATATTAAACAAAAGAACATATAAAAGCACAGACAACAAATCATATTCTTGATCATCGTTTAGTTCTGTAAAATAGGTTTTATTTTCTTGTTGATTTCAAGCTCAGGATAATATTTCCTCCCCCTTTTGTAATGTATATTACAGTCCTATCCTTTTAATCACAATCTATTTCTTCTGACAGGGCCATCCTCTTGGTGTTCAGTACTACTTCTTGCTGAACCCTGACTTCCTGTTGAATGTCATTAAGGACTATCTTCATTTTGCCCCTCAGTCGGTAAGATCCCCCCTTTTTTTTCTATCAATTGAACTTTATTTTCATTCATTTTTTCTTTATCATATTATATGCAGTTTCGTATTAGTTAGTTTGAAAAAGGAGAAGCTATTAAACTTCACAAGTGCTATTTCAAAAATAGTGAGAAAATCTTTAAAAATCAGTGCACAAACTTAAATCAATCAGATATCCCTTACAAAGCATTTATGAATTTTTGGCTTCATGTTCCATTAAATAGATATCTTTTATACATTTGCTTTTTAGCCTGTACCATCAGGACAGGCCCCAAATCCAGTGCTAAAGAGATGTAATCAAGTGCTAGGGGCCTTAACTCGTACTGTTCCAGGCTCCTTAGAAGCTCTATTCCTCATGGGCAAAGTCCACTTCCTGGCAGGTAAGTGATGACTGTCTTACACTGTTATATCTCTCGGAAAACCTTATCCTAGTATCATATAAGCCATATGGATTTCTTCGAACATGCTAGTTTTATAAAATAACTCTTATATGGCATTTTAATCTGAAACTTGAGAATTTTTCCAGTGAACTAAAATTTAAGTATTCATGTTTGAAATAAAAGTCAACAGTACATGTAAATTTTATCTCGCTTTGAGCAAATGATCAAAACAATTTCATAAAATGTAGTTTCATTCTGTAGTTGCTTTAATTGACCAGAAGCATGTCTTTCATAAATTCTTACAAAAACTCTCAACTATACACAAATTATGAAAATTTAGAAACCATTTATCAGTTATGTTAGGTGAATTTATGACTTCTTTTATCACAGAATATGTTTAAATGAATGCAATTATATATATATATAAAGTGTTTTGCTCATGATTGACCCAGAGATCCCCACTTCAAGTCTCACCCACAATTCATCAGTATCATATAGATAGACACAATAGAAACATTATTATAGATTCTGTTTGTTTGTAAGAATTTTTGTAAAAAAAAATTTCAGAATAACAAGCTAGGCTTTGGTCTTAAAAGTTCAGACTTCAGCATAGAGAATTATATGGCCAGTGAATTAGGAACTATTATTTGATTTCTGATCTCAATCAAGTAAAAAAACTTGAACGGATGTTCCTTGTCAGGTACATGTACATATACTAGCTATACATTGGCAAGGTAACCGCTTGTTTTCTACTTACAGGTGATATAGATGCTGCTCAGGGTACACTGAATCACTGTCTGGATATAGACTCCACTCACTCGGATGCTCATATTATGATGGCACAAATTCACCTCTTCCAGAATAATTTCAAACTCGCTAATCAGTCTCTTGAAGTGGGACTCAGCTATAACTTTGAGGTAAGATGGTCAATATTATATTTGCTTTATAGTTTATTACTTGATTTCAAAGGTAATGTAGAAAGCATATCAATGATTAGGTGTTATGATAAAAGTAAGGAGTGAGTCAGAATAATAAAATCTACAATGTATACTAAAGAAGAATTTAGTAACTGTGGTTACTGATGTACACATGTATGTGTCTTTTAAGTTGTTACAGTCTATTTTTTAACCAGAATTTTGTACAAGTAATTTTGATCATGCATGGCATATGTTTGATTCGTGCAAAGCCAGCTTTGCTCTACCACCCTATGCTTGTATTTGAAAATCGGAGCATTACATTTAGCCTTGTTGTGAAAGAGTTTTTCATTGGTTTAACAGGATTTGTTTTGTGATGGACATCTGATAATAATATACAAGTATAAGTCTTTATGTGATTTATGAATGACTTTGACCTCTTTGCACTCTAGGTGAGGGATCATCCTTTGTATCACCTGATCAAGGCTCGAATTCTCAAGAAGTCCGGAGATTGTGCTGAAGCAGTCAAGACCTTACAGATGGCAATGATCCTTCCTGGTGTCAAAAAGACAGGTAAGGATATGGTGAAAGGGAAACAGTAAAGGTCTGTGTAGTGTAAAGTAAAAGTGGAATAGAGAGACAAGAGGGAAAAAGACAGGTAAGGAAATAGTGAAAGGAAACAGTAAAGGTCTGTGTAGTGTAAAGTAAAAGTGGAATAGAGAGACAAGAGGGAAATAGTAATGAGCTATGTAGTATTAAGTACAAAAACAAAATAGTAAATAAGGTGAAAGGAGATAACAGTGAGGAGTAGTGAGGAAGGAAATGAGATGAAGTGATGTAAGGGATAGATAGAAGATGTGAAATGTGAAACTTTAGGAAGAGGTGTAGTGTAGGACAAATAACCAAGTAGGCATTAAGTAATGCATAGAAAGCAAAATGTATATTTTTTAGATAATACTGTGTAATAAATGTAGAGGAAGCATTTGGTTCGTCATGAATATATAAGGAGTAGCAAGGTTTAAGAAGTTAAGGGGGAATAAAAAGGTAAAAGTCATAAAATGAAACATTTAGGATTGAAAAAAGATACAATAAATTTCATGGTTGGTAATAATGAACTTTAAAACTGAAGACATTATTCAGGGTGAAAATTCATGTCTTATGAATTATTCGGCCTTGTTTACCTTAGCTTGCATTAATTGAGTGAGATAAATGTGTATAAATTTTCACAAATCTGTACAAGTATTAAATATGTATTCCATATTTCACTTTAGAGTTACTGTTTAGCTTTATGGTTAAAAAATTGTACTGATAGTTGTAATAAAAACTTATATTCCCAATTCTTTTACTTTTGTGGTAGGCAAGGCACCACAACAGAAGAAAGCCAAGGTTCAGGAGATCAGTGTCAATGACAGAGTATCTGTGTTCCTAGAGTTAGCTGAAGCTCATAGACTATTAGGAGAACAGGTAAACAAAAACAGTGAGGTAGAATAAAACAATATAAATACAACAGGTAAGGTCAACAAACACGGGGAGATAGATATTACCAGAGAAGGTAAGGTACATAAAACAGGGAGGTAGAGATTATCAAAACAGGTAAGGTAACCAAAAACAAGGAGATAGATATTACCAGAACAGGTAAGGTCAGCAAAAACAGGGTGATAGATATAACCAGAACAGGTAAGGTCAGCAAAAACGGGGTGATAGATATAACCAGAACAGGTAAGGTAACCAAAAAACAAGGAGAGAGATATTACCAGAACAGGTAAGGTCAGCAAAAACAGGGTGATAGATATAACCAGAACAGGTACGGTAACAAAAAAAAGAAGCTAGATATCTCCAGAACAGGTAAGTGAACAAAAATATGAAGGTAGATATAGTCATAATAGTTAAGGTCATTGGTCAGTTTTGAAATGCAGAAAAAACCTCCATGAGTAAACATTTTGAAGAGAAAAATGTGATAAGAAAAGAAAATATTCTGATGTTAGCAAAAAAGTTTCAATTAATGGATTATTAATAAAGATTTCCTTCAAGCATGTAATTTACCATGTTAACAGTATCTATCCTGTACTGTTTTCCACAGCATGAAGCAGCAAAGGTTATGCAGGATGCGATCAATGAGTTTAGTGGTACCCCAGAAGAAGTCAGAATCAGCATTGCTAACGCAGAGCTCTCCCTGGCCCGTGGAGATGTTGAGATGGCATTGGGCATGCTCAGAAACATCACGCCAGATCAGCCGTACTATGTGGAGGCACGAGAGAAAATGGCCGATATCTACCTCAATCATAGGAAGGACAAACGTCTTTATGCTAGCTGCTATAGGTAACACCATAACGTCCCTGGGTCTGGCGCCATAAACTGAGAAAATATTTAAGTCAATTGTTTCATTATAATTTAATCCATTGCCAAAAGTTCAAATAAATTGTTATGCAGAATGGTTTAATTCTATTTATCGATAAAATAATAGTCAATAAAATCTAGATCCTAGTTATTCATTGTTGAACAGAAGAATATGAAATTATGACTTAAGTATTTTCTCAGTTTATCGTGCCAGACCCTGTTCTATGTATGTCTTAATACTGATAAAATTAGAGCTTTCAGTGCCGTTACAAGAGGTTGACTCATGTGATTGGAAAGTTGAAGCTTTCAATTACTATTAGCCAATAAAACCCCCAAAGAGTTTCCTATGGAAAATAGCTTTATTAACAGATTGCAACAAATCTTTAAGTCAATAGAAAATTTACATTTAACTAGACTTAGATTGCAAAAGTCTAGATTATTTGACATCTGTATTTTTCAGAGAACTAGTTGAGAAACATCCGAGTATTCAGACTTCACTTCTTTTAGGAGACGCCTACATGAGTATACAGGAGGTAAGCCTTCATGTCTACTGGATGTGTTATCTGATGTTCTAGCCAATGTAACCTTAATATGTATGCTGTGAGGAGTAAGACCATTGTCATCACATACGTGTATGTCATGAAAAGTGAGAAGTTTCTCACTGGTCTTCAGGTCTGCTGTATGTATTATCTGATGTTCTAGCCAATGTAATCTTAATATGTATGCTGTGCCAATGAGACCATTGTCATCACATACGTGTATGTCATGAGAAATGAGAAGTTTCTCACTGACCTTCAGGTCTACTGGATGTATTATCTGATGTTCTAGCCAATGTAATCTTAATATGTATGGTGTGCCAGTGAGACCATTGTCATCACATACGTGTATGTCATGAGAAATGAGAAGTTTCTCACTATCTTCAGGTCTACTGGATGTATTATCTGATGTTCTAGCCAATGTAATCTTAATATGTATGCTGTGATGAATGAGACCATTGTCATCACATATGTGTATGTCATGAAAAGTGAGAAGTTTCTCACTATCTTCAGGTCTGCTGGATGTATTATCTGATGTTCTAGCCAATGTAATCTTAATATGTATGCTGTGATGAATGAGACCATTGTCATCACATACGTGTATGTCATGAAAAGTGAGAAGTTTCTCACTGGTCTTCAGGTCTGCTGTATGTATTATCTGATGTTCTAGCCAATGTAATCTTAATATGTATGCTGTGATGAATGAGACCATTGTCATCACATAGGTGTATGTCATGAGAAGTGAGAAGTTTCTCACTGGTCTTCAGGTCTACTGGATGTATTATCTGATGTTCTAGCCAATGTTATCGTAATATGTATGGTGTGCCAGTGAGACCATTGTCATCACATACGTGTATGTCATGAGAAATGAGAAGTTTCTCACTGGTCTTCAGGTCTGCTGTATGTATTATCTGATGTTCTAGCCAATGTAACCTTAATATGTATGCTGTGAGGAGTGAGACCATTGTCATCACATACGTGCATGTTATGAGAAGTGAGAAGTTTCTCACTGGTCTTCAGGTCTGCTGTATGTATTATCTGATGTTCTAGCCAATGTAATCTTAATATGTATGCTGTGATGAATGAGACCGTTGTCATCACATACGTGTATGTCATGAGAAGTGAGAAGTTTCTCACTTGTCTTCAGGTCTACTTGTCATATTCTATCTTTCCACAGCCATTTCCATCACACACATTATATGAATGATATTTTCCATTGTATCTGTCAATGGTTGGATATGTCGTACAGGTATAGATCATTAATTAGGTATCTCCTCTCAATACATGCTTTTTACCACTTATAAGAAGGACTTCAGTGAAGGTGGGTACCTCGTGCCCTGTCACATCCATCCTGAATTATTATCTACCCACAAAACTTCCACAAGTTTAAGAATAAGACAAATTGATGTGAGGTTCAAAATTTGAAAGAGTAAAATTGATGAATTCAATGAAATACATGTAATTATAAAATGTAATTTTCATCAGTGTGTACTTATATTTTTGTCTTCAATACAATATACCTTAGTATAGCTGCCATAGTATATTAAGCATCATTTACAGATTTACGGACAGGTACTATGACTGTATGACTTTAAATGCTAATGTTAAACCACATTGGCTATTAGTTTTATATATTTTACTTTTTTCTTCTTTTTGTTGTCAATAGTCTTTAAGTTGAAAGAAATTGAGTGGTTTTTATTACAGCCTGAAAAAGCTATAGACGTTTATGAAAGTGCACTAAAGAAAAATCCAAAAGATGCTGCACTGGCTAGCAAGATAGGTCAAGCCCTGGTCAAGACACACAATTATGGGAAGGTAAGTAAATATGATCCACATGTGTATTGTGAATGTACGGAAATTCAGACTATGTACAAAGAATTCCTAATTGTGAACTACACTTGTGTGCCTCTTTCTTTCATATATCACTCAAAATAGTTTGTACAGATGAAAACGAAATACATAAAACAGGCCTGTCTACCTTTACAATTTTGGCATATCTTCTACGATGTTTTACCAGAAATTATGCTTTTGCTGCTCAATTTTACGTCAAAATACGTATTTTGAAGCGAAATAATTTCTCTCGAATTTATTAGCAAACGAATAGATTTGTGTATTTGAGTTCTTTGTCACTTGAGCGTTTGAATGCACCTCATATTCCTAATTGTATTTACAAGCATGTAGATAATAAAGAGAGTTTTTGACAATGTCGAAACCAGGAAAAGACGGGGTAAGGGATTTTAATAATAATGATGAGCAAGATACTGCTAAAAAGAAAAAGTTAGGTCAAAAGTATTGGATTGAATACCAACTTACTTGGAGTTGTCATGGTCCCTCTTTCAAGGGAGATGAATTTGCACATTGTTAAGTTTGTGGCTCAGATTTCTCCTGTGCACACGGAGGTCGATTCGATTGTAAAAGGCACATTGAAACGAAACTCATCAAGATTATTTGAACTTTTGAAAGATAATTCCAGTGTGAAACATTATTTACTGAGAATGGTAATAGTGCACTTAAACACCAGAGGAGCATCACCAGGGCTTAACTGATGCTCTGCAGTGTGGTCCCTCAGCTGATGTTTTTTTCTCAAATATACAAACGATGGTTCATATTACACTTTACTCTCCAAATTTACACTTTCTAGAGCAAAATATTACACTTTTGGTAAGCAACGGGTAGGCAGGTCTGCATAACAGCTGCAGTGATGAAACCTAATGATTTCCATGATCGGTTTAAACTCTACAAACATACTAACTCGGACTGATTTTGGTTGTGATTTTGTGAGTGTGTTTGATATTTAGTTGAAAAATCAATATTATAGTTGCAAATGCAACTGTTTTGTTTACAATGTGGAGCACTGAATGAATCATTTTAACTTTCCACAGGCCATCAACTATTATGAGGCTGCATTGAAAAGTGGTGGACAAAGTTTCCTCCGACATGACTTAGCTGAACTTTTACTGCGACTGAGACAATATGACAAAGCTGAAAAAATCCTCAAAACTGCACTTGAAAATGAAAGCAGTAAGTAAAGAAGATATGCTGATAATTAACATAAAGATTATTATTTCTGTGCTCAAAAAATTCTCTTCAATTCACAAAAACACTCTTACGTGTAATCATTATAATTCTACATGGATATGGAAATACATATCTAGCTTATTTCTGTAGTTATTCCTTTTAAGTTTTTGATTGGCATTTTCATTTGTTTATATTCAGGGGTTACCATGCAAGCGTTTTACAAAAACTGACAGGGTATCGGCGAATACCATGTCAGAAGTTGAGTTTCACTGCGAGGGGTTAGCCGAGCTGTGAAACGGAAATTTCGGACAGGGTATTCACCGATATCCTGTCAGTTTTTGTAAAACACAAGCATGGTAACCCCATTTTAATGCATTTGACAAAATAATAATAACTAGAAACAATATGCACAGAGTTATGATTTTCTAAACCAAGTCGCTAATCACATTGACACCATATCAAAAACTGTAGGGTATCGTGACGTCACAAATTAAAAAAATGCTGGGTGTCATGACGTCATATTATAAACTTTAGAGTATCGTGAATACCCTTGCAGTTTTTAAATCGGACAGCCATTGAGATTGCATGTTACAAAGAAAATGCATTAGAAGTACCAATTCTTAGTTTTTCCTTTTCAAAAAGAATTCAATAAAGGAACATTTGTCTCTAGTACAAAGAAGATTTTCTCTCTGTGGGTTAGCAGATCCTGACAAAATATGTTAGATGTCAGATTCTTAGCTTGGGTCAAAATGATTCAGGGACATACAGGGTTAGACTGGTCTGTCTGTCTTTCTGTTTGTTTGCCAGTCCTACTTTCAGAAATTTTTCTTCGTATACAAATTAAATGCATAGAAGGATTATTACTTGTGTTTTATCGTGTACTGTATACACCCTTCTTTCATCAAGAAATAAGATTATTTAACTTCTATTATACCGGTACTATGGTCTGGTAATCCGGAAAATCTGTTTATCCAGACAAATCAGTTGGGAACAAATGTGTCCGGATAAATGGAGCATCACTGTAGTTAATTGTGATGGTATTTGTTTTTCATAAACACATTTAGAAGTATGATTTCATATTCAGTACATATTTACATCATGAAAAATATTCTATAGAACACTTTAGATATATATGTTGTGTTGTTTTCTTTTACATGTGTCTATATACATATGCATATTGTAACCAAGTCAAATAAATACATTATGTTTGTATATTCAGCTACAGATCTAGATGTCATGATGGAACAGACTAAATACCTTCTACTTCTGGCAAAGGTCTACCAGAAAATAGAACGACTAGAAGATGCTATGGAATCGCTGTCTAAAGCACGGGATGTACAGGCTAGGTATGTGTAGGAAGTGACGAGGGAGAACTTGAGTACATAGGTCAGGGAATTAGGCATTGTGATGTTTCTAGCTAATTAATGCGGGGCCCAAGAAATTGACTTAAGGCAATAGTGGTATCAGGAAAGTAGTTGCAGCCGAAGCCAAATAACTTGAGACCTATTGCAAGTACACTAATACCCTTTGAATGTAGTTGTTTGCAGTTAAAACTGATTTTCAGTTAAACCAGTTTATTTCGATTATTTCAAGAACACTATGTTTTACTAAGAGTAATGTGGTATAAAGTTTGTTAATAATGGACTTGATGTATGGACTTGATATTTGGTGTAAGTTCTTCAATAAAGCAGGTTTCAGAGTAATAGTTGAGAATATTGTATGATCAGGGCAGACTTATCTATCTACAGACCAGAGGTCAGGTCAAAAGCATTGTGCCCATTAAATAAATTTGTGAACAAAGACTTTCTGATCTTACTAGTTTTTGCTATGATTTCAGAGTATTAAAGAGAGTGACGGTGGAGCAACCGGATGCCATTGCTGCTCAGAAACAACTTGCTTCAGAGTAAGTATGTCATAGAGTGTTGAAATTAGCTTGTCTGAAAGGGGGCTAGAAGCTCATGGGTTTAAAACTCACTGTGACTATATCTGAGTTGTCATTACTGGAATTTTTATGCCACCCAGTGTATCATTGTAACAGTTGTAAAAACACATGTTGTCTGTTACATGTATTTGAATTCAAGATTGCAAATAGAGCCCAAGGTATCTGTTTCTATTTTGTCTGTTTACAGTATTACATTAGAATACTGTAACAAAATGTAGCATATTTGACAAAGAGCTTGAAGATGGTTTGAGCCCATTTGGATATCTGTATCTATTGACCACCTGTTTGACAGTTGTTTCCTGAAATGTGTTACCAGTGTCTCTTTCTTTGTCCAAAAAACTTATGTTGACCATTGTCTTTGAGATGTCAGAGATAGTATTTGATATATATACCTTGCAGCAATACCTTTCCATTTGTAATTGTCCATGATGAGTTTCATCTCAAACTTTGACCTTTTAAAAATATTTCTGGTTATTGATGCCTATCAGTGTATTGTTGATGTACAAACAGATGTTGTTTGTTATTTGAATTCAAAAAAGCAAATATAACCCAAAGTATATGCATCGTTTTTGTCTTTAACAGTATATGTGTTCAGATGGCCGAGCAGGTCAAAGGTCAGAGAGACTATGAAAAGGCGATTAAGTTCTACAAAGAAGCTCTTGTCTACAATGAAAATGACAGCAAGGTAACAATGTCTAGAGATAAAATAGTACTGTACTTTCACTGAAAATATGAAGTATTGCAAGAGAAAACAGAAGACATTTGACAAAGCTGTATGACACAAATCACCAAGGACCTGCACACAAAAAATGACAATAGCATAATATACAAGGAACAACATTACAAAAATATTCGATTGTGCTGCGGTTACGATACCTACTTAGCACGGTCAATTGAAGTAACAAACGTCACTCAATTGGTGTGGTTAAATGGTTTACGGGCGCCCACCTTATAACGTCAACATACATGTGCACTTTGTGATTGTTATGACGTCATATAATTATGAAGTAAGTTGCTACATAATAGTGCCCACATCGAGAACAATGGATTTGGTAGGTGGCTAAATGTAATACGTGACAGATTTTATTAGTTGCAAAATTGCGTATTAGTATTTCTGTGCATACCACACTCTGTTTCAGCGTGATGATAAAAACCTTCGTTGAAAATTCATATCGAAAATGAGTATTGTGATTTAGATTTGTTTGTTTCATGCCACACCAGGATTACTTCACTCATATGGTGATGGCCAGTGTAATAGCATGAAGAAACCAAAGTTACCAAAGAAATCACATATTCATGTCAGATGCCAAATTGTCCAATTTCTGCTGTCTTGGATTTGAACCCTATACCACAGAGATGAGAGGCTACAATTTTCAGGGTTTTAATGATGAAGTTTGGACTAAGAATTTCTGTACCTAAAAGAAAGGTGTATTGAAGTACTGTAGAATAAAACGTAAAGATTTACTCAGATTAATATTGTTTATCATTTCTATGATGACCATATAATCTACAGGTTATGTTAGATGTAGCTGGCCTTTATCTGACCACAGAGGACTTAGATGGATGCCAACATCAGTTGATGACCTTGTTGAAAAGTGAGAAAGAAAATGATGCAGCCACTATTGTAAGTCTCTAAAATGTTTGCTTGGAGTGGAATATATGTGTACCAGTCTTGTTAATTATAACGAATCATATTGGTGCTGATTTTATAAAAAAAAAAAAAATCTACAAGGGTTTTTGTTCACTTTATTTAAGAAGAGAGGTTTATACTATATCCTTTTCATCTTGTTAAGATATTCCCATAGGGTCAGATTGAAACCAAATACTAGTGCTACATGAGCTGATTTTGCATTAGTGTCATCTGATTTTGCATGCGTGTGATTATATGAATCCTTTTAATGTGGGATCTGACTTAAAATGAATGCTACCACCTTAAACAAGGATCATTTACTACAGTTGTATAACAATTATCCTGAATGTTTTACAGATGTTAGCCGACTTGATGTTCCGTAAGAATGATTATGATTCAGCAGTATATCATTTTCAACAACTTCTCAACAACAGAGCAGGTGAGACGGAAACAGTTATAAATCGATAGTATGAGTTCTTAGATGCCATCACAGCACTCAAATGTCATCACAGTGCTCAAATGTCATCACAGTGCTCAAATGTCATCAGTATACAGAGGTCTTCAGAGTGTTCAGATGTTGTCAGTGTTGAAATGTCACCACAGTACTCAGAGGTCATCACAATGTGCAAATGTCATCACATTGCACAGATATCATCACATTGATTAAATGTCATTACAGCGTTCAGATATCATCAGTGTTGAAATATTACCACATTGCCTAGATGATGTCATAGTCCTCTGATGTCACTACAGTACTCAGATACCATCTAATTAATGTTCAGATAGAGTCACTACAGTGTGTAATTATCACCACTGTGTTCAAATTTTATCAGTATTCAAGTGTCACCATAGTGCTCAGATATTATTTAGAGTGTGCATATAGTTTTATTTACATCTAGATGGTGTTACAGCTCTGCTCAGATGCTATCATAGTGCTAAAAGGTGATCAAAGTACCCTGATATTTTACCACAATGCTGAGATGTAATTGCAGTCCTCTGATGGCATCACAGCACAGACAGATATTTTAAACAGTTTTGTGCTAGTTAATTTGATTTATTGAATCTATTAAGAAAATCAGCTCTCAAATTATCAGCATTAAAAAATAACAAATAAACAATTATTACAGATCACTATGAGGCTCTTTCACGGCTAGTCGATTTATTACGAAGAAGTGGGAAGCTGGAAGATGTGCCGAAGTACTTGGAGCAAGCTGAGAATGCGTCATCCAGGGCAGCTACTGATCCCGGTCTTAATTACTGTAAAGGATTATACGAGTGGTAAGTTGGAGTTTTTTTCACTTCGCTATTTCAAATACAAAAGTAACTATTTCACACATTTCTATTAGAGCTCCCCAAGCCCAAGAGAGGTATACTGGGTTTTCAATAAGAATAGTCTGAGGAGGTGATTTAGAAATTTTCAGAACGGTATGAGCAAATGTAAGTAATACATTGGAGATGAGAGGAAATTCGAACCTGCAGTTTCTGTCATTTGAAGGAGTGGTATTTCGCTGAGTGCCAACTCTTATTGAAATCCTTGCGATTTCATTTTCCTTCAAAAGAATAAAAATGACAAGATAACATTGATAATCTACTGTGGCATATATGATACAGTAATGCATATCTCCATCTGTCTGCCTATATGTCCATCTGATATTCTGTTTTTCCAGATGATTTTGAAGAAATGGTAAGAGTAAATGTATCCATTTGTGGCAATCTAATTGCAAACTGTGATATATAGAATAAGTTCTGTTGTCACCTTCTCCATTTTCATCATTCCAGAGTTATTGCCCTCGATAATAGTTGGGAGTATGTTTGATCACCCAAATAACTTTTTATAGTTTTTCTCTATACGAGAATATTATTCATAAATTCAAAGTATGACCTTGCATGAAACCAAAGATTGTGTCAATAAAAAGTCAGATTGACATTGCTTACAAATATGCGTTTTATATTATTCAAAGGATATCAATAAATTATATGAGAACATATGGATAAAAAAGCTAAATTTGAGTAACAAATGGAGAGAAATATTTCAGTTTAGTAGATTAATAAGTTTGGGTACATTATAGGTATACAGGAAACCCAACAGCAGCACTGAAATCATTCAACAAAGCTAGAAAGGACTCGGACTGGGGGACTAGGGCTATTTATAATATGATAGAGATTTGTCTGAACCCAGACAATGAGACTTTAGGAGGGGAAGTGTTTGATGAAGAAGGAGGTGGGGGGTAAGTATTAAAGGTTTCTAGTCTGGGAAGTTTTTTGTAATGGTGGTCAAAGAAAAATGAGATTTGTAGTAAATTGTACAAAGAAGTCGGTGAAACTTCAGAATATCCTAAGTGTTGAAAATATAAATAATGATATTCATAATGATTTCTTGTCTGCTTTTAAATGTAAACTAGATATGAAAAATAACTTATACTAGATGTAAGGTGTCTCAATAGTTAGTATCATATATAAGATCTGCCAATGGTGAAGAATGTTGCTTGAGCTCAGTGGAATCATTAAAGGTCCCCATCTGCTCCTGCAGATGAGGCAGGTAGCAGATCCATATTTGAAAATCCTCAATAAGTGCCATTTTTGAGTAGAGAAATTCTTGAATGTGACAAAGTAAATTTTTCATTGTGAGGAATAATGATATAATTTTATTTATATTCAGACAGGTAGATAGAGACAAGGCAGAGAGTGAACAGATAGCTGTTCGCACCGCAGAAAAACTTCTCAAGGTCAGGGTCATACATTCGTAGCAATTTTATCTGTCTTATTTCTTCCTTTTTGAAAAAAAAATGGCTTTCTAGCAATGTGTCTGAATGTCTGCTTAATGGGCAGAGGAGGATATACTTCAATCAGGTTGTCTGCCTGTATATATAACATTTAATTTCTGCACGTTATCCATTCATCCTTTGAAATATTGGACTGAAATTTAGTACACATCTTTAATTACCAACCACTTCAAACAAAGTTTGAGTGTTTTGCAATTGATTTGTGGCCCTTTGTCATCAAATGCTACTTTACAAACAGTTCTAGTTTATTAAGCCAAAGATTTCATTGTTTATGGCATTAATTTGAATGTTAAACAACATATATACCCAATGGTATCTCACGTACTGAAATTTACACTTGAAAGAAAGTGAAAGTAATTTTATGGCAACAATATTAGGTCTGTCTGTTGTAAATCTTCTATCTAATAATACATTAGGGTGGTATCACTGACTGTGTAAACTGAGTTCTTTACCCTTGAACTCACTGCAGCGTTTCATACCGTCAGATCTGGTCTCAGTGCCTGATTTCAGCAAATGGAAAGTTGAACATACTGCTGAAGGCTGGTAACAAATTGTAGTGACTCGAAAACCTAGACACTGACTTCTATGTATAGGTGTAAATAAACCTGGTGTGGTCAATATATAAATAAAATATATTACTGGAGTTAATTTTTGGTGAGATAGTATTGATAGGTTTGTATGTAGTAGCTCTCTGTATGGTTTTGTGCTCTTTTTTCCTGGCATCATAAAATAACAACATGACTATCGATTGTAGGAAGTGAAACCAAAACCAGGTGACCTCAAACCAAAGATTCTGGAAAATATGGCACTGGTGCAAACCAAGCAGAAACCCAACATTGATAAAGCTCTCAATAACTTCATGGAAATCAATGCCAATGAGGTATGAATGAATTACGAATAGTGAGCATTACTACTACACATAATCCTTTTAAGTTGTCACATGACTTACAAGGTCAAGGACTTTTTCAAGTGATCTTTTACTAACTCTATAAGGGAAGTGCTCAAGGGTTTGAAGTTGAGAGAAGTTTTTAATCTGCAGTAAGAATTGATGACAATTACTAAAATGATAAATGCTGAAGGAAAAATTCAGAAGAAAAGTTAAACTAAAATCTGAGTAATGAGAATGAAAAAGAAGAGTTTTTGTTTTATTTGGGAATAATTTTGATTAATCATCTGGCAAAACTTTCAATAGGTAGATACATGTATATAAAACAGACATAGAAAGTTCAAGATGTTACGTGACTGTCAAAGTCTTTTCAAATTATTGTTTATAATTTCTATAATTGTTAAAAGATACTGTCTGTGTTTTGAATTTACAAAAGGTTTCCCTTATAAAAATACATTAGTTAGTGACCAACTTGGATTTTTCAAGATGTCACTGTGATAAGCATCATCTGAGCATATTACACGTACATTATGAATGTCTCCCAAAGTATCATTTAATGAATATACCAGGTCAAGGTCATCAGCAATATGCATTTATTATTTCAGAATAAGACTAAGAAAGTAGGTAGAAGCATGACAGTTCCTGATTCTGTTGTTATGATATGTTCTGTTGCTATGGAAATCATTTATCACTAACACAGGCATTTATCATATCAGTACTAATACTATATTACGATATATTCTATTCATACAGGGGTTTATGAAGCATCTGTTAGGGGCCAAATGCTAGCTTATTTCAATCTTATTAAAATCAGACCCTGATCCACTCCCTGTTCCAGAGACCAAAGTAGATAAATTGAAGAGGATCATTAAATACTTAAATATAAATGGCCCAGTTACGTATCTGAAAGCACTGAAAAATTCAGAGTATCTGTTGCTGTGTCTGAGATGTATATTGGATTTCCTTTTACTTGAAATTACAATCATGTCATACCAATTTCCAGTCATATCAGTTGAACTCTTTGAAAATTAAATAACTTGTATTTCTGTCGATCCCCTAGTATTTGACTGTTAAGAGCAAACTGTAATGTTAATTTATTTATCTCGCTTAGTCGAGTTTTGTTGTTTAGTCCTTTCTTGAGGTAAACCAAGTTTAAATTTATAAAATCATGATGTCTATGTTAAAAAGTAAAAAAAAAAATGTCTTATAATCCCCCTGTCATATCCAACTGCTTCATTCTGGCACTTTTGGTCTTTATAGGACTTGCATAGTGTATATTTAAAGGTATATTACTGAAATTGACATACTCCCTAGTATAAAGTCATATATATTAGATATATACATGTACCATATTATACATCTATATACATGATATTCATCCTGTTATCCACCTGACTGTGTATTATAGCTACCCTGTTATCTATATGACCATGCGTTGTATTCATGTGATTCAAATGGCCACGTATTATAGCCACGCTGTTATTTAGATGGCCATGCTTTGTATTCATTTGTTATCCAGATGACCATGTATTATCGCACACCTTGTTTTCCAAAATGACCATGCTTTGTTTTTATTTTTTATCCACATGGTCATATATTATGACCACCCTGTTTTTAGATGGCCATGTTTTGTTATCCAGGTGGCCAGGTTTAATGGCTATCCTGTTATCTTAATGGCCGTGTATTAAATTCACTCTGATATTGAGATGGCCATACATTGTTTTTACTTTGTTGTCCAGATAGCCATGCATTGTCATGATTGTGTTCACACAGTTATCCTGGTGGCTGTACATTGTATTCACTGTATTGTATTCATCCTTTATCCAGTTGGCAAGCATTATTTTCACCCAGTTATCCAGGTGGCTATGTGTTGTATTCACTATTATCCAGGTGGTCAAGCATTGTATTCACCCTGTTATCAAGGTGGTCAAGCATTGTATTCACTCTGTTATCCAGGTGGTCAAGCATTGCATTCACCCTGTTATCAAGGTGGTCAAGCATTGTATTCACTCTGTTATCAAGGTGGTCAAGCATTGTATTCACCCTGTTATCCAGGTGGTCAAGCATTTCATTCACTCTATTATTGAGGTGGTCAAGCATTATATTCACCCTGTTATCCAGGTGTTCAAGCATTGTATTCACTCAGTTATCCAGGTGGTCATGCATTGTATTCACTCAGTTATCCAGGTGGTCAAGCATTCTATTCACCCTGTTATCCAGGTGTTCAAGCATTGTATTCACTCAGTTATCCAGGTGGTCATGCATTGTATTCACTCAGTTATCCAGGTGGTCATGCATTGTATTCATTCTGTTATTCAGGTGGTCATGCATATCATCCTGTTATCCAAGTTATCCAGATGGCCATGAATTGTATTCACCCCGTTATCCAGACAAGCATGCATTGCATTTGCTGTTATCAAAAGGATCATGTATTCACCCTGTTATCATGCATGACCATGCATTGCATTCATTCAGTTTTTCAATAGCCATGCATTGTATTTACACTCCGATGATTGCCATATATTTCTATTCATTACCATTACCTTCACAATCCATTACCTTTCTGTCCTTCTCTCAAGCACTAAACCCAGCTCTAATCTTTTGCACTGACATCTTTCTTCTACATCATATGATTTAATGTTGCCATTCAGCAAAGAATGAGTTACTCTCCGATCCAAGTTGATATTTTAAGAAAATAATAACGGTAAGATTGTAATATGTATATGTATAAGTCTTTGTTACCTGGTGACCACCTGGTTAGTCTACTGCCAAAGAAGACTGTAAGCAACATTTTGATGTAGAATAGTGGTATTTTACATGTACTTGTTGAATGCAGATATTTTACAGAAGGATTTGATTTTGGGAAGAGTTGATCAAAGGTCATTTTCACCTATTCGTTATTGATCCTTGTTTATATTATGCGGGATGTTCAAACTTCAGTAAAGAAAGTGTAGTTGTTATACCTATTATGTCATAATGAAATGTTTGACTTGTCCCACCTTAATTAAATGATGTTAATACAATCCAATTTTGCATTAAATAGGTCCTATTAAAGGATGACATTAGAGGAAAATGTATCAATTATCCTAGAGTAGTGGTTAAGTGTTTTGCTATTGGATTTTTAGTTTTTGGTCCGTATTTGTCTATCTGGCTGCAGCAAAAAAAAAAAAAATAAATAAATATATAGTAATAATAAGAACAATATAAACTTTAATATTAGTCTTAATATGTGAAAAGTAAAATATATTTTAGCTGTGTATACCTTGTGATAATACCTGTTTGTTTATTTTTGTTTTTATTTTTGTTTTGATCTTGACATTTTATGTACTTTTTTATAAACTTCAGTATTAGTTGCCGACTTGGGGCATCAGTGTTTCACAAACATAGTTTCTAACACATATCTTTAGCGTATTGATAGATTTATTATTGATTTATGTCACTCCACAATTATTTCACATATTTGGTGACAACATCTGACTGATGCATCACATAGAAATTTTTACCCTTGCAACTGACCCACCAGAAGCAGTGAGGGACCTTTTTCGTGCCATGCCTACCGTGACACAGGACCTTGATTTTTACTGTCTCATCCAAAAGACAGAACACTGGTGTGCCTATGGTGGGAATCAAACCCAGGACCTTTCGGTCACAAGACGACCATCTCATCTACTGGGCCACACTGACTTAAATCTTTAGTGTAGACATTAAGCTTTCCACAAACATATGGCTATATGTCTATATAAATCTTAAAAAGAAAATATATTGAATATTACATCCCCTCCTCCCCAATCTTCCAAGCATACTGTTCATTTCACATACATACTCATGATTGTTAAAAGAGAACCTATATAAGCATGGTGACATTTGATCTTGTTGCATGCAGTGTTCATGTTCATTGATTTCAGATATGAAAGAACCATTCATGCTATCATTCAGATAGTTTTTTATGCCCTTGGATCAATAGCATATTGTTTTTGACTTGTTTGTTTTTTGTCTGTTTGTTTGTTATTTTGTCTGTCAGTTGTCGACTTTAACCTTTGCCATAACTTTTGAACCATGCATACACGCATATTCCACTAATAAAGCCCTTTCAAATTACACCAAGTTCATTGACCTCATGACCTTGATCATGACCTGTGACCTACATTTCAAAATTTGCCTTATATGGACTGAGTGGCTGCCAGGGGCATTCATATTCCACAAACACTTTTTTTAGCTAAAAAGACACCATCTGCTTATCAGTACAGTATAAAAAATATTTCATCAGATGATCCTTAGGTCAAAATTCCAAGGGTACTACAGTCACAAATATAATTTCTTGTATGTATTAGTAGGAGAACTGAAAACAGGGGGGGGGGGGGGGGTTTGACTCATTTCACATTGCCAGTCAAACATGCATTAAATGGTTTTTACCTTTAATTTAATCAACTATGCCTGTATGTCAAAGATATTAATAGTAACCCTTGGGCAGTATTCTTTTTAATTATGCAATATGATTTGCTGATCAGTTAAAAAATAGCTCTGTTCCTCTGATATTTCAGAATAAATAATCCATTATGAAGGTATAGAAAAGATCCCCTCACTCTTCTAGATTTTCCCTTGCTTCAGATAACCAGCACTTCTACAGACAGGTTCATCGCATGGGTGTACAGTATATTTGGTGCTTCTATGTATGCCCTGTAGAAATGATTTTCTAGAATGTAAAACATTAAGTTCACAAAGATTGGGATTTCGTGCCCTACAGACAAGAATAGGGTGAAGGATGCATGACTTTGTCATTTGGGTTCAAACAATGCTTCAGCCTTAATAAAGACATGGAACTATAACTGGTTTTAACTTGAAATTCCTTAAGGTATTCCATCCATATTGCCAACCTCTACAGAAATCCTCCACAACCAAATTTATATTATTAACAAATTTGTTGGGAGTTTTCTAAGAAAATATCTGACAGGTGTTTTGTCATATGCATACATGTATTTAATTTTGAAAGACCTGAATTTGGAACATTTTCCTGATATTGGTGTATCAAACAAATAAGGCTAATCATTTATATGAGAACATTTGAACAAAAATTACAAACAAATGTATTAAAATAAATGGTGGAATATCTTCCAGCTTAGAATGTTGTAAAATAAATGATCTATTCATGTTCATTTCAGAGAGACCATGTCAGTGCACTTTATGGACTCGCTGCAGGTTGTATGGTTTTGAGACAAACCCCACGTGCTAGAAATCAACTCAAACGAGTCTCAAAGAACAATTGGAACATGGAGGTAATTTTTGGATGGCTTCTGGATACTGAAAAGTTTTTATATTTGCCATTCATATAGTTGAAAATTTGTTATTGTGAATATTGATATACATGTAAATATTTGAATTTTGACATTGTTGATGGTTTACAATACATTCGAAAAATGATTCACAGATATAAAGAGTAACTCTTCTTTCATTATTCCATACCTTATATATACAGTGTATATGAATATTAATGGTGCTTTTATCTTTTTTAGGATGCAGAAGATTTGGAAAAGAGTTGGCTTTTATTGTCAGATATTTATATCCAGGTAAACTTTTATTTTATAATTTTAAGGTTTGTAAAGAATATTCACAATTTCACTATTGATAAGCTGAATTAAAAGGGAAAGAAAAATTGTGAGGTGGTTTCTCAAGTCATTTTATGTTTTATCAGAAATGCCTTTTAACTGTTTTTTTGTTTTTGGTTTTTATTTCAGTCTGGTAAATATGATATGGCAACAGAATTACTGAAAAGGTGTTTACAACACAATAAGGTAAACAAAGTATTCACCTAAAAGAAAAATTAACTTACATAATATATATTATAACATTGAAGTCTTCATTGTACAATATTTCTAGTTTAAATTAAAATGAAAATGTTATTACTAAAGTAACGCAATATAGATTTTACAATTATTTATTTATAATAGAGTTAAAAGAGTTTATAAAAAATGAGAAGAATGTTATTTAAAATATGTATACAAATCACATTACTAACAAGTGAAGCACAATTAAATCAAAGCTTCTGTGTTTCTATCAAAACATCCTTTGAAATTTAATTTCATTTTATTTGACAGTCATGCGTTAAAGCCCATGAGTATATGGGTTTCATCCTGGAAAAAGAACAGGCGTATAAAGACGCATCATATAATTATGAATGTGCTTGGAAATACGGAAACAAGTCAAATCCTGCAATAGGTAAGTAAAAAGGTTTAGAAGTACACCTGATGAATCAATTCAAATCTGTTTATAGTTAGGTAAAATAAAAATGGATGAAAGTAAGGCCCTGTTGCTGTGTCAAGTCGATTCCTGCAACAGGTAAGTAAAAGAGGATAATACTAAGGAACAGTCACTCTTATCAGTCAAAATCTGTAACAGAGAAATAAAAGTGAGACACTGTCATTAGATCAAATCAAATCTTCCAACAGGGAAGAGATCCAGAATCAACTCAAATTCTGCAGAAGGTAAGTTCATGTGTAGAAGTTTTTTTTTGTTTTATTTTTTTTAACATTTTCAAAATAGTATATACTTTTAGCTTATACGAAATTCATCTTTTGATGATTTGCTAATTCACATACAATCATTATGAAAAAAATAAACATGTTTATATTTTTCTAGGATACAAGTTGGCATTTAATTACCTGAAGGCCAAGAGGATGGTAGATGCAATAGACATATGTCACCAGGCAAGTCTTAATCTTGTACTTCATTGTGTTTTGCAAGAGTCGTAAGTTTATGGTATAGTTCATAATATACCATGTGTTATTTGCATTTAGGGCATTCTGATGGGTGTGGCTAACTATACGGGAAATGCTACCTATTGTCCACGATTCAATTTTGATTGCTTGAATTCTCTGATTATGAATTTGAATTTTGAAATAATCTACAAGGCGATCATCTGGCCTTAGTCCTTCTTGCTGACTTTCTAGAACAAAAGTGTTGTACCTACACTTTTTAGCTCACTGGGATGAATGTTCGGAGAGCTATTGTCATACACCCGGCATCATTGTTGTCATTGTAGTCATCATACGTAGACGAAAACTTTAACCAACATTTTTGACTTTGTGACCTTGACCTTGAAGTTTGACCTACTTTTAAAAAACATTAACCTTGGTCATAACTTATGAACAGTAAGAGATAGGGCTTAAATAAATTATGTGTATTCCTTCTGATAAGACCTTTATTATGTATCATAATTTTGTTATGTTTTGATTTTGACCTTGAAGATTGACCTTCTTACAAAGAATGTTTGCTATTTGAATTTGGTTGCTGGTGGTGAGCTCTGTTGTCTTTTGACAGCACTTGTTGTTTTACATGATAATATTAGAATTTCAAGTCATTTGCATGTGTATGATGTACTAACTCTATTTCATTGTTTTCAGGTTTTGGAAAGGCATCCAAATTATCCCAAAATCCGAAAAGAAATATTAGACAGAGCACGATCTAGTTTGAGAGTATAGCACCAACTCCAATAGAACCAGACTATTTATTACAAAGTGAAAATATGGCTTATTTTTCTAATTCATAGAGTTAACATGATTTAGTGCTTATGAGAAGAGATTTATTGAATGCATGCTGCATGATAAACTTTTGTGATAATGATTCAGTGTGCTCATAGTTCAGAAAATGGAAGTGTTGCTGAACAGAGACTCTTTGGAGTCTTAATTCCAAAATATGACAGAGAAAGTACTCTATACCAACAGATGGTAATGAGGTTTGACTTCAACAGAGTCAAATTCTATACATGTACCCTGTTGATGCCTACTAGCACTTAAGTTCTTTACTCTGAACTATAGACACTGGTACAATATAATTACATACTATAGAATTATATTACTGACTTACGGAGTCATATTCTCTTCCAATATGTACCTGTGATACAGTTTGTAACCTGAATTAACAGGATCGTAAAACTTTGAGGACTTTGTTGATTATCAGTATGGTAGCCAAGGATATCATATTACTCTTTCACCATTTATAATGAGTTAAGAACTGTTCTCTTTCTTCATCTATGTTGAAGAGGTTGGTTACCTTTTGCTTCCATGTTGCAGTTTAACTGAAAAATTTTTGAAAGTGATGTAAAACACCAAACAACTATAACCATCTTCAACACTAGAATCTCAAAACAACTCATGATTGGAAAGTACATTTGTAACTTCACATGATAGCCTGTGAAAAAAGATATTTTATAAGTAGGTGTCAGTGGCCTTCATGGCAATATTTTGTAAGGGGTGTCTGTTGTCTCCCGGTAGTATTGTGTATTATTTAGATCTGACATGACTTCATCATTCCGTCCAAAACTTGTTCTGTGATGTTATGAATTATTCAATATTATATTTACTAGTCTCACAGCCAGAAAATTGCACATACACTAGAACAGAAGTATTATGTTACCAGGGAGTGGCAGGTTGTACTGGATAAGGGTTTTATTTCTATCAAATCACTACTGTACACCTGAGCGCCCCTATTAGTAATCAATGGAATCTATGGTTTTGGAGTTTACAGTACCTTGATGTGCTACTTTATCCCTGTGAGACTATATTAATTTAAGGTACAAATTGTGTGTTGTAAATGCTATGGTTGTATGCTTTGTGACTGTTGATCCTAATGTTTATATTTTATACAAGTAAATTTGTAATGTCTGAGAAATAAATACAAAACGCTCTTAGATTTATTGTAATGATTGCCACGTCATCAGTGATTTCATTGTCAAATCATCATGTGAATTCATCTTTTTTACATAATCTGGAAGGAGAAAAGGTGGGCTTTACAGTGGTATTTCACTGGATTTTAAAGAGTTCCAAGAGTAGGGTTTGAATAGATTGTCTTATTCCTTTCAATGATTTGATATAAATTGAGACCCATTGTTGCCGTAGATACAGACCTGGGTCAGTCATCCTCATTTTCTACATAGGGATTTTTGGAAGATTTAAATTTTTCTGAAACAAATCTTGTGGTATTTTTAAGCCCACCACAGACAAAGTTGATAGGGAAGGGGGTGGTTATATAGAAGTCAGTCTGTCCGTCCGCGTGTTCAAACAAGGTTTCCAGACAATAACTGAAATGGCCACAAGACTTCATACACAAACTCCCCATGCATCATTCAAAGAGGTGCACTATTGATATGGAGGTCTAGAGATCAAAATCACAGCACCAAATATGGTTTCTGGACCACAACTTAATTTCTTTTACACTTATGGTTAAATATTCCGCACACCGGCTCCAAATCAGTCACAGATATAATCTATTGATGAGAAGTATAGAAGGTCAAGGCCACAGAGCATGAATAAATAGATACGGTCTCTGGACAATAACTGAATTCCGTTTATACATTTGGACTACATTCACAGACTCTCCGTGAGTCAAGGATATGCCGTTTTAATTTGGAGTATCAAAGGTCTAGGTCACAGAGCATGGTTAATTTGATTTCTGTACCATACCTGAATTCCCTTTTACAACTATAGTCGTGCAATCCACTTCCATTCAGTCAAAGACATGCCCTATTTATTTGGTGCTCAAAAGTCAGAGTGCATGGATCACTGAGTATGGTATCTGGGCCATAAATGAATTTTCTTGAAACCAAATGTCGAAAACATCACCCACTCTCCGTGAGTCAAACATGTGCCCCATTGGTTTGGAGTCAAAAGATCAAAAACATTTAGAAAGAAGCGAATCAAGACCTTGACTAGCAAAGATTCTGTCCTTCTATGAGTTTAATTCAGATTTGAGATCGAACTATTTTTAAGGAAGATGTCAATTCCAATGATCACTCCAAAATTGCTTTACGTGTATGGTGACGGCTTCTGTCTGATGCATTGCATAGAAATTTATACCTTTGCATCGGACTCTCTCAAGGCAGTAAGGGATCTTTTAGGTGCCACTATACCATCTCTGTTCATAATCAACGAGTCCACCTGCCGCATTTATTGCAGTGATATACAGACCTATGTAACCGATACACCTGAAGTACTGAGGGATCTTTTAAGTGGCACGGAACCGGTCTTTCAGTCTCATCCAGAGATGTCAATGCTGGGTCTCCAACCTGGGTTCGGGACAAATGGTAGTATACGACAGTTTTCTCTGCACAGCAATGATTAATCTCCCAATCTGTTATGTCCTAAATTTATTAATGATATATATATATTTATACTTAAAAGCAAAGTTCAGTACACGTTTATTTTTGAAATTGTGATACAGAAAAAAATCCACACTATGCCCACTTATCATCAACACATATCTGATACAAATCAATAAAGCATACTGGTATCACATGTAAACACAACAAACAAAATCTACCAAGCTCTTAATTAACACGAAATATATACATTCATACATTATACTGCAACATCTTTCCAAATGTGTACATCTTATCACATGCCATTTACACATACCTCGGTACACCCTTACTTTGTAAGGGAATCATAAACATTTACTATAATGATTAGGACTGAAATCATGAAATTTAGTCTAGGTGAAAATCAATCTGATTAAAACCATATCTTCCCTATTTGTTCCATTGCGTATAAAGATCTGGTGACACCTGACTTTCAGCCAATTAGTGGATCGGCTACAAAATCTTAGGGATGGAATTAACATCCACAGCGTGCGTGACCAACAAGGTAGTTTTTGACAGTGTTTGTTACATTTTGCGTCACTATCACGTGCCTAGCCGAGTCACTGATTGGCTATGGGAAATAACGGTTTCGGTGACTGAGACGTCATCAGAGGTCACCAGAACGTGGAACCCTTACGGGGATTCACCAGATCTTTATACACAATGGAACAAATAGAGAAGCGAAATAAAGATATGGTTTTAATTAGATTGGGTGAAGATCCACTAATATGTCCAAGGGTGGCAACTATGGAGAAATATGAGTACAATTAATAATAAAGATTTTAGACCAGGCACTGATCTTAAAGATAGAAACAGATTGACATTCACCCCGGAGCATAAGCTTTTATCCAATAATCAATATGAAGATTAAACCAGGTAACAATAAGAAAACAGATTTTGTGAGCTGGACAGTCTCTAACAGGTGAACATACATACATGGTAGCTCTTCAATGTTAAATGCAAAAATGACCATACAATAAATATTTGTGAACAAACTTTAACATGTAGCTCGTAAATATTCTGACACGAATTCCACAGTATTTTTGTAATTGTTGTCGGTTTAACACAGTAAATTCACGTCACAATCTGAGTTATTTGATTTTATGTTTGATGCCGACATCATCTCAGAGGATGCCAGACATGCTGAATGCAAGAATGTACAACCAACAAAATATAATAAACTTATCTAGAGTTGTCATTTTTCCTATTCCAACACGCTATATAAACAAGAGGCCCAAGTGGGCCTATATCGCTCACCTGAGTACCTAGATGATCAGTCATGCATGAAGGAAGAATTCATTTATTTTTGCATTAATGTGACTAAGTCAACACAGATGTTGAAAATATGTCAAATTTTATTTCAGGCTAGAATAAAAAACAACACTTTTTTGCACATCCATTCACGTGATTTTGATATTAAGCATTTCCTTTGTCTCTGCAAGAAGTCATTCAGGGCAACAAGTTAGTCATTTTCTTTAGGTGGGGCCTTTTGTTGACTGATTTCAAGTCTGGGTCATGAACAACAATTGTTTCAAATATTGTCCAGCTCTAACTTAAAATTGCCTAATTTCATATGTTGAGTGTTGAGAAACATCTAAAAACTTATTTAGATGTGTAAAGAAATGAAAAAAAAAATTTCTCCATATTTCAATTACCAAGTGGTATATGTACCATTGTGAGAACTGCTTTTTTAGACATGGTGGCAATATCTGTTAACCAATTTGGATAAAAATTTACCAAATTGATAGAGGACCTTTAGTACTTCATGTATTCCTTGTTTCATTAAAATCTTTCATGTGGTATAACAGCAGAAGTGAAAAATGTGATTGAATTGTTCCTATACACCCTCATTTGGAAGTCTTAAAAAATTCATAGATAATCCAAAAATTGAGATATTGACAAAATTCTTTCAAAGTAACAATCCTTACCATAATTATGATCACAATAGTCCATAAGAAATCATCATTATCAATTAACTAGGAAATATGACACTTTTTTTTCTGCATTGAATCATCAAGTCCAAAGAAATGTCGAAAAAAAATTCTAAAATTTGATTTTGGAAGGGAACCAAAATGACAATACGTCTTCACTCATCCCTCTAGATCATTTCAATGCATTCTGTTTGTCTCTGTATACAGCCGGTATGAAAAAGAATATTGTTAAAGGAGGGAACTCTTTTGTGACCTACTTTTGACTATGGTGGTGCCACCTGTAAAGAGGTCTGGACGAAAACAACAGAATTTGAAGAGGATCATAAGTGACTTATTTCTATCAAGATTTATTAAAATCCTTCAAACAGTTTTGTAGAAAAAGTTGAAAATGTGAAAAATGGCCACCCCCCCCCCCCCCTTTTTTTTTTGGAAGTCTTAAACGTAAAATTCCTAATTTCATATGTTGAGTGTTGAGAAACATCTAAAAACTTATTTAGATGTGTAAAAAAAAAAAAAAAAAATTTTTTTGACCACAGCTGGATTTGATCCGCTACTCTCTATATTTCAATTACCAAGTGGTATATGTACCATTGTGAGACCTACTTTTTAGACATGGTGGCATTATCTGTTAACCAATTTGGATGAAATTTACCACATTGATAGAGGACTTTTAGTACTTCATATATTCCATGTTTCATTAAAATCTTTCATGTGGTTTCATAGAAAAAGTTGAAAATGTGAAAAATGGCCAACCCCCCACCCCCCCTTTTTCTTGGAAGTCTTAAAAAATTCATAAAAAATCCAAAAATTGAGATAATGACAAAATTCTTTCACAATAATATTCCTTACCACAATTATGATCAAAATAGTCATTAAGAAATCATCAATATCAATTAACTGAAAAACATGACACTTTTCTTCATTGAAATGACTAAGTCCAGAAACACGTCAAAAAAGCGTAAATTTCTATTTGACGGATCTTAACCCCGAACACAATTTTTAATAACCCATCTTTATAGATTGTTGAAATGCAATTAGTTTCCCCATTTATGTACTGGTTCTGGAGAAGAAGATGTTTGAAGAGGGGTACCCTTTTGGGCACTTTTGGTCCCGCCCTGGATCCACCCCTGAGGGAATCTGGATCCCGAACACAATTTTAGTAGGGGACCTTGAGTACATCATTTACACAAAGTTTGATCCAAATCTGCAATGTAGTTCCAAACAGTTTTGTAGAAAAAGTTGAAAATGTGAAAAATGGCCACCCCCCCCCCCCTCCCCTTTTTTTCTTTGGAAGTCTTAAACGTAAAATTCCTAATTTCATATGTTGAGTGTTTAGAAACATCTAAAAACTTATTTAGATGTGTAAAAAAAAAAAAAAAATTTTTTTGACCACAGCTGGATTTGAACCGCTACTCTCCATATTTCAATTACCAAGTATTATATGTACCATTGTGAGACCTACTTTTTAGACATGGTGGCATTATCTGTTAACCAATTTGGATGAAATTTACCACATTGATAGAGGATTTTTAGTACTTCATGTATTCCATGTTTCATTAAAATCTTTCATGTGGTTTCGTAGAAAAAGTTGAAAATGTGAAAAATGGCCAACCCCCCCCTTTTTCTTGGAAGTCTTAAAAAATTCATAAAAAATCCAAAAATTGAGATAATGACAAAATTCTTTCACAATAATATTCCTTACCACAATTATGATCAAAATAGTCATTAAGAAATCATCAATATCAATTAACTGAAAAACATGACACTTTTCTTCATTGAAATGACTAAGTCCAGAAATACGTCAAAAAAGCGTAAATTTCTATTTGACGGATCTTAACCCCGAACACAATTTTTAATAACCCATCTTTATAGATTGTTGAAATGCAATTAGTTTCCCCATTTATGTACTGGTTCTGGAGAAGAAGATGTTTGAAGAGGGGTACCCTTTTGGGCACTTTTGGTCCCACCCTGGATCCACCCCTGAGGGAATCTGGATCCCGAACACAATTTTAGTAGAGGACCTTGAGTACATCATTTACACAAAGTTTGATCCAAATCTGCAATGTAGTTCCAGAGAAGAAGTCGAAAATGTGAAAAAGTTAACGACGGACGACGACGACGACGGACGGCGCACTATGACTATAGCTAACTTGAGCCTTTGGCTCAGGTGAGCTAAAAACCTACAAGTTCTTCAGAAATGACAGCACAACCTTGATACACTAGTATAAAGAATGTGTAAATTTACGATTTGACACTTCTTACATTGATAACATTGATAAAAAATAAATCACAGCTTTATATGATATAGTATCATTAAATGATAAATTAAACATAAAAGTATCAAACATCACCAAAATTTAATAATAATAAAAACATTTAAAATTGAAACAAATCTTGTGTTGATATATTTCTATTAATAAAATATGCAAAAGCATGCAGACAAGCCAGTTTATATATAAAGTTCCTATGCAACAACAATGGCAGTGTATTAATAACATGACATTTATTAAGATTGTAACACCCTTAAATTATACAATATTGGAAAGAGATTTGCATCTCTGATCATTATTCTCGCAGTAAGAAATCAACATACTATACAAATGACGTGATCATGGTTATTACTGTAAGAGTTATTACTAAAGCAATATATATGGGTGAAAACTAGAAAGGGAAAGTAGAAAAACAGTCCTGATGGAATTTAACCCCACACTGACCTCAATTTTATTCATTTTCCTGCAAGTACTGGAAACCAAATTTCAAATTTAAAGAATGTCGTCAAACATAATATTCAGAAATACCTAAAGATTCAACATCTGGTATTTATTTAATTTGACTGACTGTAAAAAAGGAAGGGAAAAATGGAAAATCAACATGTCCCTGCATGAACAATTCAGAATGACCTCATTATTGTGACCACAAATCATGAACTACACACATGTATAGCTGTAAATAAAATCCAAAGTATTCAGATTCTCATGATACTCCATTACTTCATTTATTTTATGTAAGAATTTAATTCTTATCCATACTGTAATGTAAAATATGAAAGTAACTTGTGTCATATGACTATGGCACTAACAACAATGTACCACAGTGGACATTTACAGACCCCTGAATTTCAGAGATGTGGCCAGCTGTCCAGGAGGAGTGAGTGTCTCCTGTTTGGCTAGCCACACCTGCCATGAATGCCCTTATATACAGAGGAAACAAATATAATCCAGCGCTGTATATATACTGTAAGAAACAATTATCTACCCACATTTTCTACAAAACTACTGATTGGGGTCAAATCTGGTTAAGGATATATCCGGCTTGCAAAGCTTTTACATCTATGCACTAAAGAGTTCCTCACATCAAATGCAGTTGGTAACAAGAAAGATAACTCTAATTTAGTTATGAATAAAGCTGAAGGTTGCCAGGTTTATATGGAAAAACTTCAATTCATTTAATTTATTCAGGTGATTATGTATCAAATAGATTGTATTTCAAATATAATGAGAAAACATTCGCCAGAAAAGAAGATATTGAGTAATGTATTGTCTGAATCAGTCAATCAAGGAAGACAAAATAACTCCAAATTTTCATTTGGTAACCACATCAGACATCACTATGAGTCTTTGTGATAGACCACAGGAAGAAACAGGCTCAGTTTTGATGCAAATCTATCCTAGAACTGAATGGGTAGGATATGACCTTAAGGGATCATGTATTTAGGTTATTAGAATCTACATGTAGACATATGGTTTTAAGAACCGATGTATGTATATATATATATTGCAATGTTATATTTACTATGCTTTGGCAAAAATCTGTAAGTATAATTTTCAAATAACATATTAGATAGACAAAAGTCTTGAAAGTGTTACACATGTATTTTAGATATGTCTAGTCAAGATATTGGAGTCCTTGGTTTCATAAATCAAAAGATATGAACAAAATATAAAATTTTCACTATTACATGTAAATAGTGGAATGCATATGAAAATATTGAGTATATATATGGTAAGAAATCAACGTATTTAACAAGAATATATAAACAACATTTGATAATGAATGGCACTATTCCATTTAAAACTTTGTTAAGACCAATATTTTCAAGCCAAACAAAATGCTTACACAACAAAATCTTTACAAATATATATCGCCTCCAATAAACTGTAGACATATCACAACTCTCACAAGAGGAAGAGAACAAATTGTAAAATGACAAATTGATCCATTATTTAAGCTGTGCATGGTTCTCAGTCCTCTGAAGGAAAGACAGAGGGTCATGTCGAAATGTATATCTATCAACACAACCAATATATTATATAAACATAAGTGTGACAAATGAAAAAGGCAAGCTGATCTTTAAAATTGATGCCTTTGGATCTTTTCATTTTACAGTTATTTCCCACTGAGCAAGTATTTTACGTCAAACCATTGTGAGGTCAACCAGTTCTAATTATAAGGAAACCGGTGTAAAAATTACTAGAAATGACATGGAAATGGTATGACGTCACAATGATTTGATGTCCAATACCTGAGGAATATAACACTAGAATGGCCACAGATTCCATACTGGCAACTATCACTAAATCCTAGAGCTGATCAAACCAATTAATTCACAGACACAAACTTATAGGATAGTTTACTGAGGTGACTTATCTGCCCTTGCCAAAAGGTCTCCGACTTTCTGCACATTGCCAAAGGTAATGTAAAGGTGATTGCTACTTGATGGACAATATCTCAAAGTAATAAGAAAATTAAAATACATTCACATTCATTGCAAAATTTATACTATTTCTCTTCCATTCCGCCGACTACCTGAATAAAGCATGGGCAGATAACACACCTTATTGAAAATATCTATACAGGAAAAAAGACAGCATGAAATTGTCCTGTTAGCATCTGTTTTTGACTTGGATGACAAGCCCTTGTAGTTTTTGTATATCTTGGTGTACATAAAGATTCAATACCTACAATATATGTACATATACATATCTATGACTGTTAGTTTAATTCAAATGAGACTTGTTTATATGGATTCTGGTGTTCCTTACACAATGGGAATGCTATGCGGATAAAGTTTTTATCAATTTTACTGTCTTCAATTCCTTCCAACACGACATGCATGTGTTTATTTCTAAGACTATGTATGCATTTTTCCCAGCTTTCTGAAGACATTTCTACATTATCTAATCCGAGTTTCTGTAACTTTGTCATGTGTGAAAAGTTCATGGTTTCGGCATCTACCTCTAAACTAATTCTTTTCAACTTCAGGGTCTTCAACTGTTTCAGTGTTGTCAAAGCTTTTACGACTTTCACATCAATCTCTATATTTTCTCCCTCATACTGAAAACATTGCAGCTCTGTAAGGCTAGGCAATACATCTACAAGGTATTTGCGTTCCTTAATATCACCCGCAGAAATATTTAATGAAGTTAATGACTTCGAATGCTGATATAGATATTTAACAACTGACAGTCTATCATTTATTGTTACTTCTACCAATGTCAACAACTTTGCCCTTTCTGGTAAATTCTCTGATATAAGTAAACGATTCAGATACACAGACTTAACGGTGTTTACATTCTCTTTCACAACTACCTGTGCCACCATTAATTGATCAACTCGACATTTCTGCCTCAAATAAATATCTGAGACACAGAAGCCAAGCGATGAATTGGTAGAATTTAGTATAATGTTAGCGCTGAACACTTCACGGTACCATTCAGACTGTAATCTACTCATCTCTTTCACTATAGAATTATGTTCTTCATTTAGAGTTTGTCTCCAGCTTTCAACACCGGGACACTTGTCCATGAGATTTACAACGTGTCTTGATAATATACCCGCTATGGTCGGATCTAAACCAGACAAGAAGAGAATCACATTATGCATTTCCTTTACCTTATCTAAAGAAGAGCACTCTTTGCAGAAACTTGCAATACGTTCTCTGTACTTCTGCGAAATAAATAGAGCTGCCATCAGTTCCTGGAATACTTTGTGATAGAAAATAACACTCCGATTGTTTCCCTCATCACCCAAGGTTGTAGGTTGCCTAATGATACCTATTTTAAGAGCAGACTCTACAACCGTATCTGAAATCTTGAAGTTTTTCAATTCAGTCATTGAAAACATCAACGGCAGTTTTTGTATCAGGGCACTGTACGCAAACTCACACAACGGCCACAAAATATTCATGTACTTCGAAATGTTTTGAAAGTTTGATAATATTTGTTTTAAGCTCTTAGAAAATGACTCATCATTGTCAACAGCATTTCTATCATGATTTAAATGAAGATCTTCCACTATGGCTTGTTGAATTATAATCTCTGTGACTGAAAGTAAGTGCTGTGTGAAAGAACGAACTTTTGCTCTGTCCATTCTTCCTTTTTGATCTGTAGTTTTGTTTATGTACAGTTCCTGGTCTTCTTTATTCCACAGATAGCAGGACATTATCAACATGGCTGGTAATGTCATAAGGCTCTCGATCTGAGGATCTTTCACTTTCTTTGTATATCGTTTAACTTTTGCTTCAAGCACTTCTTTAGAGCAGTCAGTTTTCAAAATACTGGTCAACACAGACTGTATAACACGTGGTGGGTTAACTCCATGTATTTCTAATATTCTATCAGTAGGGCCACACCTCGAAAACAGTTCCTCCATTTTATATGATCTTGATGTAATAAACAATGTACATTCTTCTAGTCCTTCTGTAACAGGCAAAATATCAGTATTCTGCCATTCATCGATTCCATCCAGGAGAATTAAGCATTTGGTATTGTAATTCCTAAGGACATTTTCAATTTCCATTTCTAAATCCCCTCTCAAAGTTGCGCAAATCATATCTTGTACATTTTCACACTTTTTACTTAACAAGTGCATTGGAACATAAAATATCAGATCAAAGAAATTGATACCCTTTTTAGCTGTGGGACATGAACTTCCTTCATTTTCCTTAGCTTCACACCAATCTGACAGAAGTTTAGAACAACATGCAGTTTTTCCTGTCCCTGGTGCTCCTCTCATAAATATTCTTCTATTTCCTGTGGCATTTGGGTCATTTTTGTAGAAAAGATCATCAAGGGTCAGTCTACCTGTGGGATTATTGTTTCGAAGCTCGCGAATATCAGGTGTATACATTTGATGGGACCTCTGATCATCTTTATTAAATGACAATCTGAATACACAACTTGATGCAGCTTTGTATTTGGTAAGCAGAGTTTGAACTAAAGTGTCACCACCTGAAATAATAGAATTTTTAATCAAATTTTGAATTCATAATGAAAATGTAAAATTTAAAATGAGCTAATGATTTTAATTTCATCTTCACAAAATATGAAAACAAGTACTCAGAATTCAATAAGCTTTATTGTGCATAAAATGATTAAGAAAACAAGGTGTTCAGGATGTTTAGAATGTATATTTAAGAAATAATGATGTCCTAGTCGTTATCTAATGTCCAGTCGCATTGGCCAATCAAATTATCACCTCACAGCTGTGCAGCTCGGTGACAATTTGATTGGTTAATGCGACTTGGGCCGTTTACTTGACATTAGATAACGACTAGGACGTCATTATTTCTATTCTGACATGAACTGTAGAAACAAGTATGAAAATAAGTACTTTAATATTTTATTTTAACAACAATAAATATAGGTCATATACGCTTTATCTATTGTGCATGTACTTTATGTGTACAGAAAGTGGATGCAGACTACAGTTTTGTGTATTTAAAGTGGATGTTACGTAAAAATCAATAATTTGATTTTCAGAAAGCCTAAATAGCATGACCTAAATTGGTTTTCTGGAAACTGATTTTATTCACATTGTCAAAATCAATAACACTGATGGGTGGGGCGGAGCTTTTAAAATCATAGTAGGCATGGTGATTCTGACTGTGAATATATATCGGAGAATAAAGCACGGTGAAACTCTATGGGACATTTAGGGGAAAATTCTCAAGTCCTGTTAGAATTTCTCATAAAAATAAACCATAAGTAATTACATAAAAGAAATACTTTTACTATTTTAGTCATTGCTACTGACTTCCTATATACCGGTAATAAAACAAAAACATAGCTCTTTTCAATAGTTTTTGGGCAATAAGAGATTTTGGTTTTTAATGTTTCATCTGAATTCTCATTCGAAACATTCCGCAATTTGGATAAATAAAGATTTTCTTAACACAACAGTATACAAGAGGTAATTAACACATTTTTGAAACACTTTAAAATGTCAAATCATATATCAAGCCAAAAAATAACTTCCAGTAGTTGCATAGAAAAAAAAAACACCCAGAGCCATCCAGATTTCAAAAGCTTTATAAAGGGCGAATGCACTATACACCTTAAAGATACTAATGATATAATAAATTAATATCACACTAAATAATTAATTGTAGAACATCAAAAATAATTCACGGAATCGACTGCTCACTCTGTCTAACTGTTCATATACATGCATGTCAGAAAGAGAAAGGAACAAGAACTCTGTCAGTCTGAACAAGAGTTTCAGGTCATAGGTCAAAAATCAATTTTGGACATAAGTAATTACACTATTACCACTTCAATCATTTTGACCACTTATTCTCTCTCAGCAAAAAAAAAAAACAAACAAACAAACCAAAAAACAAAATACACTTATTCTCTCTCAGCAAAAAAAAAAAAAGAAACCAAACCAAAAAACAAAATATATCAAGGAATCATAAAATTATCCTTGATATCTACATTTTTTTTTTTGGTACACTAAAGCTGACTACTTTAAAATGATTACATTTATGACTTTCATATTTAAAATATAGATACATTGTGACATGGGCTGTCATTTGAGGTCATGACTTCTGATTTTATGTACCTGACCCTGTGATTATACTTACCTTTTCATGGTCAGATTTAGAATTTTTATATTTCAAACACAAATACATTATGACGTGAGCTTTTATTTAAGATCACAATTTTTACCCATTGACCTATACATAATATCTATATTTGATATGGATTAAATTGATAATGAACTGATTCTATTTCACATTTGTTGCCACAATGGAGTATTAGTCACAATTCACAGACAAATTCTAGATTTTTCCATTGTTTTCTTTTCTGATTTTGTATACCATTTGGCAATTTTGGACTTCTGGGGCCAGTTGTTGGAATCTTTAACCACTGGTAGAGCTTACCAATGGTTACATTTCTTGTGATTATATCTTTGAAATGAAAAGACTTTATGTCATGGTTTGTGTACTTATTGGTAGCACATGAAACAAACTTTGCAAAGTAATTCAGATTTTTATACAGAAATTTTTTAAATCAAATTAATTGTCTCTAAAACTTTAACCATTGGATAGCTTAACTAGTAGTTAACTTTTCGAACAACTGGCCCCTGACTTTTCACTATTATTTCATCATCAAATAATCTACACAGAGAGACCATTTCCTCCAGTTATTCAGATGACAGATAATTAGTTTACTTTATTTCAACATAAGTTATTCAAGAAACAACTGATAGATCTCCATATCCTTTTTACCTTGGCATAAATGTTGGTATCCAAATCAAAGACGGACATACCATTCATTAATGAGGATATTAATAATAAAATCTTTATCAATTGCATCTATAAATGACAGTCATGCAATATTGGCATTTACAAGTAGACAGTTTATAAACATACCTCTAGGAATCATTGGCTCCATTAGATTTTCTAAATCTAAAATGTAAAGATTATACTCAGTGCATAAAATAATGATAATAATAATAGCCATAATAGTTTATAACATTACGACATTTTTTTCTGTATGAAAATTACATTTGTTCAGCCAAATAAGATCAATAAACTATTATCAGGGATAACAAAAATTTAAGAATCTAAATATGTCAAGAATTGAATTGCTTTCTTTACCAGAAGATTTTTATACTGAATTGACGAAACTGAAATAAGTCGCAATTAAGTTTACAATGTCATTGATCATTGTTTCATTTGAAAGGTTTGAAAATGTAATGTAATGTATGCTATATTTGAAGTCTCTACCAACTTTTCAAGCAGCAATTTCATCTAGATGTAGAGATGCCTGAATAACAACAGCAATTAAAACTTCAAGCAATATGTTAAAAGGTAACTTAAGGTGATGAAGTTGAAATCAAAACTATATTTGACATTATTGAAAATAGCGAAATGCTGAGACGGTTAAGAAAAATACATTGAACCCTAGACATATTGGGTTAAGGTTTCATGATGTCTACAGATTTTTAGATAACGAAGTGAAATGGAACATTGCTGTGCTAAGCTGATGACGGATATGACATTGGGTTAAGGTCATGCCACCATTTTGGGTCGAATGATTATATATGCAAAGTTGGATGGAAATCTATTCCCAATGGGCCATGTTTAGCTGCTGATCTTGAAATAAGAGATATGACCTTGGATCAATGTTATGACACATCTCTGGGTCATAAGGTAAATTTGAGCTAAGTATGTAATCCATCCACATAGGGATGAATTCTTAATGGAATAGAACATGGTTTATGTTTTTTTTTCACACAATTGTAATTAAGAACAAAACAAATTTCCTCTAACATTCCTAACAATGAAGATAAAAGTAAACTAGGAAGTGAAAATCAAATAAATGGAAGAAAATAAAGATGTGCTTATTTTCTGAGGCTTAATTTGTTCTCGATGTCACATTTACAAATTTCCTCTGACTTTTATACATGTATACATGAGTAATTTTTGAAAGGATTTTAGAATTTGAGATTGCTTATCCAGAAGAGTAAATACAAGTTAAAACTTATTTTGTGTGTACTTTTAATCACTGAGGCAATAATTATGCAAAAATAATCGCAAACTGTTTTGAATAGATCCTGCAATTTCATCACTTGTTGAAACATTTAAAACTTTTTTCTTATCTGACCAACTTCAATCTAAATCATTGCTAATTAAACACTGTTTCCAATAAGATCCTGTGATTCTACTGCTTGTGTATGTTATAAGTAGCATTTGTTATAAATAGATTGCTGTTAATGAATAACTGTGTATGCATACAAATGGTTGCATGTTTCGGTGTACCTAATTGAAGACTTACGGGAAATTGAAGACCTATGGAAGACCTACATTTATCTAGACATTATAATTAAAAACTGTCATTAGAAATGTGTTCCTTATTATTAACAAGAGGCCCAAGTGGGCCTATATCGCTCACCTGAGTACCTAGATTATCAGTCATGCATGAAGGAAGAATTCATTTATTTTTGCATTAATGTGACTAAGTCAACACAGATGTTGAAAATATGTCAAATTTTATTTCAGGCTAGAATAAAAAACAACACTTTTTTGCACATCCATTCAGGTGATTTTGATATTAAGCATTTCCTTTGTCTCTGCAAGAAGTCATTCAGGGCAACAAGTTAGTCATTTTCTTTAGGTGGGGCCTTTTGTTGACTGATTTCAAGTCTGGGTCATGAACAACAATTGTTTCAAATATTGTCCAGATCTAACTTAAAATTGCCTAATTTCATATGTTGAGTGTTGAGAAACATCTAAAAACTTATTTAGATGTGTAAAGAAATGAAAAAAAAATTTTGACCACAGCTGGATTTGAACCGCTACTCTCCATATTTCAATTACCAAGTGGTATATGTACTATTGTGAGAACTGCTTTTTAGACATGGTGGCATTATCTGTTAACCAATTTGGATGAAATTTACCAAATTGATAGAGGACTTTTAGTACTTCATGTATTCCATGTTTCATTAAAATCTTTCATGTGGTATAACAGCAGAAGTGAAAAATGTGATTGAATTGTTCCTATACACCCTCATTTGGAAGTCTTAAAAAATTCATAGAAAATCCAAAAATTGAGATATTGACAAAATTCTTTCAAAGTAACAATCCTTACCATAATTATGATCACAATAGTCCATAAGAAATCATCATTATCAATTAACTAGGAAATATGACACTTTTTTCTGCATTGAATCACCAAGTCCAAAGAAATGTCGAAAAAAATTCTAAAATTTGATTTTGGAAGGGAACCAAAATGACAATACATCTTCACTCATCCCTCTAGATCATTTCTATGCATTCTGTTTGTCTCTGTATACAGCCCGTATGAAAAAGAATATTGTTAAACGAGGGAACTCTTTTGTGACCTACTCTTGACTATGGTGGCGCCACCTGTAAAGAGGTCTGGATGAAAACAACAGAATTTGAAGAGGATCATAAGTGACTTATTTCTACCAAGATTTATTAAAATCCTTCAAACAGTTTTGTAGAAAAAGTTGAAAATGTGAAAAATGGCCAACCCCCCCCCCCCCCCCCCCTTTTTTTTTTGGAAGTCTTAAACGTAAAATTCCTAATTTCATATGTTGAGTGTTGAGAAACATCTAAAAACTTATTTAGATGTGTAAAAAAAAAAAAAAAATTTTTTTGACCACAGCTGGATTTGAACCGCTACTCTCCATATTTCAATTACCAAGTGGTATATGTACCATTGTGAGACCTACTTTTAGACATGGTGGCATTATCTGTAAACCAATTTGGATGATCCGCACAAAAAAAAAAAACCTTTGAAAAGGACTATGAGTACTTGCATCCTACCCAGTTTTATCACAATCCTTCAAGTTGTTCTGTAGATCAAGTTGAAGATATGAAAAATTGTCCCCCCCCCCCCTTTTCTTGGAAGTCTTAAAAAATTCATAAAAAATTCAAAAATCGAGATATTGAAAAAATTCCTTCGCACCAGCATTCCTTACCATAGAAATGATTAAATGAAACCAAATGAATGCATCAATGTTTACTAAAAGAAAATAATAACTCTTTAATGCATTAAAATAACAAAGTCCAAAATAAAAATGAAAAAACGTCAAAAATTTGATTTCGGAATGGAACCAAAAATATCAACACTTCTTCCCATATGCCTCTAAATCATTCCTATGCAGTCGGTTTGTCGCTGTATGCACCCGATCTGAATAAGAAGTTTGTCAAAGGAGGGTACCCTCTGTGACCTACTTTTGTCTGTGGTGGTGCCACCTGTTCATGGATTCTGACAAAGATGACCACATTTGTCGGGGACCTTGAGTATTTGATGCATGCCAAGTTTCATTGAATTCCAGCAAGTGGTTCCGAAGAAAAAGTTCAAACTGTGAAATGTTTACACCAATTATCCCACCCCCCTTTTTCTTGAAAGTCTTAAAAAATTCATAAAAAATCCAAAACATAAAATATTGAAAAATTTTCTTCGCAGTAGTATTTCTTACCATCAAAATGATCAAATTAAACCAAATTAATGCATCAATGTTTACTAAAAGAAAAAAATACCTCTTTTCTGCATTAAAACTACCAAGTACAAAAAAACGTCAAAAAAACGTCAAAAATTTGATTTCGGAACGGGACCAAAAATAACAACACTTCTTCACACATCCCTCTAGATCATTCCTATGCATTCGGTTTGTCTCTGTATGCCCCCGGTCTGAAGAAGAAGTTTGTCAAAGGAGGGTACCCTCTTTGACCTACTTTTGCCTGTGGTGGCGCCACCTGTTGATGAATCCGGACGAAAAACAACAACACTTGTAGGGGACCATGAGTACTACATGCTTATCAAGTTTCATCAAATTCTGTTCAGTGGTTCTGGAGAAGAAGTCGAAAATGTGAAAAGTTAACGACGGACGATGGACGACAGACGACGGACGACGGACGGTGATTGATCACAATAGCTCACTTGAGCCTTTGGCTCAGGTGAGCTAAAAATGACAATATAGATATTTAGTTCTGTAATATTGATTATTTATACTGCATTTTTGACCAAAATGTTTTGTAGGTCTTCTTTTGATCGAAATGGCCACCATTGCTATTTTATGGAGTAATTAAAAATTCATTGCCATTTATGAAATGTGATATTGTAGAGGAGTGGATATTTTGCTTAAATATTCATTAATATAATATAAAGGAATAAGATCAGATATGTTCTGACTACTGTATTGTATGTGTACAGTACACTTGAGAATACAGCTCTAATGGCGGTCATTTTGATCCACAAAAGACTTACACATTTAATATTTGATTTGATATAACATGCTATAAAAACACAAAGTTATATAAATTTTTGTGAAATATACACTTTTATATCATGATAAACATGTTTATTAAATTGTTTTTTAATAATAATGTCTAGATAAATGTAGGTCTTCTGTAGGTCATCAATTACCCGTAGGTCTTCAATTAGGTATGCCCACATGTTTATGTAATTCAAAAATCTTAAAGTGTCTTTTTTATTGAATAAAAATTTAATTTGAATCAACTCAGTTACTGTGATTTATAACTATTATGAACAGAATTTTTTTTTTATTAATTGAGTACTTTTATGCAAGAGTAAAGTGGACATGTGCTAAAATTTTATCACTATTCTAGGGGATATTTCCAAACTTTCTCATGGCTTACAGTTCCTCTATTGCTAACATATCAAAACTTACCAGGTTTTGTTTCGTGTGACTTTCTCCTACGCCAAACAATTAATGCTCCAATGACAATAACAAGTGTCACCAATGAGATAACTAATGCTGTAACAATTCCTGAAGAGCTTGAATTTCCACTATAATGTACAAAATAATGAATAAATTAATTAGTACTATTTATGACAAACTACATCATTAAACCGAAGAAGTCCTTTTCAATACATTGTGAGACACTGATTCCCCTGAACAACAGTTACTGTGAAAATGATTGATAAAAAGGTGAAAAGTCACATTTAAGGTCAATGTAAAAAATGTTGGAGACAACAAAAGGATTGATTTAAGAAGTATCAAAGCTTCATCATTAAGTGTTTATAAGTTATGACCAATTTCAAAGTTTTCTTGCCACAGGCAAACTGATATGTTTGTAAAACAACTGAATGCCTCCAGCGGAACCAAAGTCCAAATAAAGAAAATTTTTAAATGTTCTCTATCTCCCATCCCATCCCATGGAAATATCCAGGTGAAATATGTTAATTGGTTGATTGGTGTTTTACATCGCTTTCAACAATTTTTCAGTTATATCGTGACATGGAAGAAGGAGGTAATCAACCTCTTAAACATAGTGGTGCAACCCGGGAATCGAACCCGGATCGTCATCGCCACAAGCCAAGCGCTTAACCACTACACCAAGTCTGGGCCCTATGTGAAATATGAAAGCCCTATCTCTTACAATTTAAGAGGTATTATCAATGTTAAAAGTTTGAAATGTAGTTTAAAGGTCATGAAAAGTTCTTATCACAAGGAACATGCAAGTGAAATAAGAAAGCATTCACTCTTACCTTTTGAAAGTTATAACAAATGTCAAAGTTTATGAAATGTAGGTCACAAATCATGGTAAAGATCATGAGGTCAATGACATTGGTGTAATGTTAAAGGGCTTTATTAGTGGAGTAAGCATTCCAAATATGAATTCTCTATCTCTCACAGTTTAAAAGATACTGCTGAATCAATATGTGTCCCCACCGGTTTCAATACATTTATTGAATCCAAGGGCCATAACTCTTCCAAAAATAAGTCAATCATGACCAAACTCAACCTTGATCTGTAACTCATTGTTACAAAGTTATATACCAAAGCTGACAAATCATTAACTTACATTGGTTAAAAAACAAAAGTTAGGAAAACCAAATTGTCTCAGACAGACAGACAGACATACATGTACAATGTACAGACAGAGTGGAAGCTACAGTCTCCTCCTCTTTTACCAGTGGGGACTAATGACAGTTGAACCCTGGAAAGTTTAAATAAAAATTGTGAGCTAATGAGTTGGGGCTATACAGCAAAGGCAGGTTTACAAAACACCTGGAATACACTGTAGACTGGTATATATACAAATGCCCAGATCTAGCTTCGAACCAAACTTCATAATGACAACAAACTCTGATTATGTCATTTATACAAACCTTTACAAAAATTTTATGCATATATATCTAACCCAGACTTGATAATTTCAAAAAGCAAAGTTTTAGAATAACAATAGTTTATTGCCAGACCATCATCGGTGGTGTCATCCTAGCTTTTGAATAGCATATTTCTTCAAAACTTTGTGTGAAGGACAGAACCAAAAAGCCTTGGTGATGGAAAATGGATTCAAAATCAGACTTTATGGGCAGACTGCAGTGTGGCACTTCTTCCCACTCAGCATCGGAGGTTCTATTATTTCAAATATATTTAAAGTGTGTGTGCAGTGAATATTACTCTACATACTTGACAGTGTGTATATTTAGACTTGTGGTTGGTTCTGTTATATTCACAACTTCTGATATAGTCTGTAAGTCAATTAGAAGACATGCTGGATCTGGAATTAATATCAAATAAATGGCTGTACATTTTCCATAAAAATGCATGCTCTATATACAATAAACTTACAAATTAGAGTTGTAATAGATTTATAAGCCTTTATATATTTTAAATAGAAAGTTATAAACTGAATTAATCATTTCTACTGTATATGTTTAAGAAATAATGACATCCTAATCGTTATCTAATTTGATTAGTTAATGCGACGAGGGGCGGTTACTGGACATTAGATAACGATTAGAACGTCATTATTTCTATTCTGACATGAACTAGACAAATACTTACCGTAAATATTAATATCTTATGTCAACAACAATAAATTTAGACCATGCAGACAACAGGGGTGCATGTAGTGTAAAAATCAAGAATTTGGTTTTCAGAAAACCTAAATGACATGACATAAATTGGTTTTCTGGAAATCTACTTATTGATTTTATTGACACGGTCAAAATACCGATGGGCGGGGCTTTTAAATGTCGTGACTGCTAGTAAGGCATGGTGATTCTAACCATGAATATATCGGAGATTAATGCACAGTGAAACTCTATGGTACATATGGGGGGAAATTCTCAAGTCATGTTAGAATACCTATCATAAAATCCCAATACATCAATATATCTGTTTACACTATATCCTTTCAATATCTAGCCATAATCTTTAACAAGAGCAACGCCTAGCGTGGCATAGTATGCCCGTCGCTTAATTGGGACAGGATCAATTCGCATTGGGCATGATTTTCATGAAAAACATCTGACGTTTACTGAAGTTAATTGCGTTTCATAGCATTTTATCATAGGAATAAGTCCAAAGGCAATATCTCCTGCAGAAATGGTCCTATGCAACCCATCTTGGAAATTGACCTGCAAAAAAAAACTTGAAATTTTTTAGAACTAGCCCCCCCCCCTTCTAAAATTATAAATTTCTCAACAAGAGGCCCACGGGCCTTATAGGTCACCTGAGTATTGTGTAACAACTTTCAAATAACTTTGGTTCGTGTCTTAAACCAGAGGTCATGAAATTCACAATGCACAATTTTGAAAGAGGCACTATTGCTTATCATTATTTATTTATAAACTTAGCATGCTTACTCTATTTACTTAATACCCAGAGATTGATTGGAGTATAAACAAAGAGAAAATGCATTTCCACTTTATAACCAGTTTTGTACCTCACCCCAAAAGAACCACTGACCCTGGGGCCATTTATTGGGGGGGGGGGGGTTAAAAATAACCATTTTTCTAGATGCACCTTTTTTCATCAGAAATATATATACTTGGAACCCAGGAGCAAAGGAAAATATATTCAAAGAATTAATGTATTTTCACTATATAATCAATAAAGCCCCACCCTAACACCATAATACTGTGACCCTGGGGCCATAAAATTCACAATTTTGGTAGAGGCACCCTTGCTCATCATAACTATGTGCTTTGATAGAAGCAGAGAAGAAGATTTTCAAAGAATGTATGCATTTTCACTATATAATCAATAGGGCCCCACCCTAACATCAGAACCCTTAACCCTGGGGCCATAAAATTCACAACTTTGGTAGAGGCACTCTTGCTTATCATAACTATGTACTTAGTTGGTTTATTTAATACCCAGGAGCAGAGAAGAGGATTTTCAAAGAAATAATGCATTTTCACTATATAATCCATATAGGGCCCCGCTCTAACACCAGAACCCCTGACCCTGGGACCATAAAATTCACAATTTTGGTAGAGGCACTCTTGCTTATCATAACTATGTACTTTATTTGTTTATTTAATACCTAAGAGCATAGAAGAAGATTTTCAAAGAAATAATGCATTTTCACTATATAATCAATAGAGAGCCCCACCCTAACACCAGAACCCCTGACCCTGTGGCCATACAATTCACAATTTTGGTAGAGGCACTCTTGCTCATCATAACTATGTACTTAGTTAGTTTATTTAATACCCAGGAGCAGAGAAGAAGATTTTCAAAGAAATAAGGCATTTTCACTATATACATTTTTAGCCCCGCCCTAACACTAGAACCCCTGTCCCTGGGGCCATGAATTTCACAATTTTGGTAGAGGGCTCAATGCTGAATACAGTCATGTCAACAGTTTGGCTGCTATGTGTCCAGGAGTAAAGAAGAAGATTTTGAAAGATTGCATTAATTTTAGTGGTTTTGGCCCCACCCCTCAGCCCCTGGGGGAGCAGGCACCATGAAATTCACAATTTTTGTTCCCCTTCAGCCATAGATGCTTTATGCCAAATTTGGTTAAAATTGGTTCCATGGTTGCAGAGAAGAAGCTGAAAATGTTCAAATGTTAACACACGACGCACGACGAACGACGCACGACGACAGACGAAAACAGATAGCAATAGGTCACCTGAGTTTACTCAGGTGACCTAAAAATGAAGAAAAAGATATCAATACCTGTAAAATATGTGGAGGTTGGTACATTTTACTTGTTTCATGATAAATTTCATAATGTTTTTACAGAAATTAGATTTTTAATGAATTTTCAAAACAAAATCCAAGGGCCATAAATCCGTCAAAATTATGTCAATCGTAACAAAACTCGAACTGGTACTGATGCCGCTTCGAATAAGCCTATATATCAAATTTCACCTCAATATCTTGAAAGACGTCCACAAAAAAGTCCGGAAAACATGACCCCGGACAGACGGACGGACACACGGACGGACGCACGCACGGTACGGCGGACAGCACCATAACATAATATAATATGTCCCGTCTATTGGACGGGCGTATAAAAAAGGGGCAATTCTTCAGTATTTTTTAATTTTATTTCGGCACACAATATTTATCTCCATTAGATAGAACGTACATTTGTATAGTTCACTTGTGGAGTATTGAGGATCATTCCTCTGAGGACATCCCAGTTTCTTACATGGATGGAAACCAACACCTAAAAAGCTTTTTCCAATATCCTCCCTGTAAAATGCCCATGGACAGCCACCTGTAATATACATGTTATTTTTTCCTTGATGAAATGACAAAATTTGTCTGGAGTCAGATATATCAAACAGCTATTGTCAAATACTAGTATGCTTACCTTGAATCTGAAGCCCTTATTTACCTGGTTTATTTTGCTTTCTATTGACAATTTCATGGGTTTTTTCCTGTTATAGGTCAAGTGCAGGCATAGCGTCAATAAGAATATTTAACCATGTCAGCACATACTGTACGTAGAACTTACCTGACGGTACACCATAATTTACATCGCAGCTTAGCATATTCTGGGTTTTTTTTCTATTAGTCATTCTTAAATTAAATTAAATTATGATAGGCAATTAGAAAATCTGTATTAAATAATAATACAACACCAAACATTGCATCTAATTGCTGAAGGAAAACAAATAAATTCTAAAAGCTGTCAAAAATTGAAGTGTTTACGAATTATATTTCAAAGCCACTGATACACTTCAATAAAGAAATTTGCACATTTTTCATCTAAATAGAAGAGATTTTTCTCTTTGACTTATTTCAATTATTTCATTGATTAATAACAGTTACTGTATGTACTATAAATTCACATATTTTAACTGGTAAGCCTTATACATGGTATTAAACAGGTCCAAAAAAGGTGGGGTTTTCCCCTGTGGATTGTAAAGACAACAGATAGTATGTACACAATGTACCACATAATAAAAAAATTCCAGTTACACCAAACAAGCCTTTTAAGAATATAAAATGTTTAGCACAATTACTACAAAGAATTAAATAAAATTCATACTCTCATCGGATGGCGTAACTGTATAAGCATCCATGCATGTTTCCATCAACTTCTTGTTGTCATCTTGTATACAGTGGAACAATTGGGGAGATTTACATTTGAATTTATCTGACCTAGCCTTCCATTCCATCTCATTCACTGGACATTTTTCTACGATAATGCGAACTGCTCCCGTTAAAGGTAAGAGAAGTAGAAAGGAGAAGACATATTCCAATAGCTGAAGCCTGAAATAATAAAAGGCGAAACACTGATGCCTCATACAGCAATAATATCCACAAAAACTGTATTTAATACATTAACAGCAGTACTAATTTAATACTTTTCTTCTACATAAGTAAAAACATGAATGAGGTGGTGTTGACCCTGTTGCACTAATGCTGGGCTCTTGGTCTGCCCATTTTGGGGACAATATTCTATGCAGCTTATTAAAGTTTTCCTTCACAAAGGAGAATACCCAATAAGATTTACTGGTAGTTACCCTGCCCTCAATCTTCCCATGAATAGAACTGACCAAAATACAACAAGACTTGTAAAAGAACCTAGAAACTGCATTTCTGTGAGTACAGGGCACAGTAAATCACTGACCTCCAGTGCGTACAGGATACAGTAATTCACTGACCTCCAGTGGGTACAGGATACAGTAATTCACTGACCTCCAGTGGGTACAGGGTACAGTAAATCACTGACCTCCAGTGGGTACAGTATACGGTAAATCACTGACCTCCAGTGGGTACAGGACACAGTAAATCACTAACCTCCAGTGGGTACAGGACACAGTAAATCACTGACCTTCAGTGGGGATGGGGTACAGTAAATCACTGACTTCAAGTGGGTACAGGATACAGTAAATCTCTAACCTCTAGATGGTACAATAAATTAATAACTTCCAGTGGGTAAAGTGTACAGTAAATCACTAAACTCTAGTGGGTACAGGGTACCAAAAATCACTGACCTCTAATTGGCGCAGGGTGAGTAAATCAATGATGGGAATCACCCTGTCTTGTCTATCTTTCTGATTAAGAGGTTCCGTAGGCAGATTTCTCTTATAGTATACATTGTAAGAGATAGTGTTTTCATATTTCATACACATTCACCATAACAATTATTACATTTTGACCTCAAAACATTTGACCTAATAACCTTGACCCTGAACTTTGGCTTCATATAAGAGTATAGAGGGGAGATTTGCAGAAGAAGAGGATGATGTCAGAGGAGAGGATGTTGTTAACGTGGTGGATGGTAGTGTCCTTGAAGAAGATGATGGTGTCACAGAAGGAGATGTTGTCATTGCATTGTGGAGGATGGTGGTGTCAGAGGGGAGAATGAGGGTGTCAGAAGGGAGGATAAAGGTGTCAATGTGGAGGATGGTGCACAGAGGTAGACACTGAAAACAAAGGGATATTAACTGCGAAAATAAACAGTTAGAAGAAGACAGTGGACAAAATCTGACTTTAGACAAATTATTCTAGAATATGAAACTGCATGTGAAATTTTGTAATTTTATGCAAACTGAATGTAGATCTATTACTATGTTGTTGATCCAGAGATGTGGAAATTAACCAGTTCGACCGGCAAAACCGGTGAAAATTGGCAATGACCGGTTGAATGAACGAATCCACCGGTCCAAATGATCAGTAATACTGCAGCAACAAATGACATTTTTAAGAGTTGCTTAATCCATCGAATCTTATTCTTTTAAGGGAAGTGTGACTTTCCGCATTATCGTTGGGACTATTCCATTCGGTATGCACAATGAGCAACACTGAGACAGGCAACATCAAGAAATGACTTTTTAGGGGCCGATATTCAGTCCCATTTCCAACACCAAATAGTATCTTTTCCCCACTTTGTTCCCTTAAAATTCCCAACTTTACATAATCAAATTTATTGACCGACACTTGTTCAATCGCACGATATTTTCAATTGTAAATAGCGCGTCCGACACAAAATGTAAATCTCCGTCACCAGCACCAACTTAATTTTCGGATTGGGAAAGTAGTTTTCGATATTGTTCTTACCGATGGAAAATGAAATTCAAAATTCCGCAGCTATAATATTAATATGTCAATAAATATCATAATTCTTTGAATAAAGAGTCAATTCCGTCATCCATATTTTCCTTTCTACAAGGCATTTCAAATGATTTGATAAGGAAGTTAATTGACTGTGACATGTAACTGTCGTAAATATTTGATACCTGCTGTGATCACTTAGAATAAAGTTGTTTTGCTACTGATATAATCTGATAAGATACAAATTTCATGTGAATGGAAAATACATCCATATGGGAATATATTGCAGTGCTCCTAAACACTAAAAACTAACAAAATAATAATATTGTTCCAATCACGGACTCCAATTTACTGCATCAACGAAAGCTATGTTAAAATAATGCACTGTTGAAATATCTAAATAAATTACTAGTACATTAATTGATATTATTAAATGTAGCATATCACAAAAACGATGTCATGATCAGAATAGTGTTCACAGTCAACAATTAAAACCAGCTGTCTCAATGATTCAACTTGATTCAGCCATAACTCAATTCAAATGAAGGGCAGGCAAATCAATGTGTAAAACATGATGTACTTGAAATAAACAAATACCGATGTTGATAATACTGCTTTTCAAATTTTTAAATTGAATATTTTTCCCAATTTGATCCAAAATGACGCTTTTTTCCAATTGAAAAGGTCCTGGCCCCAGTCCCAAAATACACAGAGACGGTTCGAGAGATCAAGAGAAAGAGAGAGAGAGAAAGTTGGGTAGAGATTGAGGAGGAGTAAGACTAGTCTAAGATTTTGAAATATATCTAGATAGTGAACATGTGAAGAGGAGCGAGAGAGTAATGGTGATTGTGAGCAGAGTGAAAGTGAAAATATATACGAAATTATTAGAGAAAAAGAAATCAAATATACCGATAATTGAAATGAATTAACACTTTACAACAATAGAAGAACTACAACTATTAATATTGATTTATCTATAGTTGTCGGTACGGTGAAAATGTGTTCGGACCGGTTAATTCAGTCAAGTCACTGGTTCAAATGACCGGTTGGTTTGAAAAAATTTCAACATCTCTGTTGATCAAATGTCAAATTACTCCCTTTCTTTTCAACTCGCAAAAACTACAAGAAAACTATTCAGTCTGATAAAAGTTTGTTTGGTCTGATAGAATTAACAAAGTTATCAGACTGAATGTTGAATACTTTTTGAAAGTTTTCAAGAGGTCTGCATTTCAAAGTAAGTGGTCTGTGCTGGATAAAGTATTATCTTTACTTGTGTGAGGGGAAATAAATGGGAAACATGGTGACAAAAATGAAGGGAAAGGTCATTTAAATGAGAATTACCAAATAATTTTTGTATGAAGTGTTTTAAGATATTTGCAAATAAATTGGCAGGATTTTAAAAAAAGATTTAGGTCTCCATTTTCTTCTCAAGCGAGTCTCACCTCACATAGGGAAAGATAACTCTTGAACATGGACAAACCAATTTGTACGAAATAGGAGTGTTACAGCAAAGGAAATTACCCCACTTATGTTATGAGGCTATTTATTCAAGTACATATGGGATTTTTCGAGAGAAAATGGGTTGATATAAATAGTTAGGGATTCTTAAGTCAGCATGACATTACACTGAGATCTAATTGACGATAATCACTGAAACATTCTGAGGATGACATGGAGGATAAACTCAAGTGTTTATTACAGACAGTAATGCAAGTAAAGGAGAACTACACCAGATGTGTTGTGATGCATTTATATGATTATACATTTTTTATTTGCGAGAAAATGTGTTTATATGAATACCTTAGAATTGTATAAGGTTACCAGGTAACGTAATTTGTGCCTATCACTCTGTGGTCTGGATTCAATGACCGAGTTTCTATCGGCAAATTTTTCACATGAAATATAAATGTCTGATTAGAAACGATGGTGGTGAAGTATGAACTCAACCCTTTCAAAAGAAATCAGGGGTACAGTAAATCATTGACCGCTGGCAGGTACATAGGTACAGGATCCAGTATTACTGTAAATCACTGACCTCAGTTGGATACAGGGTACACTAAATCACTGACCTCTGGTGGTACGGAGTACAGTGAACCACTCATATTCAGGGGTACAGTGAATTACTGTCAATACTGATATGTTAAAATGATTTCTTTCCACACATCGTTAATTTTTTTTTTTTTATAGCGAGTCTACTTTCGATTTAAAATTGGACACTTTGTGTATTTTACGGCCCGTATTTTAATCAAGCATGCTTTCAAATATCATTTTATCTGATTACCTTTTCATTCTGGTCTTCTTAACTCACTTGTTGACAAAACTGCACATTATCGTAGAGGAGACCTCCCTATGGAAATGGCCCTATAGTGTCTGTGAAGTCTGTGTGCGAATACTTTCCAAGGGATTTCCCTCGATGCGAACGACAACTCTGTAAGAACCTACGGTGGACAGAAAGTTTACAGAACCGATATCGGTGGTCCGCAATTAAAGATCAGTGCGAATCAGGTAAAAAAGAAGGAGAAGCTTTTAAAAAAGTGAAAATTCCGCAGTCTTGAAATTCTGTCATCATGCTATATAACAGGCGAGGATAAAGAAATTTCGCAAGAAAAATGTTGATCTATCCAAGACAAATATTTTCAAGGCGTGATATCTTTTTCTTTCTTTCTTTCAGGCATAGATAAGTCTGAAGCTGTTGGGCTTAGGTCCGAATTGTTACTGTTTCAAATCCAACCCCAATCTCAATCTGATTAAAACCATTTAGAGAAGCGGAATAAAGATATGGTTTTAATCAGATTGATTCAACCCGGACTCATTGAAATCCTATATTTCGGACAAGACGATACAAACCAGAGGTCCAGGCTATGTCTCTCTCTCTCTCTCTCTCTCTCTCTCTCTCTCTCTCTCTCTGATGCAGGCCTGTAGGGAGCAATTCAAAAGTGGGGAAAGGGCAAACTCAAAACAAAATTTGCAATAATATGATACCACTGTTTTAAGCCACTTCTTGTGCAGTTGGAGTTTTGTCTGAATCGCAAAAAGCTAGTTATCTATATACCCAATCCGATTAAAACCATTTCTTTATTCCGCTTCTCTAATTGTCCCATTGTGGATAAAGACTGGAAAGTTGAATGTGTGTGTGTGTGTGTGGGGGGGGGGGTTGCAGCCTAAACTTGATAATGGCCGAAAATTACCTTTTTGTGGGTAAAATTTTCCGACCAAATGGGGGTTGCAATCCCTCCATCAAAATCCGCCAATACAGGCAGTTAATAATAAACTCATTCAGTTCCACCTCCCAAACATGGATAATCGGTGTTCAGGGCCTGTCATTTCAACTTAAAGGCGCTAAAAGGAACGAGAAATTCCGCCGGTTCCTACGGCCATGTGATGGGCCCATTGCGTAGGTCAAAATTTCTGAGCAGTGCATCAGTTTAATGCACATCTGAGGGAAAAAAACGATAGCAAAATCCAATTTTCTGAAATATTCGACATTGGGACCAAACGTTACCAAACCAGTATGTAAATCATAGTGAAGCCATACGCACTAACCTATATCAAGGAACAATGTCAAACGGTGTGAGAGGAAATTCGTTCATAATTAGAACTGACATTCCTTTTAATAGATCAGGAAGTGTTATATTTTGACAAATGAACATAAAACATAAGTGTTCCTTTATCAAATGTAGATCCAGTACCTTATGCTTTGTTGAAAAACGCTTCGAAATGTTTGTTAAGAGTAAATATAGGATTTGGTGTGAAATCGCTGCTGTAATAGTAAATTATATATATCCCGTTTTACTTTGCTCAACCGAGAGAAAAACATGGATGGCAAGGATTCTGTGCTTGAGTGCAAACCGCAGTCACAGTATCATTGTGGAATCACAAACAATGGGATACTGGAGGAGTTCTGCTTGGTGCCACGTGCCGTGAAAGCCAAACGTAAGATCAAATGTTTCTTATTATATGATGCTGAAATGCATGCTTTTGTTACGATGCGATTGACAGTTTTGAATACAACGAAAACATGCACCCACACACACATAAACATACACCTTCACTCAAACCCAAACTACATGTATACTGTCCAAAAGCAATAATGATTATTATTGTTTTAATACATTAAGTTATTGAAATATAATTTGCATACATATGTCTATTGATGTATAATTTATAGTTTGAGCTCTGTTGATGCATTGAAATGAAGATATCCTACACTAGATTCAGTCGTTTGAGTGTCGTTAGAAGTCTCAATTGTTTATGCCCACTTTTGATAAGTCAAACTTTAAAGTCAGGAAAGTAAGAGAAGTATTTCACATTTTAACCGTCTGCACGAACAACTTCATCAAATTTGACTACGCATACCATAAGCATTTGTTGAGTGAGATATTGCAAATTTGTTTGATCCCCAAACATGTCCCGAACTGACAATTAATATGATATAACAAATGGCATAAAATTTTGATTATTCCAGTGTATAAAAATCCAGTAATCAAACACCAGAAATCCTATTTTTAACGAAACAAATCCGTCTATGAATTATAAATTTCCGCCTGTCCGTTCGTCAACATCTTGAGTATAGCTTGATCTCAATGACATCCAAAACTTATGTCAAACTCCGTCGATTTATACACATTCATGCCTTTTTCCTGACTGACCCCAAATTTTCGTGACCTTGACCCTAATTTCACGCTTCAGTGAATAAAGACTGATTTCCTGTTTGATTGATCCTCTGCATACCATATTAATGATACCAACTTTCGTCAAGCTTGTCGGTTTTTACATTGTTTTATGCTCCATAAACGCAGACTGATTTTGCAGTAAATTTGATCTCTTGCAGACCATTAATCGATCAAACCGTCTTCGAACCTCCCCACTAGAATAATGTTGTTTGTGATAATTTCTGATATTATAGATGAAGAATGCTTTCTTGGTGAGAAACTCTCTAATAACAGAATGTAAGTACTCTTCTACTTTTAAATATATTTCATACAGTTCGAATGTGCGTATATCTTTCTTTGGAAAGTTTGTTGTAATCGTGTGAGGGTACATGACAACGTGACTCATTATTATCATTTGTTAATAACTAGTGCTGTAATGTATGATAACTGTTGCTGCGTTTGTCACTATTATACTCAGAAACATTTATAAACTAAAATATCTCTTGGGGACCACACCGTTTAAAAGATATACAAAGAACTGAGAAGTTCAAAGCGCTTTGCCATCTGAACATACACAAGGACTATGCCCTCGACCATTGAATTAAAAACAAACCGGCCCTAAAGCTTCATACTCCAGAAAATACCGCAACAGAAACAACATGTTTCTTTAATTCTAAATGTTTATCTTGTTTCATTTTGCAATCGAAGTGTTGAAGGCTTTTAATATGAAAAAGTTTACGTTTTCCTTTTAAACATTTGCCAGATAGCAATTATTTGAGATGAAAAAATAAATATTTCCACTGAGAACATTCGAACCCTCATCTCATGAAACCGTCCGGCATTCCTGCACCCACCTCCTCTCGGCGTTATGCGCCTCGGACGAAACCTAAATATTCAACTGGTGGTATATTTAAAATGTGTAGTTCCACCCCTGATATATTCTATAGAATCAAAATGCAATTATTGAACTGTGAGTTTTGTGTTGGGCATCACTCAACGAAAATTGAGAACGGTAATTATGAATAGCCAAGACTTTTTTAAGCAGTAATAATTAATGTATATGTATATATTGTTTTTCCAACAATGTCCTATTACTTATGGTTCAATGTAATGGTCTTTGAAAAAGTTTTCCAAATGCAGGTCACGTTCATTGTCACATGATCAAAAATTTTGATACCAAGGGAAAGGTCTTGTTATAAGGAACACACATGCCAAGTATGAAAGCTGTATTTGTGACATTGTATTAGATATAGCCAATGTTAGTTTTTTATTTTTTGGTTTTATTATTCTTTTTTTTTTTTTTTTTTGGCTGACGGACAGACGGACGGACAGACAGAGTGATTACTATAGGGCACCCGCTTATGCTCTAATCATTCCTCGAACCTATCTGTTCTGATTTCTGGTTCTTCATGTTTCCCCTGATTGCGTTTTTATTCCATAATATGTATTGTTTCCACCCATTACCCCATTACAATACCTCTATAAGATTAATTCATATATTGCATGCTATCTAGTTTTATAAATTCTAGAATACTACCAAAACCTGCAGATAAGAATGGAAATATCAACCCCACTCGAAGCATTACAGAAAGACAGACGGATAATGAATCAAACGTACAGCTAGCTACTGATTTACAAAATTTTATAACAAAGTCTCCACATGTACAGCATATTTCTACGCTAAAAGGTACATTTATATTTATGCATTTAGTACTTATGAATATCATTTACACTTATTTTGCTGAATGTATACACGCAGACATACACCTATTCAAGCCTACAGATACACCCCCTTTTTATAAGCAAAATAAACAGTAAATGTTAGATTTTGAAACTGAAGAGTGGTCATCAGAAGGGAAGTAGGAATTACATATGTAAAAAGAAATACTCAATGTCCACAAATTTTCGGCCACTCGGCCTTTATCGATTGGAAACAAAAATATCAAGATTTCTAAATGAATCCATATCTGCCGGTTGAATAAACTCAGGGCAAAGTTGTTTCCACTTGATAAAGGCCAAGTGGACAATAAATTGTGGACATGAAGTGTTTCATGTCATGTGTTAGATTTTGAAGAAATAGAAATGTGAAATATCAAAGTAATGGGCGGTATGTCATGCATGTGCGGATACAGAGGGGGGTACCGGGGGTCTGGACCCCTCCTGGTATCCGAAAATTTTACCAAAAAAGGTAATATTTGGGCATTTTTGGGGTTAGACACCCTTCGTCTAAGAGAAAAATTTACCTTTTTTTGTTGGACCCCCTCTGACAAAATTTTTTGATCCGCGCATGTCATTTTCACTCCCGACAGCTCACCCCATCGGGCATTGGTGAAAACTACACCATTTTGATAGAATTCAACACTTAACAAATGCCGTCGTGTGTTACAATAAATTTACCAAGAAAAAATAGCATATAGCATCTCATGCTTCTCATACGTTTGTACATTTCTTCATTTCCAATAGTGTCAACAGTACTATCATATCAACATATCTGGAAAGTACTAGTATGCATTCCATCTATCACGTAAAATTTTACTTTACATTAATGCAGTTTATTCTAACACACAAACTGCTTAAATTTAGTCTAATAGACAATCTGGTTTTAAATATGTTTTAAGTATTCTAACTCAAATATTTTCAATATTCAGGCAAGAATAAAACTTTTTACACAGAGCACACTTCTTTCGAAGTTCAATCGACGGAAGTACCACTATTGTCAGGGAAACCAAATACGCCACGAAGCTATGAACTTGGTAATTTACACTTATCTACATTTTGTAAATTTCTCTCTCTCTCTCTCTCTCTCTCTCTCTCACACACACACACACACACACACACACACACACACACACACACACACACACACACACACCAATAAACATTTGAACACGATTTCGAAAAATGTCCATTTCAGGCATTTTTGAATAGCATATGTGAACCCCTCGATGGAGTGAGATTGAAAGCTTATCCATTTTTTAAAATTCAACATAAGCATAAAGCTTCTTTACTGCAGTACTTGTGATTTTCATGTAAATATTGGTGGAAAATATGACTCGATAAACAAAACGAATGATTAAGTCATGCAAGATATAAATAATACGCAGTACTACCATGAGGCTACTAATGCCCACTTACAAAATAATATTGTTTTCAGAGGCTACCATGTAAAGTTACTTTCAAATCATCAGTTATCTTGATATTCCAGTGTTGAAGGACCAATATCTACAATGCATGTAAGATTGAGAACTATTATTAACTCATTACATTTCCGAGGCTACGATATTGATAACCAACAAAAACGTCAAAGTTGAACCATCCTGTTAATTTAACACACGTAAAAACAAGTTGCAAAACCATATCACTGTGTGCTGTCTCCGGTAAGCATTTGTAGACAGAATATGATTCAATGAGACACAGTGATTTAATTTTATAACATATGATTATATTAATTGTATCAGTGTCTGTTGGTCGGAGTATAGGACTACAGTACCAGTAGGCATCAGCAGCGTGTGGAACTCATTTCTGTTGAAGACAAACTTTTTAACTGTTTGTATAGAGTGTTTTCTCTGTCATATTTTTGAAACTAACTAGTCATGTTCCCCGAATACTTTCGGGGGAGCATATAGTCGCTGTCGTATCCGTGTGTTCGTCCGTCCGTCCGTCCGAGCTCATATTTCCTAAACATTTCATCAGAATTTGATCATACTTCACCAAAATATTATCTAGGTTAAGGGTTTTGGGGACAAAGGTCACGCAAGGTCATTTCCGAAAGGTCAAAGTAACTTTTTAACAACAACTTAAAATACCAAGAGGTACGTAAATTTCCTGTGTCTTTCATCAGAACTTGATCATACTTCAACAAAATATTATTTAGGTTAAGGGCTTTTGAACAAAGGTCACTCACGGTCATTTCTGAAAGGTATTGTTCACGATAAAAAGTTTAATTTCATAACTTATCAAGGTCAAGCTTACTCATTTTAGTTTCAGATACAGATGGATGCAGTCCTAACATAACATATACGATAACGCGAAAAGCGGTCACGAGGACTGCTTTAGCACACGTGCTAGGACTGCTCAACCGGACGCGCGTGCGCTCCTCGCGTTAACGCGGGAGGGAATTCGCGTTAACGCGATTTATTCCCGCGTGCGCTCGGCCTAGTCACACGCGTACGTTCACATGTCTATATTTGTAATTCTCTATGCAGTACGGATGGAGAAAATAAAATGGATCTAATGAGATTACCGCGAAAGTCGCCATAAAAACGTGTATTAAATGTAATGTTAAAATGACAAGCTGCATTAAAGATTTCATATGTAATATAACAAAGGAAATTATCGCGTAGACATGCAATAAGGTATTTACATGTATGAAAACAACTTTGTCAGTTTATACTAGCATGATTACTTTATAATTTCATTTATTTATTTATTTATTATTAGTTTATTTATGTATTTATTTTTTATTTGTTTATTCATTTATAATTAATTCATCTTCTCTGATATATGAATATAATAATTATCATTATTATTATTATCTTTATTGATTATTATTCCATTATTATTATTAGGTTTCACAAGTTTCACTTGTGAAACCTTTTATTATTCTACTGTCTTTTCTTATTATTATTAGGTTTCACAAGTTTCACTTGTGAAACCTTTTATTATTCTACTGTCTTTTCTTATTATTATTAGGTTTCACAAGTTTCACTTGTGAAACCTTTTATTATTCTACTGTCTTTTCTTATTATTAGGTTTCACAAGTTTCACTTGTGAAACCTTTTATTATTCTACTGTCTTTTCTTATTATTATTATTATTATTCTTCATCCGTTTTTTTTTTTGTGACAGCTCAGAAATCACTCATTATTAAAGATATTACTATTCTGTTTTCAGTGCTCGATTCGAAATTAAATTTTCAAGATTTGATTTTTTTAATTTTCTAAATTACCGCTTATAAGCGCGCAGCGCCACCTACGACGCCAAAATTTTGAATCGCTATATCTTCCTTATTATTTGTCCGATTGGAATGAAATTTGCAGCATTCGATTCAGAAAAGGAGATGCAAGATTTTATGTCACTGCGTCAATTTCGTAGCTCTACCCCGAAAAAGTTGACTTTGACCCGATTGTTTTCATTTCAAAAAAAATATTTCAATCTTAGATTTTAGACAATAGGATGAAAGATTTTAATGGTCTGATTTGGAATATGAAAAATTTTTGAAATCGGACCATAAATAAAGTCACAATGAGCGTGGGAAAATTCGCTATGACGTCATCAAAGCTAATTAAATATTCATACGTTAATATCTCTCTTATTAAATGAGATATCGGCATGAAATTTTATATCTAAACATGTTTCCACATTCTTAATCTACCTCTAGAATGAAAATGGCATGCTGCCAATATTTTTGAAATTATTGAAAATTTTCGAATCAAATCTTTGGCAAGGTCTAGCGACTTTATTTGCAGTCGGATTTTGATCGGGTTTCTTCCATTCGATAGAGCGTTCAAATACCTACCAGTAAAGTGTTCTCAGATTTTCGCTAACTCTTACGGTTCTCGAGTTATTTGCGTTTGAACACGACAACCCCCTTTAAAGTGATGTTTGTGACGTCATCAACACTCATTAATTATTCATGAAATGTTTTCGCCTATAGCTCGCTTATTGAGGAAGATAGAGGTGTGAAATTTGGTAGCATGATAGAGATTGAGAATATCTACCGACTGACAAGAGGAATTTGGCATGGAGCCAAATTCCTGAAAATGACGTCATACTTTGTAAATGACGTCATATCTCCCTTATTTTTCATCGGATCGAGGCGGGGACGGTTGGAATCGATTCTGCGTGAAAAAGTAAAATGGTAAATACCGGCAACAGAATTTCGATATCTCTTACCGTTTTCGAGATATTTGCGGTCAAAGTTCATTGTTTGGCCTTTCCTGAAAATACAATTTAAAAATTCAGGTACCTGTGTCTCGCTTATTGATAAAGCTAGAGGTATGAAATTTGGTAGCATAAAAGAGAATGCAAATATCTACCGACTGACAAAAGGGAATTGGCAAGGTGCCAAATTCCTGAAAATGACGTCATACTTTTCTAAATGACGTCATAACTCCCTTATTTTTCATCGTATCGAATCGGGGATTGTTGCAATCGATTCTGCGTGAAAAAGTAGTTAAAGGAGAAAGGTCTGGTCACACAATTTCCATATCACTTACCGTTTTCGAGATATTTGCGGTCAAAGTTCAGTGTTTGGCCTTTCCTGAAAATACAATTTAAAACTTCAGGTACCTGTGTCTCGCTTATTGATAAAGCTAGAGGTATGAAATTTGGTAGCATAAAAGAGAATGCAAATATCTACCGACTGACAAAAGGGAATTGGCATGGTACCAAATTCCTGAAAATGACGTCATACTTTGTAAATGACGTCATAACTCCATTAATTTTCATCTTATCGAATCGGGGATTGTTGCAATCGATTCTGCGCGAAAATTTATATGCATAACATTGCCATCAAATTTTCGCTAACTCTTACCGTTTTCGAGTTATTTAGGTTTAAACACGACAACCCCCTTTAAAGTGATGCTTTCAACGTCACATAAAGTTCATTAATGTTTAATGAAATGGTTTCAGCTAAAGCTCGCTTATTAAAGAAGGTAGAGATGTGAAAATTGGTAGCATGATAGGGAATGAGGGTATCTACCGACTCTTTACTTTGAAATTTCATCTTTCGGCTATTCATTCTCACAGACACATACTCCCGTTTAATGAAAAAATTTTTCGAAATATACGACGTTTTAAGAGAATTACGTAAGATTTAATATTTTTCGATTTTCGCGTATGTAGCTTTTAGTTTTAATGGTAGATCTCTCAAATTTTCACTGTTATGTTCTCTAGGTTCATATCTTTAGAACTTTCATCGGCCGATATTATCTATCTCTTTTAGTTTGGCCTCTATTTCAATTTAAAGTTTTTTAAAAATTACGTAATGTTCAAAACTGTCTTATTTTTAGTCTTTTAGTTTCCAAAACATTACGAAACGATTTTGCGTAACGATTTTACTATGAAACATGTTTCCCGGTATTTGAAAGTGAGCAATTTAAAGATTTTTTTATAAAAATATCTTACTTGCGTAACTTTCAAGTATTTTTTATTCGTCGTATGAACAAATTATAAAAACAAGAGTTTGAGAAAGCATTTTGATTTCGATTTCTTAAACAAAAATCAAATTTTGGGCACTCCACTGATGAACAACGCAATAAACATATCTTCAGAAGCGCGGTCAATTTGCCTTGCTTAATACCTTGCACGACACCGCTGTGATATAGGACTTCTTCCATGGACAAGGCGCAGTAACTCGCGATTAATTCAATCGCGATTTAAAGTGCTTTCTATAAAATAGAGTTTGAGAAAGTATTATGCATTCGAATTCTTAAACAAAAAAAAAACCAAAAAATAAAAAAACCAACCCCCCCCCAAAAAAAAACAAAAAAAAATTAAAAAAAGAAAAAAAAAAAGCAAATTTACATCCTACGAGCTACTGCTGAACAAGGCTATAAAGAAATCTTCTCCGAGCGTCGGCATTACACATTAGAGAAGCGCAGTGAATTTGCCTTGCTTAATACCTCGCACAGCGCCGCTGTTATACAGGACTTCAAACGTGTGTGAATTAATCGCCAGTTACAGTGCTTTACCTGTGGAATACGAGACATTGTCAAGTCTTTCTTTTGTATATTGGGGAAAGCGGCATTACTAAAGGCCATCGCGAGGAGAATTCTTTATTCCAGCAGAGTGGCGATTCAAGGTCAAACATCTGTACACGCGAAATAACTTGCGTAAGTTCATCGCGAGGAGAATTGTTTATTCCAGCAGAGAAGCGATTCAAGGTCAAACATCTGTACACGCGAAATACCTTGCGTAAGTTAATAAATAAACAACATAAAGCGGGCAGTAAGGACTGAAGATCTAGGTTACACGTGCAGATTGTACTAAGTGTGATTGTCCTACATGTTTCTTGTTTCAAATATATGGTCAAGAGTAGTCGATATTGTGCGATGTAGGCTTCAGTATAATGTGTATAATGTAAGTCGCCGTTACCTACAATTTCTGCAAGTAGATTGCGCAATGTGGATACCATCACTAAAGATCAGATATCTGGATCGTGAAAAAGAATTTTGTATTAGAGTAGGAGATCTCAGCTTCGCTGCTTCGACTTTAACTTGTGAAACCTACTCGTTGCTTTAGCAACGAGCTCGTTTCTAGTTATTATTATTATTATTCTTCATCCGTTTTTTTTTTTGTGACGGCTCAGAAATCACTCATTATTAAAGATATTACTATTCTGTTTTCAGTGTTCGATTCGAAATTAAATTTTCAAGATTTGATTTTTTTAATTTTCTAAATTACCGCTTATAAGCGCGCAGCGCCACCTACGACGCCAAAATTTTGAATCGCTATATCTTCCTTATTATTTGTCCGATTGGAATGAAATTTTCAGCATTCGATTCAGAAAAGGAGATGCAAGATTTTATGTCACTGCGTCAATTTCGTAGCTCTACCCCGAAAAAGTTGACCTTGACCCGATTGTTTTCATTTCAAAAAAAATATTTCAATCTTAGATTTTAGACAGTAGGATGAAAGATTTTAATGGTCTGATTTGGAATATGAAAAATTTTTGAAATCGGACCATAAATAAAGTCACAATGAGCGTGGGAAAATTCGCTATGACGTCATCAAAGCTAATTAAATATTCATACGTTAATATCTCTCTTATTAAATGAGATATCGGCATGAAATTTTATATCTAAACATTTTTCCACATTCTTAATCTACCTCTAGAATGAAAATGGCATGCTGCCAATATTTTTGAAATTATTGAAAATTTTCGAATCAAATCTTTGGCAAGGTCTAGCGACTTTATTTGCAGTCGGATTTTGATCGGGTTTCTTCCATTCGATAGAGCGTTCAAATACCTACGAGTAGAGTGTTCTCAGATTTTCGCTAACTCTTACGGTTCTCGAGTTATTTGCGTTTGAACACGACAACCCCCTTTAAAGTGATGTTTGTGACGTCATCAACACTCATTAATTATTCATGAAATGTTTTCGCCTATAGCTCGCTTATTGAGGAAGATAGAGGTGTGAAATTTGGTAGCATGATAGAGATTGAGAATATCTACCGACTGACAAGAGGAATTTGGCATGGAGCCAAATTCCTGAAAATGACGTCATACTTTGTAAATGACGTCATATCTCCCTTATTTTTCATCGGATCGAGGCGGGGACGGTTGGAATCGATTCTGCGTGAAAAAGTAAAACGGTAAATACCAGCAACAGAATTTCGATATCTCTTACCGTTTTCGAGATATTTGCAGTCAAAGTTCAGTGTTTGGCCTTTCCTGAAAATACAATTTAAAACTTCAGGTACCTGTGTCTCGCTTATTGATAAAGCTAGAGGTATGAAATTTGGTAGCATAAAAGAGAATGCAAATATCTACCGACTGACAAAAGGGAATTGGCAAGGTGCCAAATTCCTGAAAATGACGTCATACTTTTCTAAATGACGTCATAACTCCCTTATTTTTCATCGTATCGAATCGGGGATTGTTGCAATCGATTCTGCGTGAAAAAGTAGTTAAAGGAGAAAGGTCTGGTCTCAGATTTTCGATATCTCTTACCGTTTTCGAGATATTTGCGGTCAAAGTTCAGTGTTTGGCCTTTCCTGAAAATACAATTTAAAACTTCAGGTACCTGTGTCTCGCTTATTGATAAAGCTAGAGGTATGAAATTTGGTAGCATAAAAGAGAATGCAAATATCTACCGACTGACAAAAGGGAATTGGCATGGTACCAAATTCCTGAAAATGACGTCATACTTTGTAAATGACGTCATATCTCCCTTATTTTTCATCGGATCGAGGCGGGGACGGTTGGAATCGATTCTGCGTGAAAAAGTAAAATGGTAAGTACAAGCAACAGAATTTCGATATCTCTTACCGTTTTCGAGATATTTGCGGTCAAAGTTCACGGTTTCACCATTCCTGAAAATACAATTTAAAACTTCAGGTACCTGTGTCTCGCTTATTGATAAAGCTAGAGGTATGAAATTTGGTAGCATAAAAGAGAATGCAAATATCTACCGACTGACAAAAGGGAATTGGCATGGTACCAAATTCCTGAAAATGACGTCATACTTTGTAAATGACGTCATATCTCCCTTATTTTTCATCGGATCGAGGCGGGGACGGTTGGAATCGATTCTGCGTGAAAAAGTAAAATGGTAAATACTAGCAACAGAATTTCGATATCTCTTACCGTTTTCGAGATATTTGCGGTCAAAGTTCAGTGTTTGGCCTTTCCTGAAAATACAATTTAAAACTTCAGGTACCTGTGTCTCGCTTATTGATAAAGCTAGAGGTATGAAATTTGGTAGCATAAAAGAGAATGCAAATATCTACCGACTGACAAAAGGGAATTGGCATGGTACCAAATTCCTGAAAATGACGTCATACTTTGTAAGGACGTCATAACTCCATTAATTTTCATCTTATCGAATCGGGGATTGTTGCAATCGATTCTGCGCGAAAATTTATATGCATAACATTGCCATCAAATTTTCGCTAACTCTTACCGTTTTCGAGTTATTTAGGTTTAAACACGACAACCCCCTTTAAAGTGATGCTTTCAACGTCACATAAAGTTCATTAATGTTTAATGAAATGGTTTCAGCTAAAGCTCGCTTATTAAAGAAGGTAGAGATGTGAAAATTGGTAGCATGATAGGGAATGAGGGTATCTACCGACTCTTTACTTTGAAATTTCATCTTTCGGCTATTCATTCTCACAGACACATACTCCCGTTTAATGAAAAAATTTTTCGAAATATACGACGCTTTAAGAGAATTACGTAAGATTTAATATTTTTCGATTTTCGCGTATGTAGCTTTTAGTTTTAATGGTAGATCTCTCAAATTTTCACTGTTATGTTCTCTAGGTTCATATCTTTAGAACTTTCATCGGCCGATATTATCTATCTCTTTTAGTTTGGCCTCTATTTCAATTTAAAGTTTTTTAAAAATTACGTAATGTTCAAAACTGTCTTATTTTTAGTCTTTTAGTTTCCAAAACATTACGAAACGATTTTCCGTAACGATTTTACTATGAAACATGTTTCCCGGTATTTGAAAGTGAGCAATTTAAAGATTTTTTTATAAAAATATCTTACTTGCGTAACTTTCAAGTATTTTTTATTCGACGTATGAACAAATTATAAAAACAAGAGTTTGAGAAAGCATTTTGATTTCGATTTCTTAAACAAAAATCAAATTTTGGGCACTCTACTGATGAACAACGCAATAAACATATCTTCAGAAGCGCGGTCAATTTGCCTTGCTTAATACCTTGCACGACACCGCTGTGATATAGGACTTCTTCCATGGACAAGGCGCAGTAACTCGCGATTAATTCAATCGCGATTTAAAGTGCTTTCTATAAAATAGAGTTTGAGAAAGTATTATGCATTCGAATTCTTAAACAAAAAAAAAAAACCAAAAAATAAAAAAACCAACACCCCCCCCCCAAAAAAAACAAAAAAAAAAAAAAAAGAAAAGAAAAAAAAAAGCAAATTTACATTCTACGAGCTACTGCTGAACAAGGCTATAAAGAAATCTTCTCCGAGCGTCGGCATTACACATTAGAGAAGCGCGGTGAATTTGCCTTGCTTAATACCTCGCACTGCGCCGCTGTTATACAGGACTTCAAACGTGTGTGAATTAATCGCCAGTTACAGTGCTTTACCTGTGGAATACGAGACATTGTCAAGTCTTTCTTTTGTATATTGGGGAAAGCGGCATTACTAAAGGAGAATTGTTTATTCCAGCAGAGTGGCGATTCAAGGTCAAACATCTGTACACGCGAAATAACTTGCGTAAGTTCATCGCGAGGAGAATTGTTTATTCCAGCAGAGAGGCGATTCAAGGTCAAACATCTGTACACGCGAAATACCTTGCGTAAGTTAATAAATAAACAACATAAAGCGGGCAGTAAGGACTGAAGATGTAGGTTACACGTGCAGATTGTACTAAGTGTGATTGTCCTACATGTTTCTTGTTTCAAATATATGGTCAAGAGTAGTCGATATTGTGCGATGTAGGCTTCAGTATAATGTGTATAATGTAAGTCGCCGTTACCTACAATTTCTGCAAGTAGATTGCGCAATGTGGATACCATCACTAAAGATCAGATATCTGGATCGTGAAAAAGAATTTTGTATTAGAGTAGGAGATCTCAGCTTCGCTGCTTCGACTTTATCTTGTGAAACCTACTCGTTGCTTTAGCAACGAGCTCGTTTCTAGTTATTATTATTATTCTTCATCCGTTTTTTTTTTGTGACGGCTCAGAAATCACTCATTATTAAAGATATTACTATTCTGTTTTCAGTGTTCGATTCGAAATTAAATTTTCAAGATTTGATTTTTTTAATTTTCTTAATTACCGCTTATAAGCGCGCAGCGCCACCTACGACGCCAAAATTTTGAATCGCTATATCTTCCTTATTATTTGTCCGATTGGAATGAAATTTTCAGCATTCGATTCAGAAAAGGAGATGCAAGATTTTATGTCACTGCGTCAATTTCGTAGCTCTACCCCGAAAAAGTTGACCTTGACCCGATTGTTTTCATTTCAAAAAAAATATTTCAATCTTAGATTTTAGACAGTAGGATGAAAGATTTTAATGGTCTGATTTGGAATATGAAAAATTTTTGAAATCGGACCATAAATAAAGTCACAATGAGCGTGGGAAAATTCGCTATGACGTCATCAAAGCTAATTAAATATTCATACGTTAATATCTCTCTTATTAAATGAGATATCGGCATGAAATTTTATATCTAAACATGTTTCTACATTCTTAATCTACCTCTAGAATGAAAATGGCATGCTGCCAATATTTTTGAAATTATTGAAAATTTTCGAATCAAATCTTTGGCAAGGTCTAGCGACTTTATTTGCAGTCGGATTTTGATCGGGTTTCTTCCATTCGATAGAGCGTTCAAATACCTACCAGTAAAGTGTTCTCAGATTTTCGCTAACTCTTACGGTTCTCGAGTTATTTGCGTTTGAACACGACAACCCCCTTTAAAGTGATGTTTGTGACGTCATCAACACTCATTAATTATTCATGAAATGTTTTCGCCTATAGCTCGCTTATTGAGGAAGATAGAGGTGTGAAATTTGGTAGCATGATAGAGATTGAGAATATCTACCGACTGACAAGAGGAATTTGGCATGAAGCCAAATTCCTGAAAATGACGTCATACTTTGTAAATGACGTCATATCTCCCTTATTTTTCATCGGATCGAGGCGGGGACGGTTGGAATCGATTCTGCGTGAAAAAGTAAAATGGTAAATACCAGCAACAGAATTTCGATATCTCTTACCGTTTTCGAGATATTTGCGGTCAAAGTTCAGTGTTTGGCCTTTCCTGAAAATACAATTCAAAACTTCAGGTACCTGTGTCTCGCTTATTGATAAAGCTAGAGGTATGAAATTTGGTAGCATAAAAGAGAATGCAAATATCTACCGACTGACAAAAGGGAATTGGCAAGGTGCCAAATTCCTGAAAATGACGTCATACTTTTCTAAATGACGTCATAACTCCCTTATTTTTCATCGGATCGAATCGGGGATTGTTGCAATCGATTCTGCGTGAAAAAGTAGTTAAAGGAGAAAGGTCTGGTCTCAGATTTTCGATATCTCTTACCGTTTTCGAGATATTTGCGGTCAAAGTTCAGTGTTTGGCCTTTCCTGAAAATACAATTTAAAACTTCAGGTACCTGTGTCTCGCTTATTGATAAAGCTAGAGGTATGAAATTTGGTAGCATAAAAGAAAATGCAAATATCTACCGACTGACAAAAGAGAATTGGCATGGTACCAAATTCCTGAAAATGACGTCATACTTTGTAAATGACGTCATATCTCCCTTATTTTTCATCGGATCGAGGCGGGGAGGGTTGGAATCGATTCTGCGTGAAAAAGGAAAATGGTAAATACCAGCAACAGAATTTCGATATCTCTTACCGTTTTCGAGATATTTGCGGTCAAAGTTCAGTGTTTGGCCTTTCCTGAAAATACAATTTAAAACTTCAGGTACCTGTGTCTCGCTTATTGATAAAGCTAGAGGTATGAAATTTGGTAGCATAAAAGAGAATGCAAATATCTACCGACTGACAAAAGGGAATTGGCATGGTACCAAATTCCTGAAAATGACGTCATACTTTGTAAATGACGTCATAACTCCATTAATTTTCATCTTATCGAATCGGGGATTGTTGCAATCGATTCTGCGCGAAAATTTATATGCATAACATTGCCATCAAATTTTCGCTAACTCTTACCGTTTTCGAGTTATTTAGGTTTAAACACGACAACCCCCTTTAAAGTGATGCTTTCAACGTCACATAAAGTTCATTAATGTTTAATGAAATGGTTTCAGCTAAAGCTCGCTTATTAAAAAAGGTAGAGATGTGAAAATTGGTAGCATGATAGGGAATGAGGGTATCTACCGACTCTTTACTTTGAAATTTCATCTTTCGGCTATTCATTCTCACAGACACATACTCCCGTTTAATGAAAAAATTTTTCGAAATATACGACGTTTTAAGAGAATTACGTAAGATTTAATATTTTTCGATTTTCGCGTATGTAGCTTTTAGTTTTAATGGTAGATCTCTCAAATTTTCACTGTTATGTTCTCTAGGTTCATATCTTTAGAACTTTCATCGGCCGATATTATCTATCTCTTTTAGTTTGGCCTCTATTTCAATTTAAAGTTTTTTAAAAATTACGTAATGTTCAAAACTGTCTTATTTTTAGTCTTTTAGTTTCCAAAACATTACGAAACGATTTTCCGTAACGATTTTACTATGAAACATGTTTCCCGGTATTTGAAAGTGAGGAATTTAAAGATTTTTTTATAAAAATATCTTACTTGCGTAACTTTCAAGTATTTTTTATTCGTCGTATGAACAAATTATAAAAACAAGAGTTTGAGAAAGCATTTTGATTTCGATTTCTTAAACAAAAATCAAATTTTGGGCACTCTACTGATGAACAACGCAATAAACATATCTTCAGAAGCGCGGTCAATTTGCCTTGCTTAATACCTTGCACGACACCGCTGTGATATAGGACTTCTTCCATGGACAAGGCGCAGTAACTCGCGATTAATTCAATCGCGATTTAAAGTGCTTTCTATAAAATAGAGTTTGAGAAAGTATTATGCATTCGAATTCTTAAACAAAAAAAAACCCAAAAAATAAAAAAACCAACCCACCCCCCAAAAAAAAAAACAAAAAAAAAAAAAAAAAAAAGAAAAAAAAAAGCAAATTTACATTCTACGAGCTACTGCTGAACAAGGCTATAAAGAAATCTCCGAGCGTCGGCATTACACATTAGAGAAGCGCGGTGAATTTGCCTTGCTTAATACCTCGCACAGCGCCGCTGTTATACAGGACTTCAAACGTGTGTGAATTAATCGCCAGTTACAGTGCTTTACCTGTGGAATACGAGACATTGTCAAGTCTTTCTTTTGTATATTGGGGAAAGCGGCATTACTAAAGGCCATCGCGAGGAGAATTGTTTATTCCAGCAGAGTGGCGATTCAAGGTCAAACATCTGTACACGCGAAATAACTTGCGTAAGTTCATCGCGAGGAGAATTGTTTATTCCAGCAGAGAAGCGATTCAAGGTCAAACATCTGTACACGCGAAATACCTTGCGTAAGTTAATAAATAAACAACATAAAGCGGGCAGTAAGGACTGAAGATGTAGGTTACACGTGCAGATTGTACTAAGTGTGATTGTCCTACATGTTTCTTGTTTCAAATATATGGTCAAGAGTAGTCGATATTGTGCGATGTAGGCTTCAGTATAATGTGTATAATGTAAGTCGCCGTTACCTACAATTTCTGCAAGTAGATTGCGCAATGTGGATACCATCACTAAAGATCAGATATCTGGATCGTGAAAAAGAATTTTGTATTAGAGTAGGAGATCTCAGCTTCGCTGCTTCGACTTTAACTTGTGAAACCTACTCGTTGCTTTAGCAACGAGCTCGTTTCTAGTTATTATTATTATTCTTCATCCGTTTTTTTTTTTTGTGACCGCTCAGAAATCACTCATTATTAAAGATATTACTATTCTGTTTTCAGTGTTCGATTCGAAATTAAATTTTCAAGATTTGATTTTTTTAATTTTCTAAATTACCGCTTATAAGCGCGCAGCGCCACCTACGACGCCAAAATTTTGAATCGCTATATCTTCCTTATTATTTGTCCGATTGGAATGAAATTTTCAGCATTCGATTCAGAAAAGGAGATGCAAGATTTTATGTCACTGCGTCAATTTCGTAGCTCTACCCCGAAAAAGTTGACCTTGACCCGATTGTTTTCATTTCAAAAAAAATATTTCAATCTTAGATTTTAGACAGTAGGATGAAAGATTTTAATGGTCTGATTTGGAATATGAAAAATTTTTGAAATCGGACCATAAATAAAGTCACAATGAGCGTGGGAAAATTCGCTATGACGTCATCAAAGCTAATTAAATATTCATACGTTAATATCTCTCTTATTAAATGAGATATCGGCATGAAATTTTATATCTAAACATGTTTCCACATTCTTAATCTACCTCTAGAATGAAAATGGCATGCTGCCAATATTTTTGAAATTATTGAAAATTTTCGAATCAAATCTTTGGCAAGGTCTAGCGACTTTATTTGCAGTCGGATTTTGATCGGGTTTCTTCCATTCGATAGAGCGTTCAAATACCTACCAGTAGAGTGTTCTCAGATTTTCGCTAACTCTTACGGTTCTCGAGTTATTTGCGTTTGAACACGACAACCCCCTTTAAAGTGATGTTTGTGACGTCATCAACACTCATTAATTATTCATGAAATGTTTTCGCCTATAGCTCGCTTATTGAGGAAGATAGAGGTGTGAAATTTGGTAGCATGATAGAGATTGAGAATATCTACCGACTGACAAGAGGAATTTGGCATGGAGCCAAATTCCTGAAAATGACGTCATACTTTGTAAATGACGTCATATCTCCCTTATTTTTCATCGGATCGAGGCGGGGACGGTTGGAATCGATTCTGCGTGAAAAAGTAAAATGGTAAATACCAGCAACAGAATTTCGATATCTCTTACCGTTTTCGAGATATTTGCGGTCAAAGTTCAGTGTTTGGCCTTTCCTGAAAATACAATTTAAAACTTCAGGTACCTGTGTCTCGCTTATTGATAAAGCTAGAGGTATGAAATTTGGTAGCATAAAAGAGAATGCAAATATCTACCGACTGACAAAAGGGAATTGGCAAGGTGCCAAATTCCTGAAAATGACGTCATACTTTTCTAAATGACGTCATAACTCCCTTATTTTTCATCGTATCGAATCGGGGATTATTGCAATCGATTCTGCGTGAAAAAGTAGTTAAAGGAGAAAGGTCTGGTCTCAGATTTTCGATATCTCTTACCGTTTTCGAGATATTTGCGGTCAAAGTTCAGTGTTTGGCCTTTCCTGAAAATACAATTTAAAACTTCAGGTACCTGTGTCTCGCTTATTGATAAAGCTAGAGGTATGAAATTTGGTAGCAAAAAAGAAAATGCAAATATCTACCGACTGACAAAAGGGAATTGGCATGGTACCAAATTCCTGAAAATGACGTCATACTTTGTAAATGACGTCATAACTCCATTAATTTTCATCTTATCGAATCGGGGATTGTTGCAATCGATTCTGCGCGAAAATTTATATGCATAACATTGCCATCAAATTTTCGCTAACTCTTACCGTTTTCGAGTTATTTAGGTTTAAACACGACAACCCCCTTTAAAGTGATGCTTTCAACGTCACATAAAGTTCATTAATGTTTAATGAAATGGTTTCAGCTAAAGCTCGCTTATTAAAGAAGGTAGAGATGTGAAAATTGGTAGCATGATAGGGAATGAGGGTATCTACCGACTCTTTACTTTGAAATTTCATCTTTCGGCTATTCATTCTCACAGACACATACTCCCGTTTAATGAAAAAATTTTTCGAAATATACGACGTTTTAAGAGAATTACGTAAGATTTAATATTTTTCGATTTTCGCGTATGTAGATTTTAGTTTTAATGGTAGATCTCTCAAATTTTCAATGTTATTTTCTCTAGGTTCATATCTTTAGAACTTTCATCGGCCGATATTATCTATCTCTTTTAGTTTGGCCTCTATTTCAATTTAAAGTTTTTTAAAAATTACGTAATGTTCAAAACTGTCTTATTTTTAGTCTTTTAGTTTCCAAAACATTACGAAACGATTTTCCGTAACGATTTTACTATGAAACATGTTTCCCGGTATTTGAAAGTGAGGAATTTAAAGATTTTTTTATAAAAATATCTTACTTGCGTAACTTTCAAGTATTTTTTATTCGTCGTATGAACAAATTATAAAAACAAGAGTTTGAGAAAGCATTTTGATTTCGATTTCTTAAACAAAAATCAAATTTTGGGCACTCTACTGATGAACAACGCAATAAACATATCTTCAGAAGCGCGGTCAATTTGCCTTGCTTAATACCTTGCACGACACCGCTGTGATATAGGACTTCTTCCATGGACAAGGCGCAGTAACTCGCGATTAATTCAATCGCGATTTAAAGTGCTTTCTATAAAATAGAGTTTGAGAAAGTATTATGCATTCGAATTCTTAAACAAAAAAAAAAAACCAAAAAATAAAAAAACCACCCCCCCCCCCCCAAAAAAAACAAACAAAAAAAAAAAAGAAAAAAAAAGCAAATTTACATTCTACGAGCTACTGCTGAACAAGGCTATAAAGAAATCTTCTCCGAGCGTCGGCATTACACATTAGAGAAGCGCGGTGAATTTGCCTTGCTTAATACCTCGCACTGCGCCGCTGTTATACAGGACTTCAAACGTGTGTGAATTAATCGCCAGTTACAGTGCTTTACCTGTGGAATACGAGACATTGTCAAGTCTTTCTTTTGTATATTGGGGAAAGCGGCATTACTAAAGGCCATCGCGAGGAGAATTGTTTATTCCAGCAGAGTGGCGATTCAAGGTCAAACATCTGTACACGCGAAATAACTTGCGTAAGTTCATCGCGAGGAGAATTGTTTTTTCCAGCAGAGAAGCGATTCAAGGTCAAACATCTGTACACGCGAAATACCTTGCGTAAGTTAATAAATAAACAACATAAAGCGGGCAGTAAGGACTGAAGATCTAGGTTACACGTGCAGATTGTACTAAGTGTGATTGTCCTACATGTTTCTTGTTTCAAATATATGGTCAAGAGTAGTCGATATTGTGCGATGTAGGCTTCAGTATAATGTGTATAATGTAAGTCGCCGTTACCTACAATTTCTGCAAGTAGATTGCGCAATGTGGATACCATCACTAAAGATCAGATATCTGGATCGTGAAAAAGAATTTTGTATTAGAGTAGGAGATCTCAGCTTCGCTGCTTCGACTTTAACTTGTGAAACCTACTCGTTGCTTTAGCAACGAGCTCGTTTCTAGTTATTATTATTATTATTATTATTATTTTGTTTTCTACTACTACTATTATTATTATTATTATTATTATTATTATTACTTTTTTTCCTAAAATAAGAATAAATTTCATTAAATTCAATGTTCGGAAATTGCGTTCAATATTTTTAAAATTAATCCCTTAACTTTGAAGGGTTTTATTTGAATCACGGACATCTCGGCCCGTGGACAACTCGGCCCGCAGCGGACATCTCGGCCCGTGGACAACTCGGCCCGCAGCGGACATCTCGGCCCGTAAATAGCGGACAACTCGGCCCGTAGCGGAGAGCTCGGCCCGTATGTAAACTTTAAGCTCTTACGGTGTAATTTGAAGGTATACTTGATGAATTTCTATGGTGACTGTATAATAATTAAACTTTTGTTTGTTCATTGAAATATTGATCAGTCAAATAAGAGAAATGGGGATGATAATAACGAACATCATTTCACAAAAGTTCATTCAAACTTATTCTTTGGGTGTTGTACTTGATTGGCTAACACGGGGCCAGACTTTCTGCTCATTAGCGAGGCCACAAGATACGTTTGCTGTAATAAAAACACAGTTATTTTGCAATATTTATTTTATATACATATATCTATCAAACAAATGGATATGGCGATCACAAATATGAATATGGTTATGAAAATATCACATAATATATTGAGAGCACTAACTATAAATAAGATCAAAGTTATGCACTATAAGTATGATGAAACAACAAAAGTTACACACATTTTACCACAATATTAAGATCAAAGTTATGCACTATAAGTATAATGAAACAACAAAATTTACACACAATTTAAAAGTCACCACAATATTAAGATCAAAGTTATGCACTATAAGTATAATGAAACAACAAAAGTTACACACATTTTAAAAGTCACCACAACATTAAGATCAAAGTTATGTATTATAAGTATAATAAAACAACAAAACTTACAGACATTTTAAAAGTCACCACAATATTAAGATATATCAGAGTTATGCATTATAAGTATAATGAAACAACAAAACTTACAGACATTTTAAAAGTCAGCACAATGGAGTCAGTATGTCCGACAGCACATTTCTTGGTAGCACTAAAGTCTTAAAGAACAGGTCCGTATATCTCACCACACTTCTTCAGCAACCGGCTAACACTAATGTCATTGTCGGCATAACGCTGCCACAGGGCGAACAGCTTCCCCTGAGTCTGATGGCTCTTCTTCTTCTGGTGACGCTGCAGCTTTCCTTCTGACATCAACTTGACCTGGAGAGGGATCTGTCCGGCCTCCTCATGAAGCAGCTGGATGAGCAGGTAGAACGGGAGACTGTCTTTCTCAGCTCGCTTGTTGATTCGGTTGTGCCACCCTTCGCAGTCGTTGTTGGTGCGGACGCTGCGATTGAACACACTCCACGATGATACAGGCCAAACGTCATTCTGAATCCAGGTGGCACTGATGTAGGTCATAACGTCCTGTAATTGCTGGGTGGTGGCTTTCTGCTGCAACTTCTCAAAGGCATGGGTTCTGTTGACGGTGAAACTTGCCGATCTGCAGCACGGTGACTGGGCAGTTGACTGTCTTGTTGCGTACGCTACATCTCCACTGAGTTGCTGTTGTGAATTGCCTCTTAAAGGTGTATGAATAGCCGTCGCTGGACACAAGCTTTCTCTTGGAGTGCTGGGATGCTGACTCGATGACGTGGAAAGTCAACTCGGCCTCGTCTGGAAGGTCGGTATCTATGGAGTCGTCGGTGATAGAAGCCTCGTTACGCTGGGGACTCAGTTGGAATGCTGCCCGATGTGATATGTCAAAAGAAGACTGGTCTGCGATGCGGATAGGTGACTGGCGGGTAGGTGATGCTGGTCGGGTAGGTGACTGGCGGGGTAGGTGATGCTGGTCGGGTAGGTGACTGGCGGGTAGGTGATGCTGGTCGGGTAGGTGACTGGCGGGTAGGTGGTCGGGTAGGTGACTGGCGGGTAGGTGGTGCTGGTCGGGTAGGTGACTGGCGGGTAGGTGATGCTGGTCGGGTAGGTGACTGGCGGGTAGGTGATGCTGGTCGGGTAGGTGACTGGCGGGGTAGGTGATGCTGGTCGGGTAGGTGACTGGCGGGTAGGTGATGCTGGTCGGGTAGGTGACTGGCGGGTAGGTGGTGCTGGTCGGGTAGGTGATGCTGGTCGGGTAGGTGACTGTCGGGTAGGTGATGCTGGTCGGGTAGGTGACTGGCGGGTTGCTAAGATCAAGACACTGTAGGAACCCTTTGTAATTATAAATTTTGGATGCAACTGATGGCGTGTAGCTATAGGAAATACATGGCGGATCTTTGTTTTTGAAATATGGAGGTATTTTCTCTAAAACAGACTTATGATTTAAAATTTGGCCAAAATTTAAATAACCAATGCCTTTATTTGCAAATTTAATTTTGATGAAAGGGCGATGTTCGTTATTATCATCCCTATTTCTCTTATTTGACTTATCAATTTTTCAATGAACAAACAAAGTTTAATTATTATACAGTCATTCTCAACATAGAAATTCATCAAGTATATCTTTAAATTACACCGTAAGAGCTTAAAGTTTATATACGGGCCGAGCTGTCCGCTACGGGCCGAGTTGTCCGCTATTTACGGGCCGAGTTGTCCGCTGCGGGCCGAGTTGTCCACGGGCCGAGTTGTCCGGTTACCTTTTATTTAATTCTAAATATTCTACTTACACATTAACATGCTTTTATATTTAATTATACAATGTTTTTATCGATTCTCCTTCAAATCCCTCTTTATGAAAATGTTCGTACAAGTTTTAAGTTGTAAGCAAGCGAACGTGGCTGTCAACCACGTTCACGCGGTCTCGAAAATAAGTTCACGTGGAAATATGCGTTAACACAAACGCGTGTACTCAGCAGTCCTGAACGCACGAGGAAAGCAAACGTCACGTTAACACGACGTTAACATAATGTTATGTTAGGACTGCACCTCACTGTACTGTGACTCAAATGGATATCCATATGTTACATTCAGATTTCAAATCGTCATTAATATAGTGGTTTTCTACATACTGAGTCATTCATTTCCTTATCGCTGTGCTTCTTGACGCATCCATCAGTTTTACTGATTTTTAGCTCACCTGAGCCGAAGGCTTAAGTGAACTATTGTGATCAATCGTCGTCTGTCGTCCGTCGTCCGTCCGTCGTTCGCTTTTCTACATTTTCGACTTCTTCTCCATAACCGCTGCACAGAATTTCACCAAACTTCATTGGAAGTAAGTACTCAAGGTCCTCTACCAAGTTTTTGCTTTTCGTGCCCATCCGTAATCCAAGATGGCCGCCATTGGCTCTGAGTGGTTGACACATTTTGGACTTCTTCTCCAGAAGCGCCGCACAGAATTTCACCAAACCTCATACGAAGTAACTACTTGAGGTCCTCTACAAAGTTTGTGTTTTTTTGTGCCGATCCGTAATCCAAGATGGCCGTCATAGGCTCTGATTGGTTGACACATTTTGGACTTCTTTTCCAGAAGCGCTGCACAGACTTTTACCAAACTTCATAGAAAGTGACTACTCGAGGTTCTCTACCAACTTTGTGTCTTTCGTGCCGATCCGTAATCCAAGATGGCCGCCATTGGCTCGGATTGGTTGACGCATTTTCGACCTCTTCTCCAGAACCGCTGCACAGAATTTCACCAAACTTCATAGGAAGTAAGTACTCAAGGTTCTCTACCAACTTTGTGTCTTTCGTGCCCATTCGTAATCCAGGATGGCTGCCATTGGCTCTGAGTGGTTGACACATTTTCGACTTCTTCTCCAGAAGCGCTAAACAGAATTTCACCAAACCTTATAGGAGGTAAGTACTCAAGGTCCTCTACCAAGTTTGTGTTTTCCGTGCCCATCCGTAATCCAAGATGGCCGCCATTGGCTTTGATTGGTTGACACATTTTGGACTTCTTCTCCAGAAGCGCTACACAGAATTTCACCAAACTTCATAGGAAGTAAGTATTCAAGGTTCTCTAACGTGTTTTTCGTGCAGATCCATAGTCCAAGATGGCCGCCATTGGCTCTGATTGTTTGACACATTTTGGACTTCTTCAGAACGACTGCACAAAATATCACCAAACCTTATAGAAAGTCTTGTAGAAAAAAAACCCAAAATTTTCTACTGAAATGAGTTGTCATTTTACTGTAAAAAAGCAATTTGTGCACAAGTGAGTGATATAGGCCCATTTGGGCCTCTTGTTTGTATATGAACTGAGTCGTCGATTTCCTGTATCATAACTGTCATTCGGGGAGCATACATTAGTTTTACTTATACTTTTGTTTTGTTTCAAAGAACCTACACTGTTTTTAACAACAAACCTTCAGAATTATTATCATTTTAGCATGTCATTCAGTATGCATACATTTGTTCACTTTCACTCATAAAAATAGAAAAACTAGTAATAGATACAAAGTCATGCTCTACTCAAGTTGCTGTTTTATTTTCAAACTAGATCATGCACTTTCTGGTATTTCTACTGAGTAGAAATTCTTTTATTCACAGCAAATAATGATACGATACACTACACAGGAAGAAGTTCAATCGACACGGCAACAATGCTGTAGTCCCCCCCCCCCCCCCCCCCCCCCCCCTTGATTAACATCTGTAACAATTTTATGATACTTAAAAATGTTTGAAATACAGTTAGGTGCAGTCCTAACCTTACATAAAGTGCACTTGGAGTTAACTTTATGACTGCTTTTCAAGTTTACTTGGCGACAACAGAGTAAACTTGGAATGAAGTTTAGTAGTAAACTTGATTCCAAGTTTAGTACTAAACTTGATTCCAAGTTTACTGCAAGTGCACTTCAAGTTTAGTTTACTTTCTAAATACATGTACATTTACTATATTTTTCTATTAAAACAGTCTTTTTATATAAAATATGCAATTCTACATAATAAGACAATTATTCCTATCATGTTATACGAAACTGGATAATTGTAATAAACAAACGTGAAAAGTAAACCTGGTGTCACGTGATAGTAAACTTAAAGACGGAATTATTTTAAAGTAAACTTGATATCAAGTGCACTTGACTAAACTTTTTGACTGGTTTTCAGGACGAAAAACTAAACTTGAAGTGTACTAGTCAAGTGCACTTGAATGTAAGGTTAGGACTGCACCCAACTGTCGAACTAATTATTCTTCCCCCTAAAAAATTAAATAGTTTATCAAAATATTTGTTTTTTATTTTGTGCCAACTTTGTAACTTCTATCTAGCTTAAGTTCTTTACTATGTATGTTTTTTCTCAAAACTTATTTTTGGATACTTCATGAAAAAAAAACAAAACAAAACAAAAAAATTATAAACCTGATTTCTTGATAAAACAAGTGTATTGTGACACTATCGTAAGTCCAAGGACAGATAAAAAAGTCGTGTAAGTTTCAAAAAGGAATTGTTGTGAACCTAGAAATACTGAAAAATTCCGAGGTGAGGCCAGGTGCCCGGGGAGAGTAAGCGTCTCCTGTCTGTATGCATCACCCGTCACAGCAGTTCTCAAGAAACATGTCAAAATCAAGAGTTTTTGGTTTCATAATTGTACATACGAAAGTACAAACTGGTATACAATGTCATATTTAGTGTTCACTGAACAGGTCATTTAGTCGCATTCCAGAATATTATCAATCATTCTAGAAAGAGGCACATCATATTTTCGTACAAGTTCCCCATAGCGACTGTAGATCTTCCTCAGTGACAATTTCAGACATTCTTTAACATATCCCTGCATGAGCAACATATTGGACAGTCGTTTGGCCCTTTGAGAAGCTGTTTCATTCCTTTTTGAACTTCTATAGACGTAATTACCTTCTGCAGGATCTGAATTGATACACTGTTTCTTACTATTGCATATTTGGACTTGATCCTGTATTTCTGTGTGTATCTTTTTGAGGAGAGTGTTCCTTTCTTTAGCAGTCAAACCCATCCTAGCTTTGTTATACGCTTTTAGTCCATCATATATATATATGATCAATCAATTGTTGTGCTTAACTGGTTTACAGACCCACGTTCTCACTTTCCACGAAAGCATTATAATTAAAGGACACACGTTTAAAAATGTATGAATAATCGTCCATATAGAGAGCAAGAAACAACAAGTTTCTTAAGTTGAGAGGTCATAAAAATATAAACACATAGTAATCCTGAGCAAGACCAAGATATCAAAAATATATAAATTGACATCAATATGAATAAACCGTGCTGTGCCTATCTGGAAGCGAGCTCAGACCCTTGATCTGTAGGAGTGTCAATTAACAGCAATAATGAATGCAGTTCAGGACCATTTCTTCTTTAAAAAAGGTTTCAACATGGCCCAACATATAGTCCCCATCCGCCTGTTAGTCAGCATGCACGTTCGAGTAAAAAATCTCTGTATTAGACTGTAGAAGGTCTTAATACAAGACTTATTGTCTTTTTCACAGTAATATTATTAAATTATTGTAGATCACCAAGGCATCTCACTTTTTTCGAACTCGACAAGATAAACTTATCAGAACCTGAGGCTATCTGATCACAAGATCAACGTGGAAATTTGGATGGAAAATTCCATTGGATACATTTGCGACAGTAATATTTCCGACTTTGATATTTTAATTTCTGAATATGATCTGAAACAATTTCTAAAGGACTTTCTGTATATATGATACCTGTAACCCTGAGTTGAAATTTCCAACACTGTTTGTAATGTTTTGTATGAAAGCCCAAAACGTTAGAGCAGGCGCTGGCAAAATGTAGTAACTGAATTTTATAAATGCCATATGATGCTAATCTAGTCTCGGGTCATCTGTAACTATCCAAATAAGGGAAATTTACAACATGAAATCTAAAATCATCATATTTATCATAAATATTTGTATGAATTTTATTGTTAGATATCTTAGTGTATAGCTACATGTCAGCTACATGTGTATATATTTTTAAAATTCAGGGTTATCGATAACTAAGATGTCGTCAAGATACATGTACATGAAACTAGAGGTATCATCCAACCTCTCAATAAAGTCGAATCGATTAGAGTTTTGAATAGAATGCATGAAATCGCCCACATTACAATATAGAAACTTATCTACTATAAAAGATGCGCAGTTAGTACCCAACTATCGGCTGATAAATTTTGCCATTAAATTCATATAACGAATATGGTAGATTTGTCCATGATTGAACTGATGACGAACAAAAGATCATAATAACATAGATTGTTGTGTTTTGTAAAATTATAGCGAACGAAGCTGGTGAGGAAAAATGGAGTTTTAATACCTTTTTTCTTTTCAAAGGTATGATTTTAGATTACAGGTTACATTATTCTATTGGAGACAGATTATTTTTTCACTGTGTGACGGAGCAAGATTATTTGGCCCTGATATTGACGATCACAAATTTCGAAACAGCTATGTATATTTATAATTCCACGATGATAAGTTATCAAAACTTGCCGAGCTCGTGTCGTAAACGACTTTGTGATGATAACCCATAGATCATAAAAAATATTATTGCTTAAATCATTCAAAGTTTCAAATACCCTCGGGTACATTTGCATGTACCGTTACTTTTGAAATTAATTTGTCCCACTCAACTCAAAGGTAACACATTACACTTGCAAGTACGGAACATCCAATCAAACACCCGACTTACATCCGATAGGTTAATTACTTAATATAATATGGATGGCAGTTTAAGAATTTTTTTCAGGAATCTGGGTCAAACGCCATAAACTGAGAATAAACTTAAGTCATAATTTCATATTCTTCTGTTCAACAATGAATTAATAACTGGGATTTGGATTTTATTTAGTTTTATTCTATTGATAAATAGAATTAAATCACTCTGCACGAGAATTTATTTGAACGTTTGATAATGTAATAAATTAAAATGAAATATTTGACTTAATATATTCTCAGTTTATGGCGCCAGACCCTGGAGATACAGGTGACAAACCTGGGTCTACATCTGTCACAATATTTGATTAAATTTACCAATGTCTCTTAATACAACTCTACAGAAATATGAAAGACACAACCATATTCATGAATAATTTAAGAGCTATATGCTAAGCAGTCAATAAAAAATATAGAACATATATACCTATTAATTTAGTGCACCCATTGCGTATTTCGACAACTTATGTCTTTTCAGTGATGCTCGTGGCCAAATGATTGGAATTCTCAAAATATATAAATATTTGAAGAGCAGTGGTGAAACTAAAATGACCGAAAAGTGAGCCAGAGAATATATATAAGGACAGAGCTATGCATGAGGGAGATAGTCCTTAGTTTTAGAGTGATTTACGTAATTTGAAGACTGAGAATTTGAAGTATATATTTCTTGTCAGTACAAAAGCACTGAAAACTAGACTAATGATGCCCTCGGGAACTATCAGTCCACCACCTGTGACACCGGCCTAGTGGTTATAATAAATATAGAACATATATACCTATTAAGTTAGTGCACCATATGCGCATTTCGACAACTTATGTAAAGATCCTCAATTAACGATGAGATTCACGACTCTCGTTAATTACTGTTCTTTGACCATATACATCGAGAACAATGGATTTGATAGATGACTAAATGGAAACCGTGAAAAATATTAGTAGTTGCGATACTCCGTATTCTCTCCCTCCAACAGTCAATATAACACTTTAATATTGAGTGTATGGAATCTATTGTTATTTACTCTATTCGTGCACTCCACTGAATGCATTTTCATAGAAATGTACATGAGCAAACGGGGGCATCTAAGTGCTCCGACACTTTTAACTACGACACTTTTACCATCGACACTTTTTACTCCGAAACGTTTTACTACGAAAGTCAGTGGCATAGCGTGGTGTGAATATATGTGTATGCAGAATTTTGAAGCCGTAGATTAAAAAATTAAAATAAAGGAAACTATGCATTACTTGGCAAAATTATGTGTAAGCAAGTGCCTTTTTGCCTTATGGACGCTGTGCCACAGACAATCGTAACTCCGATACTTTTTACTTCGATAATTTTACATATTTTACTTTCACATAAGGGCAAATACTATGTGTGTAAATCATGCACTGAATAAGCACCAAGTGATTTTACCACAATTTTTATACCGCATATTACACTGCCTAGATTGAAAATCCTAAAATTAACATATTGTAATAATGTCATAAACATGTGTTTTTCGACAACACAATAAACGTGCGTTTCTTTTCTTACGTACTTGACACGAGTTGCCCATTCAAGAACATTTCATCAACGTTCGTTAAAGTGCTAATGAAATTGATCTAACATGTAATCTTTCAAACGCGTTATCACGAAGATGCATTATTGTACAAAAGTGTCATCACGTAACAAATGCAATGCAGCGCGATAGGCCTTATCACATATGATGTCCGGATATGGCCTGTCTCGATGTTTGAATGCTTTAACATTTTATAAAAGCGCAACGGCGCAAATGGTTTCGTCCGGTTAAAATAGACAAAACGGGGCGGTTCTTGCAACTAATTAAAACAAAGTCCTTTTTGATGTTGTCATTTTCATCTTATTTTATGATGTACAAAACATCTAGATCAATGCATTTCATATTTCATATTTCCTTTGAAACCCCCCCCCCCCCTCTTCTCGGCAAAGGGGGCGCTGTATCCACCACATTTTCCTGTAACGTTACAAAATATCATAACCTTTACAGTAGTATCATATTACGATATCGTTTCATCGATACCGCCATATAAAAAGACCTCTCAACTTGTCAACGTAAGAAGTGTCGGATTAAAAAGTGTCGGAGTTGAAAATGTCGGAGTAAAAAGATACTCTATGTCGAAGTTAAAGTTGTCGGACCAACGGGATTATCTAGAAAAACGACACTCAGTACTATTTCATATCACGTGAATTGAGGCAAATTTGTGCAAGTATGAAGTCGTATGTGTTATATGTCTGTGTATTGTATAAGGTCACATACAAGTCGACAATACACTTATACATACGTCGAAATAGGTATAAGAAGTGTCAAGTGCCTCCTCGTATTATCTATTGTGAATGCTCTGCTCTTTTTCAAATACCTTGAAAAAAAATATTACGATGTGTGCTCAAATGTTGAGCGTAATACTTCATGCTGAACATCATTAGTGGTATGTTTAGAAAGAATGTTGAATGTTTTTAAACAAATCATTTAATGTTTGTTTTGTTTCGTATTATTTTACGCCAGTCCAAGTCTACTGCACTACCTTGTGTCGACACCTACGAAGTCATAAATGTTTATATGCTACAGACCCATCTGAGTCACTGATCGATCTTTACGTACCAAGATATGCCGTGCCACGGTTTCTCGGTTTATACTGCATTGACCGAATAACAGATAGGGAAGCAAAAGATGATACATCACATTAGAAAAATCCAAAACTGAACTTGAACCCGAGTCTTCAGAGACCAGTCGACGAGGAAGAGCTTCCCACATCCGCCATCAGGGCCAAAACAAACAGCGCAAGATAGTTCAACACTGCGTATACGATATGCTTGTGGAATTAAACTGTATTGAAAGTGCTAAATCCACACAATATCATAGAGGGGTATAATACATACTATAAGGGGTTCGAACTTTCTGTTCTTCGTAGGCAGGCATCACTATTAGCATGTACTTAAATGAGTATTTCAGATTATTGTAATATGTATATATTGGCTCTTTGAATGATTTCATTGCACTTTTCTTTTCTACCTGTCTTCATTTTACATTATATTCCAATGAAAACATTGTTCCTGAATTCTACCCACTCTGACTGGACTTTTTAAGTTTTCGAACGTTCGTAAATACTTTTGAGTGGTTAACAGACTAGTTGTGTAATAAGTGTCTTTAAAACTATACCCCCCCCCCCCCCCAAAAAGTTCACACACATATACACATTATGTAATGAGGTTAACCGGCTTTATGTGTCTTACATAATGCCAAATCCTTTCATAAGAAGAAATCCGAGACATTCCGAATTTATTATGGGGTATGACTTTGGTTCTATGTCAAGCGGTAATGCAAATTTTCAGTCAAATATTATTAATATTACTGTAAATACATTGAGGCCAGCATTTGAATTGACGAGAGAAGCACAAATACATGACATAATCTTAATTATTTTCTCACTTTAGACAGTAGTCATATTAAAAAGAAAAGATCGAAAATCTAGACTATACTTTGAACCTGAACATAAATCTCGACGAGTATATCTCATAAAATGTCATTTGTCTGGATCATCTCAGCGTTTGACAATTAACCCCATTGGTGACACTTCAATATAGGCCGTCCTGGATTAGTACCACAACTTCACTACAATCGAGCACTTTCGAGATATCTCATGTATAAACGTATTGTACATTTTGGTATGTATATCCGTTGTGATGCAATTCATATTGATATCTTTTCCTTCCTTATATAAACATATATCAAAGAATGTCATTATGAGATCTTAAAAGAAAATGCTAAATGAACCAATATTGTATGATTTATTATCATAAAAGGTGTACAAAGCTGTATTATACATCAATCCTGATTTTCTGGTGGATCAGCATCACTGCGCATTATTGATATCGGTTCTAAATAAGAGTTAATGCTTGGTGAAGATCCGACATCACAGTTGCTTATTTTGTCATAAAGGGAATCTTTTCTGCAAATTGATATTGAAATTTCATTAAAATCTTCTCATACCACGTTATGTGTTTCATTTAAGTTATATATGAGCTGGTTTGTTGAATTGGACAGATGATTGATGTTTGACCGAGCGGTTCCTGAGTGGGAATGCCTTTGGTGATTTGTCAGTGTTTTGTCTTTTGGATGAGATAGTAAATGCCAAGGTCCTATGTCATATACAATGAGACGTCAAAAAGTATTAATTTGTATTGACATGTAAAATCAAATAAAAATATCTTTATCATAGTTTGAAAAGCGCTGTCATGATAAGGTCGAACAAAACAGAAATGTATGCGATGTTATTTAGCTATATTGGCAAACTTGGTGTAGTGGTTTTCAGTTATATCGCGACATGGAAGCACAAAAAGGTAACCAACATTTCAAAATAGTTGCGCAATCAAGTTATCGAACTCGCGGCGCCGACGATCCGAGTTCGATTACTTGATTAGGCGACTATGTTGAAATGTTGGTTACCTTTTGTGCTTCCATGTCGCGATATAACTGAAAAATTGTTGAAAGCGACTTAAACCCCTGTCAACGGACTAATATTTGACCGAACGGTCCGATCGGTGATTTGTCAGTAATCTGTTTTGTTCATACCCAATGTTCTATGGAGAAAAATATTGCGTAAGTACATATTTACATGATTGCGGTATAGTTTCACAGGCCTACAAACAAGGGTGTTTCTCTCTTTATTTATACGTTGACTGGATTTTCTGATGTATACAGTTATATAAGTCATGAAGTGACGATCAACTGTCTTGACAAAGTTTGATATAAGACTCACCTATCTATACTTTCTTCTGAAAATAACAAGAAGAAAAAATATATAATAAAGATATGAAGTTCAATATAATCTAGAAATAATCCATTCGCATGTAGAAAAATATAAGGTATACACAATTTATCACATTTTCACTCAAACAATAAATAGGACAAAATTATCACTTCTTGCGAAATTTATTATATCAGCCTATGTGTGGTATTTTAATAACTAACTGAGGCTATCATGTATCATTCATGACTCCTATTATAGTTATAACAACTTAATATATATGGTATGTATTCGAGAGGCAAACTTTAGAAAAGTTTTCATATATTATATATGTATTTAATCATAATTGTCGATTGTTCCTGCATTTTATGTTTATTATACCTTGAATTTTTCTTGTAATATCTGATTTAGGATGGTCATTTTCAGGATCATGGACTTGAATGGAAGATACGGGTTCAAGATATGAATTGCGGTGCGATGGTGGCTGCATTTTCAGGTTGTTTATTTCATCATATTCTGTACTTAACCGTCTATTGATATCAATGTTTGTGTGGTATTTGAAGAAATATACATCATTCCTATATATTCTGTTCCTATTATGTAAAATTCGAAAAAAGAAGTGTTAACGCAACAACAACAACAGCAGCAACAACATAAACAACAACAATGATAAAAATGATAAAGAACAATGAGTATACGGTGATAAAATATACCAAACTGTGCTTGAAATTATCAGTCATCTGAAATTGTGTGGAAATCATCTTTTTAAAGTGTTTAAGAGTTAAGAGTACCACCTCTCTTGTTGGTTTGGTGGTAGTTGTTGTTGTTGTTGTTATTGTTTTTCTTTTCGTGCTTTCATTTTCTTTGCCTACCTATTTAGGAATAGACTATATTTTACTGACAACTGCTGTCTTATCTCTCTTCGAATGACAGAATTTAAATACTAAGGTATATCTTAAAATGAGATTGTATTTATTTAAATTGAATAAGATCATCTATAACCAGGAGCCGATGTCTCATGTGTCAAATGGCAGAGATGATTACCCCTGCCTGGTCCGTAATCCCATCTATGTTTCTTCAGAAATTCATATTTATCCTTTATTCCTGTTTATGTTATATACACACCGACTTCAGTATTGTTTACCAATGTGATATTTGTTATTATACTACATCATATTCTTACTTCCAAAGAAGAAAACCTAGTGCGACCAATGCAGCAGAGAGCAACAGACCAGCTATTCCAATAAGTAGTCCTGCAGAAAAAAAAAATTGAAAAAATTAAATATTGTTTAGTTCGTTAAAATTATTTGTTGTTGTTATGGGGGTTTTTTTTTTGTTACATTAAACATTTGCTACCATATGTGTTAGACGTTTGGCGTACCGTTTTCTATGTGGTGCATAGAAACTATTAGATATCACTTCATCGTCATATTTGTGAATAACACATTGAATTGTAAAGGATGCTGTAAGCAGGTGTCATCTACTTGCAAAAAAATTATCCTATGATGTTTTTGTTCTTCCTTCTTTAGACTGCTTCAGTGGTAAGTTTGATCTTAAGATACGACATATGTCGGCATTGAGAATCAATAAAGAGACGATATCTCTCGAAATGCGCATCTGATGCACTTCATCAATATTGTTCAAATGTTTTCATATTTATACCTTTCAGATCGTATAGTATTTTCATTTATTGCAAAATAAAATATAGAATCGCATTATACCTACAGAACAATACAAATATAACGAACAAATACTAGTACAAACTATTATTTTTTTCTAAAAGTGTGTTAAGGTTGAGGATGATACGTTTACATATATTTCTGTGAATCTAAAAATTACACACTTTTTCATAGCTAAATATTGTAAACAAAATTACGACTTTCTTTTCGCATTGTACAAACATTTTTGGGTAATAAGTGAAACCAGTAATAAATATTTAGTTAACTAAGTAAACTATGTTTATTCCAAAGAAGAAAAAATACGAAAAATACGATGAATAATGTGTGTGTGTGTGTGTGTGTGTGTGTGTGTGTGTGTGTGTGTAGAAAAAGGTAAGGGGGGATGTTGATACAGTGGTATTGCACTTGATTAAAATATTCCAAACCTGGGATTTTGAATAGTAAATTCATTACTTCATAAACCATTTTCAACATACAAAATTTTTGCCACAATAAATCTTGAAACAAATCTCATGATAGGTTTGTCTATAATAATAAATATCAACACCGCCATATCATTTGTGTGACATCACAAAATAACGCATTAGATAGGTTTGGACATAAAAAAGAATCCTCCCGCTCATAAGAAAACCATTTCAAAACCCATTTTCAAAGATTTAAAATGGCATATTTCCCTCATGATCACATTGCATTCATACCCTGAGTGAACGTGGTCATCAACTAGATGTCGTCAAAATATCAGTAAAAGAATTTTGACGTGGTTTTAGTAACAAAATAAAACAATTGTGTTTGTGAACAACGGTGGCAACAAGTCCAAATAAGACAAATTTTCGAATATAGGTAAAAGATCACGGTCAAGGTCATGACGTCAGATCTTATTTTATAGACGGAAAGGTCTTGTTAAAAGGAAAACTCATGTGAAATATGAAAGCCTTTCCTCGTTGTAATTAAAAATTATTATCAATGTTAAAGGTTTTTTTAAAATGTAAGTCAAAGGTTACACTCAAGGTCATGAGCTTAACAATTACAGTACGGTAGGTGTGCATTACTGACCCCACACCCAAAGAAACACACACACACACACATTAACACCCACAAAAACACCTGCACACAAATGGATTTAGCATCGCCCATTTTCTGAATTTCAATATATGTCGCCTCAGCTTATTCGTTTTTTTTTTTAATTCTATAGTTTCCCTTCTTTGTTTATTCAACGGAATGAACAAATTCAGGATCGTCATTTAGGAATGAAATGACAGTTTACAGTACATATTTCATGCTACAGCCACGTCTTTATGATTTACCATCTGTTAGATGCAACACAAATCAAAAGCCTTAACTTTACTATCCCAAAGGGTGAGGAGTACCGCCGATTGGCAGGACTCAATACAAAAATCAATCTGATCAAAACTATATCTTTATTCCGCTTTTTTATATGTCCCATTGCGGATAAAGATTTGGTGAAACTCTGTAAGGGGTCATGTTCTACCGAATGATGATGGCGAATCAGTGGATCGGCTGCAAATTCCTAGGAATGAAATTAACATCCCACGCGTGCGTGACCTACAAGGTAGTTGTTGAACAGCGTTAGTTACAGATTGCGTCATTTGCACGTGCCCATCCGAGTCATTGATTGGCCATGGGAAATAACAGTTTTGGTGACAGAAGCGTCATTCGAGTTCAGCAGATGATGACTCCTAACGGGGTTTCGCCAGATCTTTATCCGCGATGGGATAAATAGATAAGAAGAATAAAGATGTTTTAATCAGATTGTACAAATCTGAATCATATTTTGCTAATTTCCTGCAAAACACAGGAAATGGAAAATTTGTTATTTTAATTAATTACAAAAATTATTCTCTGATTTATATTGTATTTAAAACTCTGGACTGAACTTTGAAAATGCAGAATTTTATCCTGGTCCTGTATGAGCACCTCACAATCTTTTGTCCAAAAGTCATATAACTGTCATATAAACTGGATATCATATAGCCTCAAATTTACACTTATTTTCAGATCTCTATAATACCTCAAAACTTAATAATCTTATTTTAAATTGTATGCATACAATATGAAAAATTTCGACAACTTCTGCAAATAGTGACCGGAGCCACTCTTGCTTAGTTTTTGTTTTGTTACCTTGTTTTTTCCCAAAATCATTACACTTTCTGAACCTGAATAGTTGTTGCAGATTTTTTTTCCACGAGTGAACAGGGAACGCTCACTCCTCCCAGGCACCTGGTCTCATCTGAGTTTAACTGGGGTTCGCATGTGTCTGATTATAACATCGTACACAAAACTGTACTTTATTCCATGGACTTAAAGATGTGGTTAACCCTTCGGTACTTCTTCGTTGTTTACCTATTTATATTGTAACAACATCTGCATGATGCAATGCACACAGTCAAATCCATGCAACGGATAGACCCGAAGCAGTGGTTGGTTGGTTGGTTGGTGGATTGGTGTTTTACGTCGCTTTCAACAATTTGTCAGTTATATCGCAGCATGGAAGTAGGAGGTAACTGACCTCTTAAATATAGTGGCACAATCCGGATCGTCAGCGCCACAACGTGCCATGTCTACCAGGAGTGATGTTTTACTTTCTCATGGACAGGACATCAACGAATCACTTGCGGCACTGGATTCTAGAACTTCCAAACTATTAGGAGAATGGACGAATTCGAACATGCAACATTCAATTAGAAACCAAACTCGTTGGATATTTATCTGACCATGCAAATTCTAAAAGAGAATAATAAGAGAAGAAAACACATGAATGATATTCTTTAATGTAATATATAATATACAATCTTTGAAAAAGTTATAAAAGACAGCGAAATAAATATCGCTCACCTGAATACAGTTGGGTGCAGTCCTAACCTTACATTCAAGTGCACTTGACAAGTGCACTTTAAGTTTAGTTTTTCGTCCTGAAAACCAGTCATAAAGTTTAGTCAAGTGCACTTGATATCAAGTTTACTTTAAAGTAATTCCGTCTTCAAGTTTACTATCACGTGACACCAAGTTTACTTTTCACGTTTGTTTATTACAATTATCCAGTTTCGTATAACACAATAGAAATAATTGTCTTATTATGTACAATTGCATATTTTTTGTAAAAAATAGTGTTTTAATAGAAAAATGTAGTAAATGTACATGTATATAGAAAGTAAACTAAACTTGAAGTGCACTTGGAGTAAACTTGGAATCAAGTTTAGTACTAAACTTGGAATCAAGTTTACTATTAAACTTGATTCCAAGTTTACTGTGTTTGTCGCCAAGTAAACTTGAAAAGCAGTCATAAAGTTACCTTGAAGTGCACTTTATGTAAGGTTAGGACTGTACCTAGATGATCAGTCATGCAGGAAGGAAGAATTCATTTATTTTTGCATTTTTGGGACTAAGTCAACACAAATATTGAAAATATGTCAAATTTTATTTCAGACCAATATAAAAAACAACACTTTTTTGCACATCCATTCAGGTAATTTTGATATTAAACATTTGCTGCTTTGTCTCTGCGAGATGTGCTTCAGGGCAACAAGTCAGTCATTTTCTTTAGGTGGGGCCTTTGGTTGACTGATTCAAGTCTGGGTCATGAACAACAATTGTTTCAAATATTGTCCAGATCTAACTTAAAAGTGCCTAATTTCATATGTTGAGTGTTGAGAAACATCTAAAAACTTATGTAGATGTGTAAAGAAATGACAAAAAAGATTTGACCACAGCTGGATTTGAACCGCTACTCTCCATATTTCAATTAGCAAGTGGTAAATGTAGCATCGTGAGACCTACTTTTTAGACATGGTGGCATTATCTGTTAACCAATTTGAATGAAATTTTCCAAATTGATAGAGGACCTATATTACATCATGTATTCCATGTTTCATTAAAATCTTTCATGTAGTATAACAGCAGAAGTTAAAAATGTGAAGAATTGTTCCTATATACCCTCATTTGGAAGTCTTAAAAAATTCATAGAAAATCCAAAAATTGAGATATTGACAAAATGTTTTCAAAGTAACATTCCTTACCATAATTATGATCACAATAGTCCATAAGAAATCATCATTTTAAAATTAACTAGGAAATATGACACTTTTCTGCATTGAAATCAACAAGTCCAAACAAATATCGAAAAAAATTCTAAAATTTGATTTTGGAAGGGAACCAAAATGACAATACGCTCCACTTATCCCTCTAGATCATTTCTATGCATTCTGTTTTTCTCTGTATACAGCCCGTATGAAAAAGAATATTGTCAAAGGAGGTTACTCTTTTGTGACCTACTTTTGACTATGGTGGCGCCACCTGTATAGAGGTTTGGATGAAAACAACAGAATTTAAAGAGGGTCATAAGTGACTTATTTCTACCAAGATTTATTAAAATCCTTTCAACAGTTTTGTAGAAAAAGTTGAAAATGTGAAAAATGGCCAACCAACCCCCCCCCCCCTTTTTTTTTTATGGAAGTCTTAAACGTAAAATTCCTAATTTCATATGTTGAGTGTTGAGAAACATCTAAAATTTTTTGACCACAGGTGGATTTGAACCGCTACTCTCCGTATTTCAATTACCAAGTGGTATAGGTAGCATTGTGAGACCTACTTTTTAGACATGGTGGCATTATCTGTTCACCAATTTGGATGAAATTTACCAAATTGATAGAGGACTTTTAGTACTTCATGTATTCCATGTTTCATTAAAATCTTTCATGTGGTTTTGTAGAAAAAGTTGAAAATGTGAAAAATGGCCAACACCCCCCCCCCCCTTTTTTTGGAAGAATTAAAAAATTCATAAAAAACCCAAAAATTGAGATAATGACAAAATTCTTTCACAATAATATTCCTTACCACAATTATTATCAAAATAGTCATTAAGAAATTATCAATATCAATTAATTGAAAAACATGACACTTTTCTGCATTGAAATGACTAAGTCGAGAAACACGTCAAAAAGCGTAAATTTCTATTTGACGGATTTTAACGCCGAACACAATTTTTAATAACCCATCTTTATAGATTGTTGAAATGCAATTAGGTTCTCCATTTATGTACTGGTTCTGGAGGAGATGTTTGAAGAGGGGTACCATTTTGGGCACTTTTGGCCCCGCCCTGGATCCACTCCTGAGGGAATCTGGATCCCGAACACAATTTTAGTAGGGGACCTTGAGTACATCATTTATGAAAAGTTTGATCCAAATCTGAAATGTAGTTCCAGGGAAGAAGTCGAAAATGTGAAAAACGTTAACGACCGACGACTGGACGACGACGAAAACGGACGGCGCACTATGACTATAGCTCACTTGAGCCTTTGGTTCAGGTGAGCTAATAAATAAAAATGACTGAGTAGTATGCGATACATGTATTGACATAAAGCAGAAACAGAATAAATATGAAAAGACATTACAAAAATAATGAACAATTACAATATTGGCTTATTGCGGTCAGTTAAAGAGAGAACGAGCAGAATGCCCGATGATCCACAACTGACATTTATATAAAACAAATCTATAAAATAAAGTCAATTATACAAACTGGTAGTACAAGTAGACATAAAAAATAAATCTTATTATCTCATGTACAACAATCGAAAACCATTGCCATTTTATTTTACAAAGATAGAAATGGACGAGTTGTTACCATTGCCTGTAAAATATGGAAGCCTTATGCTTAATTTGTTTTAAGATGTGGTCTAGTTTACTCTTTTGTCTACGCTGCTAACACTGATACTAGGGCCAACAGCATGTATATATCGTCCAAACACACTAGTTATTCGGTCGTTTATTGTATGTGCACGTGTAAGGGCTACAACGCCATGCCGTTCGCCGTAATGACGCAAGCCGATTGTGCATCACAATCGCACTTTATCGGTTGATTTCGAATAAAATCTTCACATGTAAGTTCTACGTAATTTATTTTTCATGCATTGAATCTAAAATTCTGTCTTAATCCATACTATTATCCTTTACATCCGCATTAAATTTTGTAGGCGATTTGAAAACTTTCACGGTTGCCAATTTTTATGCCCTCGTGGGAACTTTTCCGGATATGTGGAAGACCATGTGATATATACACATGCTACTTCCCTAATAAGGAAAAAATGAGGCGTGGCTTTAGAAATTTTAGCGGGAAAATTCACAACTGCGCAAAAACAAGTAGTTCCCATTAACATAAAGCTTTGTGACCAACATCTTGATAATTTAATGCTATTCCGATTACAACTTAAAGTTTTTAAAAACTATGCTTGTTTAAGATAGACTGGAGTTACCTGCTCTTGCTTGCTATCGCTGCGTGAAGAGACAAGTGACCACCGCCATTTTGTAGAGGCTATTCCCTGTCCAGCAAGTGTTGTTTATAGCACAGACGGTAAGGGCAGATAATAAGCTGTACACACTGCGTGTAGTTACTTTTAAAATTCGTCTGCAGTAGCATACTCAGCATAGTTATACAGTACCTGATGTAATTTACGAGAGGCTCGTGATATTTAGCCTTGAGAATGAAATTAATTTTGTCGTTATTTGTTGATTCTAGGTTAAATGAATGAAACAAAGCGAAATCCAGCGAGATAAAAATAACCGATAACGCGTCATTTGAACCTAGGTCAGCCTAGTTATGAATTAGTGGTCACCTGTCTAGATATCTTTGTGATACGCATTACCAGTCTATATTTAGGATTCTATGAAATATTTTATTTGTTCTTTTTTAGACTGAAATTTATATCTACATATATTATTATTATATCATTTATATTATCATATATATATTCGAAGATCGCGCGATCGGTTTCCATATTGGCGCTTAATGTCAAATTAGGTCTTGATCGCGCGTTACAAGCGTTCTACTACGATTTCTCCAAATAAGGCAATATGTCACGTGGTCTTCCCCATATTTGGAAAAATTCCCATGAAGTGCGATAGTAATTCATAATCGGCTTGCGTCATCACGGCGAATGAATATTTTAACACACAATAAGCGACAGAATAATACGTGTTTTAGGGCAATATATTGATATATTAAGTTAAGCAGACCTATGCTTAAACCTATTTCTGTGCAATGAAATTTCAATAACAAGGATAACAAAGCCGGCTTTGCAAGAACTTTTACTACGTTTAGTACTTTAAAGAAGGTACTTCTTTGCTACGTGAATTAAAAAGGCGGTGCAGAGGAAAAATTTTTACGATCGCTAGAAGACGCCTTAAAAAATCAAAGTTTTGGTTACAAGGAATTTTTCATGTTACAACATGCACATCAATTCAAGATATTTGAGCGGTATCACATTCCCATAAGAACTTTAAAATTTTAATGATTTTACAATTCTACTCATCAAATAAGCTTTGAACATTCTAAGCGATATCACTTGAAACTATTCACTATATCTTAGATAAACTGTTTAAAGTCACAGCTTCTATGTCGCCAGTTGTTTGAATCATCTTATGAAATACGATATTACAAGAAACTCGTCATCAAAACTTAGGAAAAACCATATCACTGTCAAAATATTTTATTGTTGCATAGCTATATAAAATATATAATAATGAATATTGTATAACATCATACTGTATATCATCTTGTAATAAAATTCGAGGACTTTACAATCTTATTTTTCCAGCCAGTTATGAACAAAGGACGAAAACAGTCAATTTTTCTTACCCTCCTCAACAGTAAGTTCATCATATTCATGCAAAATTACTTCTACCACTAGCTATTATAGCTAGCTTTCATTCAAATCTACGAGAACATCCAACACATTCTTTTACTTCATATTAAAAATTTATTCGCAACTCCTATTTGCAAGAGTAACGACACTCCACTTTGCATGTGTAACAGATAATTATGGAACAGATGTCTTTCATTTTTTCCTAGATGGAAAAACTTGCTTTTCCATCACAAAATAAGAAAGTCAAAGCATTCTAAATCAAAATGCCATCAAAAGTACTGTAATTTAGTGTGACGATGATTTTGAACAAAGGACAATAATTTTGGAAAGAGTTGGTCATCTGTGACCAAAGTCGAACTTGATCCCAATTTCACCTTGATATCTGAAAGCATGGTCAAGAAAATAGCGGACAATTGATTTTGAACATGGGGCAATAAGTCTGAAAAAAAAAAAAATAGGTCAACCGAGACCAAAGTCGAACTTGATCTTTAACTTCTCATGGGAAAGCTGGCTAGCAGGTTTCAGCATCATATCTGTAAGCATGTCCAAGAAAATTGCGGAAAACTGATATTGAAATTAGCAGCCTTATTTACAAAGAATCGTAGGAGTTATCGTAAGTTTTCTCGTAAGTTTGTACTTAAGAGTCACATTTAAAACAAGAGGCCCAAATGGGCCTATATCACTCACCTGAACAGCTAGATGATCAAGTTGAAGATATGAAAAATTGTTCCCCCCCCCCCCCCCTTTTCTTGGAGTCTTAAAACATTCATAAAAAATTCAAAAATCGAGATATTGAATAAATTCCTTCGCACCAGCATTCCTTACCATAGAAATGATTAAATGAAACCAAATGAATGCATCAATGTTTACTAAAAGAAAATAATAACCCTTTAATGCATTAAAATAACAAAGTCCAAAATAAAAATGAAAAAACGTCAAACATTTGATTTCGGAATGGAACCAAAAATATCAACACTTCTTCCCATATGCCTCTAAATCATTCCTATGCATTCGGTTTGTCGCTGTATGCACCCGATCTGAATAAGAAGTTTGTCAAAGGAGGGTACCCTCTGTGACCTACTTTTGTCTGTGGTGGTGCCACCTGTTCATGGATCATGACAAAGATGACCACATTTGTCGGGGACCTTGAGTATTTGATGCATGCCACGTTTCATTGAATTCCAGCAAGTGGTTCCGAAGAAAAAGTTCAAACTGTGAAATGTTTACACCAATTATCCCACCTCCCTTTTTCTTGAAAGTCTTAAAAAATTCATAAAAAATCCAAAACATAAAATATTGAAAAATTTTCTTCGCTGTAGTATTTCTTACCATCAAAATGATCAAATTAAACCAAATTAATGCATCAATGTTTACTAAAAGAAAAAAATAATCTTTTCTGCATTAAAACTACTAAGTACAAAAAAACGTCAAAAATAACAACACTTCTTCACACATCCCTCTAGATCATTCCTATGCATTCGGTTTGTCTCTGTATGCCCCCGGTCTGAAGAAGAAGTTTGTCAAAGGAGGGTACCCTCTTTGACCTACTTTTGCCTGTGGTGGCGCCACCTGTTGACGAATCCGGAAGAAAAACAACAACACTTGTAGGGGACCATGAGTACTACATGCTTATCAAGTTTCAGCAAATTCTGTTTAGTGGTTCTGGAGAAGAAGTCGAAAATGTGAAAAGTTGACGACGGACGACGGACGGACGACGGACGGTGATTGATCACAATAGCTCACTTGAGCCTTCGGCTCAGGTGAGCTAAAAAAGCGATCGTAAGTTTTCTCGTAAATATTTCGATCGTAAAGTAACGACTTTTGCACAGGGCCCAAATGTTTAATCTAAATCTTAAAATTCATCAGTATATCCGCATATACCGATGTGTATAACCTGCTGGATTTACGTACTTTTCAGGAAAGAGACACCATCTTTATTATTATTATTTCATTTTTTTTTTTTGGCTTTTGGGGGGTTTTTCAAATGACGTGGGGCTATGTCTAGTTATTTGTTTTAAAACTTTCTACACAATCTGAAATTAAACGGACAAGAGGAATAAAAATAGAAAAAATAATCTTATTATAATAGAGGATTTTTTTTGGTCTCCATATATGAAAAAAACAATGACTCTGTGTTAAGGAAATTGGTAATATATGTCAGAAACAGGGTGTTGGATATTCCTTTAAATACTTCTTTCAATAATAAACATAGTATCCAGCAACTATCCGCGTTGTCAGCCTCTGATCAATGCACGGTATTTGCTGCAATGACGTAACGTCACGTCATTTCATTTGACGTCATTTCTCGCTATAATTTCAAACTGGTTGACCGCAGTAAAAGGATGAAATATTGGAAAATGAACGTAGTGTATATTTTTGAAATAAACTAACCACATTTTCTCTTTATTTCTGGAGTTTAGATGGCATTTCAATAATCAAAATTTTACGCTTACCTAACAGACGATAATATGTTACATTGTTTGGACACCTACGCATTGTTGGCCATAGTACTACATGTATGTCTCAGAAATGCTTTTCAGACCGAAATTATAATATTTTCTACCTTATAGAATATTATGTAAAATATGGCATTGCATTTACAAGGTAATGTATTTTAACAGAATCATTTATGTTGAAGATACTTAGAGGTTGATATCACTGAGAAAGAAAAAATATGCCTCTTCCATTTCAAACGATTTTTTGACTATATTACGTCATTTTTGCACTTAAGATTATACTTACGACAACAACTTGAAGTTAAAAGGTTTACACTTACGACAAATTCTAGTCGTGTATTTTTGGGGTTTTTTGTGAATAAGGCTGCAGGACATTAAGTGTGGAAAAAAATATGTCAACCGTGTCTAAAATCAATCTGGATTTTGTAACTCCCCACAGGGAAGCTTGTCACCATGTTTCAGCTTGATATCTGTAAGCATCACCAAGAAAAAAGCGGAGAACCGATTTTGAACAAAGGGCAACAACTCTGGCAAAAGTAGGTCAACCGTGACCTAAGTCCAGCTTGATCAGTTACTCCTCATGGGAAAGCTTGGTACCAAGTTTCAGCTTGATATCTGTGAGCATAGCTAAGACAAGTCTGGAAAACCATCGTGACAGAAAGGCGGACAGAGTTGAAACCTTTAATTCCCCAGGTTTACCGTTGGGTGATTAAAAACAGAGACGTACACAGACACTGGATCTATCCTTAAAACAAGAGACACCTGCAGAGACAAAACACTCGAGATATTTTGTAAATAATAGAGACGCTTGCTGGGACGAAACGCTAGAGTTATCCTGTAAATAATAAATAAACTGTAGATTTCCAGCCAACAATAAGGGCACCTGTAAAGAAAAACACTGGAGCAATACTGCAAATATCTGTATTACATTTATCTGTTACATGAAGATTTTCGGTATGTACAATTACAAATGTATTATCATTAGTTTAATTCAAATGAGACCTATGTGACCTTTGGCGTTTCTTATACGATGGAAATTTTGAGGAGAGCAACTGCTCATCAATTTCACTTTCGTGAATTTCGTGCAAAATGATATGCATGTGTTTGTTCTGTAAACTGCATATGCACAATTTCCAGCTTTCCGACGACATTTCTACATTATCTTATAAAAGTTCTCGTAACTCTTTCAGTTTTGACAAGTCTAGCCTCATAGTATTGTGATCTCCAAAGCTTTTCAGCTTCAGGAATTGTAACTGTGCTAGATTGGTCAAAGCTCTTACAACTGCAATATCTTCGTTTCTATGGCTGCCCTCGTACTGAAAACATTTAAGTTCTCTCAGTTCAGGTAATATTGTAGCGAGATGTTTGCGCTCTTCAATGTCAACAGAGTAAACTCCTAATGAAGATATCGAGCTTGTATGCCGCCCCAAGTACCTCACAACTGATAGTCTATCGTCTTTCTTTGCCAATTCCTGTGATGCTGTTTTTTCAGGTATGCATACTTGTCTCAGATAAACAGATTTAATTGTATTCTCGTTATTTTTCAGTACTTCCTGTGCCATTTCGACCTTATCAACTAGACATTTCTGTTTCAAATAAACATCGGTGACACAGAAATGATACATCGTATTGTTAGGCTTTAATATCTGATTGGCAGTTTGCATTTCACTATACCATTCATATTGCATTTTATTCATTTGTTTCACTAAATTTCCATGTTTCTTGTCAAGAGTTTGTCTCCAGCTGCCCACATCTGAACACTTGTTCATTAGATTGGTATCATGTTTTGATAATATACACGCTATTTCTGGATCCATACCAGACACAAAGAGTATCACATTTTGCATCTCCTTGATATCATCTATAGAAGAGCACTTTTTGCAAAACATTTCAACAATGTCGGAGTCATTTTGTAGAATAAATAAGGTGCCATCAATTCCTGAACTAATTTATAAAAGACAATGACATTTCGGCCGTTTTGCTCAGAAGAAAACAGTGTTATACGTTTCCTAATAATACCTTTTTGAAGGGCTGAATCTACGACTCGTTCTGAAACTTCGAAATTTTTTCAATTCAGTCAGGGAAAATACCAACGGCCGTCTATGAACTAGGGCACTGAATGCTACCTTACAAAAGGGTCTCAAAATATTCATGAAATCGTGAATGTATTGAAAAGTAGATAAAAACAACTCTGTGTTGTCCATAAAAAAAGGCATCATTAGTATTACTATACAAATCACGATTTTGTTATCGCCTGTTGAATCATTTAATTTATAATTGCAACTAAGTGACCAGTGATGGAATGAACGGTTGCTATTTCTTCTAATTGTTTTGGATCAGAATTGGTACCTTATTTCTGTTCCTGCTCTTCTTTCATCCATATATGACAAGATATTGTTAACATGATTGGTAATGACAAAATGTTCCTTATTCGAGGGTCTTTACTCCACATATTTCTAATATTCTTGGTAATTGGCGATACTTAGACAGTAGGTTATTTAAGGTAAATGATCTTGATGTGATAAATAAAGTACAATTTGCTAAACCATCTGTAATAGGCAAAACTTCAGAATTCTGCCATTCGTCGAGTCCATCTACGAGAATTAAGCACTTGATTGTGCCATTTCTAAGCACCTCTTTAATATTCATTTCTAAATCTTTGTTCAAAGTTGTACAAACCATGTCTAAAACATTTTTACACTCTTCACCTAACGACTGTAGTGGAACATAAAATACAAAATCAAAGACTGCGATACCATTTTTCTTAGTACGATTTGAACTTCTTTCTTCTTTCTTGGCTTGACACCAATCTGACAAAAGTCCTGTACCTGTTGCTCCTTTCATATATATTTTCATGTCTTTCGGATTGTTTTTGTTAATTTTGTTGAAAACATCTTCAAATTTCATAGGATTGTTGTGCTAAAACTACTCCGACCATATTCACTAAATGGCATACTGCATATGAAACTTGAAACATTTTCGTATTTGATCAGAAGAGTATCAGCCAAGGTAGCACAATCTGCAATGATATTAGAGTTTTCATCAGCAAGTAATTTACTAAAGTTTTTACAAAGTATACGAAATTTCTTAAGAGTTTTTCGTAACTTTCAACTTTCAACTTTGCAAAAAGATGGAACTTGAATTGCAAATTATTAAAGGAATTATTACATTTTGCGTTCCAAAATACAAAACAAAATTTCATAATCTGTATTCTGAAGTTTAAAGTAAAGTTTTTGGCAATAAGCAAAAAAAAAAAAAAAAAACAAGAGGCCCAAGTGGGCCTATATCGCTCACCTGAGTACCTAGATTATCAGTCATGCATGAAAGAAGAATTCATTTATTTTTGCATTAATGTGACTAAGTCAACACAGATGTTGAAAATATGTCAAATTTAATTTCAGGCTAGAATAAAAAACAACACTTTTTTGCACATCCATTCAGGTGATTTTGATATTAAGCATTTCCTTTGTCTCTGCAAGAAGTCATTCAGGGCAACAAGTTAGTCATTTTCTTTAGGTGGGGCCTTTTGTTGACTGATTTCAAGTCTGGGTCATGAACAACAATTGTTTCAAATATTGTCCAGATCTAACTTAAAATTGCCTAATTTCATATGTTGAGTGTTGAGAAACATCTAAAAACTTATTTAGATGTGTAAAGAAATGAAAAAAAAATTTTGACCACAGCTGGATTTGAACCGCTACTCTCCATATTTCAATTACCAAGTGGTATATGTACTATTGTGAGAACTGCTTTTTAGACATGGTGGCATTATCTGTTAACCAATTTGGATGAAATTTACCAAATTGATAGAGGACTTTTAGTACTTCATGTATTCCATGTTTCATTAAAATCTTTCATGTGGTATAACAGCAGAAGTGAAAAATGTGATTGAATTGTTCCTATACACCCTCATTTGGAAGTCTTAAAAAATTCATAGAAAATCCAAAAATTGAGATATTGACAAAATTCTTTCAAAGTAACAATCCTTACCATAATTATGATCACAATAGTCCATAAGAAATCATCATTATCAATTAACTAGGAAATATGACACTTTTTTCTGCATTGAATCACCAAGTCCAAAGAAATGTCGAAAAAAATTCTAAAATTTGATTTTGGAAGGGAACCAAAATGACAATACATCTTCACTCATCCCTCTAGATCATTTCTATGCATTCTGTTTGTCTCTGTATACAGCCCGTATGAAAAAGAATATTGTTAAACGAGGGAACTCTTTTGTGACCTACTCTTGACTATAGTGGCGCCACCTGTAAAGAGGTCTGGACAAAAACAACAGAATTTGAAGAGGATCATAAGTGACTTATTTCTACCAAGATTTATTAAAATCCTTCAAACAGTTTTGTAGAAAAAGTTGAAAATGTGAAAAATGGCCAAACTCCCCCCCCCCCCCCTTTTTTTTTTGGAAGTCTTAAACGTAAAATCCCTAATTTCATATGTTGAGTGTTGAAAAACATCTAAAAACTTATTTAGATGTGTAAAAAAAAAAACAAAATATTTTGACCACAGCTGGATTTGAACCGCTACTCTCCATATTTCAATTACCAAGTGGTATATGTACCATTGTGAGACCTACTTTTAGACATGGTGGCATTATCTGTTAACCAATTTGGATGATCCGCACAAAAAACAAAACCTTTGAAAAGGACTATGAGTACTCGCATCCTACCCAGTTTTATCACAATCCTTCAAGTTGTTCTGTAGATCAAGTTGAAGATATGAAAAATTGTCCCCCCCCCTTTTCTTGGAAGTCTTAAAAAATTCATAAAAAATTCAAAAATCGAGATATTGAAAAATTCCTTCGCACCAGCATTCCTTACCATAGAAATGATTAAATGAAACCAAATGAATGCATCAATGTTTACTAAAAGAAAATAATAACTCTTTAATGCATTAAAATAACAAAGTCCAAAATAAAAATGAAAAAAACGTCAAAAATTTGATTTCGGAATGGAACCAAAAATATCAACTCTTCTTCCCATATGCCTCTAAATCATTCCTATGCAGTCAGTTTGTCGCTGTATGCACCCGATCTGAATATGAAGTTTGTCAAAGGAGGGTACCCTCTGTGACCTACTTTTGTCTGTGGTGGTGCCACCTGTTCATGGATCCCTACAAAGATTACCACATTTGTCGGGGACCTTGAGTATTTGATGCATGCCAAGTTTCATTGAATTCCAGCCAGTGGTTCCGAAGAAAAAGTTCAAACTGTGAAATGTTTACACCAATTATCCCACCCCCCTTTTTCTTGAAAGTCTTAAAAATTTCATAAAAAATCCAAAACATAAAATATTGAAAAATTTTCTTCGCAGTAGTATTTCTTCCCATCAAAATGATCAAATTAAACCAAATTAATGCATCAATGTTTACTAAAAGAAAAAAATACCTCTTTTCTGCATTAAAACTACCAAGTACAAAAAAACGTCAAAAAAACGTCAAAAATTTGATTTCGGAACGGAACCAAAAATAACAACACTTCTTCACACATCCCTCTAGATCATTCCTATGCATTCGGTTTGTCTCTGTATGCCCCCGGTCTGAAGAAGAAGTTTGTCAAAGGAGGGTACCCTCTTTGACCTACTTTTGCCTGTGGTGGCGCCACCTGTTGATGAATCCGGACGAAAAACAACAACACTTGTAGGGGACCATGAGTACTACGTGCTTATCAAGTTTCATCAAATTCTGTTCAGTGGTTCTGGAGAAGAAGTCGAAAATGTGAAAAGTTAACGACGGACGGCAGACGACGGACGGACGACGGACGGTGATTGATCACAATAGCTCACTTGAGCCTTTGGCTAAGGTGAGCTAAAAAAAAAGACTTTTAACACTTTTTTTAAAACCATAATCAGATTGCATATAGTTCAATGGAACAAATGACTTTAAACAAAACCTTTCATTTTAAGACAATCTAAAAATTAAGTATTCTTCACACCCTATATAGATTCTGAACCCTTGCAACAGAATGAATTTCACAACTTCAGTAAGCAGCGTCCTCATCATATAGCGTATCAACCAAAGGTACAAGAGCAACACATTATATTTGTAAAAAATTCAGCCTTGCCTTATATCACCCTGAATTACCACTGTCCTAGAGTTTTTCAATTCAAACCTTTTTGAATTTCAAAAAGTCAATGGTAAAGGTGTAAATAAAGTGTTGGTAGAGTGGCTCAATTCAGGTGTGAGATGTAAGAAGTAAATAACATGTGTTGAGTAATATTATTTAAATCTACTGGATTTACTTCAGTTGTAAGTAACTATGTGCTGAAAATCAGTAAAATAAGCCTTAACGTGGATGGAATAAATGGAATGTATGCTATATAGTTGAGCCAAAATGTATATATTCGTTATGTTTAATTGATCTAAGTAAGTCCTTCCAGCAAAAGTCATTTTCCACGTGATGGTTGGTTAAAAGTTTTAAGCTGGAAGGCAGGCCTTGCACGATTTCATTGGTGCACGTGGACGCGCAAATTTACATTATTATAAATAGGTTACATCCGATAGTAGCTTGAAATCATGATTGTTCTTCGGTTCTGTACACTCGTTTGATAGATTTCTTAGATATTACTCATCTTTGTCGGTTCTTATTTCAGTAAATTAGGTTGGATATCGATATGTGTCATGAACTTGAACCAAGGTCATATCTACAAGATCCAGGTGACAGTGCATACATAGCCAGAATCTTTGCTTGTGTCGTGACTTCTTCCTTTTAATTTGGAGGGAGACACTATTTTACACAATTGTTGTCCATAACCTAATTAAGGATGAGTCATGACCTTGAACCTTGGTGATATCTACAAGGCCAAAGTCATAGTGCACACATAGCAGAATTCTTATTTGGACCATAAATTCTTCTTATGTTGCAGGGAGATTATTTTTTTACACAATTGTAGCCCATGAATAAAAGGTGTATCATGACCTTGATCCATGGTCATACCTACAAAGTCAAGGTCACAGTACACACTTAGCCAGAATTATCCAAGCCGTAACTTCTATCTGTTACGCTACAAGAAAATTATATTTTACACAATTGTTTTCTATGACCCAGGCATGTGTAATGACTATGAACCAAGGTCATATCTACAAGGTCAAGATCAGAGCGCACAGAGACCTGATTGTTTTCATTGATTATACCTCAAAATGTACAGGTGGGATATTCATTACACTTATACCAGTGATGTGTCTAGGTATGAATTATTGCATCTTTCAACTTTAGCTCCTTGGGGGAGGTGTATTTGTCCCGTTAGGTCAGCTCCAGTTGTTGACAAATAAATTGAAGTTTAACTGTTCCTTTTTATTTTGTCATGTTTTAGTTAAAATGCCTGGCATCCCCTACATACAGTTTAAAATATTACAGTGAGAGAGACAAATTGTTAGTGGTCGCCAGGTCGTAATTGTGCCGGTGTACGTCCGAGTTCCTTCCAGTTCGTTGTCCTGACCGTTACATTTTATTTCTATACATCATAGGGAAATACCCTAAGGTCGAAGGGTAACAAATTTCATACTTTTTATTTCATGGTCTAGTTCGTTGTCCCGACCGTTACATTTTTTCTATATCGGCATATCATAGGGAAATACCCTCTGGTCCAATGGTCACAAATTTCATAATTATAATTTCATGGTCTCCATATTTATGATTACACTTTATCAATACACAACAGTAACGACGACGCTTCGGAAATGAAATGCCTCTTTATAATGCTGTAATATAGACTAATGCTACAGCCTAAACACTTGACTAAGGGGTAAAGTATTTCACAATCATAATCAGAGCATTTTCCTCTTACAATAAGCGATTCATTGTATGGATATATGACTAACAAGACACAGAGATAAGAAATGATGATTTCCCAAGATTTAGTACATTTTAAAATGCAGATATTTAACTCAAAATTTCTTGGCAAGTTTATGATTACTCAAAGAGAACAAGTGGCCCAAATGGGCCTATATCGCTAACCCGAGTACCTAGATGACCAGTCATGCAGGAAGGAAAAATTCATTAAATTCTGCATTACTGTGACTAAGTCAACACAAATGTTGAAAATATGTCAATTTTATTTCGTTAGTCATTTTCTTTAGGTGGGGCTTTTGGTTGACTGATTCCAAGTCTGGGTCATGAACAACAATTGTTTCAAATATTGTCCAGATCCAACTTAAAATGGCCTAATTTCATATGTTGAATGTTGAGAAACATAAAAAAAATATTTAAATCTGTAAAGAAATGAAAAAAAATTTGACCACAGCGAGATTTGAACCGCTACTCTCCATATTTTAATTACTAAGTGGTTATGTACCATTGTGAGACCTAGTTTTTTAGACATGGTGGCATTATCTGTTGACCAATTTGGATGAATTGTATAAAATTGATAGAGGACCTATAGTACTTCATGTTTAAAAAATCTTTCATGTGGTAAACAGCAGAAATTCAAAATGTGAAGAATTGTCCCTATACACCCTCATTTGGAAGCCTTAAAGAATTCATAGAAAATCCAAAAACTGAGATATTGACAAAATTCTTTCAAACAAAATACGAAAGTAACTGGTGTCACATGACTATGGCACTAACAACAATGCACCACAGTGGACATTCACAGACCCCTGAAATTCAGAGGTGAGACCAAGTGCCCGGGAGGAGTGAGTGTCCCCTGTTTAGGTAGCCACACCCACCGCGAATGTTCTCACACACAGACGAAACAACAATAATTCAACACTGTTTATATAAAAATGACATTCCTTACCATAATTATGATCACAATGGTCCATAAGAAATCATCGGTCTCAATTAACTAGGAAATCTGACACTTTTCTGCATTGAAATCACCAAGTCCAAACAAATGTCGAAAAAAAAAAAAAATTCTAAAATTTGATTTTGAAAGGGAACCAAAATGACATTTACATCTTCATTCATCCCTCATTCTGTTTGTCTCTGTATATAGCCAGTATGAAGAAGAATATCGTCAAAGGAGGGTACTCTTTTGTGACCTACTTTCGACTATGGTGGCACCATCTGTGAAGAGGTCTGGACGAAAACAACAAAATATGAATGGGATCATAAGTGATTTATTTCTACCAAGACTTATTAAAATCCTTCCAACAGTTTTGCAGAAAAAGTTGAAAATGTGAAAAATGGCCAAACCCCCCCCCCCCTTTTTTTTTTGGAAGTCTTAAAAAATTCATAAAAAATCCAAAAATTGAGATATTGCCAAAGTTCTTTCGCAATAATATTCCTTACCATAATTATGATCAAAATAATCATTAAGAAATCATCAATATCAATTAACTGAAAAATGGCACTTTTCTGCACTGAAATGATTAAGTCCATAAACACGTCAAAAAGCGTAAATTTCTATTTGACGGATCTTAACCCCAAAGTTTGACCCAAATCGGCAACGCAGTTAAAGAGATGAAGTCGAAAATGTGAAAAAGTTAACGACAGACGGGCGACGGACGGACGACGGACAGCGCACTATGACTAAAAAAGACAAAAGAAAACTACCTAAATATTTTGATAAGGGCGCAGAAAAATCATAAAATACCAAGGAACATTCTAACATGTATCTTTCATATAAACATTTTTGCAGATAGTTGCTTGAAAAAAAAAAGAAAAAGAAAAACAAATCCCTGTAGATTGCCCTTATGTTTTTGGTTTCTTGTTGAATACAGCTTGTCTGGGAAAAAAAGTTTGTGAAAGTACATTCTCTGGTAGCCGAAGACCTGGCCGAATTGTGATGATAGGGTACGTCTTGCGGCTAATCCTCTAGAGCCTTTGCCAATCCATTATGGATTCACACCTTTTCGGACCAAGAAATCCCTCTACCGCTCTATAAAATGCACACCTTTAAGAGATTTTGAGTACATAACTCCTATTACGTTTCATCAAAGACACTTCAGTGAAACTGAAGAAAAATCGAAATTCAAAAATTTCAAGTGGAATTGGACAAACAGATGGTTGACGACAATGCACCACAAAAGTTCCTTTGAACTTTGGTATTTGTCAGCGTTAATTGTCAGACTAAACTAAATTTCTATACACACACTTTTCTATGAATGTTCAGATCTGAAGATTGTAAAGTCGACATACCATACTGAATTTAAGGCAAGAGATTATCATCTTGACCTAAAAGTAAAACAATAATGTATCATTAAATGACCATTACAAAGCATACAATTTGAAGTTGTATCACCCTTTCAGTCATGAACTCATTCACTTCTCATCCATTCAACATTAATCATTTTCTTGTAATATTAACATTGTTCACATGAGTTAAACTTAACAATAAATAACAGCTTATATGATAAAAACAGTCATTCTTTTATGTCAAAGAATAAAAGAAAACCAAAGTCATAAAATTAATAATAAATAAACCACATGCAGCTGTCCAAGCTATGCGAAAATAAAACATGACACGCAAACAAGTACAAGCATATTGAAATTCATTTTATTGTAAATCTAAGTTTTGCTCAAGATGCCTTTAAATCACACTCGCTTGTGTATAATACTAAATAAGAATCAATTACAATAGTATATGGATTTATGGAATTGCTTCAAAACTTAAAAGACGGGTTTTGGAGATGTTTTTAGAAATGCACTTTACTTACCACTACAAATGCACAATAAATTCATAAAACATTCCCAATGCCTCTGCTTAAATTTTAACATCTAAATTTATTTGATTTCTTTTTCTCATAGAATCAGAACGGATACTGAAGCCAAATACAAACCATTTCTTCATAGAACCCAATTCAATATACAATTCTAACCAATTGTTAGTTTTCATATGAAAATAAAACAAATAAGATTACTGTTTGGCAACAAACTTTTCACATCTGACTTAACACAAAAGATGCAATTTTAAGCCATTTATTAGGATTGTGCTTCATTTTCCTCAAATTAATTATTTAAAAGAAAATAGACATGAATAACAACATATTTTTTATTTACCTTAACTTATACTTTTCATAATTGGATAGGTAAAATTACATACCTTGATGATTTGATGATTCAATATCACTGACAGGTTGAAATTTTTTTATTAAATCCTCTAAGTACGCTGAAATTTTAATTTAAATCTTATTCAATCACTGGAATAATTTTTAGTCTAAAGTTCAAATGTTTATTTCACGTTTTGGTAAACGATGTATGCTGAGATTTCATTAAATGTCGACATGGAACGTGTAAAAGAAATGACAGAAGACATCTAACTAAACTGTTTGAGCAAAATGCCATCGATATGCAGAGAAACTCACTATTGGTCTCTCTTTGTGTTGTTGTTTACCCAGACCAACACAAACACATTTACACACCTTGGTCACAATCCCGCTAAATTTAAACTATTCTTAAGATCAAGGTTATTTCCTCATCGTATAAAGAATAATAATAATAAAAAATATTCATATATATGTTTAAAACTACGACAGTGGAGACAGCAGATGACAGATAAAACGCAGCCACACGCGCGCTGTCGCGTTAATAAGGCTAGAATTCTGCGTTAATGCAATTCATTTCCAATTGTGGTGGGCCATTTTGCACGTTCACGTTTTTCCGTTTTGTTTTTTTTTTCAATGTAGTGACACTGAAAACGGATCTAATGAAATCACTGAAACTGTCGCTATATCATCATCTTCATCATCATTATTACTAAATCTATTATCATTATCATGATTAAAGTTACAAAAAACATTCTTAAAATTCTTTCAACATCACGTAAGGATTTTATCTCATTCTAAATATCCTCAAAGTTTGAATGTTTATGTAGCTTTTTGTTATTTGCGAACGAATATGGCTGCCATGACTTGACGTGGCAGTGCTGTTGAAGCTTCAAAATATAGTTCACGTGAAAGCCTGAATTAACGCAGACACATGTGTTCAGCAATCATAAGTGCACGAGATTATCAAACTTCAGGATAAGATCATCTTATTCTAGGACTGTGCTGAACTGTATTTGCTATTATTTCTGCATCAAGCAACATGACATTGATCGTCGTGTTGATACACATTATTCAGTACATCCCACTCATATTTGCCATTTTCATAAAATTATTAAGTCATAAAAATTATTTTTGTATTCCATTGTTTCTAATAACATTTATTTCAATGCAATCAATCATGTACAAACAAGCTTACAGTCGATGTTGCATGCAACACTCGTCCCCTGCGGCCATCAATGTGTTTGTCTTTTAAATTAGGCGCAACATTACATGAACATTAACACTAGTGAGCCAGTAACCACTACTACCTATTTTTTTGGTTGACAATATGGTATATTAGGAGGGTTTAATTGGAGTAATGATTTTGACACCCAAAAATCTACTTTTATCAAGTGAGCTCAATAATTAACCGTTTAACCCAAAACACAATCCCACACTATAAGTGTTCATAAACAATATCATATGAAGTATCAACTAAATAAGTAAATATCTGGAAACCCAAAAATCTTTTTTTTTTTGGCAACAGTGACTTGCATATTTGACATTTTGACCCCAAACACAATCCGATGCAAGCACTTTTCATAAGCTATCATTGAGTAAGGTTTCAACAATATTGGTTGATCCTAACTCAAGTATTCAACTCGAAACCAAAGGACTATTTAAAGCATCAGTGACCCGAACAGACAGACAGGCAGACAATCCAATAATAGTAGTATTTCCTAAATAAATAGTATACGAAGTATCAACTAAATTGGAGATCCTAACTCTAGTTATGATCTGGAAACCAAAAATTTATTTCTACCAACAGTGACCTATATTTGACCCCAAACACAATCCCATGCAAGCACTCTTCATTTTGCATTCCATTTCTACTAATTAAATCAGTTAGAATAATACCAAAATAAAGTTTTAAAAAGCTAAATTACCCTATAAGGCAACAAGAGGCTTAAATGAGCCTTTATCGCTCAACTGAGCACAATTTTTTCATTTACAATCAACTAAATGATTGCTTGAAAAACGGCAACTTTAGACAAATATTCTCATGCTTTTGTGGTTTGAAAACTGGGAAATGACCGAAAGATACTTTTCTACATTTAATATATCACGATAATGACACAATAGTATGCAGAAAAGATTAAGATGACTTCCTTAACATATTGAGTGCTACAAAACAGTTAAGATTTGTTTTGGTGTAAAATGGCCTAAACATTATCACCTTTGGTAAGGTTTGAACCATTTCACTTCTACATGCCAAAACTAACCTATATCAAAATTAGAAAAAAACACAAGATGTGTTTGTAAAACATATATCCCCCCCCCTTGGTGACAACAAAGTCCAAATAAGGCAAATTTTCCCATGTCCTATATCTTGATTACACCCTACCCCATTGGAATACACATGTGAAATAGAAGCCCTACGTCTCACAATTCATATGTTATAACCGATGGTAAAGTTTTTGAAATGTAGGTCAAAGTCATTGTAAAGCCATAAGGTCAAAAATTATTTTTCTGACGTAAAGGCATAGTCACAAGGAACATCCATGTGAAAACCTTCTCCCTTACAAATCAAAAGTAATAACTAATGTTAATGTTTTTAAAATGTAAGACACATGTCACGGTCAAGTTCTCAAATTCAAAAATTACTGTACTGACCGAATGCTGTTGTCACAAGAATACACCTGTGAAATATGAAAGCATTGTCTCTTATGTTTCAAAAGCATAAGCAATGTTAAATTATTTGTAATGTAGGTCAAAGGTCACAGTAAAGGTTAAGAGATAAAAATTTATGGTATCGTAGGAAAGGTTTTCTCACAAGGAATACATATGTAAAAACCTATCATGTACCACTGAAAAGTAAAGAAAAGTAAAACATAATTTTTTCGTAAGTTTGGGTTAAACTCCAAGGGCATGGTCATACAGTCAAAATATTGTACTAATAGAAAGGTATTCCGCAAGATGTGCACATGTGAAATATTAAAACTGTATCACTTAACATTCAAAAGTTGTATCCAGCTAAGGTATTTTATCCTAAATATAAATTCCAAGGTGAAGGCCAGAAGGTCAAATATTATTATACAAAAAGAAAGTCTTTTCACAAGAAATACGCATGTGAAATATGGAAGCCCTATCACCTACATTTGTAATGTTATGCCTCTTTTATTGCAAGTGGGCGGATGATATTCAGACAGACGGACAGATAGATGGACAATCCAAAGGCTACATGCTCCCTTGGTCTGTAAGACCGGGGCATAAAATTACTTGGATTTGCAAACTTTTTCAAGACTGCATTTAAATACATGTATTTAGTACAACAGTAAATAAAGATATTGAATCCATTTCTCATTTGGTATTAACTTCAATAACAAATTGGTTCAAAATATTGCAAACCCTTTCTGGAAAGAAGTTTTGAAATCGCTTCATGAAATATAAACAAAAGAAACTTCCAACGCTATACATGAAATTTAATGAAATACATTGAATTTAATCATTAACTTGCTAAAGTATTTTATTTATTAAATATCTAGGCAAAGTACCCATGTTACACAGATTTTACAGATACTTGAATTACCATGATATTGAAAAGTATATGTATTTTGGAAATGGAGGTGTAGAGGAATTTAAGAAAACTGAACTTTGTCTATTAAAAGTTGACAGATTAAATAAAGTAAATGACACAAAAATGTAAGAGAAAGACTATGTAGGTAATTCAGCTTGACTTACTGGGTGCTATTGTTAGATAACGTTGTAGGTTCTTTAGTTTCTCAGCTGCAGGAGATCGTAAAATTAGTGGAAAGGGAACATACATAAGTCAACAAAATAATAACGAATTAATAAAGCTCGATAATTTTAATAAACATAACTAGAATTGTTACAGAGAGTAATAATAAAGTTAAATATATAAATCAAGATAATGAACTTAAAACAATAAGTGATTCAATTACAGAAACAATCAAATGTACGAATTAGACAAACGTAAAGTAGAATCAAGAATACAGTCAGTTACTTTTAGAATGCATCAAATAAATAAATAGATAGATAGATAAAAAAAAAGAGATTTACGGTTCTAAGTTGCCAAAATAATCTTACTTGCTAGCAAAAGTAAATTACATGAATATAGTAAGTCTATCAAATATGGTGAATCTGACCAGGTAGTAGCGGTACAGGGTTATATACGAAATGAGCCTTATTTTTACGACCGGTACTAACTTTTGATAATGGCTATCTTATCGCCATTCTCTTTGATCAGATAGGTACACACATTTAAAAGTCGTCGTTCCATATTGACACATATTTAAGACATTGTACCATATTGACCACCCATGTAGGACACTGCCCATGAACCTTGGCGGATCCAAGTTTAGTTCTGTGGCGGATAATAGAAGGGGTGCATAAGATGACTATCTTATACTATTAAATACTTAAAAACCGGTTCTGGGTGTAAAATGAAATATCAAAAGTTTTGCCATAGTGGGGTTTGAACCACTAAACTTCAGCATGCCAGAACTATCAAAACTTGAAACAAGAAGCCCAAGTGGGCCTATATCGCTCACCTAGATTACCTAGATTTTCAGTCATGCAGGAAGGAAGAAGTTATTCATTTTTGCATTACTGTGACTAAGTCAACACAATGTTGAAAATATGTCAAATGTTATTTCAGACCAGAATAAACAAGATGCCCAAGTGGGCCTATATCGCTCAACTGAGTACCTAGATTATCAGTCATGCAGGAAAGAAGAATTATTTATTTTTGCATTACTGTGACTAAGTCAACAAAAATGTTGAAAATATGTCAAATTTTATTTCAGACCAGAATAAAAAACAACAACAGTTTTTTGCACATCTATTCTGGTGATTTTGATATTAAGCATTTGCTCTGTCCTTGCAAAATGTGATTCAGGGCAACAACATTTTCTTTAGGTCGGGCCTTTTGTTGACTGATTTCAAGCCAGGGTCACGAACAACAATTGTTTCAAATATTGTCCAGATCCAATTTAAAATGACCTAATTTCGTATGTTGAGTGTTGAGAAACATCTAAATACTTATTAAGATGTGTAAAGAAATGAAAAAAATTTTTTGACCACAGCTGGATTTGAACCACTGCTCTCTTTATTTTAATTACCAAGTGGTATATGTACAATTGTGAGACCCATTTTTTAGACCTGGTGGCACCATCTCTTGACCAATTTGGATGAAATGTACAAAATTGATAGAGGACTTAGAAGACCTATAGTACTTCATGTATACCATGTTTCATTAAAATCTTTCATGTGGTATAACAGCAGAAGCTTAAATTGTAAAGAATTGTCCCTATACACCCTCATTTGTAAGTCTTAAAGAATTCATAAAAGTTCCAAAAATTGAGATATTGGCAAAATTCTTTCACAATAATATTCCTTACCATAATTATGATCAAAATAGTCCATAAGAAATCATCATTATCAATTAACTGAAAAACAAGACACTTTTTTGCATTGAGATTACTAAGTCCAAAAAAATCACGAAAAAACTTCAAAAATTTGATTTCGGAACAGAGCCAAAATTAACAACACTTCTTCACACATCCCTATAGATCATTCCTATGCATTCGGTTTGTCTCTGTATGCCCCCAGTCTGAAGAAGATGTTTGTTAAAGGACGGTACCCTCTGTAACCTTCTTTTGCCTGTGGTGGCGCCACCTTTTGACAGATCTGGACGAAAAACAACAACACTTATAGGGGACCATGAGTACTTCATGCATACCAAGTTTCATCAAACTCTGTTTAGCTGTTCTGAAGAAAAAGTCGTAAATGTGAAAAGTTTACGACTAACGACGAACAACACATGAAGGACGATGGACTACGATTGATCACAATAGCTCACTTGAGCCTTCGGCTCAGGTGAGCTAAGAAAACCATAAAAATGACATTTAAAAATAACTTGCTGCTTTTCTTTTGTGAATCAATAAATAACATGACCCAAAAATGTGTGGAAATATGTAGATGTCCAGAAAGGTGTCAAACATTTTTTGAAACATTGGATTTTAAACTGGAATAAGCAAGCATTCTAAGAGTATTGCTAAAGCAATACATGTCCCCTACCATCCCCAAGAAATTTTACAGTAACAATGCATCCAATTATAAGGGGCTGATACTTTAAATACATTTCTTGGAAAATAAGTGAGTCATATCACAATTGATGAAAAACATTTATGTGAACCAGAACAATTCAAACCTGATCTGTAACCTGTCATGGTAAAGCATTGTACTAAATATCAAATGATAATATGCGGTCTGAAAATCTGAAAAAAAAATTGTGCAAGGGTAAAAAATCAATGAACCGGAACAAAATTTGAACATGATCTGTAACTTGTTATGATAAAGCAATGTACTAAATATCAAATCATACTCTGTCAGCATGAAGAAAAACATTGCAGAAAAATGATTTGCTGGCGGTCTGACAGACGGACAGAGTGCAAATCTAAAGTCCCCTTTAGCTTCCCCGGTAGGGGGCTAAAAAGAACCACACTTCTTAAACACCCTTCTACATTACTTTAATACATTATGTATGATGATTTATGCAGCCAAACTAAAGTAGGGTATCCTCTGGGGCCTATGTCATCAAGCTCTAGATCAATCCCTTTTTGGATCTGGTCAAAAACAGCAACTTTTGAAGGAGAGTTTGAGTACTTCATACCAATGTGATTAAAACCATATCTTTATTCCGTTTCTGTATTTGTACCATTGCGGATAAAGATCCACTGATTGGCTGAAAATCAGAGTTCACCAGACCAGCACCCCTTACGGAGTTTCGCCAGATCTTTATCCGCAATGGGACAAATAGTGAAGCGTAATAAAAGTATGGTTTTAATCAGATTGACTTCATACCTACCATGTTTCAATAAAATCATTCCAATATCAATACAGAAGGTGAGTTCTATCAAAGCTTGTAATTATATGATAATTATATATTCAACCCCTCAACCTTTTTAAAATCTTACAAAAACTGTAAATAGTCAAAGAAATTCTTTTTGTATTTCATTTCTTTCCAACTAAATTTAGGAAAAATGAAAAGAAAAAATTATGATAAATTATATATGTTCAAATACCAATACATGTAAAACTGCACTAAATGTATTACCGGTACTATTACCAGTACAAATGATATATTAATATCTTAAACAGATTGTAATAATTGTCGTGAAATAGTCTGCTAAATCTTGATAAAGGTCACCTGTCCATAACAACAACATTTTGCTTTTCCCTTGAGTGGCCTTTATAGACAGGTTTAACTGTACATTTATTACAATAAAAGCAATTAAAACACATAAAGTCTATGCATGTTAAGCAACCTACAAGGAGGAAATCTAAATATATGCCAAAATTGTAAACAAGAGGCCTACAAGATTTGCAGAAATCTGTGAAGCAGTTAATGATAAGTTGTAAATGTATCAACCAATCAGAGCCCTTCGCGACTATCTTGGATCAGGTCGGAAAACACAAACCTGGGACCTTGATTACTAACTAAGTGTAAGGTCGGGTGAAATTTTATGAAGGTTGTGGAGGAAAGCTGAAAATGTGTCAACTAATCAGGGCCATGGCAGCCATGTTGGATTATGGATCAGGATGTAAAACACAAACCTGATAGAGGACCTTGAGTACTTTCTGCCAGTAAGGTTTGGTGAAATTCTGTACAGTGGTTGCAGAGGATAAGTCGAAAAATGTATCAAACAATCAGAGCCCATGGCAGTCATCTTTGACTATGGATCAGGTCAAAAATATACAAAATTGGTAGAGGACCTTGAGTACCTACTTCCTATAAGTTTTGGAGAAATCCTGTAAAGCAGTTGCAGAGAAGAAGTCGAAAATGTGTCAACAAATTAGAGCCAATTATGGCTATCTTACATTATGGATCAGGTCGAAAAATAATGGATCAGGTCGAAAAATACACACTTGGTAGAAGCCCTTCATTACTTTCTTCTTGTAACGTCTGCTGAAATTTTATGCAACAGCTGTGGAGAATAAGTTGTAAATGTGTCAACCAATCAGGGAAAGTCCGATTCTCATCCAGTTAATAGATCAACTACAAATTCATAGGAATGAAATTAACATCCCCAGCATTTGTGACCTACAAAGTAGTTTTTGAACAGTGTTTGTTACCTATTGCGTCATTAACACGTGCCTAGCCGCGTCATTGATTCCCTATGGGAAATAACGGTTTCGGTGACGGAAGCGTCATCAGAGTTCACCAGAACAAGACCCCTTACAGGGTTTCGCCAGATCTTTTTCTGCAATGGGACAAATAAAAGTGAAACAAAGGTTTCATTTTAATCAGACTGTCGAACACAAATGCCCCCTGAGGCAAAAAAGTCCAAATAAGGCAAATTTTTCAATGTCCTATACCTTGATTACATTCCATCCCTTGGGGTTATAAGGATACACCTATACTTCAAAAAGAGGTGTGCATGTAAAACACTGATGTAGGTCATGGTCAAGGTGAAGCAGTCAAAAACTAATGTACCGAAAGAAAGGCCTCACAAGGAATTCGCAAGTGGAAAGTGAAAGCTCAACCTCTTAGGATTCAAGACTTACAACCGATGATAAAGTTCTTGAAATGTAGGCTTTAAAGGTCATGGTCAGGGTCATTAGTTAAACAAAAAGCCCAAGTGGGTCAATATTGCTCATCTTACCTTAATTTACTTATTCAACTGAGAGCTTGAAAAATTTGATGATAAATATATATATTTCCTAATGTTTATTGTGTTGTGACTACATTTTGTACTGAAAATTGAATGTAAAATTTGAATCATCATCAAAATTAAGCAATTGTTTATACAGGCAAAATCGAAATTCATAATCCTTAACACTATTAATAATAACATACAGGAAATGAGTGCTCGAAAACTTGTAAACAGATCTGGGTGAAAAATATCATCACTTGCAAAAGACCGTGAGTATTTCATTCCTACCAAATTTTATAAAAATCATTCAAATGGCTCTGAAGAAGTTGAAAATGTGAAAGACTAATGCCTCCCCCCTCCTATTTTTTTTTTTTTTTTTTGACATTCTTAAAAACTTAGTAAAAAGAATAAAAATTGTATGCAGCTGGTCTGAAAAAGTTTGTCAAAAGACGTCATATTGACAAAATTGCATTTGGTTTTTCTCTGTATGCAGCTGGTCTGAAGAAGTTTATCAAGAGATGCCATATTGACAAAATTGCATTTGGTTCGTCTCTGTATGCAGCTGGTCTGAAGAAGTTAGTCAAAAGACGCTATATTGACAAAATTCTTTCACAGTAACATTCTTTATGATAATTATGATTAAAAGAAACCAAATTAAATCATCATTATCACCTAAAGAAGAATAACTGCACTTTTCTGCATTGAAATCACAAAATCCATAAACAATGTTGAAAGAATGTCAAATTTTGATTTGAAATAAAACCAAGAACAACAACACATCCTTCTAGATCCTTTGCATTTGGTTCGTCTCTGTATGCAGCTGGTCTGAAGAAGTTTGTCAAAAGACGACACCATTTGTGACAATACTATTGCCTGTTGTGGCGCCACCTATTGAAGGATCCAGACAAAAAACAGCAATACTTTTCAGGAGCCATAAATACTTCATTTCTGCCAAGTTTCATAAAAACAATTTGACTGGTTCTGATGAAGATGTTGAAAATGTGAAAGAATTCCCCTCCTCCCCTTCCCCTCCCTTTTGAAAGTCTTGAGAAAATTCATAAAAATAAAAAAATGACATATTGACAAAATTCTTTTACAGTAACATTCTTTACAATAATCATGATTAAAAGAAACAAAATTAAAACATCATTACCACCTAAATAGAAGAATTGTACTTTTCAGCATTGAAATCATTATTAGTCCAAAACATTGTTGAAAAAAAAAACGTCAAAAATTTGATTTCAAAATAGAATCAAAAGCAACAAAATTTCTTCACACATCCTTCTACATTATATTTTGCATTCAGTTTGCCTCTGTAAGCAACTGATCTGAAAAAGAACTATGTCAAAGGAGGGTACCCTCAGTGAAATTTTTTTTTTTGTGTGTGGTGGCACTACCTGTTGATGGATCCAGACAAAAAACAACAACACTTGTAGGGGACCATGAGTACATCATGCCTACCAAGTTTCATCAAAATCTAATTGGTGGTTTTTAAGAGGAAGTTGAAAATGTGAAAAGTTTGCTACGACGGACAACATGTTATGAAAAAAGCTCACTTGAACCTTTGGCTCATTTGAGCTAAAAATTATTGTATTAAAAGAAATTTCTTGTCACAAGGAATATGTATGTGAAATATGAAAGCCCTATCTCTTACAGTTGAAAATTAATGCAGATAGTTAAAGTTTTTGGTCACAGACAAACAGATCTTTCATTCTTTCATTCAATCTTTCATTCTGCCAGGGGCATAAAACATGTAGCAGTATTCAACCCAGAGAAAATTATTCAAATATGCACTAAAACAAGGAAATCTAAAGTTTCTTCTGAATATAAGTACAATAATATTGTCATTCCCAAGTCACTGTATGTTTGAATGCATGTTGTCAAGGGTACAAGATGTATAAGGGTACACTTACATAATAGCAGTCTGTATTGAAATACTAATTATTCCATGATACAGATGATTTTTTTCCAAATTACATTACATATGCATATCTATATACAGTTTAAAATGAAAAACACACAGATAAGTATTTATAAAGTATAATAAATTTTCTGCAAAGATGTTCTAAATAATAATTAGTCCTTTTTATCTTACCTGATCACCCCTTGTCTACTTTGTGCTGAATGCCACATTGTGATTATTTCACTTATATATTAGCACCTGGCATACATCAATGACCATTGATAAGGACACCTGACAAATTTGGCAGATATACTGGCAAACGTTTCCATTTGCCACAACTGATATGCAGGTTTAACAGAGATGAGAAACTACTGTGAGCATCAGTACAGCAGACATCATAGCCCCTAATTTTAAAATATTAAAATTATAAAAAAGGAATGCAAAGGGAAACTTACTTAATACTGTTTTCCTACACCACATTAAAATGATCCCTAAAGCAATGAGTATAATCACCACAACAGCTACTACAACGGCTAATGTAATCCCTAGAATAGTCGATAGAGAGACTGCATTTCCACCACTGTAGAAAATAACGTAGAAATTAATACCATTTACAAAGCTTTTAAAAATTTACTCTAAAAATGTCAAAAGGGATTAAAAACTCCAACAAGAGCACACTTTGAAATTGAAACAACCTAATTCTGTATTCAGAGTTGTCTCCATTTTCAGCTCATTGCAACTCTGTGTCTGTAGACACTTTTTCAAGAATTTTGCAAAACTATAAACTAATGATTGCAAATACCCTAAAATTCCATCTGCATACTGGACATTTTACCACTATGGTTGTATGTTTTTGACCAAGATAAATAACAATGATAAAAAAAGTTATACTGTTTTTCGTATATAATTTGTTAAAATACTGAGTGCTTCAAAACCTGTAAAACTTGTTATGGATTCAAATGAAATAAAATGAAATAAATCTTAGCTGAGTTGAACTACTATCCTTCAACATCCATGTATGCCAGAACTGGCATACAACAAATTCTAATTGCTAGGTATAGCAGGGGGCATTAAGTGTTTGCTTTGTTTGTCCTTCCGTCTTACTGTCTTTCCACCACTCACTGGTTTCCCGATGATAACTCAAGCATATTTCAAAATATTCAAAGTAAATTTGGATATATGCTTAGTTATCAAGAAAGGAAGAACCTTATTGTTTTTGTGGTCAAAAGGTCAAAGGTCAAAGTCACAGCTGATGAAAATATAGTGTAGTTATTGGATTCAGGATAACTCAAGTACCTTTTAACATATTCAAACCAAATTTGGGTATGTACTTACATATCAAGAGAAAGGGCCCTGTTGATTTGGGGTAAAAAGGTCAAAGGTCAATGCTATAGCTGATGACAATAGACTGTAATTATTGGTTTTCGGGAGATAACTCAGGTACCTTTCAACATATTCAAACCAAATTTGGATATATGTTTACCTATCGAGACAGGAAGAACCCTATTGATCCTGGGATTAAAAGGTCAAAGGTCAAGGGCTACAGCTGATGAAAATAGAGTGTAATTATTGGTTTTCCGATGATAACTCAAGTACCTTCCAACATATTCAAACCAAATTTACTGTCCGCACCACTAACTCTGTAAACCGAAAAATCTGGATTTTCACTTATTTATCTTTAAAATAGTTTTACAAAATTAATATCAATCGACAGATCTTGTTTAGTCGTAACTTTTGGTGTATATGTTTCTACGAAGAAGCACTCTTTTATAGGGAAACATTATTTGAGATAGGGCGTTTTCTATGTTAATTCTGACGTGACGTCGCCGATGTTTAACATTAAGTCAATGGGAAACTCGGCGACGTCATGTCAAAATTTAACACGGAAATCGTCCTATCTAAAATTGATTTTTTTCTACAAAATATGAATGCTTCTTCATACAAACATATAGCATACACCAAAACTTAAGACTAAACAAAATCTATTGAATGGTTTTGCCTTTTTGAAATTATTCTGGAGATGAATAACTGAAAATCCAGATTTTCCAGTTTCCAGAGTGAGTGGCGCGGACAGTAAATATATGCTTACGTATCAAGAGAGGAAGAACTATATTGATCCTGGGATTAAAAGGTCGAAGGTCAAGGCTACAGCTGATAAAAGTAGATTGTAATTATTGGTTTCTGAAAGATAACTTATGTACCTTTCATCATATTCACACGAAATTTAAATATATGTTTTCTTATAAAAAAAAAAAGGAAGAACCTTATTGATTTTGTGGTCAAAAGGTCAAAGGTCAAAGTCACAGCTGATGAAAATATAGTGTAATTATTGGTTTCAGGATGATAACTCAAGCACCTTTTAACATATTCAAACCAAATTTGGATATGTACTTACATATCAAGAGAAAGAACCCTGTTGATTTGGGGTAAAAAGGTCAAAGGTCAAGGCTACAGCAGATGAAAATTGACTGTAATTATTGGTTTTCAGATGATAACTCAAGTACCTTTCAACATACAGTGAGGTGCAGTCCTAACATAACATTATGTTAACGTTGCGTTAACGTGAAATTTGCTTTCCTCGTGCGCTCAGGACTGCTGAGCACACGCGTTTGCGTTAACGCAGATTTCCACGTAAACTTAATATCGAGACCGCGTTAACGCGGCAGTCAAGCTTGACAGCCACGTTCGCTTGCTTACAACTTAAAACTTGTATTAACATGTTCATATAGAAGGATTTGAAGGAGACTCGATATATACATTGTATATTTAAATATAAAAACATATTAATGTGTAAGTAAAATATTAAGAATTAAATAAAACCCTTCCAAGTTAAGGGATGAATTCTAAAAATATTGAACGCAATTTCCGAACATTGACTTTAATGAAATTTATTCTTATTTTAGGAAAATAATAATAATAATAATAATAATAATAATAATAATAATAATAATAATTATAATGAAATAAAAATTAATAAAGACAATAATAATGATGATAATTATTATATTCCATGTTATGGAAAATAGCTTTATTAAAAATGATAATAATAAATACCTAAATAAGAAATACATGTAAATACATAAATAAATTAGTTATAAAAGAAAAACCAAATAAGAAATAAATACGTAAATAAACAGATTAAAAATAAATTGATAAATGAAATTAGAAAGTAATAATGCTAGTATAAACTGACGAAGTTTTTTCATAAATACCTTATAGCATGTCTACACGATAGATTCCTGTGTTGTATTATATAAAAACCTTAATGCAGGGTGTCATTTAAACATTACATTTAATATACGTTTTCATGATGACACTCGCGGTAATTTTGTTAGATCCATTAAATTTTCTCCATCCGTATTGCATAGAGAATTACAAATAGCTGATGAAAATAGACTGTAACTATTTGTTTTCGGATGATAACTCAAGTACCTTTCATCATATTCAAACCATATTAAAATATATGCTTACTTATCAAGAGAGGAAAAACCCTATTGATCCTGGGATTAAAATGTCAAAGGTCAAGGCCACATAGTTGATGAAAATAGTCTGTTATTATTGGTTTTTGATGATTATTTAAGTGCCTTTTATCATATTCAAACCAAATACGGAATATGCTTCCTTATAAAAAAATAAAGAACCCTACTGATTTTGAGGTCGTAAGGTCAAAGGTCAAGGTAACAGCTGATACAAAAGGCTGAAATTATTGGTTTCCAGGTGCAGGACAGATATATTCAAAAACTCATTTGTGCCATCCACTATCAAACTATGGAACTCCTTACCATACACAGCTATAAATTATTCATCGATAAATCAGTTCAAGGCTGCCGTATCAGCCAAAATTGACTACACTCTACTGCACACTCAGTTCCCCTGGATAACTTTTGCTCAAGAATGAGCTAATTTCCAGTACTCAATACAGATACAGATTGTCAAATATTATCACATATTATTATATGCTCATCAGAATTTGATCACATTTCATATATTTTACAGGTCAAGCTCTTTTAAACAGAGATAATTTAAAATCTAATGAAAAGGGAAGGATGCTTATAGATTTGAGGTTCAATATGTCAAAAGGCAATACTACACTACTGGTAATATCTATAGGAGTTATGGCCCAAGAAACTTATAATTTAGGAAAGATTGTTGCTGCTATGAATTAAGCCCACGCGGGGGCATATGTTTTACAAGCATGTTCTAGTTTTTGAGTTTTTTTTTAAAGGTGATGACCTAGAATATAAACCATTCTTGGTTATTCATTTCTAGCAAAGATTACACAGCATTCTGATTCAGTGATTAATTAAGACAATTAAGTGTCTATAATCAAGGAAATTGCTCCTCCTTGCTCATTTTTTTTCAAAAATTTTCTGGTGAGAAGGGGGTGGGCATGCCCCAGGCCCTCCAAGAAGGCTCGCTCCTTCAATACTCGCACCTTACTTTGCCTACGACTTTTTCTAAAATCCCCTATTTTCTAAAATAGGGAGAAGATGAAAAATATGTCAGCCAATCATAGCTCTTGGCAGCCATCTTGAATGACCAATTGGGTCAAAAGATACGATTTTAGTACGGGACCTTGTTAACGTACTTCCGGTACATTTTAGTGATACTCTATGAAGCAGTTGTCAAAAAAAAAAAAAAAAGAAAAACATATGTCAATCAATCAAGGCCCTGGCCCTTGACAGACATCTTGGATGACTGATCTCAGGTCAAAATATACAATTATTGTAGAGGATCTTGAATACTTACTTGCTACAAGATTTTGCGGAAATCTGTGAAGCAGTTAATGAGAAGTCTAAATTTGTCAGCCAATCAGAGCCCTTAACGACTATCTTGGGTGATTGATAAGGTGAGCAAACACAAACATGGTCAAGGACCTTGATTACTTACTTCTTGTAAGGTCGGATGAAATTTTATGAAGCGGTTGTGGAGTAAAGCTGAAAATGTGTCAATCAATCAGGGCCTATGGCGGCCATCCTGGATTACGTATCTGGTTGAAAAACACAAACTTGGTTGAGGACCTTGAGTACTTACTTCCTCTAAGTTTTGGTTTTATACTTTGCATCTCTGTATTGAATAAATCAATTAAATGTTTGGAAATGACTAAATCCAAAAAGAAAATAAAGAATGTCAAAAATTTGACTTCTAGAGAAAACCAAAAGCAACGACACTCCTTCTTAAGACACCCTTTGAAATTACACTATTGCATTCTCTTTGATGATCTATGAAGCCAGCCAGAAGAAGATATTTGTCAAGGAGGCTATAGACTGGTGCCTATGTCCCTAATTTAAAAAAAAATTGCAAATATTCTTGTAAATTATTTTTGTATTCCATTTCTTTGCAGTTACATTAATTACAATAAAATCAGTTAAAATACATGAAATCAATGCATTATAACAACTTATCTGAGGCTGTCAAAGCTATCAAAGTCCAAAAAGACATCAAACAACCTAAAACATTTTATTGCAGAATGGAACCATTAACAACAACACTTCTAATTGAAACACACTTGTTAATTGCAATTAATTGCACAGGCAAAATCAAAATTCATAAATCCGTAAGAATTTACAACAAATGAATACTAAATAAAAGATTTGCATTACAGATGCAATGTGCCGAGTTGCAAAACTTGCACCTTAGAGTGAATAATGTCTTGCTACACTATCTTGAGACAGATTAGAGTCCCCTACTTATTTTGATACTCCACTCATATGACCTTGACATTTGACATCAGAAACAATAGGGCACATATTTCACTCATGGTGAGCAAGTGTATGAAGTTTCACTGCAATAGTACTAAACGTATTGGACTTATGGTCCGGAAACCAATTTTTGATATCCCACTCTTATGTCTTTGAAGTTTTTACCCCAGAAACAATACGGCACATCTTCCACTCATGGTGAGTAAGTGTAGATATTCCAATAGCACTAAAATTATTGGACTTCCAAAAAATTCAGAATGGAACCAAAAACAACAAAACTTCTTCACATAATCATTCCTTTGCATCTGGTTTGTCGCAGTGTCTGAAGAACAACTTTATAAAAGGAGGGTGCCATCTATGACCTACTTTTGCCTGTGGTGGCACCACCTGTTGACAAGCTGGATAAAAAAATTATTTGTGAAGGACGTCCATAAATACTTCATAGCTACCAAGTATCATAAAAATCATTCATATGTTTCCATAGAAGAAGTAAAAATGTGGAAAATAACCGCCACCCCTTTTTTGACAGTCTTCAAATAAACATAACAGTCCAAAAACTGTCAAATTGACCAAATTTTTTCACAGTAACATTATATACCATTATTATGAATTAAAGAAACCAAATCAAAGCATCATTATAACATAAAAGAACAAGAGCAACACCTAGCATGGCATAATACGCCCTTCGCTTAATTCGGACGGGATCAATTCGTATTTGGCATGATTTTCATTAAAAAACATCTCACGTTTACTAAAGTTAATTGCGTTTCATAGTTTTATCAAATTTTAGGAATAAGTCCAAGGGCAAGAGCATTTTATCAAATTTTAGGAATAAGTCCAAGGGCAATAACTCCTGCAGAAATGGTCCTATCCAATCCTTCTTGGAACTTGACCTGCAAAAAAAAAACTTGAAATTTTTTGGTACAAGGCCCCCCCCCTTCCCAAAACACCCCTCCTAAAATTATAAATTCCTCAAAAATGAAGAAAAAAATATCAATATCTGTGAAATATGTGAAAGTTGGAACATTTTACTTGTTTCATCATAAATTTCATAATGTTTTTACAAAAATTAGATTTTTAATGAATTTTCAAAACAAAATCTTGAAATTTATAAGTCCAAGGGCCATAAATCCATCATAGAGATCAATCGTAACAAAACTCCAACTGGCACTGACCGCTTGATATAAAGCAATATACCAAATTTCAATTCAATATCTTGAAAGACGGCAAAAAAAGTCCGGAAAACATGACCTAGGACATATGGTCCCTCCCCCCCCCCCCCTAAAATTATAAATATCTCAAAAAAGAAGAAAGAAGAACACGATATTAAAACCCGTAATATATGTGATAGTTGGTACATTTTACTTGTTTCATGATGAATTTCATAATGTTTTGACAAAAAAATAGATTTTTAATGAATTTCTGAAAAATCTTGAAATTTATAAGTCCGCCATAAATCCGTCAAAAGTAGGTCAATCGTAACAAAACTGGAATTGGTACTGACGCCGCTTGAAATAAAGCTATATACCAAATTTCAACTCAATATCTTAAAAGACGGCAAAAAAACCCTTGGAAAACATGACCCCGGACGGATGGACGCACGTACGAACAGCGCCATAACATAAAACGTCCCGTCCAATGACGGACGCATAAAAACAACTGCACTTTTCTGCACTGAAAGTTTAAAACATTTTGACATAGATATAGAACCAAAAACAGCAACACTTCACACATCCCTCTAAATCTTTGCTATGCATTCTCTGTGTAATCAGCCGATCTGAAGAAGTTTCTGACCTACGTTTGTCTGTGGTGGTGCCACCTATCAATGGAATTGGACAAAAACAACATAACTAGTAGGGCCCATGAGTTCTTCATGCCTACAAAGTTTAATAAAATCCTTCCAGTGGTTCTGAGGAAGTCAAAAATATGAAAAGTTTATGACAACCGACAACAACACGCTATGACAATAGCTTGCTGGAGCTTTTGGCTCACGTGAGCTAAAACCGAAGCAGCACTTTCTCCTATAAAACACCTCTAGGATTTCTCTTTAAGAAAGATTTACTGTACCATTGCATCATCACCTCTCTTCTAGGCAGATCCAACTAAAATAGCAAAAGTGCTAAGTTAGACACTAAATACTTTTTTCCTGCCTTCAAACTGTTTTTCTTAGTTTGGTCAGTCAAAACTTAATTAACATAACATACAATTAAGTGCACCATCTTTCTATTTTTACCACAACAATATATAAAAATTACTTCTGCACTCCAACTCTTTCCAAAATACATTAGTATTCTTACAATCAGTTAAAATACACATAATTCATTTTATGAAAGCTAGGTTGAGAAAATCAAAGAAACTAGAACAGAATGTACTGACTAATATTCCCCACCCCAAAATTGCACCTTGCTCCCCTTAAATCTTGTAATCATTTTCCTTGTAACAAATTTAAACATAACAGTCTTCCTTTGTGCCAAGTTTTGTTTAAATCCTTACAGTGGTTTAGAAGAAGTTGTAATGACTGTGATGGTTAACATGTATAATGCTATACAATTTCAAGGTATCAATGGCCACAATTCTTGCAAAATTTAGGGGACAACAGTAATTTCCCATCTTAGAATACAGCACATGATTATCACCCTTTAAATTGAAGGGTTTTAGTAATGTGGTGAGGACACACAGACATATAAATACAAGGACGCACACAGTAATTCCTTCACAAAGGCATATGCCCCCTTACATCTGCTTTGAACAGATATAATAAAATTAAAAGAAAGGTACATGATGCTTTCTGGACAAAACTTACAGGAACTGAGAAGAATATTTATGCAATCTCACTCTGTGTTTCAATGAAAAACTTATGCACACAAAGATCAACAGTAATAATATCTTACAAGATACAACATACATACGTTCAAACAATCCGTCTAAATACATTTTTACATAAACTTTTTCCCACGTATTTTTCTCTTTCATTTCGAGATTTCAATTGATAAAGTTAGGTGATCTGATTTGGCGTAAATGGAATGATATTCATTGGAAATGATTAAAAAAAGGATGACAGCAATCAATTTATCATTTTTCCCAACATGCAAATAATTTTTCCTCCTGGAAGAAAATGAAATCAAGAAAGGGGTATCATTATAGTAGGGAACTCCTTTTTCATTCATTCTCTGATCATGAACTGTTGTTTCCTTCTTTTCATCCATGAAAAGTTCCATTTACTGTATAACCTGATTCATGGAGAAATTGCCTTAAATTTGGACTAAATTTAAAGCCACTGTATACCTTTCTTTATTTTTCTGTATATCACTTCAGGGCCCTCTGTAAGGGGACATATACCGATAATAAGCTACAAACATCGGTGTTCCAATAAATTATTCAAACTTCATTCGTTGTGGGTGTAATTATTTGAAAATGTGTTGCTGCCAGCAAGTTAAGTATTTGATCACAACCTTTAAAGAAATTTTCTAATTCCAAGGGCCGTAATTCCGTCAAAAATCAGTGGACCGTAACGAAACTCGGCCTTGATCTGTAACTCATGGTGGTAGACTAACACACCAAAAATTGGATGAATATCTACAAGCGTTTAGAAAAAAATCCGGAAAACTGCTATTTTAAAGAAATTTTCTAATTCCAAGGGCCATAATTCCGTCAAAAATCAGTGGACCGAATCGAAACTCGAACTTGATCTGTAACTCATGGTGGTAGACTCACACACCAAAAATTGGATGAATATCTACAAGAATTCAGAAAAAAAAGTCCGGAAAACTGCCATTTTAAAGAAATTTCATAATTCCAAGGGCCATAATTCCGTCAAAAATCAGTGGACCGAAACGAAACTCGAACTTGATCTGTAACTCATGGTAGTAGACTCACACACCAAAAATTGGATGAATATCTACAAGCGCTTAGAAAAAAAGTCCGGAAGCATGTGTGTGTGACTGACGGACAGACGGACGGAGTGCAAACCTATAGTCCCCTTCGGTGATGCCGGTAGGGGACTAATTAAAAGGTCTATTAAAAACAAGAGGCCCAAGTGGGCCTATATCGCTCACCTGAGTACCTAGATAATCAGTCGTGCAGGAAGGAGGAATTGATTTATTTTTGCATTACTGTGACTAAGTCAACACAAATGTTGAAAATCTTTCAAATTTTTGATATGTAAAAAAAATCAACTTAAAATTATTTTATATTTCTATGGTGTTCGAACCTTGGATCGTGGTGTTGCACGTCGAATGACAATACCACTGAGCCAAGGATATCCTGTTCAATAATTACATGTATTTATGCTGTAATACCTGTATAGGCATGTGAGTAAATTGAATATATTTTTTATTATTCATATATGGTTTTGAGTTTCATCCATGATTTTGTATTATATATTACACATTACATGTATATCCAAGCTTATATCAATATTGTATTTAATATACATATTGCTACAATTAGATATTCTTTTTTGTTAAGTCATCCGTGTAAAATCTGCTCATAAGATTTCATCGCACAGGTATTTACGATATTTGAATTGAAACGTTTCTGATACTGAAAGTAAGTAGTCGAACATAGTTTGTAAGTTTATGTTCATTAATTGTGTCAATTTATGATACTCATTTATGCAGTTTATTTATTGAATAGTATTTCGTTGTGAATTTACAAAATTTTGGTATTTAACATGAATTTGTTTAACCGAACTACATAATATGTAATGTTTTTATTTACAACAATGCAAATATCTTTGAGTAATCTGTATATATAATTATAGTCTGTTTGATATACAATGATATCATTGTGTTTTCAATCTGTGATATATAAAAAAAATCAACTTTAATTTTTTTTTATATTTCTATGGTGTTCAAAAATCAGGGTAACCCAATATGTTCATTCCTCTTTTCTTGAAAAGTGATCGAATTCAATGATGTTTTCTTTGATTTTTCTGGTTTTGTTATCAAATTGTGAAGTGGTTTAGCAATTTTAGAAAAAATCTATCACAAACCGCCTATAATATATCCTGCTAATCCTAAAAATAAACGTACTAGTTCCTTTCCGAACATAGGAATAGGCCATGAATTAATACATTCGGTTTTATATGGATTGGTCGATATTCCATCGCCAGATACCACATGACCTTTGGCCTTTGGCTCAGGTGAGCTGAAAAGATGTCAAAGAAAGCAACAGTACAGCAAACAAAGCACTTCTTTCAGAAACCAAACTACATCACTCTGATGATTTCTATTAGTAAATGTATACATCTAGTTTGAAGAAGTTTGTCAAAAAAGGGTACCACCTGGGAAAACACATGTGCCATTCCTGCATGGATCTAGCTGAAAAACAATAAGCCGTCATATTTGTTTGGGATTTTCAACTTGCAATAAAAATATCTTACATTTACAGGCGGTGTTAAGCAGATGAAAAGATACACAATATTCTAATGCATATTGTATAAAATCCTGTATTTTGATTGGTTGTTGACGTGCAGGTATTCCACAACACCCATAGGCAATATCCGTAGGTTGTAAAATTACGTCACAAACATATTCACGATACCCTGCAGTTTCTGATTTGTGACATCACGATGCTCTACATTTTTTATATGACTGCAGCGACTTGGCTTAGACAGCCAAAACTCTGTGCCTCTAGTTATAATTAGTTTTGTAAAATGCACTGGAACAGCATACCTGCCAACCCTAGAAGATGGTTAAGAGGAACAGTAGGGTGGGGGTGGGGGTAGCGCCCCTGCCGCTGAGACAATTTCTCAATTTTTGACCACAAAATGAACTCAAAGACTAACAGTTATCAACAAATTTCACGGAGAAAAGAATAACAGATTATACAGCTTTTCAACACTTTTAATAACAAACATAAAGTTTCCTTCCTGGAAATAAGAAACAAAACTGTGAAACTGTGTTTATGTAACACAGATGCCACAATGAGAAGAAAGTCCAAAATGGCGTCTATGATGCCTTTGAGAAAACAATGATATTTTCTCATTCTGTTGTTCAGAAACCAAGGTGTTTTTGTGTTTTTGAGTCCCAATATGTCTGGAAATGTCTGATATCCCCCCTCCTTGGAGATAGTAAAATCACATCTGCACACAGTACAGTAAGCGAACTCGGGCCTCTTTTTACTTTAGGCAATGACCCCGTTAAAACGGGAAATATATTCGTTTCTGAAGTTTTGTTTCCTACACACATTCTTTTTCTTTTTAGGGGAAGCCTCGTCGCAGCTATCGCCACAGTCAGTATTGTTGTTTTTGTCTTTTGTCAGTCCCAGTCTCTGCATTTTGTTTCTGTTTCTGTACTGAAGTCGCCATATTTGTTGTAGTTTTTGTCACATTCGTCCAGGAGGGCGTTTTAAACATGTGTCCTTTAAACCATATCGTTAAGCATTTACAAGATTGTGATGAAAAGAGAGGTAACCCTAATCTAAAGTGCGCAATAATGACCGAAAGCGGAACGTACAAGTCTAAATCCGAGATGCAGAATTAGCATGTAAACATCGGAAAAATTCCAACAAAATCGGAACAGTTGGCAGGTATGGAATAGGGTTACCACGTTAGTATTTTACACATTTGACAGAGTATCAATGAATACCCTGTCAGGAATATCCATTTCACCGCTCGGCGAGCTAACGCTAATCGCAGTGAAACTGCATTCCTGACAGGGTATTCACGGATACCCTGTCAAATTGTGTAAAACACTAACATGGTAACCCTTACAGAAAAGAATGTCATTGAACTTCCATTGCTTTTAGTTATATTCTTTCCATTGAAATCCCATTACTTTTGCAGTTCTACTAATTAGATGCAAACTGGTAATGTAAAGTGTATGTAAAAAACCATTGATTTATCAGTTTTCTGTAAAAACCCATTGCAATACCATTCAAAGTCCATTGTAAGACGTCACATTTAACTGAAAATCAATGTTGAAATACAGCTTTCAGAAAACCATTGAAATACCATTACTTTCCAAGTTATTCCACAAAACAAAACAAAAAAAAAAATACGATGACTTATAGAAACAGAAGTTTTATTGTGTTTTTCACATGTGAGGCCACTATGTTAATTATCAAAAAACTGGTATTAAATTTTAATTAAATATACAAAGATCATCTTTCCAACAGATAATGTATAGCCTACTAAATGAAAATGAACATGTATATTCACTGAAAATTCTCATATTAAAATGTTCAGTAACCTACCTTGTTTTTCAGAATTTTGGAAAATGTTCACATATACCTGTAAACAAATTAAATCAATGCATAGAACAAAATTAAATTCCCTGAAAACACCAACAGAATTCCATATGATTAATCCACAGATTGTCACTCAACAATATTAAGTAACTTATTATGGCATGAAGATCCACAAAGTCTTCATACTACTTTTGGATACATGTCTCCTTCCTGTGCATGTCACTTTTTCTGTAAAATGTCACCTTTGTATGCTTATCACATAGTTTAAATCACATTTCCATGTATAAATTTCAGTTTAAATCACTTCTCCATGTATCAGTTTTATGCATTCAAGCATGTCATACAGTTTTTCTGTACACACTTTTTTTTTCTCATTCTGTAGGTCTTTTAAAATCTTGGAACATCATTTACCACTTTCTGTCTGTTGTTTCCAATTTTATTAAGCAAAGTGCTATGTTTTTTAAGGCAGGTGATCACTGACATGTTGCATAGATCTGTAAAAATAAATATCACAAATGAATTACCAATTTAAGTTTATCAGCACAAAGGTACAATGGGGTGGACGGAGTAGTCTAAATGAACGGAATAAGTAAGAGATGGGGAAAAGGAAAAGAATGAGGACACAGGGTAAGAAAGGGTAACAAGAGGCCCAAGTGGGCCTATATCGCTCACCTAAGTACCTAGATGATCAGTCATGCAGGACGGAAGAATTCATTTATTTTTGCATTAATGTGACTAAGTCAACACAGATGTTGAAAATGTCAAATTTTATTTCAGGCTAGAATAAAAAACAACACTTTTTTGCACATCCATTCAGGTGATTTTCATATTAAGCATTTGCTTTGTCTCTGCAAGATGTCATTCAGGGCAGCAAGTTAGTCATTTTCTTTAGGTGGGGCCTTTTGTTGACTGATTTCAAGTTTGGGTCATGAACAACAATTGTTTCAAATATTGTCCAGATCTAACTAAAAATTGCCTAATTTCATATGTTGAGTGTTGAGAAAAATCTAAAAACTTATTTAGATGTGTAAAGAAATGAAAAACAAAATTTTGACCACAGCTGGGTTTGAACCGCTACTCTCCATATTTCAATTACCAAGTGGTATATGTACCATTGTGAGACCTACTTTTTAGACATGGTGGCATTATCTGTTAACCAATTTGGATGAAATTTGCCAAATTGATAGAGAGCCTTTAGTACTTCATGTATTCCATGTTTCATTAAAATCTTTCATGTGGTATAACAGCAGAAGTGAAAAATGTGATTGAATTGTTCCTATACACCCTCATTTGGAAGTCTTAAAAATTCATAGAAAATCCAAAAATTCTTTCAAAGTAACAATCCTTACCATAATTATGATCACAATAGTCCATAAGAAATCATCACTATCAATTAACTAGGAAATATGACATTTTTCTGCATTGAATCACCAAGTCCAAACAAATGTCGAAAAAAAATTCTAAAATTTGATTTTGGAAGGGAACCAAAATGACAATACATCTTCACTCAACCCTCTAGATCATTTCTATGCACTCTGTTTGTCTCTGTATACAGCCCGTATGAAAAAGAATATTGTTAAAGGAGGGAACTCTTTTGTGACCTACTTTTGACTATGGTGGCGCCACCTGTAAAGAGGTCTGGATGAAAACTACAGAATTTGAAGAAGATCATAAGTGACTTATTTCTACCAAGATTTATTAAAATCCTTCAAACGATTTTGTAGAAAAAGTTGACAATGTGAAAAATGGCCAACCCCCCCCCCCCTTTTTTTTTTGTTTGGAAGTCTTAAACGTAAAATTGCCTAATTTCATATGTTCAGTGTTGAGAAACATCTAAGAACTTATTTAGATGTGTAAAAAAAAAATTTTGATCACAGCTTGATTTGAACCGCTACTCTCCATATTTCAATTACCAAGTGGTATATGTACCATTGTGAGACCTACTTTTTAGACATGGTGGCATTATCTGTTAACCAATTTGGATGAAATTTATCAAATTGATAGAGGACTTTTAGTACTTCATGTCTTCCATGTTTCATTAAAATCCTTCATGTGGTTTTGTAGAAAAAGTTGAAAATGTGAAAAATGGCCAACCCCCCCCCCCTTTTTTTTTGGAAATTTTAAATAATTCATAAAAAATCCAAAAATTGAGATAATGACAAAATTCTTTTACAATAATATTCCTTACCAAAATAGTCATTAAGAAATCATCAATATGAATTAACTGAAAAACATGACACTTTTCTTCATTGAAATGACTAAGTCCAGAAACACGTCAAAAAAGCGTAAATTTCTATTTGACAGATCTTAACCCCGAACACAATTTTTAATAACCCATCTTTATAGATTGTTGAAATGCAATTAGTTTCCCCATTTATGTACTGGTTCTGGAGGAGAAGATGCTTGAAGAGGGGTACCATTTTGGGGACTTTTGGCCCCGCCCTGGATCCACCCCTGAGGGAATCTGGATCCCGAACACAATTTTAGTAGTGGACCTTTAGTACATCATTTACACAAAGTTTGATCCAAATCTGCAATGTAGTTCCAGAGAAGAAGTCGAAAATATGAAAAAGTTAACAACGGACGACGACGACGACGGACGACAGACGGCGCACTATGACTATAGCTCACTTGAGCCTTTGGCTCAGGTGAACTAAAAACGGAAGAGCATACTCTCTATTCAACACCTTTCACACAATCACTGTAATGCGAGGATCCAGAGGGATGCATTGGGGGTCTGGACCGACCCTAAGATTTGACGGAAATTGTTTTCTTGTTATTGTTAAAAAAATATGGATGAACACCGCTCCCCCCTTTTTTGACCAAAATTTCTGGATCCGCACCTGACTATGCTCCTATCGAAGGTATAATGCATTATTACTAATTACTTGTTAACATGAGACAATCCCAACTGCAAACACACGAGATCGAAGAAAACGTGACAATTATGAAAGTATATCAAAGTACATGTACGGACAGACTCGTACACAAGTATTTTAAATGCTTTCATTTCTTGAGAAATTCTATGTAAGTTACATCTAACACTATATAAATCATCCATGTGTTCCAATACGTTCAAAACAGGTGCACATTTTGTACGCACATCCGTCAGCTTGCGATAACCACTGACCTTCATTCTTTCTAATTAACCCGTACTGTATCATATTTCCCGGCGTCTTCAGCGACAGAGAATGTCCCGCCGAGCGCCATTTGATTTTGATATCAATAACTTACAATTAAGTAATGGGTTCGATGAGGTATCATGAAGATTATCAACACTGAAAGTTTAAAAAAAAATCAGTACTTACCGGTATGTTAGTGAAAAGAAGGTCCTTCGAGACCTTCCGATGGTACATTTATACATGCAACAACATCCGTTCTATTTTGTATTATTCCATCATCGTCTCTTGTAAATATGCTCGCCAATTGTTTGACTATCTTTTACAAATAAATGCAAAAGCGCGTACACAACGATATACAAGACGGTTTCTCAAATTGAATCATGGCGCTCGATCGGATGCTGCTTCATATTCAAATGATACTAGGCTGTATAATAAGGTCATTTTCCCATGATTCTCGAAACGTGTTATATAATGCAGTTCGTTATCAGGAATGGACGATATCTGATTTCATTGATCTGTCTGGACTGAAGCCGTACTATAGTGTGGATACAGAAATAAATTTTTTTATGGAATTTAAACCACGTTAATATTTTTCCCTGTATTATTGTTTTCAAATGTATTAATAACTGAGAAAAAATGGCAATGATAAGTTATGGTGTGTGGGGTGGGAAAGGGGGGGGGTTGTTGTAGTGTTGCTTGAGACCATTACAAAACAGTCTATTCAAAGTGATTTAAAAGAAAACTAAATGTAAACGACAATTCTATCACTATTAAGCACAGTGCCCCTGAAAATTAATTGGCAAGATTGAAAATTGACATCGACGAAATGAGCGCTGGTCCGCTATCGCATTTGCCGTACATTTCGGCACCATATATATATATATATATATATATATATATATATATATATATATATATATATATATATATATATATATAGGTGCTTGACGGATACGTACGGTATTTCACATTTGAGTAAATCCGTATCTTCGAAGGTCTCTGGTATAAATTAATAGGGAGCAACGATACGCACTTCGTTAACACGGATGAAATACGATCCTTATCGAAATATTTTGAAGATCGTAGATGGGTTCCAATTATCACACAATCATTATATAACGGGAGTTTACGAGATACATGTAGATATGCTAAATTAATGAGTCCGTTCATTTAAATACATATAACTCTTTTCCCGCGGATTTCTGTATATTTGTATCTCTTTTCAAACTTGAGTTCTGTTGTGTTCAGAAACAACTCGCCGAACATATAATATACCTATAGACTATGTGTATATACAACTACTGAATTAAGAAAAACTGCTTTCGAAAATAAATGCTATATCAATGTATAATTGTTATACTAAATGTCCAGTTATTTGAGATAATGGTATTTCAATGGAAATATTGAGGCATTACAATCGCAGTTATAATAAAACTTGAATCTCAATGGTCTTCGAATAATTGGTTTACTGAGACTACCAGGCGAAACAATGGTATTCTAATGGTATTTCAATGATAATTGCTAAAACACTGGAATTTCAATGAAGTTTCAATGGGAAATTTCCAGTTTCTTTATGTAAGGGAACCCCTAATTGTATCTTTTTTTGTGAAACAGAATGCGATCGTAAGATTTCTCTTAAATTTGTATGACCTGAATCTTGAAAAGAATGAAAAATTCCACTGCATCTATTTTACATAATACAAAAAGTGAATCCCACACACAGCCCTTAATTTCTAAACTTCATTTTTTGCAACCAAATACTTATGGTCTGAGTCACCAATGTTTATAAGAAAGCAGCTCTGAAAACTCCATAATGTCTGCAAATTGTCTGATCAATAATTCTAACAGGCATTCATAGATTTACAAACATAATCTATAAAATCAAAGGACTCAAAAGTCCTGAGAGTCGGCTTTGCTGATTTTAAGTATGTAATCATTTTACCATTTTAGTGGCGGATTCAGGATTTCAGGAAAAAGGGGGAGGGCGCGGCAAAAATTAGGTCTTTGTTGCAACTACATCGTCATTATACCTATGTACAAAATGCTAATAAAATATGCTCTCTTCATACTATCTTACGGCGAAGAGTTTGCAATTGCTTGTATCCAAAATGAACGTGCAATCGACAACTTCATGGCAACAAGTTTTACTGCATTGTTGTCACGAGTCGAAGCTGAGCCAAGGAACGACATTCCTTCAAGTGGGACATTAAATAACCATCTTATTCACGATTCTCATAATGTTTTAACATCATTTATACTTAGAAACATACAACATTTACCTAAATATTTATATTGCATTTTCATTATCAGAGGAAATGCAGGAAGATCAATCTTTAAATTTGTCATATAGGTGAAAAAGAACTAAAGTTCCAGAACATGTTGGGGAAAACTTTAATTGAAATATCTCGATAAAAACAAGCGATACAAGATCAATACAAATGCTTTGTCTGGAGAATTACACAATCGAGTACATCCGACGTTGTCGGTGGTAAACACATCGTAAAGTAGTCACAACTACATATTATTACGCGAAATTTGAAAACATTATTGCAACTCCTTTTTCGAGTTATTGAAACTAGTTTATGTTTAGCTTAAATTAACTGAGCTAAAGGTAAATTGTGCTGATCAAGGATTTTTAAGACATCAGTAATTTTTCGGCATTTTATTTTTCAGCAGTGTAGTAAGCTCTATATCGGTAGTGAAAGTTATAACCCCTGAAAAGAAAGTGATTGTAATGAGTGCGGCTTCACCGAAGCCGACTCAATAAAGTACTGCATAATGAAAAATTCAAAAGTACGTCTCACACATATTAAAAAGGTATAGAGGACGACTCATGTATTAATTTGGAATTTGCATTCTAACAATGGTAGTTAAACTGCCGATGTAAATTTTAGTTTGTCTACGTCCTTTTTTTTTTTTCTTTCCTTTTTGCAGAATTGCTTAATTCCTTTGACTGCCAATTCTTAGTAAGAAAAATAGATATAACCCTTGTTTTTCTAATTATGCTTTTGTAAATATTTGTATTAAACAGCTTTAACTCCTTTCTTTTTACAAAAATCCTTTTGGCTGTCTATACGCTTTGATAATATTCTTTCTATGCTGTATATATTGTAGCATACCTGCACCTATGCATATTAAGTTTCCTTGTGTATAGTCCTGTCCCATTATTCCTTGCATTATATTTAATGTTGACCCCGTCATAATTTACAGTAAACTATCGTCTTATCCTGATAATCAATGTTTGAAAGACTACAGATATTGCTATTATCTGAAACTAAGTAACTTCTACAATGCTAGAAAAATAAACATGACCCATATTTTTGCTAAATTTATTCACTGATCTTAAATATTCGGGTCATACAGTTAAGACTTTAAGAGAACTATGTTGTAAAATTTTTGATGAAAAAGACTATAGAACTTTAGCTATAAAACTGCAGTATTTATTGTGAGCCCAACTGCCTTGACATTGTGAAGACAGTTATTCAGCCTTAAACTGACAGATTTACTACAACAAGTTCAGGTGCAGCACTTCATATCACAGAGCTACCAAGGACACACTTTTTGAAAAACTATAAAGTGAAGTAAATTGCTATACATACTTGACAGCTTGTATATTTAAACCTGTGGAGGTCGATACTGTTATATCTATTATATCTGATGAAGTCTGTATGTCAGATAGAAGACATGCTGGATCTGAAATTAATATCAAATACATGACTGTACATTTTCAACAACAAAAGGCTCATATGGCCTGATGCTCACCTGAGATTATTGGAACATTGACAGCAAATTCTATTAAAATGTACTTACTGTATAATTGTAAACCAATGAAATCATGCTATGAAAGTAGCATATACTTCCATCATACATGTATAGTGACTCTGGTCACATGACCATGAGTCAAGGTGATGTGAAAACAGTAATCTCTTACTGTAAGGTTTGATGAAATTCTGTGATGTGGTTGTGGAGGAGAAGTAAAAATGTTTTAGCCAATTAGAGCCCTTGGTCACCATATTTGTTGAGAAACACAAATGTGATAGAAGACCTTGAGTACTTGCTTCTTGTAAGGTTGGTGAAATTCTTGGAGCAGTTAGTATGGAGAACTAGAAAATGCATCAGCCAATCAGAGCCCTTGGCAGACATATTTGTCCAGGGATAAGGTAAATAAACACAAACTTGTTAGAGGATCCGAGTACTTGCTTCCTGTATTTGATTTGGTGAAACTGTGTGTAGTGGATGCAGACGAGAAGTTGAAAATGCATCAGCCAATCAGAGCTCTTAGCAGCCATACTTGTCCAAGGATAGGATAAAAAAAATAGAAACTTGGTAGAGGCCCGAGTAGTTGCAGAGAAGTCGAAAATGCGTCTGAGCCTTTGGCGGCCATATCTGTTGAGGGATTGGGTAGAAGAACACAATTTCATGGAAGACTTGTGTCCTGTAAAATTATGTGACATTTTGTGTACTAGTTGCAGAAGATAAGTCCAAAACGTGAAAAGTTTACGGACGACACAGGGATATCAGATGGCAGAGTATAAGAATAGCTAACTTTGAGCCTTTGGATCAGGTGAGTTAAAAACACAACAATAAATTAATAAAAAAAAGTCAGTGGCAAAAGCAGCCTTCATAATTTTATGTTATAATCTGATTCTTACATACAAAACACCTTACACATACAACAATGATACATTAATCTGAGATAGAAAATTCACCTGTGCAGACAAAAAGTAAGGGAATGGATTTCCTCAATTTTACTTATGCCTAAATATCTGGAAATCCATGTTTTAGCTCCAGAAATACGTTTAAGGAAGCCAGTTTAAAAATATGTCAAAATCAATTCTGTATATTCTTCCACTATCTACTATTAGTTTGTAAGAAGTGATCTGTTCTATGTCTAAATTTGACATTTCTTTTTCAAATGAACCTACATTTGTACAGCTGATTTGTCTGGTAATCAGAATCATTTTTCCGAGGGCATCCCCGTTCTTTTACACATGGATTGTAATTACCACCTAACATACTATATCCGATGTCCTCTCTATAAAATGCCCATGGACAACCTCCTGAAAAATAAAAAACAATGACAATGCCTTCATTGCTTAATCAGCCTGTCTCTTTATTTCAAGACAGCAGTTTCAACAAAGGGCAAAAATTATATACTGAAATGCAATAACACTTTTTAACAAAAGCAACGCTTGGCGTGGCATAATACGCCCGTCGCTTACTTTGGACGGGATCAATGTAAACATGGTTTTATTATCTCCAAACTTGGGTCTCTTTGGTATTACTTTTATGAAATATTGAAAGCCAAAAAGTCGCCACCCCTACACTATTTAAGCATTCTGTATAAATTTCATGAAAGAAAAAAGAGGAGTTACTGGCTCAATTATGTGGCAGAAGTCACCATAGAGCTATACAATACATGAATATAAATAACATACTAGAACATATATCACATTACAAAAATATTTGATTGTAGTGCAATTACGATACCGACTTCGGACGGTCATTTATTTTGACAAAAGCCAAACAAATGGTGAGGTTAACCGGTTTACGGGCCCACCTTCCCACTCACCGTAACAGCAGAACAATCAAAGGACGTACATTTAAAAATTTATAAATAATTCTCCATGTAAAGAACAAGGGTCAACAGGTATCGCATATTGAGAGATCATAAAAATATAAACACGTAAGGTATTGTAAAATACATAATAGTATAAAAATATATGCGACATCAACATGATAAACCGTGCTTTGCCAGTCTGAAAGCGAGCTAAGACCCTAGATCTGTAGGAGTCCCGACTAACAGTCAGAGGGGACGAGGTTCAGGACCATGTCTCCTCTGAAAGAGGTTTGGACAAGGCCCGTCATATAGTCCACACCGCCCTGTTAGTCAGCGTGCAACGTTCAAGTAAAAGTCTGCATAAGGCTGTAGAGGGGCCAAATACAAGACCTATAGTCTTTTTGATGATCTCAATATCATATTGTCTATTTAGAAGACGTTTGATTATTTTATTACATGATAAAATAACGTTATCGGAGCCTTTTACTTTCCTTAGTTTATATACCAGATCACCGTAAAAATAAGGATGGGAAATTCCATTAGATACATACTGTTGAAAAGAAATATTTCCAAATTTAGATAGAAGTTCTGAATAAGATCTGAAGAATTTGCCGAATTTTTTTCTTAGCTTGTGATATCTGTAACTCTGGGTTAAAAGTTTCGTAGTAATTTGTAAATTTCGTTTATGAAAGTCCAAAACATCGGTGCAGCCTCTGACAAATCGAACTAATTGAGATATATAGATACCATATGATGGGAGTCGAGGGACATCGCCATCCAAGTAAGGGAAATTTACAATAGGAAATCCAAAATTCTCACGTTTATCATAAATATTAGTATATATTAGGTGGTTGGTAATTTTGATGTTTAAATCTAAGAAAGGTGTAGATTTATCTCAAGTATTAGCTTTATTCAATGTGAGCTCTGGTGGATAAATTTCTGATATAAATTGTTCGAATTCAGGGTTGTCGATAACCAAAATGTCATCCAGATATCTGCAAGTATTATTGAATTTGTCAATGAGGTCAAAACGTTTTGATTTTTGAAGAGAAACCATAAAATCCCTCTCATAACAATAAAGAAATAAATCTGCTATCAGAGGCGCGCAGTTAGTACCCATAGGAATCCCAACTATTTGTTGATATATCTTGCCATCAAATTGCACAAAAATATTATTCATGAGAAAATCTAGTGCTTTACATAATTCCTTGCAAGTCCAGTATTTATATGAAGGATATTGTTTGTTGGAAAAGAATCCGGAGTTATTGGAAGTACATATGTACGTTTTAGATTCTCTGTGAAAACGCCATTGTATAAGAGACAGCAACTTGCTTTTAATCAAATCATGAGGCAGAGATGTATAAAGTGTAGAAAAATCAAATGTAGAAATTTGAGTCGCTTGGAAATTTAGCGAAAGAAGTTTGTCTTTAACTTCATGAGAATTTTTAATCGACCAAAAGTAATTGATGTTACTATTATGAAATGCGACATCACAATATTTGATAATATGATCTTTTATAGCAGTTAGAGAAGACGTAATATGCTTCGATAGTACCGCAGTAGAGCAGTGGCTAGAATTAGATATGAAACGTGATTTATATGGACTTTTATGTAGTTTTGGGAGCCAATATATGGTTGGTAGATCAGATTTATCAGTTTTAATTTTGAAGTCGGACAGAGTCATGAGGTGATCGTGCAAGGTGCTGTCTTTTGAGGTAGGGCTTTCTACATATGTATGAGTGGAGTTTAATTCGTTTTTAAGTACTTCAATATAATATAGTTTTCAAACAACTATTATGTTATTTCCTGCTTTATCAGCAGGAACAAAGACATATTTAGCATGTAAGTCTTTTTAATAGAATTTGCCGTCAATGTATTAGGCTGTTGAAATAAATGCGGATTTTCCGTAAAGTTCTTAATACGGATATCGACAATTCTTAAAATCTCGAATTTCCAATCATTAAGAGTATGAACCTTTACCTGTTCTTTTTTACACCAACGTTTACAATATGCAGTCAAAGCATCTTCTATAACGTCACGGCATTTATTGAAATCTATCCTGGACGGTAACCTATATTTAGGTCCTTTTCCAAAAAGGGTGCGCAATTTCTTGTCCGAAATACAGTTTAGGTCACCAGTAATAATATGACCTGCCGGTTTATAAACATATTTAGATATTTCACAAGAACACGACGAAGGAATAGAGTCTGAAACATCAGGGTTAGATGTAACTTTATTATAATTTAGAATAAGATTTCTTATAGGCTTTTTGTACTGGTAACAAATAAGTGGAGGTTCTAAATTCTCAAAATATTGGGGGATTTTAGATGTTACTCTATGATCACGGAAAATATTATAAATGTTAAGTAGATCGAAGCCTTTATTAATAAATTTAATTTTGAGAAATTGCTGCTTGGGTGGAAGAGACGGAATACGAGGAAAGAGTTTATTATATGAAAATAAAATAATCAAATTGAGTTTATATCAATCAGAATTGCGTAAACTTCGAAGATCAGCTTCGTCCAGGATAGGTTTCAATTTATTTACCGGAATAGAGGATAGTGCATGCAAAAGTTCATGACGGCCGTTATTTTTTGCGATAAATAGAAGATCGTTTAATGACCTATTTAAACGATTACGTTTCTGATGTTACGATTACGGCGACGACCATGTGACCTACGTTTTCTAATAGTTTTATGTCTTAATGTAAAAATATTGATCTTATTCTGACGAGAAGAAATATTACCTTGTCGATATATTTGGTCGTTGAGACCGAGAGGGTATGGGGTTTATAGTTGTTTAATCCAGTAGAGCTCGGTTTCCAAAAGTCGTTTTTTAACATCTGATTTCGTATCATCTGGTAATTTAGAGATATTTTCTACTGGAGTTATTTTCACATTGTTAATATTATGTTGGTATTTATTAAAGTGGTTATAAAGAAAATTCTGGTATTTACGTCGTGAATTATTACGAATTTTATAGGAATGATTCCGAAAACGTTGTTTCAAAGTTTGAGAAGTTTCCCCGACATATTGAGCCCCACATCCTCTAGCTTCTCAAGTGATGACATATATAACATTGGCAGTATTTCAATCTATGTCTTTGTCTAATTTGGTATTAAATGTATTTCCATTAACCGAAGATTCAATATTGGACTTGCAGCTTAAATGATGGCAAGTGAGACATTTCTTGGCGTTGCACTTATTAATCTTAGAATACCCTCTGCGTATAGAATTGACAGCTCTGTAAGAATTTATAGGTGTGAATGTTTTTGAAAAATAAGAAATACCAGGTATATGAAGAGTGGACACAGAGGGCAATCTAAGTGGTGTGATAATAACTTTAGGAGATTTGTATTTTAAATTTTATTATATAAACAACTGACGTTTACTTAAGTTATCACGTTACATATACATCTCCATAGCATCTTATCATAGTAAAACTCCAAGTTCCACAACTCCGCAATGACGAAACAGAATTTGCTCAACATCAAAATGCCGCTTCCCCTACCCTATCTAAGCATTCTGTATTAGTTTCATGAAAAACAGTTGACATTTACTAAAGTTATTGCGTTCCATATCGTCGTACTATAGCAAAATTAAAATCCAAGTCCCTTAACTCCGGAACGACGAAACCGAATTTGCTCAAAATCAAAAGGCGGCTTCCCCTACATTATCTAGGGCTCGAAACTAACTTTTTCAAGCTCTAGTCTGGCGGACTAACCGGTTACAAAATCCATTAGTCCGCACAAAAATCTATTAGTCCGCAGAAAAATAGACTATTTATTCTTTTTAAATTGATTGAAGCTGCTCTATAATCTGTTTCAACGAAGGGCACCAGCGACTCTGACTCTCGTTACTTTCCATGTACTTTGCGGCGAATACGGAATATCGCAACTAAAATAACGTCAACATACACCAGGGGTCTAGAATTCCCATTTCCCGTTGCCCAGGGAAAGTAAATTGTGAGGTCGAGAAAGTGAATAGCTGATTTGTTCTTACCCGTAGGCAAGTAATTTATCGGCGATGTATCACTGTTAGAAAATATCCTTTTTAAAAAAGATAATACAGATAATCTTTCAATAAATCTTCATCGTATCATATGGAATAAATTCGTATGGATTTACTTAACAGGATGGCAGATTACGCTACATTATAATATCAAGAAACCGTTATGGGATTGACACATATCTGGTTTGCTTCTGTGTTATAACTTCGTCTTCTTCCTTAAGTGCCTAACTCTGTAGGAGCATATACGCACTATATCATGCATGAATATTTTTTTCCACTATTAAAACTGCGTTCAGAAGCAGGATGTCACAGGACCACCTACACCATTTGATGAGAGTGTCTATGTATGTTCCCATGGTTAAGGACTATGATCCATCAAATGATGTGAAGCTGTGGTTAAGTGTTGGAAGGGGGGAGGGGGGGACAAAGCATGCCAAAGGACACAGTATAGGTCCTGCTTTGTCCCTACCAAGAAAAGAAGTTGACTGGAAACGTGGCAAAAGTGAACACTCTTAGATATCATATGTTACTGTAGTACATGCTTATTATAAAAGAACGTTCGAATAATTCTTTATTTAGATCTTGCACAGGTAACCCTTCCCTAATGAATAAACAAGCCAAAATATGTTGCCCTTTTACGAGGGCCCCTTTCATGACACCGATCGAGAAAGTGTGTTGAACTTAATTAATAGTAAGGCAATTTGAAGTTCAAATAAATCATTACGTATTTTGATGACTAAACACATGCTTTTGTTCACCATTCTGAGGTTCGTTAGACCCCCCATCAACTATAACTCATAAAACAAATCATCTTGTGTAAATGACCCTGAGATGTCAAAACATTCAACCCTTTTTGTCCAGCGCGTGCCGATTAGACAGTGACAATCCAGGATATAGAAAACATGAAAACAGTTGCACTGTTTACATCAATAAACGTATCGCAATTTCTTACAGATTTTCATCACCAGTGAAACTGTCAAAACAAAGACTCGTAATATTTTTTTAAAAGTATGCAATGAAGTAGTGTTTGAATCAACGTGCCATTTTGACATTTGGTTTGGTATTAAAATTGTGATAGATTTCTGAATTCCCGCCTATACATGTACAAAGAGATCTTTAATTCACCCCTATTCACTGTTAGTTCTACATGTAGCCGATGCACAATTAGTGCATTCAACTATCCGCCGGCATCTTGAGCCCACATCGCAAATAATAGATTTCGTTAGTTACTAAATGCAAACCGTGAGGGATTTTAGTAGTTGCGATACTCCGTATTGTTACTAAAAATAGATTACGGGATTTCCAGAAAAATAAGTTTTCACTCGTTTGCAGGGCGGGTGAGAGGATTTGAGTGGGTATCACAGAGTTTTCATTAGTCTGTCGGACTTATACAATAAGAAATCTGTTAGTCCGTGGCATAATTTATTAGTCACGGACTCACGGACATACGTTAATTTCGAGCCCTGAAATTTATCGAAGCGTTCTGTATGAGTTTCATGAAAAACAACTGACGTTTACTAAAGTTTATTGCATTCCATAGCGTCTTTTCATAGTAAAAATAAAATCCAAGTCCCATAACTACGGAACGACGACATGGAATTTGCTCAAAATCGAAAGGCGGCTTCCTATACATTTTCTAAGCATTCCGTATGAGTTTCATGAAAAACAACTGACGTTTATTGAAGTTATCGGGTTCCATAGCATCTTTTAATAGTAAGAATTAAATCCAAGTCCCATAACTCCGGAACAACAAAACGGAATTTGCTCAAAATCGAAATGCGGCTTCCTCTACACTATTTAAGCATTCTTTATGAGTTTCATTAAATACAGCTGACGTTTACTAAAGTAATTGCGTTCCATAGCGGACGGACAGACGGACGGACATCGCCATACCATAATACGTCCCGTCTTTCGATGGGCGTATAAAAACAATAGGCATTATTCTCTTGTCATATGGAATATGTGTACCATTAGTTTGACAATCTTAGCCCACATGGTTTTGTCTGTAAATTGTTTACAAAGGCACTTTATCAAAAATATTTGGTTTATGTATGGTTTTGAATATTTGATGTGTAATCTATAACCCGGCCGAAAACAATAGTGGTGGTCTTTCTGAATTAAAGTTGTAGACCAAGTATATATTATAACGCATGCACAAATTGAGTGAATCTTGTTATAGTTTATATTGGTTTAGATTTGTCCAAAAATATTTTTTTTAGAGTCCCTTTCCACTGTTGCCTTCAAAAATAACTTCAAAAGTGTGACATTTATAAATGAAACATTTACCAGCAAGTTTCCTGTGATTATTCATTGAGAAAAGCGATTTCAAGAACATCATGTGACAAATTTCAGCAGATTTATAAATTATGTATTATGTATAAAGTATTATGGCAGGTGAAGTAAGCAAAACTTAATTCATAATCTACTTTTAAGAGTTCTTTAGCAAGTAGTTACTGGAAATATCTACTGCGCAGTAATCATTATTGATTACTTCTTTTCATTTTGATCTTTGTTGGGAATGATTTATGTATGCAGGAATTGAGTTGATTCTTGTTTTGTTTTAAGTAATTTTAATTGGAGTTATTTACTAAATATTTTCTTTCTATGGTAATATCTTTCAGGTTTCAAGAACAAAATTTTGTAATATGTATCTTATTTTCAACTTTTACTTTTACCTTTTAGAGGTCACCAACCTCGTAACACATTCCAAATCAATAGGGCACATCCTTGACACACTGAGAGTCTGTCTATAAAGTTTAACATCAATAGATGTGAAAGGAATTCAATTATGGTCTTGAAACAATTTTGAAATATCAAAGTTTCATGATTTTAACCTTTGATATTTTTAGATCCAAATCAGTAGGGCACATCCTTGATCGACGGTGAGTCTGTGACTGTATGAAATTTCTTGCCAACAGGTATAAAGATAATCCAGTTGTGGTACTTAAAACATTTTCATTTACACATGCTAGAGGTGATCTTGACTTTTGAAACTCCAAATCAAAAGGGCGCATCATTGACTGACTGAGTGTGAATAAAATATCGCAGTGAATATGATAAGTGAAATCGGAATTCAGATAAGATCCAGAAACATATTCAGTTATCCACAATCTGTGACCTTGACTTTTGAAATTTTGACTCCAAATTATCAGGGTATATCACTGACTGATGGACTTCAGTTACAGTCCTGAAACCATTAACACAGACAAAAGGACAGATGGATGAATAGACAGAGTGAATCCCTAGAGACACACCAAACTTTTTGGGGTTATTATACTGACTTGCTCTTCTCTGTAAAACGAAAAATTAGTCAATGAGCCCATATAAATTCAGTGCACAAGCATCACCACTTTCTTAAAGCCGAAATGCTTTAAAAAAATTTTTTATGGGAGCAAGGTCGACCTAAGTCCACCTCACTCTCGTGCCAAAAAGTAGATTCAATTATGTGTTTACTAATCAATGTAATGAGAATTATGTAAAATCACTCATTGTAAGACACATACCTTGTAAAACAAGGTAATGGCCTTACAGTGACTGATCATAGATATCTTAAACTTCTAATTAACGTAAGTAATCTGAAAAGAGGTCCTGGTTATTGGAAGCCAGTGTAGCCTAGTGGATAAGGTGCTCAGCTCGTGATCAAGAGGTCCCCAGTTCGATTACCCCCCTTGGCACACGTGTTCTTGCTTTTGGATGAGACAGAAAAATCTGAGTTCCTGTGTCATGGTAGGCGTGGTACGTAAAAGATCCCTCACTGCTTCTGGTGGGTCCGTTGCAAATGTCTAAATTTGTATGCAATGCATCAGACAGATGCCGTCATCATATACGTGAAATAATCGTGGCGTGACGTAAAACAATAATCAATCAATCCTGGTTAATGGAAACTCATCTTTTAATTACTAGAAGACAATGGATACAAAAATGGAATAAGATCTATAATCAATCAGTTAGAAAAATGTGATCCACTCACAAAGTGGGAAACTTTTAAATGTAATATAAAGGACTTTTCTATAAAATTTGCTAAATCAATTAGTTTGAAAGAAAAAAAAAGCGTGTTTGGGAAAAAATGAATTACATCAAATAGAAACGGGAGCTAGCTGTAACATAGATATGATTTGTAGAAAAGAGATAGAGAATGAGCTTGACATATTAAACACAAGAAAAGCGAACGGTGCTCAGTTACGCTCCAAGGTTAAATGGGTTACTGAGGGAGAGAAAATACAAATTTCTTTTTATCCTTAGAGAAAAAACACCAACAAAACAATACTATATGGGAAATTGTGATGGAAAATGGAAATATCGAAGGGAATGGTAAAGTTATTGTTGAACTGCGAAAATTTTATTCAACCCTATGTAAACCCATAACTATTAATCATTTCGATATTGACAACTATTTACAAAATTCAAGAATTTCAACTATTTCCGAATGAATGAAAAACACATGTGATCAGAATCCTATAAAGCTGAATTGAGGGAAGCTATTCTAGCTCTCAAAATAGGAAAAAGCCCTGGAAATGATGGCTTGAATTCGGTTATTTATCAAACTTTTCTTAATGACAATGAAGATATACATTTGATGCAATACATCATTATGAACAGAAGGAGATGAGCTTTTCACAATGTATTTCTATTATTACTTTGCTATTTAAAAAAGGTTATCGAAAAATGTTGAAAAATTACAGATCTCTTAGTCTGACTAATACAGATTACAAAATAATAGCTTTCACTCTTGCAAGTAGACTAGGGACGTGATAGATGATGTAATTTGACAACAATATTCAGCATCTATAAAAGGAAGAAACATAAGCGAAAATAATAGATTGATTCTAGATATATTTCAATTTTGTGATTTAAATGAATAAAATGAGATTTTAATATTCTTGGATTTCGAAAAAGCTTTCGACTCTGTCGAACATAATTTTCTATTTAAAGTTTTAGAAAAAATTAATTTTGGATATTAAAATTTTATTTCCTGGATGAAAATTTTTTATACAAAGTCTATCTTTCGAGTGAAAAATAACGGTTGGATTTCTGGATCATGTGACATATCATGTGCTATACGACAGGGGTGTCTAATTTCAGCTCTATGTACCTTTTTGTTGCTGAAGTACTTGGCATTAAAATAAGAGAAAATACTAATATTCGTGGTATAACAATTAATGACGTAAAAGAAATCAAAACTATTCAACATGCAGATGGCCTTATACTTTCTTTAATGGATGAAGAGTCTCTTGAAATATCGTTTACAGTTATAGACTCCTTTTGGCAAGTTACGGGAACAAAGGTCAATTTAATTAAAACTGATTGTATACTTCTTGGAGGACTCAGATATAAATACAAAGAAATTTCGAGATCAAAGTGACTGAGAAAGCTATTAAGTGCCTAGGTATATATATATATAGGCCATGATAAAACAGACTGTTATGACAAAAATTGGACAAAGACAATAGATTTTTTTGAGATTTTTGAGTCTTGGAAAAAACGAAAACTAACACTATCTGGCAAAACCTGTATTATCAATTCTTTAGCAATTTCTAAATTTATATATAAAGCTACAGTTTTATCATTTCCACATGAAGATTTCTTTTTAAAGAAAATTAGAAAATCAAGTTTTGACTTTTTATGGAATAATTAAGATCAAAAGAAAGAAATTAATTTGGAAAATAAAAGACGGGCGAATCCCTGTGGTAGATATTGAATCTAAATTAAAATTACTGAAAGCATCTTGGATTTAAAAACTGTTTAATAAACTAGGTGTATTGTTTGATATTGTAGAAAGTTATTTTTAAAAAATGTGATATTTCGCCAGCATTTCATAAAAACAAATAAAAAATACATAGAAGAATTTTAATTGATAAAGCATATTCCATTTTTTTTCTCTAGTTCTCTAGTTTTAATGAATGTAAAAAGACATTTCCGATATATTACATGTCATGTACTAATATACTTTTACAACCATTATAATGTAACACAAAAATCATATATAAAGGTAAAACTTTACATTTTCCACATTGGATTAAATGTGGATTTCTGCAGATCAAAGATATTTCTGAACCCAGTCGAGAATTTAAATCTTCAACAGGAGCAACCCGTCACTTACTTTGGAATGTATGGTTTTATTACCCCAAAACATAGGTCTCTTTGGTAATACTTTTATAAAATATTGAAATCCAAACAGAGGGATCCAAGTCCCATAACTCCATAACGACAAAATGCAATTTGCTCAAAACTAGAAATTGGCTTCCCCTACACTATTTAAGCATTCTGTATAAGTTTCATGAAAAACAAGTGAGGTTTACTTAAGTTATCGTATTACATAGCATCTCCATAGTATCTTATCATAGTAACAAGGTTTTACTCACTTTGCATGTTGTGACCTTGACCTTTGACTTATTACCTTGGGTCAAGGTCATGACACACCCTTGCGTCCGTAGTAACAAGTCTGTGAAATATTATTGAAATTCAAGCACAGAGCAAGAAGTTATGGCCTGGATAAGGTCTTACTGACTTTGCACGTTGTGACCTTGACCTTTGACCTATGACCTTGGGTGTAACAATTCTCAAAATCATTATTGATATCCATGCTCAGGGGAAGAAGTTATGACAAAAACAAGGTTTTATTCACTTTGCACATTGTGACTTTGACCTTTGAACTTGGTTCAAGATCATGACACACCCTTTGGTCATAAGTAACAATTCTGTGAAATATTATTGAAAGCAATGCACAGGGTAAGAAGTTATGGCTCGAACAACCTTTTATTCACTTTGCATGTTGTGACCTTGACTCTGACCTATGACCATAGGTCGAGGTCATGACACACCCTTAGGTCCTAAGTAACAATTCTGGTCCGGTTTCACTGATCAGTGTGAGATTTTATTCACACTCACTAGGTCAAGGATGCGCCCTTTTGATTTGGAGTTTCAAAGGTCAAGATCACATAGCATTGATAACAAAAAATAGTGTCCGGTGACAACATTAATGCAGTGCATAGAAAATTATATCTTTGCATTAGACCTACTTGAAGCAGCAAGAGATCTTTTATGTGCCACAACTACAGTGAGACTGGACCTCAGTTGTTACCATCTCATTCGAAAAACAGGGAATCTATGTACTCATGGCCAGAGTTGATCCTTGTATGGTCAGGAGGCGAACACCTCATCCACTGAGCCACATCAGATTCTGTATCATACTTGAATTCCCTTCATAATTGCCAAGATGAAACTTCATGCACAATTTCACCAAGAATCAAGGATGTGCCCTATTGAACTGGAGAGGTCAAATTGTCAAAGATCAAGGTCACAGTGCATGGATCACTGTAAACGATCACCAGACCATAACTGGATTCACTTTACACTTATCAATGTGAAACTTTATACACAGACTGACTGTTAGTGAAGGATGTGCCTTTCTGATTTCAAGTTAAAAAGGACAAAATCACCTATAGCATGTATAACTGAAAATGTGTTTTATAGTCATGTGACACCACTTACTTTCGTATTTTACATTAATGTCACACTTATTCACTTTGCAGTGTGGAGCTCGTAAAACAGTTCCCCGCGGAGGGGTTGACTTAACTTTTATTATACAATTTTTGCTTATGTTATGTGGCTGTGACACTTTCTACACAGTGTTTGTTCACATTCATGTATATATATAGTGCTGATTTATTTTTGTTTCGTCTGTATGTAAAGGCATTCACAGCAGGTGTGGCTAGCCAGACAGGAGACGCTCACTCCTCCCGGGCATCTGGTCTCACCCCTGAATTTCAGGGGTCCATGAGTGTCCACTGTGGTACATTGTTGTTAGTGTCATAGTCATGTGACACCAGTTACTTTCGTATTTTACATTATGGACCACAAGTGAATTCTCTTTATACCTGTTGGTATTTCAAAACTGGAAATAAAAAAAAATACAAAAAAAAAAGAAATATCATACACAGACTCACTGAGGATCAAGGATTTACCCTATAGATTTGGAGCTAAAAAGTCAAAGTTTAAAATCATAAAACTTTGATATTTGAAAATTGTTTCGTGACCATAATTGAATTCTTTTCACATCTATTGATGTTAAACTTTGTAGACAGACTCTCTATGTGTCAGGGATGTTCCCTATTGATTTGGAGTTTCAAAGATCAATATCACAGAGCATGGATGACTGAAAATTGTTTCCAGACTATACAATGTAACTGAAATCCCTTTACACCCATTGACATTCATACCCCTGTGACCTTGCCTTTGAAATTTGACAGTTGTTTTTAAGGGATGACACAAGGGTAAGTTATGACCTTCATGCAAAGTCGCAACTTGTCATATTATCTTGTTTTCGATAATTTCTCAGGTGACCTTACCAAAAAAAATTTACTTATGTTGATGTCACCTAACATATTTTTGATACCAGCATATACTTCCATAGTATGTTTCATGTGTTAAATTTTTATGACCTCTACTCTTAAGAAACCTGTTGATCCTTGTTCTCTGTATGGAGGATTATTGTATACAGGTACTTTGTTACATGAAAACTGCCTTTCTAGAAGCTATCCCCCTATATTGTCTCGTTCTCCTTTCCCCTAAGGTAAGAAATGATTGCCAGAATGCGGTCGCTTCAACCAGTATTTCCTACAAGTTCCAATGATAATCAAAGGAGAATAAAGCACCAGCATTTATAAAAGTGTCTAACCTTTTGATATCTGTACTAAAAATTTCATTCAAGCATGTTTAAAAATGCTAACAAGTGCAAATTTGAACGGCACAACTCACGGACAGTTTGTTCGCCAGCAATCTTTAACAGGTTTAGTTACAAAATAAGACTTGGTTAAGGTTAGAGAGATTCTGGACAGTAGTTCAATGTAGAATGAATCTATTTCATTACTAAAACAAAACAAAGAAAAAATTAAATCTATATTCCATTTTATGGTTTGAATATCCCTTTTTCTAATAATTAATAATTATAAAACATATTTACTTTTTAATTTTGTGCACCAGATGTGCATTTCGACAACTTATGTCTCTTCAATGATGCTTGTGGCCGAATGATTGGAATTCACATAAGATACAAATACTTGCAGAGCAGTGTTGAAACCAAAATTACCGAAAAGTGAACCGAAGAATCAATTTAATATGTCCTGCCTTATGACGGCCGTATAAAAAGGCACTCTTTATGTAACGCAGTGCCTGTGATTTATGTGCATGTCCTTGGTGATTTGTGTCATACAGCTTGGGCAGATGTCTTCAGACAGTTTTCTCTTTTATCAAGAACAAATTACATACTTTCAGTAGGTCGAGATGGTGAGACTTTCTCAGCACGCATACATGTCTCCATCAACTTCCCTTCATGATCTTGAATGCAGTGATACACTTGGGTAGATTTACAAGTGAAAATCTGAGATCTGGCCTCCCATGCTGCTTTAGTAATTGAACAATCCTTCGTCATGATGCGGACTGCATGAGTTGAAGACAGGACTAGTAGAAAATCAAAGACACAGTTCAATAGTGTTAACCTGAAAGAGACAAAATGTATACATTTTGTATGACACACCTGACATCCAGAAACAATTGATCATTATAATGCAATGGGAGATACCGCCATTTACTGCGGTCCTAATATTTAAGCAGGAAATAAAACATATTCCCGCAAAAATGACAAAGAACAATAGTACATTATTGTTACGTCATAAGGTTGCTAACTCCAACTGATGTTACTAGCTGATAGTACACAAGCGCCGCCTCCCATTATAATGATACCGATTTGATGCTACCTAAGTAAAAGCTTGCTGGGTTGATGTTATTTGAATATATCTGTACATTAGCTCAGACTTCACTATGACAACTGGAAATCAGCAAATAATCTTAACACACAGTAGTCACTATCTACATTACCTTAGTGTATACAGGACTGTAAATGCAAGTTGTCTTGCCAATCTCTATAAGAAAGAGGCCCAAGTGAGTCTATATAACTCACCTGAGCACCTTGAGTATATAATGAAATCAGAAAGATCAAACTTTTCTTCAATAGAAGGTTAATTCAGAATCTACAACAAGACAATTAATGCCATAATTCCTTTGTAGATCACAGCTGTGCAGCATATATAAACCATCTCCTCAATAAGGACTGTACCCTTCTGAATATGCTTCCCCTTTCTAAGATCTACCCTTGAGCAGATCCATTAAAACACATCTAATCTGGGACAGGACCTTGAGTAAGAAATATAATGACAAAATGAGTAAATTATGCCCCAATTTTCTGTGCCCTTATTCTTAAAACAAATCAAGTAGGTAACATCATTTGATCCAGATAATAAATTTAGTGTCTAAAGTCTGATTCAGTAAAAAGACAGGTTTAGCATACAAAAACTAGAGCTGTCCTAATGGGACAAATACTCCCCGTGAAAACAATGTTGAAACATGCAATAATTTCTCCCAAGATACATCAATGGTATAAGTGTAATGAATGTCCCACTTGTACATTTTGAGGTTTAATGAATGAAAACAATCTGGTTTGTGAGCATTCTGACTATGACCTTGTAGATATGACATTCGTTCAAGGTCATTACACATCCACCTGTCAAGGACAACACTTGTGTAAAATATAATCTTCCAAAAATGTAACAGGAAGAAGTTATGGCCAAGAAAAGAATTCTGGCTATGTGTGCACTGTGACTTTGACCTTGTAGATATCACCTTGGTTCAAGGTCACGACACACCCTTAGGACATGGACAACAACTGCATAAAATATTATCTCTCTCCAAATTAAAAGGAAGAAGTTACGACTCAAATACGAATTCTGGTCATGCACTGTGACCTTGACCTTGTAGATATGACCTTTGTTCAAAGTCATGACACAACCTTGGGTCATAAACAACAATTTTGTAAAACATTATCTCCCTCTAAAGTAAAAGGAAGAAGTTATGGCCCGGACAAGTTTCATGGACAGACAGACAACAGGCACACAAACAGACAACACGCTTCATACAATGTGATACACACATTTGGATCATGTAAAACAATGGTGTGAAATATTATTCAGATCCTACACAGCAGTAAGGTGGTATGACCTGAACAAGTATTCTGACAATGCGTGCACTTTGACCTTGACCTTGGCGATAGGATCTTGAGGTCATGAGATACCCTTTGGTCATGGACATTAATTGTGTTATATATTATCCAAATCCATCTTTGCAGTAAGAAGTTACGGCTTGGACAAGGATTTTGCCTATGTGTGCACTGTAATCTTGACCTTGAAGATATGACCTTGGGTGGAGGTCATGATACAACAATTGAGTGAAATGTTATCCAGATCCAACATAGCAGTAAGAAGTTATGGCCTGGACAAGGATTTTGACCATGTGTGCACTGTGACCTTGACCTTGGAGATATGACCTTCAGTCAAGGTCATTACACACCCTTAATTCATGGACAACAATTGTGTGAAATATCATCATGGATAATAATCTAACTTGGCAGTAAGTTTGATATGGCCCGGATAAGGATTTTGGCTATGTATGCACTATGACCTTGATCTTGAAGGTAATGACACTGGCTCAAGATCAAGACACACCCTTGGGTCATGGACAACGACTGAATGAAATATTATTCAGATCCAACAAGGTGTAAAAAGTTATGGAACAGACAAGAACTTTTACTATGTGTGCACTGTGACCTTGACTTTGAAGATATGATTATGGGTCAAGGTCATGACAGACCCTTGGGTCATGTACAACAATAGTTTGAAGTATCATCCAGAGCTGACAAGGGGGTAAGAAGTTATAGCCCGGACAAATGTGAACAAACGAACAGACGATCAGACTGACAGACAGAAAGATGGACAGACAGACAGACAGACAAAGTGATTCCTATATACCCCCACCCCCCACAACTTTGTTTGTGGATGGTATAAGTAAAGAAAAATGGAATGGGAGGAGGGTTCAATATTTTCTTACATTCTGGATTCTCAACCTATATACATGAACAGTAAAAACTACAGCTGTCCTAATGGGACAAATGCACCCACCCCTCCCACCCGAGGCAGTAAAATTGAAACATGCAATAATTCCTCCCAAGATACATCACTAGTATAAGTGTAATGGATGTCCCATTTGTACATTTTGAGGTATAATGAATGAAAACAATTTGGTTTGTGTGCACTCTGACCTTGACCTTGTAGATATTACCTTGGTTCAAGGTCATTACACATCCTTGGGTCATGGACAAATATTGTGTAAAATATAGTCTTCCAGCAACCTAACAAGAAGAATTTATGGACCAGACAAGAATTCTGGCTATGTATGCATTGTAGGGGTGCAACGATACGGATACCTCACGATACAATACGAATCGCGATACCAATGCCACAATATGATACGTATCGCGAAAAGGCTTTTGTACTGTAGAAATAAAAAAAAAATTAATAAATATAACTTTTATCTGTTTTCTTACCATTTTCTTTCTGCATAGAGGTCCGCTTTATCACCAAAAAGTGATGATATTCATTCTAATTTCAAGTTTTATTTTAAGAAAATCAAAATATCAATATTTTCTGGAGATAAAGCTGATCACTGTGCAATCATAATATCTCCAACAGAAAACATCCTCTCGCTGGGAACTGAAGTCCCCTGAGCAATTAAATAGATGCATACGAGCTTCTTATAGACGTTACTGCCCAGTTACGGGTTGTTTTGGCACTCTGCTGCATCCCGTTAAAGTTATATCCAGGTGGTGCCTTCCCATGTGGGTCACCATATTCGATGTGTTTTGGCTTTATATGATACGACGGAGCAGTGTTTACAAGTAGTGCTGTCTTTAAGTAGACTATTAGTTCCATTGACAATATCAGCTTTAAAGCCGAAAAGTGTTCCCAAACTTTCGACTTGAATGAGGCCAGCGGAGCCTCCAACTCTACCTCGTTCGCTGACATTTTGTAAACAAACTTCGGGGACTCAGAAGAGACCAAATGAAAATTTTCGACCAAACAAATACAGCAGCGAACTGTTGCCGTACTGTCGCTTCAGCCCCTGTACAGTGAACCAAACCGCGGTATACCGTAAAACGGTTTATTGTTTCACCCTTAATGCACTGTGACCTTGACCTTGTAGATATGACCTCGAATCAAAGTCATGACACACACTTGGGTCATGAACAACAATTGTGTAAAATATTATCTCCCTCCAAAGTAAAAGGAAGAAGTTATGGCCCGGACAAGTTTCATGGACATACAGACAACAGGCACACAGACGGACAACACGCTCGTACAATGTGATACACACCTCTGGATCATGGAAAACAATGGTGTGAAATATTATCAAGATCCTACATAGCAGTAAGGAACAATGACCTTACAAGGATTTCGACCAAGTGTGTACTGTGACCATGACCTTGGAGATATGATCTTGAGTCAAAGTCACGACACACCCTTGCGTCATGGACAACATATTGCATGAAATATCAACCTGGATAATAATCCAACTTGGCAGTAAGAAGTTATGGCTAGGACAAGGATTTTGGTTATGTATGCACTGCGACCTTGACCTTGAAGATATGACCGTGGGTCAAGGTCATGACACACCTCTCGGTCATGGACAACAATTGTGTGATATATTATCCAAATCCATCCGGACAGTAAGAAGTTATGGCCCAAACAAGGATTTCGACCAAGTGTGTACTGTGACAATGACCTTAGAGTCAAGGCATGGGCCTCCCTCTAAATCCGCCACTGATTGAAATATATGGCAATGCAAAGAATTGACACTTTCTTCCTTTCCTTCTAATCTACAATACATTTTATATTTATAGATCTCAAATGCAATATATGATATAATCTTATATTCAATATTATGGTTTTATTGTTTATTTCAAAATAAAGAACAACTATTATGGTTTTCTAGCTTACATTAAATTTAAGGGCTTTATTTACATTTTCCCAAATATCACAGATGTTTGAACAAGTATATATATAAGGTGTTCGGTATCTTCCGTGTAATAGTTACAAAACATACGTACATTTCATATCATTTACTATTCTGTATTTATTAAAAAGAGATATCTGTTAAAAAGAATGTTGTTTAAAGCTTGTAACTGAATTCAGCAACATTTTTTTTCTTTCATATTTGAAATGTTCTGTAAATGTATATTTTTCCAAGAATTCTTGTAAATATGAAACAAGCTGGCATGGCCTAGTGGTATCGCGCTGGACTGCTGATCGGGAGGCGGGGGTTCGAGTCTCGCTCTGGTCATGCTGGTGTCCTGTCTTTCGGGTGAGACAGTAAAAACCGAGGCCCCGTGTCGTGGTATGCATGGCACGTTAAAGATCCCTCTGCTTCGGGTGGGTCTGTTGCAAAGGTCAAAATTTGTATGCCCCGCATCAGGCTGATGCCATCACCATATACGTGAAATATTCGTGGTATAACGTTAAACAAAAATCAATCAATCAATATGAAACAAATGAGAATAATCCCGATAACTGTTAATCTTTAGTCAATCTTTATTTATAGATAGATCAAATAATTTCATCCAATCACAGCTCCTGATACATTGAAATAGTAGTCCCTCTTTCCCTACACCACATCAACCAATCACGACTCTCATTAATTACTGTTCTTTGACCTCGCGCTAGCTCTCACCAACCACTGCAATCGCAAGATAATATTCGGACCGGCATTGCTTTTATGTTTGCTGACGTAACAACAGAGAAAAAAGATTTCAGAAAAGACTAGGATGTAGTTTTAATCAACAGTGTAGCAGAAAACCTCTTGCAGGTAATCGTTTATAAAGAAATTGAATAAAGATATTTTGATTTAAGCAAGGACTTATCTTGTTTTAAAAGTCCTTGATTTAAGGACAAACTTTCGATTTTTTCGTACCGGACCCCCAGTCCCGTTTCCAGAAAAAAATACCGACCCAAATCAAAATTTACCAGCGAAAACCGACGGTCCGGTGACTTTCGCGTAGACTGCGATATCCCTCATATCTTCCGCTGTGTATATGTGTCTCACTTTCATCCATGCCCTTCTCTCTCATTGACTCCTTGTGGTGAAAGGTATGAGCCGCCGTTTCAATAGAAATTAGGTGTTACCATGAATTATAACAATCTCGTTTTCGAACTGAATTTTCAAATAAAAAATTACTGTAAATAGGGGTCATCCTTTAAATTGCTTATCGTATGTTTGAATGTCAGATAATTAAGGACTTGTAAAACTTGTTTATAAGTCCTTAAGTTAATATAGATATATCTGAATTTCTTAGTCTACTTTCGGTTTAAAATTTTGAAAGTTTGCGTCTAGCGTCATGGTAAGAATGCGTCCAGATCTCATTTAATCTGATTACCTCTCCATTCTGGGCTCCTTGGATTACTAAGTTGTAAAACGACACATTATCGTAGAAGAGAAATGAGTAACGTCTTAGAAAAATGAGTTTCTACGTGTAAAGTGATCCGGTCCAGGTAGGCCTACTTTAGCTGGAATTCCCCAATCCTTTTCATCGCCTAATGAACGACAACTCTGTAATAAATATAGAACATATACCCAATCTCCAAAGCAGAGTTGTCGTTCCTTTACAATCCCCACACAAAGGGAGTGCAAGGAGCGTAACTCTGCTTTGGAGATTGATATATACCCTTTTTTTTTTAATTTTGTGCACCAGATGCGCATTTCGACAAGTTATGTCTCTTCAGTGATGCAAGGAAGTTAAATGTACACAAGGATGTTAAATGGGCAGAGCGCATGCAACAGTCCGTGAAATCTGCAGTTTTTAAGCTTTATTTAAGCGAAAATACTTAAATTTATTAAAGAAGTATATTTTCACGTTACCTTATCTCCAAACTGTTTATCAGCGATCTAGAAAAACAAAAGAAAAAGCAAACAAACAAAACAAAACAAAAAACAAAAAACAAAAAAAAAAAAACCAAAAGCAAAAACAAAAACAAAAAACAAAAAAGCCCCCAAAAACAAAACAATCAAAACAAAAATCTCACCCAAACAAACAAACAACAACAAAAGCAAAAAAAAAAAATAACCTTTGACCGAACACACACACACCTACACACACACGCCCACCTACACACACACACACACACACACACACACACACACACACACACACACACACACACACACACACACACACACACACACACACACACACACTGTGATTGATGTATGAATGCTTTATTACATGTAACTACATTTTACTACAGTGTAACAAAGGTTTAAATATCGCTACGAAATAAAAACTCTCAATCTCAATTTGAACTTTGAAATTTGAACATGGCTGCATGTATTATCACTAACAAATAGGGATATTTTGCATGATTTGCATCATTTTCGATTATCCTCTTCTGGGATATTAAAATCAACATATTACAAAACATCTAACAGACTAACCAACAGGAATTTCATATAACCCATCTTTTTAGGCAGGTTTTTTTCTGACCTGAAATGTGTATTTATCATCTCCGATTGTGCCTAAAATGTATTATTTTGAACCATTTTTAAAAGAATTTCCCGTAATTCCAGCAGGAGGAGATATAACCACTCCCCCCCCCCCCTCTTTCCACTATACCCACCCCTTTGGTGCTCCGCGCCTCGGTGAAGCCTTCGGCTTCAGTAGAGCTTTTTCCAATTTCAAATGATGTAAGGAGTCTTAATTATACTGGACAAACCGCTTTTTGCCGGAATTTTCACTATGATTGTAGTAGATAATCTCTAAAACGCATTGTACTTTCTGTGCACATTCAAAGCACATTTCTTTCAAAACGAGATAAAACAATTAGCCCATAGACTGCAGACTCGTTGCACCTTTCAAGCACATTGCACTTTATGTACACATTCGAAGCACATTTCATGCACAACGACACAAAACGGTGATAGATAATATACTTTAACATACATTATTCTTTCTGTTCACTTTTGAAGAAGCACGTTTCGTGCACAAAGACACAAAACAACTATAGAAAATAATCTCTTAAACGCATTGCACTTTCTGTACACATTCCATGCAAAACGAGACAAAACAATTAGCTCATAGAAAGTAAGCAGTTTGAATATGTATCATTGTTGATTTCTTGAAAATTGAAATATGGTTGATTGATTGCTTGAATTTTGTTTAACGTCACACCACGAATATGTCACGTGTATGGTGACGGCATCTGCGTGATGCGGGGCATACAAATTTTGACCTTTGCAACGGACCCACCCGAAGCAGTGAGGGAGTTTTAACGTGCTATGCATACCACGACAAGGGGCCTCGGGTTTTACTGTCTCATACGAAAGAAAGAACATCAGCATGGCCAGAGCGGGTCTCTTGATCAGATGGCGAGCGCAATACCACTAAGCCACTCTGGCTTATGAATATACTGGTAACTGTGTGTATGGTAAGGGGAAGCGCTACCCGACAATTAGAAATTATTGTTGGTTTCTTTATAAATAAAGAATTTTAGCAAATGGAGTGATTTTGACTGAGAAAATCATCAAATTTATCAAAGTTTAATAACGTTTGATAAATAAGGTTAATAAAGGTAATAATAAGTCATTTTACCGTACACCTTATAACAATTAGATCTACTGAATAAGATTAAAGAAAGACGGACAAAAAACGGCTGAGTAAAATGAAAATCGTGTAGAGCAACAAAAAAGAAAAACTATGTAAAGCATCTTGATGATACATATACATATAAATTAAAATTGAAACATGGTCGATTACTGTGTGTATGGTATGACCAAGCACTGCCTGAAATTACGATTATAGTAAATGACCGTACGGTTGTTCTTCAGACTGATGATATTTAAAATACAAAAGTAACTGGTGTCACATGACTGTTGTACTAACAACAATGTATCACAGATGACATTCTCGAACCCCTGAAATTCAGAGGTAAGACCAGGTGCCTGGGAGGAGTGAGTGTCCCCTGTTTGGCTAGCCACACCCACCTTGAATGCCTTTACATAAAGACGTAACAAACATAATTCAGCACTGTATACATACATAAATATGAACAAACACTGTGTAGAATATGTATAATATCTATCAGATTGATGAAATATGTACTATAATATTTATCAAAGTAAAAGCTTTTACTAAATCTACATCTTATATTTGTCAGAATCTACTAGATACCTTCAGTTTGATTACAGACGGACGGACAATAAATGACCAGAAGCTGTTTTATTCGGCAATACCCTATTAAAACTCTAACCTCACATTTTTTTATAACTTTAAATTTGTATATACATTTCAATGTAAGAGATATATTCCATAAATGTCAATTCACACTACATCTCACAAATATCTCATTTATACAAATATCACATTTACACATATTCCGCACTCTATTTTCACAAACATCACATTTACACTACTATATTGTATGTGTATGTTATATTAATTGAGGTCATGTAATGAAACATTTTGATAGTTTGGTTCATGTGAAGTACTTTATTTACAATACACCTTTTGATCTATGACCGATCGTATCGTGCTATTTTAACTAGTCTGAACATGCACGTCCTTTATAAAGAAAACATATCTGTTGTAAATAGTTTTGGAAATAGGTCGAGTTTTATTAATTAGGTATGCTTGTTGGTTGCTATATGTGACATTATATGAAACATAATCATGGGATGATAATATAAGGTTGATACCAATAGTGGACTATCTGTCTACAAAATTAAGAAGCTAAGGGGAAAAAAAGGTGCCACGCCTATATCATCGGTTTCTACTGTCTCATTGGAAAGACGTAACACCAGTAAATTTATGAAAATAATTAATAAGAGAGTTTTTCCTCCAGGCTTAAATACATGTTGTACGCTCTAGTGCATGTGTAATATATTGTATATATTATATACATATATTTTCTATGTTGTAAAATGTGAGAATGAAAAAATTGTTAATTGGTGTGACTTTGGTTTGAGTCAAACCTGGAACTTCTCGATCACAAGATGAGACCTTAACTGCTCAATACAGCCTTAATACTAGTCATAACAGAATGTAATCATGTTCAGTTCTTTACTAATATATATCGATGTATATTTGAATCATGCATTCACGACAATGAATCTTTTCATAGCTCATCATTCCAAAAATGTGAACACCCAAGTTACGATCCATATTTCATTGACTTAAACAAATAACAATTACAACAAGGAGTTGGTCAATTGTAAATTATAATCATTTTTTTTTCATGAATTAATACTATAGTTTATGGAGACAGAGAATACATATCTTTTAAAAGTGCAGCTGTCATACAAAACTTCGAATTGTTATTTCACTTTGCCATTTAAAAACTTAAATTATGTGTCCTGGAGTGAACTTGGACATGGAAATTGTAATGAAAACGTGTACTTGCAGCTTATCCAAAATAGACCGTCAGTACTTTATACTGCCGGTCTAGTTTTACACGATATGACTCTTTCTACTGGGTATATGTGACTGGTGTTGCTAGCAAGCAGAAGATACTCACTCTCCCGGGGTATCTGACCTCACTTCATCAGAGGGTTCACATGTGCGCTTCACGTAGACATATTTTGTTATTTCCACTTGGTTTTCATTTTCATTGGTTTTGTATGTCATCTGGTTTCATGATTTTTAGACATATAGTTTGGATTTATCCATCATCTTTACATTTCAGTGCCTTTGTACCGACATGAAATATATACTTGAAATTTTCAGTCATGACATTATGTAAATCACCCTAAAACTAAGCAGTATCTCCCTCATGCATATCTCTATCCATAGACTGATTCTTTGGTTCACTTCTTCGATCATTTTGATTTCAACACTGATCCTCAAATATTCATATATTATGAGAATTCCGATCTTCGGTCACGAGCATAACCGAAGAGACGTAAGTTGTCGAAATGCGCATCTGGTGCACAAAATTAAAAGATATGTATTTTCTATATTTAGTGTATTCAACATGTCTGTAATGATTTACTCTATACATCATATCGATATGGATAATTGCATCGGTAACTCAGTTCACACCTGCGGCTGTATAGGCAAGTTTTACATCTTAAAATTTCTGGTTCTTTATTATTACAAGTTGTAGAAATCCCGTTTTCACATATATGACATTCACAAGGTCCTGTTGTCGTATATAAATCAGTTGTTTTACATTCGGGACATTTTTTATTTTGTTCGATACGTTTCCTTAAGTCTTTGAAAAACAAAGACACTTTTATTAGCTTTCCGAATGAAAATCTACTTAATTTGAATAAAAGGTTGTCAAAACAGCTCTATGTAATAATTGAGCTAATGTATTATACCATTTTTCCAAAACATACTTTTTATGCTGAATCAAACGTCTAACAACACTACGGAACTCACTCTTTAAAAATGGTTTACGTTCCCTTGAAAAGTTTTCAAGAGATACATAATAACGACCATTTTCACGGGTTTTTTTTTGTAAACTGAATTTCTAAATGTATATCTTCTTATATCCTTTCTGACGATGTGGGGTATACCATCAAATATATGAATCTTCATTTTTCTGCACATTATGTACCGTATTACACAGATTCACAGTTTACTAACATAAACATCCATAAAAAAGTTTGATGCTGTTTCTTTCAGGTATACTCAAGAAATGAATTTCAAATTTAGGAAGTGACATGTATACGTAGTTCAGCAGTTAGAATTCGAAAAAAAATCGTTCATAATCATGAGTTTTACAATATTTATCTGTAAGAGAGCTAATCAAAATGGTATTAATAGAAAACAACATTTCAAATTTTCATTTCAAACATTATCAATTTTCATGACATCGCCCTGTACTTTTGAGAAAAACCAAGGCATACTTTATAGTCATAATAAAGGAAAGCAATTCAATTTTCATCTGCATTCTCCACTGCTGGCACTGTATTCTCGTCAAGTATTTTGTCTATCAAATTATTTCTTTTCTTCACAGCATAATGAAGTGATTCTTCATATCCGTAATCCTCTTCATCACGCTGTTTTCATAATGCGTGAATGAGTTCGATCTTTACGCAAAGCATTCATTTGAGCTAAAAATTTAAGATAATATTTCCAAGTTAAGTGCGATAAAATATTTTTTAGTTTTGCAAAAGTTAACTTTTGGATATCACGAACAGACTCATTTTCGTATTTTGCCGATAAACGATTAAATGTTTTGTCAGATTTGTTTTGCAACTGTCTGTACACTGCATTTACAGCTATATCACAAAAATCATCATCATCGTCGTCGTCCTTTACATCATCATCATCATCATCATCATCATCGTCGTCGTCATCATCATCATCATCATCATCATCATCATCATCATCATCATCATCATCATCATCATCATCATCATCATCGTCTTCGTCGTCGTCGTCATCCTCCTTATTATCATCGTCCTCATCATCATCGTTATCATCATTATCATCGTCACTCTTTTCCTCTCCAACATCACTATCATCACTTTCATCAATACTTGATTGATCTTCCATTTCACTTTCCATGTCCTCTTCAGAATTTAAGTTTTCGCTCGTTTCACTACTATTTTCATCCATATCCATATTTGATAACTTATATCTGTATCGATAACTAATTTTGGGATCTTTTCTACAAACAAATGTTGTTGTATGCCTTTCTAAAGTATATGGTCTAGCAAATTTCCGCGAGCAAAACTTACACCGAGGTGCGTCCATCGACAGCGTCTTCAATAATCGCAAAATTGTTCATACTTTTTTTTAATATTGAACAATCAAAACAATGTGCAGTGCGTGAAACATATGATTGTGCTTAATCTGTGAAACTGTAGAAAAACACACAGTGTTGTTTTAGAAAAAACGTGTTTGTCAAATAGTTTTTGATTATGCTCAATGATGAAACGTGCAGTGCGGTGAAAACACATCATCGGTTGTAGACTTAAGAAATATACAACTTTTTTGATATTCTGAAAACACATCATCTGGCTTAATCTTAAGAAATGTGTATGCATACATTCATTTTGACAGCTTATCTCCTCGGTGATGTTTGTTTGATAATTATCCATTTAAGAAGTTCAAGTTCCTTTTTACCTTGAGCCATATGGGGAAAAACATAAATGTATATACTTATAAATATCCAATGTACAACAAATCTTACGACTTTTCTAAATACATATGGAGAGTGCATGAATATAATTAGAACTTTATTTGTAAACTAGCGAAAATGTCTTCGATTGTGTTATATATTCTGATTTTAGATAACAGTAAAGGAGGAATTGTAGGAGTGAGATTAGATATAAGGACAGCATAATTCAGTACTCTATATTATATGATAAATAATGATAGATCCACCAGCACTTCTGGTGGGTCCATCGAAAGGGTATAAATTTTCATGCAATGCATCAAACAGACACAGTCACTGTATACATGAACTAATTGTGGAGTGACGTTAAACAAGAATCAATCTATCCATAATTCACTGAAAGAACTTTGCTCAGTTCTAACGTTTTTCCTCTGTCGTTTTCCATTTCCGAGTCTTATTATAAATGAATGAACAGGAGAATAGACGGAACCTGAATAGGAAATAATCCCTCATCCCTCCCGTTCACTCTTAACTGTGAATTGTTTATTTCAATATTCTACTCATATTTTCACATACCCCACGCTTCTGTTTCGATTAGATACGTTTTCTTTATTTCGTGCATGTTCAAATTAGTTCAGAGTTTGGTGATATATTTGATAACGACGAAAACGACGACGCATGTATATAGTTTTTCATAAATCTTATAGATATTATACATTATCATTAATTAGATATAAAGAGGATTACCATTCGGTCATTTTCTATTTGTTGAGTAGCGCTTGCTCATACCATGTGCACAGTTATCGATATTTCCATTTTCAACAAGTCAGCAATGATACATATTCAAATTGCTTACTTTCTGTGAACTATTTTTTTTTATCTCGTATTCGCATGAAATATGTACAGAAAGTACAATGCGTTTTAGAGATCATTTTCTATAATTGTTTTGTGTCGTTGTGCATGAAATGTGCTGCGAATGTGTATATAAAGTGCAATGTGCTTGAAAGGTGCAACGAGTCTGGAGTCTATCGGCTAATTGTTTCATCTCGTTTTGCATGAAATGTGTAAACAAAGTACAATGCGTTTTAGAGATTATTTTCTATAATTGTTTTGTGTCGTTGTGCAGGAAATGTGCTTCGAATGTGTACATAAAGTGCAATGTGCTTGAAAGGTGCAACGAATCTGCAGTCTATGGGCTAATTGTTTTATCTCGTTTTGAATGAAATGTGCTTTGAATGTGCACAGAATTTGTGCATAAAGTGCAATGTGCTTGAAAGGTGCAACGAGTTTGCAGGGAATGCAAAATATGTACAATGACTTGATTTATTTATGCCTGAACGACTTTACACCTAATTACGTTAAGAATCAGTATATTTAAAATCTATTATTACGAAACCTTTCTCAAATGAAATCTTCTCAAAGTAAGGTTATAAGGAAGAGTCGGTAAAGGACATTTTATCAGTTGTTGAACGGTACAGTTATATTTATATTTTGCAACGTTAGATTATAATGGGGTTTATTCGTGTAAACAATCATTTCAACTGTTACGCCACTGCCTTGGAGAGGAAGCGAAGTAACAAAATACGTGGGCTTTCCACTCCCGTAAGTTAATTCATTCACCAATGGAAATGTTCTTAATTAAAAGAACAACAAAGTCAGGATTAAAATGATGATTGTTATTTATTTACAGTTATGCATGGATTACTTGATGAATTAAATAAAATGTATATACACGTACAAACAATAGTTACACTATATTACATGCATGCACTGTCTCTCCCGCTCCCACTCAGCGGAACTCCCGCATCTCAGTGCCAGTGGGACTCCCGCATCCCACACGAATTGTTATATATAAATTACCTCCCTCTCCCATAATGAAGAATAAAATATTACTGCTAACTCTTAAATATTAATAATATATTCTAATCCCTAACACTTATTATAATCCCACAAAATACTAGGTCTATGGGACTCCCTCAAGTGATGGGACGTACACAGTATGCCTATGGGGCTCTCACAAGTTATGGGACGTATACATTAGAACTCAGCAAGCGTTTCTCCCACTCAATGTAGATTGCATCCTTACCCATCTGCTCTGGGTGATTTTGTCCATTGTGGGACTGGCAATCGTGAGAGTGAACGGCTTGACAGTAGGTTTAAGTAAGTGTAAAGAGTGAGAGTCAGAGTTTGTAGAGTACAGACGATGCTGCCTTATATACCCCCTGAGTAGCCTCCTTAGAAACCGTACCAACCAATCAGAACCCCGCATTACCCTTACTGCACTTCCGGTTTAACAAAAGCGCAGGGAAATGCACGTAAAACTGTTCTTGAGTGATAAATGGCTATTCCCTAAGTATAAGGGTGTAATAAGCACAAAAATACTACAAGATGAAGTTGATGACAAACTATAGAATCGATATTAATAGCGACATTAGATAATAATAAGGTGAGAGACAGTAAATTAAAGTTTTCGTTCTAATAATACCAAGGGCAAGGTCGGGCCGATGTGAACACGAAGGAAAAAATATCGGCACCCGATTCCTAGCCGTACTTGACAATAATAAACCTGCAATAATATATCTATGATGGACATATCTCAGATTTTAACACTAGTGCATCTATGGATTAATATTTCTACATCAATAGACAATAATATTTATACGTTTAGCAGGATAATAAATATTTCAAGAAAATACAGTGCGTCGGGTGATCAGCTGACTTCGTACACTCGAAGTAGAAGTCAGAGACGCGGGCGTCAAAAATAGAGTACAAGATGGAAAACTCTAATTTCGCAACACAACCTACATACTTCTTATTTTATTATATAGGTTTAATTGGAAAAAAATATGCATGTTTAAACTCCATCAAATAATACTCTCACTACATGTCATGCATCCATAGAAAACTGAAAGAATATAGAGAAATGACTTTCACGTTTTTACCTGTTTAAAGTTGCACTAGCTGTCATTTTCCGTATTAAAAACGAAAGCTGTAACTTTTAACCCCGGACTCTCTCCTGAAGTTAAGCCTTTATACGAAATTACAATGTTATATAAGTTCGGTTAGTAGTGGGAAAAATCATTAAAATGTAATTAAATAATTACGACCCACCCGCACAAAGTCGGTAATTTTTTCTTCACCTGGCATGCTCAGTGTGTCAATGACCTAGCCAACTAACGCGAGATTAGGAAACTTTTACTAATAACAATAACACTGGTGACGTAGACAAAGCTATCGGAGATAAAACGTCCTCGATTAAAGACAGAATTCGATAACATCAGGGATGAAAAAAGTCTGTGACGAAACATTTTTAGAACAAGAACAACATAGAAGTTGCACTAGAGCGATGGGAACGGGGGAGAGTTGTCAATTACACGAAATAATTCGCACGTGTCTTTAATGTTTACATTTTTCAATATCACGTCAGCACGAGGCCTTGACATTCCATTGTATTGATTACTTGCGTGTTTGTATTATGAAAGCGGTCCGATATTTACTGTCATTAGTTAAGGTAATCTCTTATAATTAACTCTTGATAATAATGTGTAAAGTGGACGACATGAAAGAAACGTAAATGCATTTTGTAAAGTTCTTTAAAGGAAATTGTTTTAAAAGTCCCTTTTTGGGGCCCCTCGATCAAATCATGTGGGACTACTAATGTGACATAAAGCTTTAAAATGTTAGTTGTATATAGCCAAACTACAATTGACAGTAATATTAATGACATTTTTTCTTTTCTTCTGAGCATTTAATATGCGCCTATATATCTTTGAGCTTACAAAGCTAGATAAAACATGTTTTTACGAAGATATACTCAGCGACACACTTTAGTATATTGTTTTTATCACGTGATTTTCTGACCCGATCTACACACGTGTCAAATGTTGTGTAAATGGTGAATGTAACGGACATTTCTCAATTTTTCCGGTTTATAAAAACGTGTCAAAGTCGTCAAAAGAGTTGACTTTCGATGTAGTATAACTTTGTTTTGTAGTTTGATTTTATGTAATTTCAGATAATTAAATGAAAAATAACATTCTTGTTATACCAATTTTAACAGCTAATGCAACTTTAACCCTGTGTTTTTGTTTGAATTAATAGCACGTGTGTGTTGACAAATGGTAATATGTATTGTTAAATTACTTCCCGCTCATTAATACAGTCAATGGAGTGGTCTGGAACACCTCGGAGAGCTTTACCCCCTATCGTTCTCCGAGGTACTCCAGAGCATTCAGGAGGACTTCGGAGAGCTATACCCCCAATTTACATCTACTAAAAAGGTAACTATGTCCCTCCCTGGGGGCATTGACCTTTCGCATCCGCCTCTGAATGGATATACACAATGCATAATAAACGAATAGAATTATCAAAATTGTTAAATCGATTAAGCAACTAAAACAAAGAACAATTAACTCAGTATTCACAATATTTCGGTCTCCTGACCTTCTATCAGTGAATTTTATTGGTATTGGTGGCTTAAGTAATGTAATATCCATCATATTTCATCACCGGTATATGAAAAATTTATATATCGCTTATGAAATATGATGGATATTACATAAGTTTTCATATATCGGTTAATATAGAAAAATTATGTAATATCCATCATATTTCATAACCGATATATGAAAAATTCATATATCGGTTATGAAATATAATGGATATTACATAATTTTTCATACATCGGTTAATATGAAAATTTATGCAATATCCATCATATTTCATAACCAATATATGAAAAATTCATATATCGGTTATGAAATATTATGGATATTACACATTTATTTATATATCGGTTATGAAATATGATGGATATTACATAATTTAAGCCACCAATGCCAATAAAATTCACTGAATATTGTGAATACTGAGTTAATTGCTCTTTGCTTTATGTCACTTCCCTGCGGGGGACTATTAAGATGTTTGATTTAGCAACTGTTTCCTTAAATGAACGACTTGAATAATAATTTCTTTGCTCTCCAGATTGCTACCTATATTATACTGTATTGTAAATGTAGTTCAGTTGTATGACTCGCATTTCAGCGTATTTATAACATTTGACGAATCGCGTTATTCAATATGTCCGACAAAATTTAATAAAATTTTTGCTTTTTAAAAACATATTCGCATTCCATTTTGAGGGGCGGACAGGGGGCAAAGTTTCTACCATTTGCTCTTTGAGAGATTTTCTTTTCAGGTTCTTCTTCGGAGTAATGTTTTTCACGTCCCCTTACCGCCAACTTCCAACCCATTTCCCAGACTCCCTTTCGTGTTATCCGCCCCTCATTTATACACCAGACACACCAATATGTTAGTTGTTCAAATGAGACTCATGCAAATTAAATAATTTAAAAATTTATGGTGGCCATATTTGTTGACAGTGTTTCATTCCTGTTAAGTTTCATTCAAATCCATGCAACAGATATTCGTCAAATGATTTTAACATATTCATTCAAGTGTAAAATAAAAAGAAACATAACTTTAAAAATGAGAAGAAATGTAACAAAAACCTGTATCCTCACGTAACATACATGATAACAACCCAGTTAATACAATAACATTTTAAAAACATTTAATGAATGCTTCGAAAACATTTTCAGAAAATGTTTTATTCGTGTGATTTTGAATGTTTTATTCACATCTTTAAAACATTTTTGATAAACATTTTGAATAAACGTTTCAAAAAAACTTTTTGTCATGTCTTCAAAATATTTTTTCATGTTTTCAAAACGTTTTTGAAAAACAATTCTGTAAAACTTTTTGTCATGTCTTCAAAATATTTTTGGAAAATGCTTTGAAGTAATGTTCTTAAAGGATTAAAAAAAGAACCCATTTCTTTCATCTGCACAAAGCGTGAGCTCTTATCTTAGTATTTCTTTCCTTTAAATCAATGATAATAGCACCTCATCACTTAAATTTTTATTCAAATTAATTAAACACAACTTTCAATCCAAGTCGTCCATTTGCTCCTCCTCAGGACATGTACCCATTCTTTCCTTTTTTTTTTTTTTCTTCTGAAAGAAGGATTAAAATTTGACTATATTAATTCTAAATGGTGTTATTACTGCTGCGCCAAATCATGCATATCATTCTTATCATTCGTCTTTTAGATGCCTTTCATGCAGAAACTAGTAAAACATTAGGAGATTTCAAGTTGAGCCTATATTTAATCGAAATTAAAACATCTTATACGTATTTATAATGTCCAATTCATTAAAACCCAAAACACTCTGCTTGTCTGTCGCTTTGTCTCATCAGCCCCACCCCACTGCCTCCCGTGAGCAGTTAAGGGCAAACGGCACTGTTTCGATCCCTTCAACCAACTCAAAGTCAAGGAACACTTCCTATAACTACTAATTTTCATGGAATTTAACTAAATTTAAACATATAATCTGCATACAACAAATTCTAAATGATTTGAAAGAAGTATATACTTAATCTGAATATACTTACAATATCTTTGTAGTCTTCTTTTTTCTAGTCAATCCCTCTTGGCTCGTATAATATACACCGAATGGGATGATTGAACATGTCTTGACCGTACATACAATGTGTGTGTAGGGATGGCCAAGAATCAAGAAATTTAATCAAGGCTACCATGGTAACTGGCCAGTCCCATGCTGTGAGAGAAACTGACCTAATTCTTTGATTAGTAAATAAACATTACCACGTTATCTCTCCGTGAGAACTAGCGAGAGTTGTTATGCAACATATACACGTCTTTAAGAGGTTTTTAAAGTTCCCAAATGAAGATATAACTTCACGTCCCTACCCCTCTTCCCGAAAGTGAGAACTACATTTAATTTCATATATTAATTCCGACGACTTCGAAAAGATCACATCCGCAAGAGTTCTGTTGATATCGCCTTATAAAATATCTACATGATAATTGTGTAAAAATTTCAAGAATGATATATAAAAATATCTTTTCAAATCGATCTCATGTGAGAAAAGATCGTTTTCTTTGCTCTGGAAAAGTGGAACTTTTGTTCGAAATACATATATTGAAATGTTTGTATTGAAACTTTTTTGTACATTTTCAGAGAATATCTTCAAAACCTCACTTTACATTACTAAGATTTATAGAAGAGCTTCGTAGAGGTGTAACCTTTTCCGACCCTTTGAAAATGTTTTGTGTTACCTGTGAAAAGTAACAAGAGGTCCAAGTAGGCTTATATCGTTCACCTGAGACAAATAAAACATTGCACAACGATTTTGAACAATGCTTGTAGATGACCATACGCCTTTAGTTTCTTTGAAACTTGTAAAACATCTAAAATTGCACAAGACCATCTTCGTTTAATTCCTACCAAGTTTCTTTACATTCATTCTATAGTTCTCAGGTGGGGTGGTTTGCGTGTGCATACGCGAGAACCGGAGTTACTCATCATATGATTAAAGTCCACCATCTGGATGATGAGAAAAATGAGGGTAGGCATTTTGGATCCTGGCAATAAGTGCAAAAATAACCTCTTTTTATGACTACCGAGTGCAATTTTTAAAATTCAAATTTCAGGGGGTAAGGGAACTAAAAGTCTTATATCTCTGAAAGTATTTGACATAAACCCTATTGTGACTTATTAATTTATATGTTCTTGAGAAACCATACTTCTAGACTATTTTAAAAGGCTTTTGATATAATCATTATTTACCAGACCTAAAATAGCGTAATTCAGAATAAAGGGGAGAAATGTAATTTTACATTTGGCGTTATTTGACCAGCTGTATTGATCAACTGAGACTCTTTTGGGGCTTTTAAGTTAAGAATACTAAACAAAACAAATAACAGATTTATTACAATAATACCCTATTGGAAAATAACGAATTGTAAGTAAAAAACGAAGAGGTACCGAAGGGTAAAGTATATCTCATAGTCCATGGAATAAAGGGGACAATATCGTGTTTAGTGTCACATTCAGACAAATGCGAACCCCAATAAAATCGAGGTGAAAGCAGGTGCCCGGGAGGAGTAAGCGTTCCCTGGTTGCATGCAACACGCCTCGCAAAAGTCCTGCAATGACCTTTCAAATAGAGGAGGTAAATACATAAATATACACGCATGAACATACGAAGTAGACAGGAACACGAAGTCAAATTTCCCATTCAAGGCAAGGATTGCTGCCTGCCTGAAATTCCGACGTCGGAAACACAAGTGAACAAATATCTGTATATACATGTATACACGTATTATGTCAAATCAAGTATAGTCAAAAAGTTAAGATGGTCATTTAGTATGGTCAGGTCCCAAAATATTGGTTAATATTCTTGAAAGAGGAATCCGACATTGCAATAGATCCCTATAACCACCATATAGAACTTCCTCAGTGACATTTTCAAACGTTCCTCAATGTATCCTTGTGAGAGTAGTTCGTGGCAAGAAGCCTCGCTCTCATGACGAAATTTTCGTATTTAGAGCATGCCCTGGCATAGCGTATAAGTTGTGAAATGAAGCCATATGCAGGAGAGGAAGGTATGTTGCTACTCAGAAAAGGGAAGTTGGTAATAATGAAATTGAAATCGTCATGTTTGCCATACAGAGAGGTTACTAATGAACCATCGTCACCAACTGATAGTAGTTTATCGAGGTATGAAGCAGAAGATTCGCTCTCTCTAGTATCTTTTATCTCGAGTTCCTTTGGATATATGATGTTGAGGTGATCCTCAAGTACAGGGTTGTTAATCGACAAAACATCATTGATGTATCTGTATATATGTAAAGTTGAACCGAGATGCTAATTGCTTATTGCCTTTAGAGAGCAGAGACTGTATGAATTCTGCCTCGTAAGAGTACAAAAATATGTCGGCCAGAAGAGGCGCGCAATTAGTACCCATAGGAATGCCAACAATCTGTTGGAATACTTTCCCACCAAATATCACAAAAATGTTAACTATAAGAAATTCTAACATTTGGATAATCTCTTTTTCTGTATACTTGCTGCTGGAATCAGACTGTTCCTTTACAAAATATGTTGTGGCCGAAAACGAGATATTTATATCTGCGAATTCCTTTTTTGTTAAAGAAGGCGTTTTGAATAAGTGATGTTATTCTGTTCTTTAGTTTTTGATGAGGAATGGTTGTATATATAGTCGAAATGTCAAAAGATTTTATGCTAGTGACATTATTGAAAATAGAAGATATTAAGTGCTCTAGAAGTTCCTTGGAATTTTTTGGATCCACATCTGATTAATTCCGCTTCTCAAGTAAGCAGTAGTGCAGTATTTCTGAAGACCGTATTTGATTTCTGTTAGAATTTTGGTGAGTAACATGGAAAGAGGCTTGGTGGAACACTTGGAAGATCCAGCTATAAATCGATACTTATATGGATTTTTATGCATCTTTGGAATCCAAAAAGCTATGGTAGCTCGAGATCAGATTTATTTGTAGTAATACGGAATGAACTGAGAACTGACTTGTGATTATCCAATAACTCTGAAGGAGACAGATTTGTTACTGTATAAGTTGGATTACGAAGCGTTGAATGAAAACCAAGCTCTTCTATAAGACATTTAATATAATATGCCTTACATACGAATGTGTAATTGATAGCAGGAACAATAATGAAATTTTCGTGAAGTCGAGAAAGTTCCCTAACGACACTGGAGTCACGAAATATAGAACAATGTTTGTTCTTGACAAAATGACGTAGTCCTCTAACTCTTTCCTTTAGCAGACTTCTGATCGACTTTAGCCATTCAGAAAGAGTGTCTAATGCAACCTTTTCTCTTTAGTCAAACGTCTGGCATACTCTTAACGTGAGTTCATAATAATATCAAAATTTAGACGCCATGTAAATGATTATGGCTCTCTATATTTTGGGCCTTTACTTAAAAGATCTCTTTTTTTCTTTTTCATTGCGAACAATATGGAGATCTCCTGTCACAACATGACCACATGCAGTATATTTAAACTCAGAAGAGGAACAAGAACACTATATAGGGTTATGAAAGTCTTTCAGGTCTACACATTTCAAAGTTTGTTTATAGTTACAGATTTTGGAAGCAACTGTTGGTGTATATTTATAGGAAATACAAGGCGACTCCCTCATTTTGAAGTACGGAGGAATATTATCTTTAACAGATTTATGATTTACAATATTACTTTAATTAAGTACGTCAATTCCCTTATTTGCCAAAAATACTTTAAGAAAGGGGAGCTTCTCGTTAACGTCTACAGGATTGTCTGAATGAACGGCTTGAAATAGTCTGTTCCTGGAGATGTCCAAGATAATACCTTGGAGTCTATATTCTGGAGTGCCAGATGCAGTAAAATGTAAGTTTTGCGTGGATTCGTACAACTCATGTAGTTTTTGTAAATGTAGCGAATAAAGCTTAGTACGAATATAGCGACCTAAACTTTGATAAATGGAAGAAGCCATCGAAGGGGATGTTATGAATCTCAAGTCTATCATATTTTCGTTTACCATGACTTCTACGTCTTCTTGGCGTATTATCAAACAAACGCATAACACTTAACACATAACACATAACACTGACCGACATCCAGGACTTGTAAGATTTCCAACACTATCAATATGGTCATTTCAACCATATGGTTCAGCTGTTCGTAATTGTTGTATCCAGTAATCCTCCCTTTTCCTTCTAAGGTAAGTGCTAAGATTTGGGTTGTTGGTAGGATGATATATTTTCTCTAAAAAACGTACTTTCATTAACAGAAGAGAATGATCTGGTTGATTGAAATGGCGATAAACAAGTTGATCTCCTCAATTATTTATATTGAATCTATGCCCAGAAATTCTACTCCGAAGTTGGCCTTTGGTTTCGCCGACATATATCAATCCACACAATGTACACTCAATGCCATAAACTACATTAGATGACTTACAGGAAAGGTTATCGAAATTATTAGTAGAAAAAGAACGTTTCGTAAGATTACTTGACAATGCGTTGTCAGGCAGAAGGATACAACATGTTTGGCACTTTTTGTCTCCGGACTTAGAAATAACACAGTCGTTAGGATCAAATTGGTGATCTTTTATAATGTCGACAACCTTAACTTTGCAAGGTTTCATATAAATGAAACTGACGGCATTTTGGTACCATAATTTGTTGTCTTCACTACCGATGTAAGTCAGTGCATTTTTCGAAAATTCAATATAAAAGTGTAAGGGAAATGAAAGTCTTATATCTCCAGGACTACAGTTAGGTGCAGTCCTAACCTTACATAACGTGCACTTCAAGTTAACTTTGTGACTGCTTTTCAAGTTTACTTGACGACAACAGAGTAAACTTGGGATCAAGTTTAGTAATAAACTTGATTCGAAGTTTACTCCAAGTGCACTTCAAGTTTAGTTTACTTTCTATATACATGTACATTTAATTTATTTTTTTATTAAAACAATTTATTTATATAAAATATGCAATTGTAAATAATTAGACAATTATTTTTATCGTGTTATACGAAACTGAATAATTGTAATAAACAAACGTGAAAAGTAAACTTGGTGTCACGTAATAGTAAACTTGAAGACGGAATTAATTTAAACTAAACTTGATATCAAGTGCACTTGACTAAACTTAATGACTGGTTTTCGGGACGAAAAACTAAACTTGAAGTGCACTTGTAAGGTTAGGACTGCACCCAACTGTATTTGACATACACCAGTGGTTTACCAATCAAAATGTTTGCTATGATTTATTCTATTTAATATAGTGAAGAGAGTATAGATTACAGACAAAAATTTTATATTTAAATCAAAGTAATTCAAAACTAAAATGAAAAAAGCAAGGTTATGTTGTCAATAACTGAATTGCAATAGGCTGTAATCATGACCCGAAATACGTCCTATTCTTCAGTTTAATTTTTTTTTCAAAAGGACTATTACTGTGACATTTGCAAAATTAAGAGCAGAACACATTATTTCTGCGACATAAGCATTTTTCAATGTGGTATTTAGTACAATTACAGCGGACAGTGTACTAATCAGGAAATGGATGCTTTGCAACCTCTACCAAGTAGGTTATCCTCTCAGAAGTTTCTTAGATCAAGAGATTCCTTCTGAGCAGACAATATAGAAACTGACTCACATGTGGCATAAAATGTTCTTGGAATGTGTAATTTGATTGAGAAACTTGTCGGTGATAATTCTATTAATGCAATGTTTTTGCTATGATGGTGAATCTCATCTCAAATGATCAGTCGTGTTAAACCGTGAACTTTCTGTTGAACACTTGCACAATATATTCCTCTGTAAGTTCAAAGGCTTCCTCAGATACAGATGCATTGATACCAAAGTGTTTCAAGTAATGTACTGGATTTGCAAATACAGCAACATGTTTCGTACCTGCTTTGCTGGTATAACCACACCCTGTTAATGAGTGGAATGTTTGTAATACATGACAGAAATCCGGTCCCAATCTAGAATGTATAGGGTATGAATAGGTATGAAATATGTTGATTCACCAATACCAACATTGACCCACGATTCTTTAATACCATTTCTGAACACTTTTCCGAGTAGTATGACATCAGAACTGTCCTATTGGTGTCCAGAGACAATACAACAATTCTGTTTGCTCCATTAATATTTGATGCATGCAAAGCATGAGCCACCCTGCTTCCTCAATATCAATGTTATCGACATCCGTTTTCGAAAAATTATCATTTAACACACAATGAAGGTCTATATCTGCATCCAACACTTTGTGTCATTCTCATTTAACGTCCTCTCTAGTTCAAGAACAAGTTGGCTCTTAATCAGCCTTCAACGGTTCTTAAAACAAAGTGACATTCAGACAATTAAAAGTTTTCTCCCATATTCACGACCTATTTCGAGCCTAATTTTACTATGTCGTCATAAGCAAACACGACCTCAGGCGACCTAACATTCATTTTCCAACGTAACGCAAGGGACAATTGACGATTTTAAGCGACAAATAAATCAAATTAATAGAGAAAAACAATCAACCCATAATATACGATGATGAATAAGAAATCCAAAAACTATCGTGTCAAGTCAACTAGTCTGTTCATCGGCAAACCTCGGCGCAGAATAAGTAAATTTGACACTCCGTTTTGTGGATTTATTAACCTTCATCGGATATTAGAAGTAAATAATATTAATCACAAGAAAACTTGCACTTTGTGAAACGGTGAATCAAGTTTTGTCACTAAGTCTCCTCATCAACCCCCCCCCCCCCAATTTTACGTAATTCAATTGTGAAAATTATCATTTATTCAAAATGGAATTATGCATTCATTGTGACGACACAACGAAAAATATCGCTAAAAGCTATCAGCTCGTGTATTTCTGCCTTTCACAAAAAGCAGTTTTACATTGTGATCACATCATTTGACGTCCGACAAAACTCCGACAAATAGCGCATTTGTTTATGATGTTATAGAGAGAATATTAAAAAAAGACTGAATGTCACGTTCTTTTACGAACCCTGGGAGAGTGATTTAGACAGTCCTTTTCAAGAAGTGTTTTTTTTTGTTTTTTTTTCCTAGAACAGACCTCATGCAGTACGTCAGCCAAGAATACGCCACGCTCTTTTGCAATGTCGATCATCTGTCTAACTCTTTTTAATAAATTTCTCACTTTGAAATTTGGCGTACGGTACTAATCTTTATCAATTTATTCGACACTCATGATTTCATTTCGAACCTTTGTTCGTACTGGCAGTATATGTTTCTGTAGATATCTGTAAGATTATGCATTTTTGAGAATCATGTAAATACATCTTCTGAACATTTAAATTGGGCTAATTTAATTCTCTCTTAATCAACCTTATGTTACAGTTGTATGGTTTATATATATTCATACTGACACGATTTATATCTCTTTGATGGCAAAAATCTAAACATTTTGCTCCGACAGAAAAGAAGGTTGTGACACATTATAGTCAATGGGTCTTCTATAGGTATGAAAATCTTTAGAGATATAATGGTTTACAGAAAATAGATGACGACATTACACTGAAATGCCATCATATACAATGTAAAGATGATGGATAAATCCAAACCACAAGTCCAAAAATCATGAAACCAGAGGATATACAAAATCAGTGAAAATGAAAAACAAATGGAAAATAACAAAATATGTCTACTTGAAGAGCATATGTGAACCCCTGTGATGGAGTGAGATCAGGTGCCCGGGGTGAGTGAGCATCTCCTGCTTGCTAGCAACACCCGTCACATATACCCAGTAGAAAGAGTCAAATCGTGTAAATTCTATATGTATTTATATATGGAGAAGTCGAAGTAGGTAACCTTCTAGTAAAGAAGGTGTCAAATCTGTGTAAAATGATCGGAATCGGTCTCAGTCCAGAATATCATTTAAAAGTCTGGATAGCGAGATATCATATGGAGTAATAACAGTCTCGTAACGACCGTAGAACTTCTTCAGTGACGTTGCTAGTCTAGCACATATATAACCCTGGTTGAGCAGCTTCACTGAAAGTCGCCTAGCCCTCAGGACAAAGTCATTGTAATATGAACATGCTCTGGAATAACGTATTAACTGAGATATGAATACGCCGTATGCGGGCGATGATGGAATGTTGCTACTAATGAAAGGAACGTTTGTGATAGCGAAATTGAAATCGTCACGTTTGTCATAGAGTAAGGTGTTCAATTGACCATTAATGTCGAAAGACAAAATAATATCTAAATACGAAGTAGAATTACTACTTTCTGTGGTTTCTTTGACCTCCAGTTCACTTGGATAGATGATGCTAAGGTAATCCGCGAATGAATGATTATTAATTGCAAGCAAGCCATCTATATATCTGTAATGCAAAATACGAAAGTAACTGGTGTCACATGACTATGGCACTAACAACAATGTACCACAGTGGACATTCACGGACCCCTGAAATTCAGAGGTGAGACCAGGTGCCCGGGAAGAGTGAGCGTCCCCTGTTTGGCTAGCCACATCCGCCGCGAATGTCCCTACACAGACGAAACAATAATAAATCAACACTGTATATATAAAAATTAATGTGAACAAACACTGTATAGAAAGTGCCAAAGCCACATAACATCAGGAAAAAGGTATAATAACACTTAAGTCAAATCCTCCGCGGGGAACTGTTTTACGAGCTCCACACTGCAAAGGGAATAATTGTGACATTCATGCAAAATACGAAAGTAACTGGTGTCAGTAAGTAAAAATTGAAGCCAAGAGCCAATTTTTTGCGAAAGCAAAGACTGAATGAATTCAGCTTCGTATGAGTAAAGGAATATGTCAGCCAGAAGCGGAGCACAGTTAGTGCCCATTTGAATGCCGACAATTAGTTGAAAAACCTTACCTTACCAAATTTCATGTTTGGTGATCAAATAAATATACATTAGAGGAGATACTTATAACACATATAACATGTATATATTCTGCCACTAGTATATTGTGATTTACCATATTTTCATTCATTGGCATATTAAGGAGATTTTGATGAGATACATGGGTATGTTACAATATACTCGTAAACTAGATGACTGAAAGAAGGTTCATAAAAATCGACGCAGGATGTGGAATAGTTACGGTTACGGTTTATAAATGACAGTAAATATACTTTTTTCGAATTTGTCAACTTACTAGGTCGAGTATTTTTGTTTTCTTTTTACGTTTTCTAAATTCTCTTTACTTCATTTTAAAGTGTACACATTGACAAATATTTTGACTGGTGAACCACAGGTATATTTCAAACAGTTTCAGAGATATAATATTTCTGTTTCCCCTACCCCCTTAAATTTGAATTTTAGACAATGCGCTGAAATGCATAAACTACAGTTTGCTATTTTCCAATATATTATCACCAAGGGAGCTTTTAATGAAATAAATCTGTTTGTTGTTTAGTAGTCTTAAATGTCAAACGCAACCCCCCCCCCCTAAAAAAAGAGACTCGGTTAATGGATACCACATGTCAAATAACGCTAAAAATTGCTGTAAAATTATAGTTTTTCACCGACTTACGAATTCTATTACTGTGGTTGGGTAAACATTGATTAAATCAAATATCTGTTTCATTAGTTAAAATATATGGTTCCTCAAAAGCATATTGATAGGTCACAATAAAGTTTACGTCGAATACTTTCGGAGATACAAGACTTTTAGTTCCCCTACTCCATGAAATTACCAAAAAAATGTGCTCGATAGTTATAGAAAGAGGTTATTTTCTCACTTATTCATAGGATCCCAAATGTCTACCCTCATTTTTCTTACCAATTTGATGGTGGACTTCAATAATCTGATAAGTAACTTTGGGCCTTTCCTATGCACACGAAAACCACCCCAGCCCATAGACTACTAGCAGAAGTGAAAAAAAGTTGAAAATGTGAAAAATCAATAAATCAAGTATATATCAAAATTATTCTGACAATGGTTTTTTTTTTTTTTTTTGGGGGGGGGGCATTAAAATGACATACTTCAAAGTAAGTGAAGCCTTCTATAGTAATATATGGAAATTCAGAGACTGAGAGAGATTATGTCCTTCATTATAGAAACTAGTATTGCAAAGACTTATGCGATTGAAATAGTGTTTGCATAGCATTTGTTGAATTTACTTTATATTAGCATGAGCATGTGTTTTGTTGATGTTTTATATTTATAATGCAATTCTAACAAGTACTTACTGAGGACAAAAAAGTCAACAAAATTAATAATCTGTGCCATGATATCAAGGGAATAAATATTCTATCATTCAAAGATCTGACAATGAATAATCTGACTCGACCAAATCATCTGCCCCCCCCCCCCCCCCCCCCCCCCCCCCTCAGAATCAAATGGTAGTTCCCTTATTCATGAAATAGACACCGAGTTTTGGAATACCTATGTTCCTTTCAAAGTGTAAAGTGTCAAGACAATGCCAGATCATACAGACAGAGGCAATCCAGTACTATTAAGTAGAGAAAGGAATGATGAAATCTGTTTCTAATCAGCTTAGACGGCAAGTGATTGGTTATTTGCATTAAATCACATCGAGCATGCTGATTACTTATTCGTCTTGATTGACACTGTGAAACCCTATTCTGTGAAGTTCTTTACATTTAAGACGACTAATTTGACAGCCGGTATCGGCCAGTACGTCTTAATAGCGGAAGGTTCTGGGTTCGATTCTCGGGTCCGGCCACAAATTTTCTAATCATGGAATTAAAGTTAAAGAAAAATACATGTACTATGTCTTCCGACGAATGTCGGAATGACAGAATCCATATACTGTAACAGGAAGTTTTAACCCAGGATTGGTTTATCCGCTAAGGAGAAAATCTATGCCGTCATTGTGTAAGGGGGACCTTTTCATGATAACTGCGGTCTTGCAATTTGTATATGCGCAATAGCCCTTTCGAGAGGCTAGCTGTAATCCTTAAAGAAAAGAGATCTCCTACCATGAGCAATGTTCAGTACGTTCAAATTTTGTAGCTAACCTCCCGGAAAGGCTATTGCGCATACACAAATTGTAAGTCCGCAGTTATCGTGAAAAGGTCTATTCAGTATGTATGTAATTCCTTCTTCAAGAGGGGAAAATCTATACTGGATCGGTTCATCCGGGGAAGGGGGGGGGGGGGTGTCTATATGGGGATAATCTGTGCTACAATGAGGGAATACAACAAACAAAATTTAATTTGAGAGAACAGTTGACATCAGTCTCTAAATGTTACAGAAACAGTATGTAGATGAAACCAATGACATTACCCGACATCAAGGAAGATTGCTCTGTTGTATGAGGAAATGCGTTCATAATTTGAACAGATTTTCCACGTGAGACGAGGAAGTACTTTCTTTGTGTTATATAATTAAAACTAAACTGATAATAGTAACTATGTACGTAAACTCTTAATGAAGATGTAATTTGCAAAATGATTCGAAAAGTTTGTGTCATGATTGAATATAGGATTTGTTATAAAATCGCTGCTGTAGTAATATTAATGAATATATATCCCGTTTTACTTTGTTCAACTGATAGAAAAGCATGGATAGAAGGAAATTCTGTGCTTGACTGCAAACCGCCATCACAGTATCATTGTGGAATCACAAACAATGGGATACTGGAGGAGTTCTGCTTGGTGCCACGTGCCGTGACAGCGAAACGTAAGACTTATTTGTAGCTTATTTTACAATGCTGAAATGCATGCTTTTGATGCTATAAGATTGACAAATTTTTGAAAACAGTGAAAACACAGACCTAAACGCGCATAAACCTACAAACACACACACCTACACTTACACCCAAACTATACACATCTATCACCACCACCCCCTTTCCACTCACACTCACAAGGCCCTAAAATAATGATGACAATTTTAAGAGCATGTCTATCAGAAAACCATGCAAAATGGTCCGGAAGCAAGATTGTTAAATTTTCATGAAATTTGGCATGATAGAAGAACATAGTGTGACATATCCATGATTCCCCTGTGAATCCAATATAACCGCCAAATGACCGACATTGATATTTCAATATTGTCCGAAAAAAATCATCAAGACATGATAAAAATGTTATAAACATAAACAACACGTGATCTTTTTATGTTATTGAAACATATATGGATAATTAGAAAGAAGGGACCTTTTTCTACAAAAGGTAAATATCAATAAGCTTCGCCTTCGTTAGGCGGAGCTTGTGTACTATGAGTTAGGAACAACGTTGAATCTTATGACGTCATAAGAACGTCTCATTGTTCTTTACGTCATTTTTGTGAGGATACGTTTTATTTCCTCCCTTAACATTGGGACCGCGCTTAATGAAGTCCAATGCAATCAGGATAAATTTATTCAAGAGCAGGTAACTCTTAACACTTGGCACATAATCTGAAATTATTAATACTAATAATACTAGAAATAATAATAAAATTCACATTTTCAAAGTGCAATACCTATTCAAAGTATACCTTTATAGTATGTATATAAAGCTAAAAACCGCAATTCCAACTGATAATAAATTGAATAAAAATACGTATGTTATTGCAATGTCTAAATGTTACTATTAATTTAAGGTATTATATCATATTTTTTCCATGGTAACGAAATATTAATTTATCAAATACTTTCAAATAGAACACAATTTGTTGAAATGTATGATTTCAATCGAGATTTTGAAATTTAAACTTAACTTAAGCTATCAATTTCATTATAGAATTTACACTTCGAAAATAAAAAAAATATTTTCAGATATGCATGTCAGCAAGGGCAGGTAACTCTAAAACTTGGCCTTTTGCCATATGCATATAATATTAAAAAAAGCAATCAAAAATAAATAATGCCTTTTTAATGAATACAGTGGAAGTTCTTAACTTGTAGATGCACATTAGTAAGTTAATGCCTCTCGAATGATTTTTATGCCCCTGGAATCAAAAATTGTAGGGCACCTGGTTTTCGGCCCGGCTGTCTGTCTGTCTGTTTGTCTGTGGCAAAACACTTTAACATTCCAGATACCATATAACTTTTCAACTATAGGAGATACGGTTTTCACATTTAACATGTGTATTATTTGTGACAAGACGTTTCTGTCCGTACCAAAAGTTTGACCCCTGACCCTGACTTAGGAGTTTGACCTAGATTTAGGATAACATTTTATAATGACAAAGTTGCCATAGGGGGCATTTATATTTCACATATACATCTTCTTTTTAAGAGTTATACCCCTGTTACACTATGACCGCATTCACACGGCGTCCACGGTGCAGAACGCCGGATTGAGTGCAGTGGAATGGCAAGCAGTGCCGTGACATCGCATTGAACATGCACAAAATAAACAATGAGATGGCCGTCGAGTTAAAGTGCAGTGAGGTCGCCATATCTGCCCAGTGGGATCTCCTACAACGACACAAGTGGTCACAATGGAAAGGTTATTAATTTCGGTGACGCGTGAACGGCAATCCCAAAGCACTTTGATGGCGAAACTACGGCGTTCTCCGTGATTGCACTTTGTCTTTACCGCGCTAATACTGCGATCATAGCGCTACCACTGCCCTTTTTCATCGTCTATCGGCATTGAATCTACCTAGCATATAAAAACATTCATTTGCAAAAACATCCATTTAATCATGAACAAATTATAGTAGCAAGTTAGGCTACTGCTTGACTATACGCATGTCCAGACGTTGCTCATCTCGTCCGTCCGACGACGAACGAGAGCTACATGGCGAAGAAGGATTCGACAATGGTTGGACGAAGACAGGCGGTCGCAGCTTGGTCGCTAGCAATGGACTCATGCCTGAGCTTCGAAATGAGATTCTGCCGAAATGAGGACCTGTCTGCTGTTTTAAAACTGCCTTCGAGTGCCACGATCTTGATTGACAAACGACCTCCTATACAGACCTCTAATCACCAAACAAGAGTTGTCAGAGAACAGCAGAGCTCGATCGTCGGTGGCAACCAAAGGTTTTTGTAAGCAGGTCAGTCTTCGACGCCTTAATCAAAACGTTAAGAAAAATGTTGATTTGTAATGAAAGGTCTCGTTGCAAGGAATACACACATGCAATATTTAAGCCACCTTTATGACCAAGGTTAAAAATTTTTAAAAGTATATCAAACTACAAGGTCAAGGTCACAAGATAAAAAATTTTGAAATCTAATGAAAGGTCTTGACACAAGGAATACACATGTGAAATATTAAAGTCCTGTCTCTAATTGTTCTAAAGTTATGATCCAGTGTAATGTTTTTATCTACGGACGACGACAACAACGACGACGACGACTCTGGAGGTATGACAATAGCTCTCCGGACATTCGTCCGGAGCTAAGACGATACACGATTTCGAAAAGCACTTTATGTGGTTTGGGTTAGACTGTTTGTCACACAACTAGACGATGTGCCCAAATGGGAAGCTGTTGGTGACTCCTGATCATCTTCTGGTTAGTGAGAACATGGCGGGCTTAATTCTGTTTGTTGCGGTAAGGAACTTTCATTTCTTCAGAATGCTTGTTTAAAAAATTCAGAAAGTTTTTAACCATTGTAATTTCACTTTTGTTCCTGCTTTATAATGTATTTGCCCTAATTAAGTCTTTTCATTAAACAGAGTTATCTGCTTTTTGTGAAGGTATCTGATGTACAATAATTGTGACATAAACGAACTTTCTAGAAACTGATGTAAAATTACGAGAAAAAAGGGGATTTATATGACGCTTTAGACATATAGGCAGACATGGAATTCTGGACCGACTAATAACAGATTGATACTAAATAAAACTGGAGCATGATTTTAAAACATATGTCCCCGCTCTGATGTTATTTCATAACAGCAACAAAGTTTTCCTAAATTATAAGTTTTATGGTTCGTAACTCCTATAAATGGTATCAGTAGTTACCTTGCCTTTTGACATATTGACCCTAAAATCTATAGGCATCCTTCCTTTTTGATAAGATTTTTTATTTACCTGTGTTTAAAAGAAATTAACATGTAACATATGTGAAATATGATGAGCAGTTAATGACATATGGTAATATACGAAAATCACTTGGAAACCAATAAGTTCAATCTTTTCTTTCAGCTCTGACCTTTGGACCCAAAATCAAAAAGGTTCTTCCTCTTAAGCTAATTAATAAACTTTAATCAATTTGCCGTCCAATGTCACAGCTCCACAGTTATCTTGAAGTGGTATACTGGATTGTCAGGAACAGAAATGGATATATTACAATATTTATAACTCCTCTTTTTTTTTCTTTCATCATGTCAAATCCCCCCCCCCCCTTCCAAAAAAACATTAACATCTTGCTCCCGGTATATCATTAAAAAGTGACCCTGTTGAAACCCCGTGATTCAGTTTTCAACGCTAAATTTGGCCCAAACGTCGTTGAAAATTTACGCAAGCCGTTAAATCTTGATTCCCCGTGGGGTCATTTTTCAACGATATTTAGTTTTTATGTATAGCATTAAAATACAAATTTCTATGGAAGTGGGGTACATATGGGATGTCTCTCTCCATCCCATCTCATTCCCCCTCCCATATAACCTTTGCCTCCTCCTCCCATATCGCAGCGAATTGGGCATCGCAACTGATACACATTGTGCATACAAAAAAAGTTAATATATACAAGGGTAAAGATTTGTGGTTTGGTGATGATTTTAAACTCGAATTGCATTTCTTAAATACTAGTATACCTTTATTCCTCTGAAGAAAATCTATTTTCTAGGCAGTATTTCCCCCGGGGTGGTGGACTGTTTTGGGAAAAGTCTATACTACATCACTTTTTTGTTTGTCTTTAACCCATTATGCATATGGTCACTGGATCAAGTTAAAAGCATCCACATCAAAGACATCAGCAGATCTAGAACAGAAGCGAGGATCGTAATTATGGGGGTCTAGACCTATGGTCAGCCCCTATCATTTTTACTAGATATATATTTTTTTCACAGACGGATGATTTGTTTTACATGCTTCACATGTTCAGGGACTAGAAACCCCCACGACAAACGTATAGCATTTGGCATCGTGATTCAACCCCTGTTGTATTTCGCTTAAAATATACATATCTGTATCAGAACTTTACTATATATAACACTCTACTCTACTTTCCAATTGTATTCATTGTATATCTATGTTGTGAATATTGTATTGATGTATTTGTATTTTATGCTGATTAGTCGTAAGACTAAAGGCAAAATAAACTAAACTAAACTAAACTAGTTCTCTTGATTTATGTCACTGAGTAGTAATGCAAGTAAATGTTTAATACACTTGCAAAACATACATGTATTTGAGAGATCAGTCCCTTAGACGGCTAAACGACTCTTGAAAGGCATGCACCACTTAGAGTGTAGTAGCGTTTCCTTCACTACAAGATAACAAATTGCCGATGCGTAACTTGAAGTAAACGTATATTATTATTTTTATTAATTTATTCATTTATATATTTATTTTATGTATTCGTTGGGTTTGTTGTTTTGGGGGGTTTTTTATCGTATTATTTTCAGCATCTTTTCGTCTTGAACAGACCACGTGTGAAAAGTCGTCTCGCCGTTGACACACTTTCCTTGACACACTTTATACCATCTATAACAACAATTAATAACTGTATTTGTACGCAAACTCATTTCACCCAAAATGTTGATGATAGGGTTTTAGATACATGTATACACTGTATTAGCATATTCATGAATTAGCGTAATCTGTGATTGTCCTTCATAATGTTTTCACAAACATTTTATTAGCGACATTATTAATTAAAACACAAAAAACAGCACTAACTCCGCTTAATATGAATCCCGTGACAATAAGTCCAATCTAGTAACTATACATTTGGTTTACGTCGAGTTTGAACATACTTTTATAGGTAATTTTAGGTGCTTTATTCGAACTTTATTGGGATTTCTAAAATGAGATCATACTTAGATGCAAGCATTGACAACTTATTTCCACCGAAATGAAAAAATCAAGATCAGTGACATTGTTGCACTTTATATCAGTTACCGGACTTTTGGGGTAACGTGCGCTGTTTCCAAATTATATTTTTTGAAAAATTATCACATGCATATGTACAAGTATATGTCATCTTTCAGAAAATTTGATAATCTGTGAATGAAGCACATGCAACATGCTAATGAAAAACAAATTCATAAATATTACGTTAGACAGTGGAAAATGGAATATATATTCTAGATTGATTAATTGTTGTTTAACATCACTACACGATTATTGCACGTATTAGTTGACGTCATCTGCCTGATGCACAAGGCCTCTGGGAGAAGAGAGAATCGGAATAGAGCCTTGGCTAGTGAAGATGCCTGCTGCATTGCATATAAAATTATACCTTTGCAACAGACTTATCCGGAAACAGTGAGGGACCATTTACACGCCACGCCTACCGTGTCACGGTTTTCACAATTTCATTCAAAAGAATCGATCCCAGGACCTCTCGATCATAAGATCTTAACCACTTAAACACACGGGCTCTATACTCTATATATTGACCAAAAACAAAAACAAAAATCCGGAAAAAATATTCGGTCAATACTTGATTTTCTTGTGAATATTACACAGTTATTGACTGGGATTGATGGCAACAGATTATCAGTTTGACTCGAACAAACAAACAGTTGTCAAAGGCCGATTTTTCTAACAATTTCTTAGACCGCTTGATTTAAAGAGTAATTGGATTTATTAAAAACTTTTTATAGGGGTATAACAACACAGCATATTTACCATGTATAAAAAGTTCATAATTGTATCAAGTGTCATGAATGACGAAACAAAATATAAGGAACGAATCTACTACCGTATAATTAAACTACACGCATTGATTGTTCCAGATATTTCCTGTACAAAGACATTTTATAGGCTACTAAAGTGATCCCTTCTTAACGTAAAATATTACCCTACTGAAGTGTACCTAGCAAAGTACATATATCGTAAAAAGGAAATCTTCTCGACTTGGGGTCGTGAAAATTTGACCCTACCTCAAATGACCAGTTTTCAAGTTCATTTTTAGTTTTTAAACCGGAGTTCGATTCTTTTTTTTTTCATAGGGAGTCATTAATTAATGTTGAAATATTAACACCCCCTTCCCAGCTACTGTCCTTGCATTGTCTCCGCAAAACACCCCTCTTTATTTGATAAAACAGACAGTGTAATACGCTAAATAGTTGTAGATTTTCTCGATATGGGGTCTTTTTCTTATGTTGAAATTTGACCCTACCTCTAATTCAAGTTCGTTTTACTTATTGTCGAATAATCGAATAGGCACACTATGTTATAAACCGGAGTTCGAAGCTTTTTTTATATGGAGTTATTAATGTTGAAATATGACACCTCCCCAACCCCTATATTTCCTTGCAATGTCTCCGCCAACTATCACCCTACCTCTGATACACAGTTTTAAAGTTTATTTTACTTACTATTGAATAATCGAATAGTCATGCTATAATATGAACCAGAATTCAGGCTTTTTTCATATGGAGTCTATAATTAATGTTGATATATGACACCCTTCTCTGGCTACGTTAATGCATTGTCTCCGCAAACTATCACTCTTTATTCAACAAAAACATAAAGTGTACTTATCTAATTTGACCCTACCCCTAATGACCAATTTTCAAATTCATTTTACTGACTATTGTATAATCGAATAGTAACGCTATATTATGGACCAGAATTCCAGCTTTTTCATATGGAGTCTTTAATAAATGTTGAAATATAACAACCCCCCCCCCCCTCTTACCTGGCTATGTCAATGCATTGTCTCCGTAAACCTTCGCTCTTTATTCAATAAAAACATAAAGTGTACGTGTGTTGTGGCATATGTACGAAGATTTTCTCGATATGAGGTCGTTTTTTATGTTGAAATTTGACCCTACCTCTAATAGGCAGTTTTAATGTCTATTTTACTTACCATTGAATGATCAAATATTCACACTGTATTATAAACAGGAGTTCGAAGCTTTTTTCATATGGAGGCATTAATTAATGTTGAAATATGACCACTTTGAAACATTAGTTCTCTTGAACAATACGTCTAATGAGATCGAAATTGGCATAATACTATACATAAGCTGTCATTGTCCAACGTAAAATTTAGACCATTCTGTAACTGACCTGTTTGCAAACAGGGCGTACACAGTATAAATTTTATTTTAATAGCACAAGGGAGCATTATACACAAGGGTCACTTTTTTCACGCGTGGGAGGTGTCATTAAATAATAGACCGAGTCAATTTTCAGCATCAAAAATCAAACTTTGTAATGTTACACTTGACCATCTTGCATGGTATTCGCATGCACATGCTCTTAATATAAGTTATGGTAATACAATTTGCATATTTGTTGTGATGTTTGATTTGGTATAAGCTCTGTTAATGCACTGAGATGAAGATATCTTAATCTACTTCAGATTGTCCTAAATTTGACTTTAGCAATGGGACGTTTGCTTTACGTTTTTGGAATTGCAAGGATAATATACCTTTGGAAAATAAAAAGTGTAATGACCAATCACTACCGAATTCTACGTATACAACGGATCAACTGTACAAGTGTAAGTAAAGAATACAGTCTTTATTTATAAAATGTACTTTAATTCCTTCTCTATTAATTAATTCATTAATTCATTTTTATTTATTTATTTATTCTCTATTCATTTATCTATGTATTTTGTCCATATATTTAGTTATTTGTTTGTTTACCTATCACCCTACCTATCAACCTACCTACCTATTTTGTTGATTGCCCTTTCCTTATTTGTATTGAACTTTTACAGCAATCGATTCTACCGTTCAATATCTCAACATTTTACTTTTTTATTTCTTTATTAAAACCATCAATGTGACATGTAAACATTGACTCTGTTGTACTAACTTAATAATATGATATATTCACACACTGAAGTTATATTTCATTCCTCTCCATACATGAGGATTTACAAAGCTAAAGGGGAGTAGAAGCCGAGGTGCTCGGCTTCTGACCGAGTCATCCCGGTTCGTCTCCCACTAGTACTGTAGGCAAACCGGTATTCTGCCTTTCGGATGAGACAGTAAAAATCCGAGGTCCGGTGTCGCGGTAGGCGTAAAAGATCCCTCAATACTTCGTGTGGTACCGTTTCTGAGGTAACATTTCTATGCAATGTATCAGGCAGATGCCTTCACCACATACGTGAAATAATCGTGGAGTGATATAAAACAATAATCTTCAGTCAATCAATAAATCAATCAATCAATGAGGGTTTATATGGACTGTGTGCTTGCATGCCATTCCTATGATGTTGAGTGTGCAAGTGTCGTACTACCTAGTCCATAACCAGACTAGCTTCCAACTGAAATCTATACCTCTACAGAAATGGATAGGTTACAACAAGGTAGATAACATGCATTGTCTACAAGCACGAGCGATCCTGATTAGATTCTCCGATTGTGCCACTGTGTTTTAGGAGTTGACCCTTCCTACTTTCATGTCACAATATAACAGAAAAATTGTTATAACACCGACCAACCGACTGACGTGCGCAGCAAAATAATTGGCCACAGCTAAGTTCTTCCGATTACCAGGCTAATGTTCATCGAACTTCTCACAGCTTGATATATATTCATCTTTACAACAGTCAACATTCCAACCATGTGTACAACATTAAGTTGATTTCAATGACAATTCAGCTCTATAAATTTATGTTTGTTTTCTATGTCCTGCGTATCTGGATTTCAAATTATTTTCTCACACGCTTAATATTTCCTTAATAAAGTTTGTACTTGATCTTTATTCAGTCATTTGAGTGCCGTTAGAAGTACAATTTCCTTATTTCTGTGTGTTCACTTTTAGTAAAAATTAAAAACGACGAAATGACAGAAGCATTTCACATATTTAGCCGTCCAATTCATTAAATATTACTACACACATCATAAATATGTGTTGGGTAAGGGACCACAGTTTTGTTTGATAGAAGAGGTGAACCACAAACATGTCCTAGAGCTGACAATGTGACATAGTAAATGGCTCAGAAGTTTAATTAGCTTAGTAAATAAAATATGGTAATCAAACACTAGAAGCCTTTTAACCAAAATGTAATCCGTCTATGAATTGGAGATTTTCGTCTGTCCGTTTGTCAAAATTTTGCTTTTAGCTTGATCTTAATGACATCCCAGACTTATGTCTAACTCGGTCAGTTTCTACACACTCATGTCTTCATCCTGATTAACCCAAATGTTTGTGACTTTGAACCTGATTTCACGCTTCAGTGAATTAAGACTGATTTCGGTTTTAACTTGATCTTACCGATACATCGGTACATCAAGCTTGGTCGGTTTGTAGACACTGTTAAAAGTTCTTCCTAACTGGCGCAAAATTTGGTGATTTTGAGATTGATTTTATGCCCCATAATTACAGACCGATTTTGTATTACGCTTAATGTCTCGCAGACCATTACTCTGATAATACCCTCTTCGATAGTGTCATGCTAGAATAATGTTGTTTCTGATAGTCTCTTATATTATAGACGAGGAATGCTTTCTTGGAGAAAAACTCACCAATAACAAAAGGTAAGAATACTTATGCTTGTAAATAAATTTCATAAATTTCGCATGTGCGTATACCTTTCTTTAAAAAGTTTGCTGTAATCATAAGAAGGTAAAGGATAACGTGACTTACTCTTTTTTCAATAACTGGTGTTATAATATATAATAAATGTGTTGCAAGTGTCACTATGACACTCAAACACATAAATACACTAAAATAGTCAAAATATCACTCAAAACTCATAACGTTTTAAGGATATACAAAGACATTAGAAGTTTCCGTGGCTTTGCCCTCTGAACACACACATGGGTATGCTCTAGGCCATTGAGAATTATAATCAATCCAATAAATAAATAAATAAATAAATAAATAAATAAATAAATAGATAAATAACGGCTCTGAAGTTCAGAAAAAAAAAACACAACGAAAAACAACATGTTTCTTAATGTTTATCTTGATTCATTTCGCAATCGAAGTAAAGAAAACTTTAAATATGAAAAAGTCAACGATTTTGCCTAAAGCATTGCTCAAACAGTGATAGCTTTTTTACGAAAACTTTTACTGGGGAGACCTTTCAAACTCCCATCACGTGACACCCTCCTGTATCTACTCCCTCTCGGGATTACGCGCCTCGGATGAAGCATACGAATTTCTCAGGTGGGCATATTTAATAGGAGTAATTCGATTCTCTACAAATAGTGTATATAATCCAAATGCATTTACTGAACTATGAATTTTGTGTTCTACATCAATTGATAAAATTGAAAACAACAATTTTGAATATTTAAGGCTTATAGCACCGATACTTAGTGTATATTTAAGGGTCATCCATCCCTAAGAGTATTGAAGTGAAAGTATGTGCTTTTTTAATCCCCCCCCTTTTTTTTTAATTGGGGAACATTTTATATAAAGATGAATTGATGAAGCTGAATCGCTACTTACCCATATTTGTTTTCATTTGATGAAGAATGAAAATTATGTGGTATTTACCATCCTAATGCATATTTTGGTCATTCCTTTCTCAAACATATCATATTTTAGATTGCAATGCATGAGCAATTCTATTTAAATCAACAGAATATGAACAATTTTCATTTGTAGTACAGGTTATTAGCTTCATTGTTCAGCATCAATTTTAGAATCCGTCGAATCTGTCATTCTACAATACCATATATACTAATATTACCAACACAAAAGAAATATGAAAGTATCCAGGTTAGGTTTCCAGCGAAAGATTTTAAAACCCTAACCCCTTCCCATTAATAATTGTAATTGTAAAAGCAACGAGAGGACAACTCTTATAGAGATGGATTATTTGTGTGGTTCATAATTTTACACTGCACTCTCTCTACAATATCATATATTTAAATTATACATAACTCGTGTCAATATTAGATTTAGGGAAATTGCATCCAATATTATTGTCGACAAGCAGCACAGTAGAGGATAATCATTCCTCCATGGTACCTGTTCTGATTTCTGTTTCTTCCAGTTTTCCTGGATTGCCTTTTAGATCCATAATGTGTATTTTTAGCCACCAATTGCAATACACCTATAAGATTAATTCAAATATTGCGTGACAATGATACCGTTATACCGTTTTCTTAACTCTAGTGTACTGCTAACGACTGCAGGCAAGACTGGAAATACAAACCCCACCCAGAGCAGTACGGAAACACAGATGGACAGGGAATCAAATGTGCAGCTAGCTACTAATATGTTTGATATTATTACAAAGTCACCATATGTACAAAATATTTCTACGGTAAAAGGTACACTTATGGTTATACATTTCCTGCTAATAAACATTATTTAATTAAGTAAATCACTCTAAAACTAAGGAGCACCTCCCTCATGCATAGCTCTGTCCTTAGATTCTTTGGTTCACTTTTCGGTCATTTAAGCTTCAACACTGCTCTTCATATTTTTTTTTTTTTTTTTTTTTTTGAGAATTCCAATCATTCGGCTACGAGCATTACTGAAGAGACATAACTTGTCGAAATGCGCATATGATGCACAAAATTCAAAGGTATATATGTTCTATATTCATTATTACTACTATTCTGCTGAATGCACACACATACACCCCGCCTACAAAGAAACACACACATACACAGTATATCCAAAAAGAACAGTAACTGTTAGAATTTGAAAAATAATAGAAATGTAAAATACGAAAGTGGTATATCACTGGGCATTGAATGAAAACAATATCATTTTGATAATTAGATTTCAATATCTAACACATGCCTTAGAATGTTACATAAAATTCTTTCAAAATATAATAAAAATAATAATAATAATAATAATAATAATACTAATAAATAATAATAATAATAATAATAATAATAATAATAATAATAATAATAATAATAATAATAATAATAAAGCAGCTTCTCTTATGCTTTTGCATTTGTTCTTTTCCAATATTATCAATAGTGCTAGTATTTTTCATATCAAAATATTACAAAACATTACTCAATCTACGGCAATGCATTTTATTCTAACACAACATCTGCTTTTAAATGTGTTGGAAGTATTCTAGTTCAAATATTTTCAATATTCAGGCACGAATAAAACTTATTATACGGAGCACACTTATTTCGAAATTTATTCAACGGAAGTACCACTATTTTCAAAGAAACAAAATACGCCACGGAGATTCGAACTTTGTAATTCACAATTATCTACATTTCTTTTAATTTCAAAATTAAGGGAACTTTAATACCATCATCGGGGTTTTTTTTTTTTCTTACTTAATTTTAGCTTCCTCGGTTAACTTGTGTATTACTGGTTCATTTATTGGGATTATTAGTCGAAATGCGTGTATGGTCAAATTCTACGTGGAATTTTTATACACTCATTGTAGAGGGGTGTATTTAAGGTATATCACATTGAGTTGCTCTGCCAGTTTGTGCAGCGGTTCTTCTATACGCGTATCGATGTGTACATTTGTGCGTTTATTTGTCCAACGAGTTTTTAGGCAAGATACAGACCGAACCGCTCAGACTAGGACTGTCTAATTTAATGCATTTACTTATGACGAGAAAATGATGTATATTGCTTTTCATGGTCAGTAACAGAAAGTCAAGGTCACAGTTAGAACATTGTTGAAAAACATTGTAAACAGGATACAGATCAAACCGTTCTGGTGAGAATCTTCAAAATTAGTACTCGTATTACTGATGTAGAGAGAAGAAGGCCTATTTTTCAGGGTCCGGGGATGAAAGGTCAAGGTCATGCTCTAGGTCTTAACATTGTTGATAAATCTTGTAAATAAAATGCAGACCGAACTGTTTGAGCAAGACTCATCAAATTTGGTATATGCGTCCTATGACATGAGGACTACATCTATGGTAACATGGTAATGGTAATATATGATAATGTTATAAAGAGGATACAGAGCAATTAATTTGGGTTATTACCGCCGAATCTGGTACAAATACTATAGATACTAAGAGAACGATGCATTATATTGTTCGAGTAAATATAGAACGATATACCTATTAATTTAGTGCACCATATGCGCATTTCGACAACTTATGTCTCTTCAGTGATACTCGTGCCCAAATGATTGGAATTGTCAAAATATAGAAATATTTGAAGAGCAGTGTTGAAACCAAAATGACCGAAAAGTGAACCAAAGAAGGTTAGAGTTAAAGGTCAAAGTCACAGGCTTTTAATAATATTGTTCATAAACATTGTAACAAGATAACACTTTGGAATAATATAAAAATTAGAACATATGTTCCATAATTTAAAAGGGCGAAGTCCATTGTTTGTCAATGCCAGGGATCAAATATCAATGTCACACATCAAACATTTTTTATCAACAGACCTTGTAAACATTATACAGACAATTGGGTTAGAATATTCAAACATTGTACACGTACTTATTATGACAAGAGGATGACGCCACTTATGGTTTTTATATGCACAAGAGGTTTAACACTCTAGTACGTATTTTTTACCCTTTGTAGAATCGTGCCGTATTAACATTAAGCGATGGAAATATTCTACAACATAGACGATGATCTTATTAGTAGTGCACTAACGTTTTGAAGAGTTAGCACAGTACATTGTTGATATAGTTGTTATTGTAGACAACTTTTAATTACGAGCGTAGCTTAACGCTAAAAGAAGGTCGTAATTTAGTTCACAATGTTTAGATATGAAAAGTGTATAATTTATACGCCGCTTCTTGCGAAATTATGTTTCATGGAACACTCTCGCGAAATTAAAATAACACGAAATACATGTAAACATGTCATCATCGTCTATATGAACAAAAATTCAAAAACATAATAGTTTGTACTAGTATATATCCGTTATATTTGTATTGTTCTATTTGTATGATATAATTCTTTACTTTATTTTGCAATATGTAAATACTACAGGAAATGAAAAAACTACCTACAACTATGAAAACATATCAAACAATATTGATGTAGAGCATAAGATGCGCAATTCGAGAGACATTGTCTCTTCTCAATGCCGACATATGTCATATCTGAAGATCAAACTTTTCGCCAAAGTAGCCTAAACAAGGAAGAACAAAAACATCCTAGGAAATATTTTTGCATGTAGGATATAATACTTATTTACAGCTTTTAGAAAGAAAGTGTTATTCAGAAATATGGTGATGGTGTACCACGATGACAACATTAGGTCAAATATACAACATAATATACAACAATAATATAATATACAACATAATATACAACATAATATACAACATTAGGTCAAATGGCTAACATATATGGTAGCATATGTTCAGTAAACCTCTGAATTTAACAACAATTCATTTTGTTTAACGAGCTTCCTAATATTTAAAAAAAATTCAATTTTTTTCCACAGGACTAATCATTGGAATAGCTGGTCTGTTGCTTTCAGCTGCATTGGTTGCATTGAGTTATCTTCTTTGGAAGTAAGAATATGATGTACTATAATAGAAGGTATCATATTGGTAAACAGTAACGAAGTAAGTGTGACTGTTACATAAACAAGAATAAAGGATAAATATGAAATTCTGAAGACAAGAGGTGGGATTACGAGCCAGGCAAAAGTAAAATGAGATTGTGTGATTGGAGGAGAGATAAGACAGCGGTTGTCATATAAATATTTTTTATTCCTAAATAGGTAGGAGAAAAAATGAAAATTTAACGCTCAACAACAGATGATTTCCATACAATTTCAGTTGACTTATAATTTCAAGTCGGTATTATCGTATCACCCTATACTCATGGGTCTTTTTTGTTTTTGTCTAAATGGTTTGGGGTTTTTTTTGGGGGGGGGGGGTAGTTTTGTGGGTTTTTTTTTTTTTTTTTTTTTTTTTGGTTGTTGTTGTTGTATAACACTTCTTTTTCGTATTTTACATAATAGGAACAGAATATATAGGAATGATGTATATTTCTTCAAATACCACACAAACTTTGACATCAGTCGACGGATAAGTGCAGAATATGATGAAATCAACGACCTTCAAATGCAGCCACGATCGCACCGGAATTCTTATCTTGAACCCATATCTTCCATTCAAGTCCATGTTTCTGAAAATGACAATACTAAATCAGGTATTATAAGACAAAATCAAGGTATAATGAACATGTAAAAATGGAAAATGTAATGTTTGAAAAGTTCTCTAAAGAGAAGTCTGTTGTCATTGTCTCTCGAATTTACGATGTACATTAATTTGTTATAACGATAATAGAAGAGAAAACAGAAAACATCTGGCAAAGCTGTGACACAAATCACCAAGGACATGCACACAAAACATGATATGGTAAAATTTACATGGCAAAAAGACATTACAAAAATATTATATTATGGTAGGAATCATGAATAATACATGATAGCCTTAGTTACCAAGTTACCGGGTCATAAATAGACTGATTTAATAAATTTCGCAAGGAGTAATGTACGTTACATTTTAATCGCCAATGCAATGGTAGCGAGGAACTTAATTCTGCGAGGAAATTAAATTAGTTAAGTCATACCTATTGCCGATACGAGATTCTTACACAACATGTCTTTCGACATCTTGCTATGACATTCTAGACTGTGACAATTCCTACAATTCTGTTTCTTATGTGATATCTACCAATTTGACAATTTTAATGGACTTAGGTGACAGGTGCTAATAGCAACCTTATTCTCCTCACCCAGTGATCTCACTTTTTAGGGTTCACAAATGCTCTTGAATAAATAATCTTTGCTTCGTTTTCTTTTTATTTTGTGCATATGTGTTATCACTGTTTAGAAAGTGTAAACATCAGTAGAAAGTGCATTGACACTAGCAGTACCTCCTCAGACCACCACTACGAAGTCGTTATGGATCATGATGTTGCTGATTGTCAAGGTACTTTCATGATTTTGCTCCTCATTCAATAACTAGATTAATATGATTCTTAGATCTACTTGTTCCTCTAGTTTTTATTTGTCACAGTAACAAATACAAATTACAGAACACGTAGGTCTGGCTTTAGCAAATTGTAACTATAAAATGTCTGAAGTGTTTGACTTTTCATTACCATTTAGTAACTTCCCCCTAGTAATTTGCTATTGCAGATGCTGTGAAAAAGTATTGCATAAGTAAAGTTTGAAAATTAATAGCAAATAGAATCTTTATTGAATTGGTCTGACTTACTTCTCAGAAAGTCTGAATGTGTCAGAAATAATGATGTGTATCCGTTTTATTATACGTTTTACATTACAGGCGCTACAGATAACTCGTTTTAAAAACAGTACATATTTATGTCTATAAACATGATTTTTCTTACATGTTTTTTTCAAATATACAAAATTTCGTTTTACCTCTGATATTTTTCTCTTTTCTATTGCGTTTTACAGGAAAATACACAAAAGCCTTCTTTTGAATTAAAATGATTATTGGTACTTTGTATTAAAGGTTCTTGAGAAATGATATAGTTATCGTTAGGAAGACGCTGTGTCACTATATAGTCCTTCAGGAAAGACAAATATAGTTATGATTACATAAAGTGGATTACCGTTATTTCATTTTATAGAAAGGAACACATATCTGACTCAGTTGTATTATAAAATTCGCCAGTTGCGGTACTGACTCATAACGTTCAGTTAAAGCGACAGTTGTTAATCATTTGGTGTGGTTTACCGGTTTATGGGCCATCTTCATACACAATAAATTGTGTGATACCTTATATTTTTTCTACTTATTTATTTCTAATGATTCAAATTTAAGATTACATTGAACTTTATCTTTTTATTATTATCTTTTTCTTTTTGCCATTTTCAGAAGAAAATATAGATAGGTAAGTGTTATATCAAACGTTTCTAAGACAATTAATCGTCATGTCGTGAATTAGATAAATGTATATATCAGGAAAATCCCGTTTCAGTCAACATATTAATAAGGGAGAAACACTCCTGTTTGCAGGCCTATGAAACTATACCACGGCCATGTATATTTTTCAGTTCTATAGGGGCATGGAAGCAGTAGAAAAGGTAACCAACCTCTTCAACATAGCTGCACGATGAAGGAATCGAACTTGGAGCGTCCACCACGCAAGCCAAACGCATACCTACTACACCAAGCTTGCCATAACGGCAGAATAGCATGGCATACATGTCTGCTTTGTTCGACCTTATCATTACAGCGCTTTTCAAACTATTTTTAAACGTCTTATTGAGATATAAGCACATACGACATCTGCCTGGCGCAGTATATATATATATATATATATATATATATATATATATATATATATATATATATATATATATATATATATATATATATATATATATATATATATATATATATATATATAAAGCACAAATAGATTCAGTGAAACACCTGGGAGTACAATGGACCTTGGATTTCCGAAGAAATACCTGTAGATAATAAAGACAAATTAGACAAACATATAAAGCACAAAGACACTACAGTTAACAAGGCACCCTATATTTCACTTATATTCGTTCCCCGTCTGGGACTCGAACCCACGACCTATGGTACCGAATCACCTAGCTGTCATGCATCCGACCCTCTAACCGACTGAGCTACCCGAGCTTGTCTAATTTGTCTTTATTTTCTACAGGTATTTCTTCGGAGATCCAAGGTCCATAGTACTCCCAGGTGTTTCACTGATTCTATTTGTGCTTTATATGTTTATTTCTCTTTCAGTGATGTATCCTCTCAGGGGATCCGCCTGCGTTTACGTCGGGTAAATTCCTTCACTTTCCGCGGCCGTGTTGTCATGCATGCGATTAGCTAATGACTTGCTATTAAAGCTCCATTTTTTGTGGAACTCGGGTAGCTCAGTCGGTTAGAGGGTCGGATGCATGACAGCTAGGTGATTCGGTACCATAGGTCGTGGGTTCGAGTCCCAGACGGGGAACAAATATAAGTGAAATATAGGGTGCCTTGTTAACTGTAGTGTCTTTGTGCTTTATATATATATATATATATATATATATATATATATATATATATATATATATATATATATATATATATATATATATATATATATATATATATATATATATATATATACCTGAGCAACGGACTCGTCCGAAGCAGTGAGGAACATTTCACCGATTGCTAACTACCGTGACATAGGACCGTGGCTTTACTGTCTCCTCCAAAAGATAAAACACTGACAAATCACCAAAGGGATTCACACTCAGGAACCGCTCGGTCAAAAATCAATCATCTGTCCAATTCAACAAACCAACTCACATATTACTTAAATGAAACACATAACGCTGTATGAGAATATTTTAATGAGTTTTCAATATTAATTTGCAGGAAGGATTCCCTTTACGACGAAATAAGCAACTGTGATGTCGGATCTTCACCAAGCATCAACCCTTATTTAGAACTGACATCAGTAATGCGCAGTGATGCTGATGCAGCAGAAATACAGGATTAATATATGATACAGCTTTCTGCACCTTTTATGATAATAAATGATACAATATTGGTTTATTTAGCATCTTCTATTAAGATCTTATAATAAAATTCTTTGGTATATATATATATATAAAAGCACAGGTAAGCGATAACGATACTAAAAGAGTTAAAAAAAATTGCCAAATGTTCGAAGCAATCTGCTTCTTTTTCAGGACACACACATACAAACACTTACATAAATATAAAGACACGAAAAGAAAGATAGAAAATATATATAAAGCACTAGTCTAATAAAAACTGGTTTCTTGAATTGGCTCCATATTGAGCATCTCCACAAAAAATACGGTGTTTGGAACAAGATAGAGCAGTCTGCGTCTGTTTGTTCCAAACACCGTATCTTTTGTGGAGATGCCCATTTTGGGGTAGGGTTCGGTACGGACAGACGATAGGAATCCGTGTCTTTATACTTGTCTTGTAACTCGCCATCCAATATTACCACTTGTCTTGACAGTATTTTTTTTTTTTTTTTTTTGATTGGTACTTACTTATTTTATCACTTATTTGTTTTTCACTCCCATTTATTTCTGTTATTTATTTTCTTTGTCCTTCTATCTATAACTTCTTATCACCTAATCTAATTACCTCCAGTAGGTCAATGCAAATACATTTTTAAGGGCGTCACTTGACCTATAAGCAAGCTGTTAGCATGTGTTTGGCTCATTTTCTATTAGATAGCGCATAGAGAAAAGCTCAATATGTAGCCAATTCAAGAAATCAGTTTTTATTAGATTAGTGCTTTGTATATATTTTCTATCTTTCTTTTCGTGTCTTTATATTTATGTAAGTGTTTGTATGTGTGTGTCCTGAAGAAGAATCAGATTGCTTCGCAAATTTGGCAATTTTTTTTTAACTGTTTTAGTATCTTTATCGCTTACCTGTGCTTTTATATCATGCGCGGATACAGAGGGGGGCTAGGGGGTCTGGACCCCCCCCCCCGCCCCTTGGAATCCGAAAATATTACCCAAAAAAGGTAATATTTGGGCATTTTTGGGGTTGGACACCCTTCGTCTAAGAGAAAAATTTATCTTTTTTGGTTGGACCCCCTCTGACAAAAAATTCTGGATCCGCGCATGGAAGGAAAAGAGATCAATATGAATTGCACAACAACGGATATACATACCAAAAAGTACACTACGTGTATAAACGAGACATCTCGAAAGTTTTCGATTATAGTGTAGTCGTGGTACGGTACCAGTCCAGGACGGCCTATATTGAAGTGTCACCATAAAATGGGGTTAACAGTTAAACGCCGAGATGATCCAGACAAGTGACTTTTCACGGGTTACACCCCTCGGACTTTATCTTTAGTTTCTAAGTAAAATCTTATTTTTCTATCTTTTATTTTACTGTGACTACTGCTTATTGTGAGAAAATAATTAGGATTATGCCAATTTTTCTGTACTTCTCCAGTGCATTTTTTTTATGCTGATATAGATGTATTTACAATAATATTAATAATACTTGTCTAAAACTTTCCATTACTGCTTGAGATAAAACCAAAGGCATACCCCATAATAAATTCGGAATGTCTCCGACCTCCTCTTATTAAAGGATCCAGCATTATGTAAAACTCGAAGCGGACACGTAAAGCCGGTGAAACCCATTACGTAATAAATATAGAACATATATACCTTTTAATTTTGTGCACCAGATGCGCATTTCGACAACTTATGTCTCTTCGGTGATGCTCTTGACCGAATAGTTGGAAGTCTCATTATAAATATTTGAAGAGCAGTATTAAAATAAAAATGACCGAAAAGTGAGCCAAAGAATCAATCTAAGGACAGAGATACCCATGAGGGAGATGCTCCTTAGTTTTAAAGTGATTTACATAATTTCATGACGGAAAATTTAAAGTATATATTTCATGTGAGTACAAAAGCACTGAAAACTAGACTTATGATGCCCTCGGGGACTATCAGTCCACCAGCAGTGACATTATGTCTCTTCAGTGATATTATGCGTGTGTGATGATTGTTTGTTTGTTTGTTTTTCTTTTTTTTTTTTTTAGATTTAAATAAGCTGATCAGACAACTAGTTTGTTCCCCAATCAAAGGTATTTACGATTGTTGAAATACTTAAAAATTCCAATCAGAGTGGGTAGAATTCAGGAACAATGTTTGCATTGGAGTATGATGTAAAATGAAAACAGGTAGAGAAGAAAAGCGCAATGAAAGCATTGAAAAAGCCAATACATACATATTACAATATTCTAAAATACTCATTGAAGTACACGCTAATAGTGATGCCTGCCTACGAAGAACAGAAACCCCCTATAGTATGTATTATAGCCATCTATGATATTGTGTGGCTATAGCAATTTTATTCAGTTTTATTCCACAGGCATATCATATACGCAGTGTTGAACCATTTTGTGCTGTTTGTTTTAGCCCTGATGGCGGATGTGGTAAGCCGAACAGGTCTCTGAAGACTTGGGTTCAATTCCAGTTTTCGATTTTTCTAATGTGACGTATCATCTTTTACTTCCCTATCTGTCACTCGGTCAATGCAGTATAAACCAAGAAACTGTGTCACGGCATATATATCTTGCATCAGTGCTTTGGGTGGTTCTGTATAGCATATACAAATCTATGAAGCATTATGCACTTCGTAGGTGTCGACACAAGGTTGTGCAGTGGTCTTGGAGTGGCGTACAATAATATCGAAAGTAAACAAACATTGGATGATATGTTTTTAAAAATATTCACCATCCTTTCCAAACATACCACTTATTATTTTTAGCATGAAGTATTACGCTCAACTTTTGAGCACACTTCGTAATTGAAGAAGAAACAGAACAACAACAAAAACAACAACAACAACAACAACAACGCTCCATATGTGTCAAGGTGTTGTCTGAAAAAGAACCGGGGACATTCACAATAGTTTTAAATACGAAGAGGCACTTGACTCTCCTTATAACTATTTTGACGTATGTATAAGTGTATTGTCGATTAGTATGTGATCTTTGATATATCACATACGACTTTTAAATACTTAAACAAATTTGTCTCAAATCACGTAATGTGAAATTGTACTGATTGTCGTTTGCTCATGTATATTTGTATGAAAATACATTCAGTGGAGTGCACGAATACAGTAAATAAAAATAAAGTCCGTACACTACATATGAAAGAGTTATATTGATTGTTGGAGGGAGAGAATTGAACAGTGAAGGGAAGGAATGAGGGTTCAGTGTAGAGTGGAGCACCGGCGAAGATAGACAGGAATCTCAAGTTATAAAATTAATACATAAAGGACATTTCGTAGTCCATGATATATTTATCTGGTCGGGTTTTTTTTTTTTTTTTTTTTTTTTTTTTTTTTTTTTTTTTTTTTGTTTATTTTTTATTTTATTTTATTTTATTGGGGGGGATGATGGACGGCATGTAACATTATCAGTACGGAAACTTTTATAAATTATTTATGTTATTCATGTACCAAACCTACAAGTATATGTAAAGGACCTTGATTATATTTGTACATGTACATATATGTATGTGTCTAAAAACAGGCTACATTTTTAGAAGTCGGATTTCCGGAAAATATATTTCAGTTTGGTTCTTCAAATAGAGCAGTATAAACTTCTCACGTGAGCGTTTGATATGAACGATATATTAAAGGTAAATTTTGAGCGTTTAATGTACACTGATTTTCATAGTCATGTCGAATGTGGGGTCATTAGAGGAAGCGGCCTTTAAAAGAAAAGAAAGATTACTTGCCCTGAAGAATAGAAAACGGGGTATTGTCGACCCCTCTAATGATGGAGATGATACTGACGAAAAATTGCCGAGGTAGTTTGTCTCATCGAGGGTTCTAAGTGTTCCTATTTTATAACCAGACGTTTGGCTAGTATAAGTATAACTATAAGTCAGGTTGGGCACATCCCTCTAAAGAGAGATATCCCCTGTTTAGAGAGACATTTTGCTCGTATGTCTCTTTAAAAAGGGATGTTTTCGACCTTTATGAGTTTCCAAGTACTAAAAAATCAAAATTTATAATTTTGATCTGAAACTTAAAATCGCACATCTACACTACATACTGGGATGCCAGTCACTTGGGCCTTTTTCCACTTCAGCCCCAAGTCACTTCGGCCTTTTATCACTTTGGCATTTTGCAACTTCGGCCCACCATAAGTGACATTTCAGCCTGCACTACCGACTTTTCGGCCTCTTTTTTTTTTTTACGCATTTTAAATATATAGTCATTCAGAGCAACCTAGCCCCCTTGTACCTACGTTTTACACAGGAAAATCTCGAGGATGTCCAATTGGCATATATGGTCTACATTATTTGACAATACTATATCAATAAGCACTATACTTACAAAGTCAAAATGCGCACCTGTGTTCTGTCTTTCGTATGAAGTGTCCAGTAAAAGCTGAGGTCTCGTGTCACGGTAGGCGTGGCACGTAAAATATCCCTCACTTTTTCAGATGGGTCCGTTGTAAAGGTTATAAATTTCTATGCAATGTATCAGACAGATACTGTCACCATATACGTGACATTATCATGGAGTGACGTAAAACAATAATCAATCAATCAATTCAATGTCAAATCTTTTCCATGAGCTGTTGGACCATCTGGACCAAAACGTAATATCCACATCCAGTGACGGATCCAGGATTTACGAAAGGGGGAAGGGGTACATGTGTATTAGCCAAAATACTTACTTTTTTGTGCCAAATCTTGCTTTTTATTAGTAAATATGTGGCGAAGAAGCCCCCCACCGCCGTCAAAATCTGCCAGTGACATCTAATTTTCTTTGCAAATGTGCCAAGATGTTTGGCATACTGATGAGGATTAAATTAATATGACTCAATTAATATGACTCTCTCTCTCTCAATATGTATACACTATTTGAACATGAACAATGTTTGTAAAAGATGTTGACCTGTAGGATGTACAATTTTCGAGTTTGATGATGTAAAACTTCTGCAGCTATAAACACAAAACTGGTTGATAGAAATTCAAACATTCTTTACAAATATTTTTTAGGACATTGTAAAGATGCATGCTTTTAATTTTCAATCAAAATTCCAAAAGTTTGGTTTTCAGTCCTAAGGAATATATATATATATATGTATATATATATATATATATATATATATATATATATATATATATATGTACAAGAGTTTCTCCCAGTCACCTCCAAGATCTAATCTGCACCTTGGTCTAATTTCATCGTACATGATGTACAAATACTAAAGTACATGTATCAAACTCAAAACTGTTTTAGAAATTTCATGATGTAACTTTTTATGTTATAGGCCAGTTTTCAGAAGTTACAAACCACAAGATGACAAACTGAAGGATGAAACTTTGCCTCAGACTAAACCCTCAGATGGTATGTTATGTTGATAAAGTTAATGAATCCTTCTGAAGGCCATTTTAAAGACTTACAACTACAAGGGTAGAGATTGTACCCAGTTTGTATATACACTGTTGTAGAGCAGGTGGAAATGAAACTTCATCTTGGTGAGGCCAGATATATGTTGACTTTCTATTGTTGATACACCTGAGCCTATCATTGACGCCATCCCATCATAGATAAACTTCCAAATCTCCAAGTGACTTCCTATTGATAGCTGGACTACACAAAGCAGATAATGTGCTTCACGTCTGATTAGAACATTACTCTGGATTTGCATTTACTAGTGCAGCTATATGGCAATGATTGATTAAGGGTCATGCTCTATGTTCTATGGCAATGATTGATTAAGGGTCATGTTCTATGAACTTTCTCATGTTTCTACATGAAATAATCAAAAGTTGCGTAACATACAAAAGTCAACACAACAGTGTGTTGGATGCAGTCATTTCTCCTTATAATAAATTATGTATTTTTTTATTTTCAAGAGTTTAGATTATATATGTTGAATATGGAAGACCACTGAGATGTAAGCGTTTTCATTAGCGATCATGCCAGTCGTCTTCTGATTGGTCAGTGAGAAATTATATAGAACATTGATTATTAGCTCGCTTGGACAAAAGTCCGGAGAGCTATTGTCATAGGCTTGGTGTTGTCAGCGTCGGCATCTATAGACAAAAACTTTAACTTTGGTCATAACTTGAGAACAGCAAGAGATAGGGCTTCCATACTTTATATGTGTACTGTTTGTGCCAAGACCTATCATTGAAATTTGACTGACAAACAAAAAACTTTCGCTATTTAAATTTGGTTGCCACCAGCGAGCTCTGTTGTCTTCTGACATCTTTTGTTAAATCAATCATTACTGGATCTCTATGCCAGTATGTGCAAAACAGAGAGCATTGTACTGCATCGTCTTGCATTTTACGAACATCCCTAAAATTTAATGACAGCAGTAATGTCTAGTAATGGTCCATCAAACATTGATTTACATGTGATTGTGATGTCTCACGGAAACCGAGAAATTTGTAATAAGTAGTAAAATGGACTTATTGATCACTCTGTTGTTGTTACCATTATATGCTTATACGTAGTATTGTATTTGTTTCAATGCAATTTATTTATTTCATTTCATTTGGTTTTCAGTGACCGAGCAGATTCAGCCTCAGTTGGAAGCCAGTAAAATGACAGTAGATATTGGGGAAGATGTGGTGAGTAAATATTATTAGAATATGTCCTGGAGTATGGTTTCCAGGTGTTCTGTAATTTTAACACATAATACATGGTCTTAATCCAGGTGCAAATTTCGAAATTATATAGTTTTTTAAAAAGATGTGAAGTAACACAGGTAAATACATGTATACATCTAAATTCTCACTGTATTTTGTATGAATTTCTATTGTGTTGTGCCTTTATCCAAAAGACCTGAACTGCCATGTACATGTATGATATGAAATATAAACAGTTGTTAAATTGTTCCTCTTTGCCTCTACAAGCAGCTCAAGAGAAATCAAATATCACTTTTTAGTTTTCTTCTTCGTTGGAACAGTCAAAAGACAAATTACTACCTGTTACTGATGATAGTTACTTGAATAATTAAATGTGCTATAATTTCAAGAGTGTCTTCTTCCTTGAGCACATTAAAAACTGGAGATATGAGTAAAATGTGAGGTTTTTGTTCACAACATGTATGTTCCCAAGGTTTTTGTTGATATTCATTCAAATATGTAACACAGACAGATGATTGACCACTGTAACTAGGCAACTGGGTTACTTCAAGTGCAACTCAACTAGATTGATGTAAAAATGACTGCTGTCAGACTAGCAGGTTGATCAAAAACATTACAATCTCAGTATGGATTAGTGGCTAGTAAGCATTGCAAAGTTATGATTGTGAATCTTATTGGATCGACAATCATGTATGGACTAGAGTATTGTCTTGTTTTCTTGAACTGATGAAAACTTTTTTCACATTAGCTTGAACTGATTCTGTGAGTCCCAAATCTGTTTTGTATATTATTATATATGAGCCATTGCATATATATTATATCCATTTCACACTCTGCTTAATTGAAACTGTTCTACATTGACCCTTTGAGTTCAAATCGTCAAGAGATGCCTGTTTTTTCTGTATTGAAAATTTTTTATTTGCATGTAATAATTTACTTTCAGGATTTGATTAACTTGGCACCCAGAAAACCAGACTGGGATTTAAAAAGAGATGTTGCCAAAAAATTAGAAAAGTTGGAAAGAAGAACACAGAAAGCAATAGCAGAACTTATACGTAAGAGATCATCAATATTGCAAGCTAATACAATACAAGAATTATACATGATTTAATGACAAAAACAAAGAGTAGACCACTTGCCGATCTTGTTAATGGCCGTCTTTTTGTCCGAGCTAACACCTTTTGGCGTTGTTTTTCACAGTGACGTCATAATACGTGACATAAATTCATTGTAACGTCACAACTAAAAACAACGCCAAAAGATGTTAGATCGGACAAAAAGACTGCCATTATCAAGATCTGCAAGTGGTCTATTAAGATAACACTAGGACTGTCATATCTCTGTTAGGAGCTTGTTTGGCTCAGGACTAAAATGTCAGAGGTTTGAGTCCCAACAATGACATGTTGGTATCGTGTCTTTTGAATGAAAAAGTTATAATTGACAGAAGTTGGACATCTCGTAAAATGTTGACTTGTAACATATCCATACTTTGGGTTTATCTGTTGCATAGATTGAAATGCCTGTGCAAGACATCACACAGATGTCATAAGTGAAATAATCTTCAAGTGACACATAGGAACAGTCGAACAGTGACATTTCTGTAGAATTCATATGGATTGGAAGTCTGTTATGTTTCACTTAGACAGAAGTACCTTTACTTAATTTTTGATTTTTTGTATTTTATTTGTTTGAAGCAATGTTAGTGATTCCATGTTTCTCATATGCTTACAGAGAATATTAAATGTACTAACAATATTCAGTATTTCATTTTGAAATAAACAAAACCCAAGGAAAATCTTTATTTGATGTTTCAGGTGAGAGATTAAAAGCAAGCAATGAAGACTTTGCATTAGTTGTGAATGCAAATGAAATGCAGGTTAGGGCGGAAGAAGAAGACGACTGAAATCTGAAGTTGAAGAGAATGGTGGGAACACTGAAATCAATAATGATCCTTTAGGAAAATGGAAGAGAGACGTCGGAAGATAAATGAGAAAACTGATAAAAATGTTAACTTCAGTATCTACAGAACTAGACTTCCATACTGAAATGCAGAATGACAGCACATGAAATGCGTTAAATATATCACTTTCTGAAAGTGTTGCGTTCTGTGAAAGGTCCTGAAAGCTAGGAAAAGAGCTTAGATTGTAATGATGATTTGTTTGGGGGAAACTTTTCTGAAATATGAAGCTACATGTACATGTATGTATGTTCAGCAGAAGATTTCCATCATAAATGTCTGTTGTTCGTGTTGAAAACGGTGTATGTATTTCACAGAATTTATGAAAATATATGAATTGTTACTCAAAATTGTATTAACATGAAAATAATCAGGATGCTGATTTAGGAAAGACACATTGAAAATCCCTTATTTTCTGTATATACCTTGCAAATTTAATATTTGTTTCAATGATTGTTTAAAACTTAGTATGAGGCAGCAATAAAATTATAAAAGTTGTTGTTTAAAGTCTGTTTAAAAGTTCTATTTTAAGTTTTAAATACTTACTATGTACTGGTTTTATGGAGCCAGTGCAATGCAACCATTGTGGTGCTTGGCTTATCATGGAAAAGTTCTGGGTTCGAGTCCTGCAGGTGAGTCGTCAGTGTACTTTTGGATGACATAGTATATATCAAGGTTTTGTTTCATGTTAGATATGGCACATAAAGATCTCTCATTGCTTCAGATGTATCCATTGTATAGGTATAAAGTTCTATACATTGCACCAGGAAGATATCATCACCATGTATGTGCAATAATCTTGGTATGGCATAAAACAAGAATCTAACAAACCAGAATTTGATTTATGTGACTGTGTCAGATAGTAGATGCTTACCCCTCCTGGGCACCTAGTCTCGTCTGTGATTATCTGGAATTGGTAAATGTCTCTCATGGTCCATTGTTGTGAATGCTACAGTGACAGCACAAGTTTCATAAATATTGGTATATGTTACTTTGTTTTGTTACTTGTTTTTCTTGAGATATTATTGTGTGAGTGCTACACTAACAACTAGGTATTGTCAATATTTTTATTGTACATGTAAACTGTTTCAGTCTGATTATGAAATCAGATTTTTGGTGCCTTTTAAAGGATAAAATGATCTTGACGTGAAGTAAAACGAAGTGTTAAAATGTGTAGCTGTGACACTTTTTACAGTATTGATCCACCTTCATTTTGTATGAGCAGCGGTTTTTATATTCATGGCAAGTGACATATATTTTCAGGATCAAATGTTGAGTACTCCAAGACTCTAAAGGGTCTACTACATATATTATAATATGGCATGTTATGCAAAACACAATGTAATCCTCATTTTATGCCACTGGATCAATAGATCTGTGGCATATTGTTTTTGTCCTGTCTGTTTGTTTGTTTGTTTGTTTGTCTGTCTATAGTCAACTTTAACCTTGGCTATAACTTTTAAACCTTGAGGGATAGAAACTTTATATCTGACATGCATACTTAACTAATGAAGCCCTTTCAAATGACACCAAGGTCGATGACCTTTTGACCTTGATAATGACCTTCATGCTAATAATAACATTTTGGACTTTGGTGCCATCAGGGGAATTAGGGTTTCACAAACACAGTTAGTGTTTTTATTTTTAGCTCACCTGAGCCAAAGGCTTGAAACAATTATTGTTCATGACCCAGACTTGAAATCAGTCAACAAATTCCCACCTAAGGAAAATGACCAACTTGTTGCCCTGAATCACATCTTGCAGAGTCAAAGCAAAATGCTTAATATCAAAATCACCTGAATGGATCTGCAAAAACCTGTTGTTGTTTTTTATTCTGGTCGGAAATAAAATTTGACATGTTTTCAACATTTGTGTTGACTTAGCCACAGTAATGCAAAAATAAATAACTTCTTTCTTCCTGCATGACTGATAATCTAGGTACTCAGGTGAACAATTTAGGCCCACTTGGGCCTTTTTTTTCAATAATTTGGCTACCATCCTTTGAGTTATTTGTGTGGGTGTATGAAATGAGACACTGCATACATCCGTGTAATGCTACTCAAAATTATGAAAAGTTAAGATGTGACTTCAGAATTAATTTGTTTTATTTGGATTTTCTGGAGCTGGCTTGACTAAAGCCACAAGTTGCTTGGCTTATGACTGAAGGGTCACAGGTTCGATGTCTTCCCTTTCTGATGGTTTAGCATAAATCAAACTCCCGTGTTATGGTAGACTAGGCACAAAAACGGTCCATCACTGCTTAAGATGGATCTGTTGTACAGACATAAAGTTCTGTGCATTGCACAGGTAGATATGTCACCATAATGGATAAACGAAATAATGTTGGCAGGAACGTCAACCGGTGAAGTCAATAAACAGCAGATGCTTGCTCCTCCTTGGCACCGGGTCTCTCCTCAGATTTTCATGAATCAATGAATTTCTCTCTGAAGTCAAATCGTATGGTAGAATTGACTCGTGGCCGAGAAGTCCCAGTTGCAAGTCCTGAATGTTGAGTGTTGTTGTCCTGTCTTTCAGATGGCACAATGTATACCAAGGTACCATGTATTTGTAGACTTGGCACGTAATTTAATATTCCTCACTGCTTGGAACGGCTCCACAGTATAGGACGAAACATCAATACAACACATCAAATCAAATGCAATCACAAAATAATTGAAATAATTTTTTTTCTGTGAGGTAATACATGTACATTGATTGATTCATTATTGCTTTACGTTACTCTACGATTATTTCACATATATGGTGACGGCATCAATTGAAAGACCGGACGCCGGTACACCCATGGTGGGAGTCGAACCAAGGCCCCCGGTCACAAGCCAAGCACCTCATCCACTAGACTACACCGGCATGATGAGGTAACACAAGAATGACACCAAACATAGTTGATTTAGTGTGTTTAATCGTTATCAGACAGGAGATGCTCACTTTTCCTGGGCACGTGGACGCCGGTACACTCATGGTGGGAGTCGAACCCAGGCCTCCCGATCACATGCCAAACACCTCATCCACTAGGCTACACCGTCTTCATGAGGTAACACGAAAATAAAATCACATATTTGATTTAGTGTGACTGTGTCAGATAGGAGATGCTCACATCTCCTGGACACCGAGTCTCTTTTCGGATTTTAAGGAGTACATGTATGTCACTGGTGATATATTTTTGTGAGTACTACAGTATCAACGTTAATTTATATCATATTTAGGCCTTAAACATCACTGAGGAGACATAATTAGTCGAAATTTGTATAGGGGCACTTAATTTATACATGTATATACGTTTGATCGCGGACTTGGATATACAAGTCTACGCCATTATTTGTATACGTACATTATTTCTGTTCGATTCTGAAAGTAAATGTCAAATGAATTTCAAAGGGTACTCTGCTTATAATTCAGAAAATTTCGGTGCTTTCCCTTCAAGGTTCTTGAGTTGTTTTTTAAAAAGAAAGACGAGAACTTTCATCATTTGTGTGTAGTGAAATATAGGTCATCAGTGCAAAGAAAACGAAGGACCCGGAAAATGTTAAAACATTAGGCACCATCTTTTTATTTTATTTCCCGGTTTACTACACTCTGAAGTGTATGTTTGTTTATTGCCATATTACTCGGCGCAATACTGAGATTATTTTGCTAATACGGTGATAGCGTAAACCAGATGTATACATGTACGTATTGCATAGAAATCTGTACCAGTCGAAGTAAAGAGACTTTATGAGTGTTCCATGTTTACCCTAATACCTTGGGCCTGGTTTTGTACATGTGCTATCTAATCTCCAAAGGAAAGGACAACCATCGACAAGATAGCAATGGGACTCCCAACTTTTGAAATAACTTTCCAAGAATTGAACATAGCCTTGAAAGATGAAAGACTGAAGCGAATATAAACACAGCGTTTTTGTCCTCGTCCCTTCTGAAGTACTCTCCCCTTAAACAACCCGTTAAAACCAAACAACCAAACCACAACCCCCCCCCCCCCTCCCCCCCAAATAATAAAAAACAAAAACAAAAAATTAATAATAATTACAACCCAACCAAACAACAACAAAAACAAAGAAACAAACAAACAAACAAAAAAAAACCAAAACAAAACAAAAAAAAAAACAAACAAACAAACAAACAAACCTCCCCCCCCCCAAAAAAAAAAACAAAAACAGAAATAAACCAAACCAAAATAAAACAAGACTTGTCATGAGACAACAGAGCTCACCGATGGCAACCAAATTTAAATAGAAAAAAAGTTTTTGTAAGTAGGTCAATCTTGAACGTCAAGTTCAAAACGTAGCAAAAATTGATACGTAACGAAAGGTCTTGTCACAAGGAATACATACATGAAATATTTAAACTCTATCTCTTACTGTTTATAAGATATGACATAGGTTAAAGTTTTTCAAAAGTAGGTCAAATTTCAAGGTTGAAGTCACAATGTCAAAAAGTGTGGTGTCCAATGAAAGGTTTTGGCACAAGGAATACACATGTGAAATATTAAAGCCCTGTCTCTAATGGTTCTAAAGTTATGATCGATCCAGGTTAATGTTTTTGTCTACGGAAGACGACGACGATGACTCCGGGGGTATGGCAATTGATCTCCGGACATTCGGCGAGGTATAAAAAACCCTCAGCATGCATTATGAAGCTTTTCAAGTAGACAAATACATAATTTGAGTTCAGTTCAAATTTTGCTATCTAGGTAACCGTACTATGATGTTATTACTTTCTGTGATTTGGTAAGTATTAACATTGATAAACACCTACAGTACTGTAGTTACTTTACATAGAATAGGTGTATAGTCCAGCACTCAGATGTTTCGTTATGATTACAGACATATATGGATACTTAACACCACATCACCTGTCTGGTACATTCATGGCATCCAATTAGTGGCCTATGCAACGAACCCGACGAAAGAGATAGGATCCTATTCGGTCTTTTCCTTATACAGAGTTACTTACCATTTGGGTATCTTACGTCAAACACTTATGACGTCATCAATTTCTAAGGAAATTGATCAAAAGCTCAGGGAAAGATAGTCCACAAAACGACGATTTCATAGGAAATTGATGACATCAAAATTGTTTTACGTCAGATACCGTCTCAAATGGGAAATAACTCTGTCACATATTTACTAGTAAAATCCAGATTTTGCACCAAAAATGGCTGAGAAGTTTGACTGAATCCCATTTGCCCCCCCCCCCTTTTTTTCGGAAATCCTGGATCCGCCACTGCTGCCCTTGCTTTCTGAATGAGAAAGTCGATTCTGAGGAAAGTACATTTTGGGGTCGTAGTTATACGAAATTCAGTGTTCATTATTAAAGCTTCGATCTTGATATGGTACTGACCACTGGTCTTGTATTCTCGAAATACTTGCATATACCAAATCACCCTAAGCCCACTTTCATGTGATTCTGATAAATTAGTTACGAGGTATGTGATGAAGTACAGATCACAAGGTAATGATGGTCTATATTATCATATGTTAATACAGTGGGCTGTGATCATTAACTTGATGTTACTCTCTCTGCGTCCGCTATGTAAAATTGGCAATTAATGGTTGCAAATACTTATTATAGATCTAAAAATACAAAAAGAAATATTGTCCATACTTATAGAGTGACTTGAAATTTAGTTATGAATAACTTTCCATATCAAACGTTGAATTATCGACTTCAGTAGATAAATTTCAAAATAAATCTTGTCACTCAACATTTGATACAGGATGTTGATAAATATGCCCGTATCGTCGTCTCCAGCAGACCCGCTGTCCCTGAGCCAGGCAAGGGGGGGGGGGGGGGGGGGGGGGCGGCGGCGCCTCCCCCTTTTTTGCCGATCATCGACCGTTTTATTTCGTTACAAAACGAAACGAAATTCAAGATTTGATCCTCCACCACTGAAATGCTTCCTACCAGTGGCGGATCCAGAATTTCAAAAAGGAAAAAAGGGGGAGATGAAGGTTTACATGTGAGGTCAAGTATTAACCAAAATGCTCAGCCATTTTGAGAGCCTAATCCGGACGCCGTTTCATCAAAGGGCGTAACTTTAGGCCTAAGACTAAGCTTAGTCCAAGGCTTACGACCAAATTTAGTCATGGCCTAGGTCCGTTTCATGAAAGAGCGTACGTCCGGACGTAAGTCGCCATATTTAGTCTTTGTATTTAGGCCTAAGCTTTAAAGACTACGCATGCGTACTATTACTTTCGTTTTGATATAAATAATTAAGTGGGCGTGTCGATTATATTTAGCACTTTTTACGTCATCGTTACGTAGACGGGTTACGTATCACTTTTCAGACGCGCCGAAAATTAAGTATACGAAAAAAGCACGACGGCGAGTTTAGATGTAACTTTCAGTATTAAGAAAAGAAAAGCAAACTGGTGTGCAAATGAAATTATTAAAGCTTTAACAGAAGGTGTTACGGAGATATCGCACACTTTAATTTATTTGGAAAGTTGACACCTTTCATCACCATTGAGAAGAAAAAAGGTGTATAGGACCCCCATATGAAGTATCCATTCTCATCTACAACAGTCTAATGAGATAAAATTTGCATAATACTCTAAATATGGTGTCATTGTCCAATGCAAGATTTATACTATTCTGTAACTGACCTATCTGTAACAGTGGCGGATTTAGAGGGGGGCACCCCTCCCCCTTTCGCCGCATATTTATCAGTAAAAATCCAGATTTGGCATTGAAAATGGCTATCGGTGTAGTTTGACGAATACACATATGCCCCCCCCCCCCCTTTCGGAAATCCTGGATCCGCGACAGTGTAAACAAGAAGTACACAGTATGAATTGCAGCTGAGTAGTACAAGATTAAGAGAGCATTATACACAAGTGTAATTTTTTGAAGTTAAAACATGACCCACCACTACATGTCAATTTTCAACGAGAGCCACATTTTCACGCTAGGATCACTTTTTCACGCGTGGGTGGGGTCATTAAATTACGGACCGAGTAAATTTTTAACGTTAAAAATTTAACCCTTGGGTTAGACGGGATGAGGTGCATAGCATTTTGAGAGCCTAATCCGGAGTTTTACTCATACTGTATGTGTGTTTCAACCATCATCTATATATCATCTGTACATGTCTTGTAAATTTGTCGTGACAAAAAAAAGGGCGCTTCCCCCCTAAATCCGCCACTGCCTTCGACCCTGTCTTTGTAGCTATTATACATGTGCAACAAATAGCCAAGCTGTCGTGCTACATCATTGTGTATTTTAAAAGCTAAGTGAAAATCTATGAAGTAGCATGAAATAAATAATCACAAATAAACATGTTACTTGTGACAGACTGATACATTGACTTTGATATACAGTAAGCAGAATACACTGCGTTTGAATCTCAGACTTACTATGCATAGACTGGCAATGCGATAGCAAGCAAGAGCAGATAACTCCAGTCTATGCTATGTACCTCACTCCGTCTAACCCAATGGCAATGCGATAGCAAGCAAGAGCAGGTAACTCCAGTCTATGCTATGCACTTCACCCTGTCTATCACAAAATTAGCACCCGACATTTAACCCACGATGGTGAGGACTATGTTCAGGAAGGGGTGTCAGGGAAACCTCAAATTATCGGGGAAGGAGTGTAGCGGACTAGAAAATCGGCTCAGATAACTGAATTTGAGGAGAAAGCTCTGGGTTCGAGTGCCAGTTTTGATGATATTTCTTTTTCACTCCGCTCATTACATAGTAGGTTTAATTAGCTCAACGAACAATTGCTGGTAATTATTACATTTTCTTCAAGACTAGAGGAGCTGAATCTATAAACAAAATAACATTTTTACTAATAATAGAAACTTTTACATATCGATCATAGGTCCTTTTGTGACAGAATCAACGAATCAGAAAAGAGAACTCGGTGATCAATCAGACAGGTTTACTATTTAAATACCCCTATCGACTGAACAGGGTATACACTTGTGGGTTTTATTTATTAGTTACGACGTCAGTGGACGTGTAGAAAGGTAATCACTAAAGGTTTAAAGACGGTATACCGTATCAGGACACAGTGACCATCCATGCGAGAAGGGGGAAATCTGTATATAACAGTGTTCTATGATGGAACACTTCACTGACAACATGTTCTCAGCTGTATAAGGTAGGCCATATTTAAGATATTCATATATATTTGTGAAAGTTGAGATATTTCGAATCAGTAAGAATTTTTTCGAGTTTTATGCTGTTGAAAAAAAAAAAGGGGGGGGGGTTATAGTGATTGCCAAATACCCTGGTTAAAAGGTTTAAATACATATACACGTGTAGTCTGGTTGAAACGGTGTTAATTACAAACATAAATACCACCACTATTTACTTACTCTGGATTTTTCCTTAAGTAAGATTTTACTTTTATTATCGGGTAATCCTTTTATTCATTATAAAAGCTGTTTATATTTAGAGGATAAAACGTCTATCTAGTGTGTACATAACAAACCATTAGCATTACTTAGCATGCACAGGTACATATGTGAAATAGCTTTTATTTTCCTTCTGTGTACAAGCAAAGTACTTTGGAACTTTGTGTGGAAAGTAGTGGCGGGGGAGGGGGGGGGGGAGGAGTCAGATTAGAACTGGCTGGGAACACCGGGATAGATTCGACCGCAGCTACGGACAACATACTTATCTATCAACCAGTTCAGTTCATGCGTATTTCTTTGAACAAGGGATTTCGTGTTGTTCTGCTTTTTATTTTATTATTATTATTTTTATCATTTTTTACATATCATGCTTAGTTCACTTGTATGTGGTGGCGATCAATGTAAAGTAAATGAAAATATCAAAGGCACCCTGGAGAGCTCCACTAAAGTAACTTCCTACACATATGTTCTTATTTGAACCAAGAATTGATAGGGCCTGATCCATAATTTTTCCTGGAACTTTTTGAGAAAAAAAAACCCCTTGAAGTGAGCTCATCTCATGTTTTTCATAAATCATGGTATATTTTTGGTATATATTTTGCAAATTTGCATATATCCCCCTCCTATATAAATCCGAATAAGGAGTTAACGATTCAGTAATTCTTTAGTCCATTCTCCGTATAGAAAAACGTTGTCGTAATTTAGTATTATATCTGTTTCAGAATGCAAAAGCGTCTCATTATCTTACTATGTTTCTGGGTTTGGTTACCTCTAACTGCAGTAATGTATCAGACTCTCAGACTCGTTGCTATTTTAACGTTTTCTGTTGTCGGGATAGGTTTACCACAGGGGTGACCTTACATTGAGAAATTCCCAAGACCTAATCCATAATAAACTAGTAATAACATATTGACGTATTACTAGTCTATCATGGATTAGGTCTTGGGAATTTCTCAATGTAAGGTAAACCCTGTCCTCAGTCTCCATGTCGCGATATGAGTGAATAAATAGTAAAAGCATGAGAAATTAATCATACAGCCTAGATAAGATCAACCCTCTCTCTCTCTCTCTCTCTCTCTCTCTGACAGCCCCCTCTCACTCTTCCAGAAACGGATACAGAGATTGATGTTCCTAAGGGAATGTCAACAATATACGCGTATTTACACGGTTTACTTAATTACACATGTACATTACTTTAAATATACATGAATGTATACCATAAAATGTAGGTCACCTAAAACGTACCGGGAATCGATTTATAGCACCTTTATATGTTGGTCTGACCGGTATTGAACGATAGGTAGCATATTTCCGGGTTGGCTCGAGTCCTGTAAGTCGCCGGTTGGTTTTCTATCATACGCATGGGACAAATTCTACCTTAAACGTTTAATATGTATACATGTATATATCGTTAATTTTACTACATGTACATGTACATGTACATGTACAATAAATTTCATGTTTGATTCGAGACATCACACCTCCGTTCGCCACTTTCTTCTTAGCCGACTTGGAGCAGCGTTTGACTAATGTAGAGAAGGTCCTGTGTGCGAATCTTGCCACAGTGTCGTAGGTGCATTGGGCAAGAAATTAAATTCATAGGTTCCAGGTCTCGATTGACTCCATCGTGTATATTTACAGAATACTCACTTCTTCAAATCGGTTCGTCGCATTAGTACAATTCATTCAGCAAAATGCAAGGCAGGTGCCGCCATTCAAAATAATGCTGCTTTGGCGATGTGAGCATGAAACGATGATGAACCAATTCATCAATCTTTTTCCGCAGCGAAAGTGTAAAATTTCATGATCATTGAAGTCTGAAAATTCTGTTGCGATGGTCAAAATTTGGCGCTTGTTGATCTAGTGCCGCCATTGTAGCAGTTTGACGTCATTTAGTATATGAATAACACTTAAACTCTTCATACTGGATTAAGAAGTTCAATATTATTTACATAGACATCAATCAGTCAACAAAGCTTAAAAAGTGTAAACAATAAAATCAGTGTATATAGCAACGTCAAGACGGGGGGCACTATCATAACATGCAGAGAAGAAAAGGGGGTTAAATATTTTTAAATAGATATAAATGTTATTATATCAAGCTTCAAGAGCATTGACATTTCCATTAGATTTTAATTAGTCTATCGAAAGGTCCACGACAAACATATATATATATATATATATATATATATATATATATATATATATATATATATATATATATATATATATATATATATATATATATCATTCGTTCAGTCCGTCTGTACAGCCTTCGCTCTATATATTGCGATACATCTTGGTAAAACCGTATGCATTTTGAAAGAGACATAAATGTACTATGACATCTCAAAATTAAAGTAAAAATTCATTCTTTGGAACATCCGGCCCCTGAACATATTATTAGTGCAGATGTACTCTCAGTACTATTGATACAATGGTTTTTAAGAAATGTAATTCAATTTGAGATAAAAAGTACATACCCCCTTTTTTCTTTAGTCATTGCTCATACGGATTACGTGTGTTTTATTTTGGTAACTTACATAGCTCATGACGTCCTTGATTGCAATGTACGTCGGTAGTGACGTAAAGCTAACTTTACAAGACTTAGTAGATCTATATTGTATATCATTAACACACAGATCGAAGCGGAACAAGGATTTTCATTTGAACACCTACACAAATCTTCCGAGAAAGGATCAAACAATATCCTATTTTTCACACTAAACTGTACGATGAGAAGACCTCTTTCACTTCTGGGGTAGGTCTGGAACAACCCCCCCCCCCCCGCCCCTTTCCTAGATCCGCGCACGGCATATTAAAGGTCTAACCTTTCGTAAATCTACATTCTTTATAAATGAAATCTTGCATAAATGTATCGCCTAGAGTATGTGTTTGACGTAAAAGAAAGTATCACATGATGTATACTCATTGGGAATTACTGACATCTACGCCGCCCCTTAGTGCCGAGGAAGTGATGTGTGTAAATGAACTAAATATTTTATCACATTCTTTGTTAATTTAGGTCAAATGGGAGTTAACCTAAGGAACGTACATATTGCATACGTACACTTGTTCCTCTACGGCTCATTCTTCTGTAACCCGGATGATTGTTTGATAATACACTCTCCTTATATATATTTTGTTTTCCTCAATAAATGGAAAGGGGGGTGGGTGGGGGTATTTGTTTGTTTTTTACAATACATGTATGAACGAAAGAACGCGTGCTCTCACAGTCTCTATCAACCTGATTTTTTTGCCACTTTTCCGGGCGGCACATGGTCGTTATATTCAAGATTTATCCCCCAGCTTAAGCAAGGACTTATAAACAAGAAGTCCTTGGCTTAAGGAACTACGAGTTCTTAGCCTTCAAATCATCCTTAACATGGATTTAGGTTTAAAGCTCCAGTCATCATAGCAACCTTAAATATGGTCGAAAATTACGGGTTTTTCTGGATAAAATTTTCCAACCAAAGGGTGGGAGTTGCCGGTGTTACAGCCCCTCTAAATCCGTCAATGGTAGATATCATAAGGAAAAAAAATTGTCATCAATCATGCATTAAAAGGTCATGGCTCCTATATTTCGATTGTTCATTTCATTATCATAAGTCAATATAACTACATTCCTACGTGTGTAGTCAGGATTTGTGTCATAGCTACTACATTGTATTTGGGAAGATCCAGCAATTTAAAAAAAAAAAGGGGGGGGGGTTCAACATTTTCGCCAGGGAAAAGGGAAGGGTACCACCATAAAATATTCTAATTTTAGGTTTCTAGTACAACTTTCTCACTCTAAAACTAAATCGCGGGAAATGTACTGGTGTACTGGATCTGCACATTGTACTGCTTCAATTTCTCAATAACCTATATTTTCCCCTTCAAAAAAGTAAATGACACTATATATATATACATCAATAGGGGATCCGACTCAAAACCCTTGCCTTCATACCTACACACCTAGCTGTATATTAATTACATTGCCGTTCGAACTCAAACTTTTCGTATAAAGTTGTTATTTCAGCTAGGAAGAATATAACTATTAATAAATATGAAATGATGGCAACTCCTTTTGTATGTTTATCAGATGCGGTGGGTATATCATTCCAGCAGGGGAAGATCATTCCTTCACTGTACTTTGTCTTCATTTGTGGTCTTCGTTTCAGTGAAATAGTGATCTTTCGGTATTTTTAATTTTCTTTTCTGCACTGACCCTGGTACAAATCAACTTAGTCAATCTGTTCACTTTTTCCCACTTGCTGTAGCTCTGTGCCTCATGATATTTTCTTCTCGTATGAAAGGACACGTCAGTAAGGATGTCTTCATGTATTGTCTCGGTGTTTACGCCCCGGGTGTCATATTATTCCCATCTGATATAGCTACATTGGAGACGCTTGATAGGGTAAGGTCATTTTTCAGTGATATCACGAGACTGAATTTGGGTGTTACCAACATTTCAAATATATTGTTCCGAACCAAAGGTTTAAGACTGAAACAGATGAGGTTTTAGGAGGAGTTCTCACATGTGTACATAGTTTATCATCATCCCTTGTTTTTATTTTATATTTTTTATTCATTTTTTTTTTGGGGTCAAAACCGATAGAAATCTAGATACGAATTAGTATATGAAACAAAATGCTATCACAGGCGGAATTTTGAGAGAAGGAGAAGATGAATTCTTTTCCGAAAAAAATTGATAAAAAATAATAATGATTGATTGATTGATTGATTGATTTTTGTTTTACGTCACACCACGAATATTTCACGTATACGGTGACGGCATCTGCCTGATGCGGAGCATACAAATTTTGACCTTTGCAACGGACCCACCCGAAGCAGTGAGGGATCTTTAACGTGCCATGAATACCACGACACGGGGCCTCGGTTTTTACTGTCTCATCCGAAAGACAGAACACCGGCATGACCGAAGCGGGACTCGAACCCTGGCCTCCCGATCAGGAGTCCGACGCGATACCACTAGGCCACGCCGGCTTAAATAATATTGATAAATTGATATCATTATAAATAAATGTATAATAGATAAATGATCTCATACGTTGATTGATTGATTGATTGATTTTTGTTTTACGTCACACCACGAATATTTCACGTATGGTGACGGCATCTGCCTGATGCGGGACATACAAATTTTGACCTTTGCAACGGACCCATCCGAAGCAGTGAGGGATCTTTAACGTGCCATGAATACCACGACACGGGGCCTCGGTTTTTACTGTCTCATCCGAAAGACAGAACACCGGCATGACCGAAGCGGGACTCGTACCCCGGCCTCCCGATCAGGAGTCCGACGCGATACCACTAACCCACACCGGCTTGATCTCATACCTAAAATGATTAGTAAATAATGTTAATAAATGATAGCACTCGGAAATCTGAATAATATGGTACATCTCGTGCGGTAAGTCATATCATGTAATACACATACGGTGCTACTTACTGACTGCACATCACGTGACCCACTTCAGATCAAACTAGTGATTACTTTTTGGGGAGCCCGCTAAACTTAAGAGTTGTAACGGAGATCTATCAAGATTATAACTTGAGGCATTAAGATTAAGCAAATGCTATGCAGGATTATATGTGTATGAATATTTGATTGGAATGTATTGTTCATCTGAATTTCCATTTGGTAAGCAATATTTCTTTTATCAGCGGGTCAGTGAAAAAGATTCAAGTCATATAAAAGACATCAGCTTTGACGTCAGTAAAATATTTCGAAAAAAAATTTTAAAAAAGAGAATATAAGTGTCCAGGAGACAGCTTTAAACGTGGAATGAAAAAGTGCAGAAAGTTTTGAGAGATCAAATATTGAGGGCACAGATCAAATGGATGTTTTGTTAATTATTGTTCCAAATAATATTGGATATAGTTACAAGTATGTATACATGTACGCAGAGGTAATCATGTTCAGTGTTGTCAATAACGGGGAGATGGGTATTAACCCTCAAAACAACAGATCTATTAATTCACAGGTCTATATCTCCCGTGTCACTACGTACATACATCAATACATATATTATGGTCTGGATTCTGGGCGAGGGGATGTTTGTTATCGGTGGCGGATTTAGAGGCGGGCCCGCCCCCTCCCTTTGGTCACATATTTACTAGTAAAAATCAAGAATTTCCACCAAAAATGGCAAAGAAGTTTGGCTTATACCCATGCGTCCCTCCCCCCCCTTTCGGAAATCCTGGATCCGCCACTGACTATATTATGTTTTGTTTGCTTTTTTCTGTTTCTATTTTTCTAGGGGGATGTTTTGTTTGTTTGGGGTTTTTTTCGTTTTTTGTTTTTGTTTTTGTTTTTGTTTTTTTTATTTTTTTTTTTATTATTATTATTTCATGTTTTTCGGTTCTTTTTTTTTTATTTTTTTTTTTTCGATAATTTTATCTTCCAGTCTTGTCTTTGCTTTGATATATAAGATGATTGAAACTAAAAATTGAAATTGATACACGTGCATTATTTTTTCTTTTGTCCAAATGTTTTAACATTTCGTGTTTTTTAAAAGTAGTTTTGCTCCACCTAAATGTTCGACATCGCTTTTATCAAAGAAATTCACCGAAGATTAATAGATAATGAAAATGGAACAATCCAACCATTTGGTCTTTGAACTGGTGCCAACTTAAAACATGTATTTTTTTTTTAATAAAAGGTGAAGCAGTATCGATACACAGGGGATTGTAAATTTTCATATTTCATCATTGCAGGTGCTAATATTATAAAGAACGTAGGTTGGAATTCAACCGGAAGTGACATCATGGATGAGATCCCTCGGTATCTACTAAACCGGAAACGTAGAAATCCACTCAGTGTTGATTCTCCGTCAGGTGAAAAATCAGAAGATGGGGATTTTAAACAGCTTAAAATCGTCAGAGAGGTAATCATGAAGTAATATTGTTCATACATCTAATAAGCACATAGGTGATAATGCAAAACTCCAAATGTTGGGCAGGTTGGTCCAATGGAATGGAGTTAACCGCCTTTACGTGTCCGCTTCGAGTTTTACATAATTTCCGATCCGATTCCGAATGTATTACGGGATATGACTTTGGTTTTATCGTAAGTAGTAGTGCAAATTTTCAGTCAAATATTATTAATATTATTGTAAATACATCTATAGCAGCATTAGAATTCACTGGAGAAGCACAAAAAGATGGCATAATCTTAATTATTTTCTCACAGTAGGCAGTAGTCATATTAAAACAAAAGATCGAAAAATAAGATTTTACTTAGAAACTGAAGATAAATCCCGAGGGGTTTAACCCATGAAAAGTCGCTTGTCAGGATCATCTCAGCGTTTGACAATTAATCGCATTATACAAAATATCCGGGTCACGGTATACATTGGCTCGTAAAGGATCCCTCGATCTCAGCTTCATGTGGGTATTCTGTGTAGGTCGAATGTTGGAACCCGTGTACCAGATAGGTGTCGCCTCAAGAGAGGTGGAATAATTTCATCTTAAGGGAGTTCATTAACAAACGCCGAGATGATCCATAGAAGTGATTTTGTGTTAGGTATACCCTTCGAGATTTATCTTCAGTTTCTAAATAAAATCTTATTTTTCGATCTCTTGCTTTTTCTTTACTTTGGCTTTGCCTGAAGTGAAACCATAATTAATATACATGTATTTATTGTTACATGTTTCTCCAGTGAATTCAAGTGCTGATCAATATTTGTACATCTACAATGATATAAGTAATATATGACTGAAAATCTGCATTATCCCTCACGATAAAACCAAAGTCATATCCTATAATACATTCGGAATATTTCGGACTTCTTCATTTAAGAATCGGGCATTATTTAAAACTCGAAACAAACGCGTATAGCTGGTGAATCCCGTTATGCATTATCTAATAAGAAAGAGAGAAAAAAGAGAGGAAGAAAGAACGTATCATGCTGAAGCGTATCACAAAAATGTACCTGTATAAAATATTGTTTTCCTCACAAGGAGCAAACAGAGTGGGTGGGGTTGATGTGTCACTGAAGTGTAGAAAATCTTCATTTAAATTTTATTTTGGAATTATATCCAATGCTATTATAAAATATTTCCGGTACAAAGCTCCGGACTGTTAAAAAATTCGGTCGGTTTCTTGGTGGGAGGTAATTAGTTCGATTCTTACTGGAATCTTGGTCGATCATATTGATTATTTGTAAGATGACAGTGTTGTTAATATGTAATAAGTAAATTCCTCTCAAGATTAAGTAACATATTAACTGCCAGGCTACCATTAACCATTGTATACGGCAACTGGTTTTGCTAGAAGCAAGCGCATATTGTGATGAAATATTCATGAAAATAGAGTCCTGAATGCAGCAAGGAGGGTTGCATTTTTCTGGCATTTTATTACTTCTTTACATTGATTGTGAAGGGGCAGGTCGACTCGCTGGTATTGCACATTGATTGTGAGGGGGCAGGTCGACTCGGTGGTATCGCACATTGATTGTGAAGGGGCAGGTCGACTCGCTGGTATTGCACATTGATTGTGAGGGGGCAGGTCGACTCGCTGGTATTGCACATTGATTGTGAGGGGGCAGGTCGACTCGGTGGTATCGCACATTGATTGTGAAGGGGCAGGTAGACTCCGTGGTATCGCATTTGATTACCAATCTGATAACATGGATTCGATTCTGATTTTTCTGAAGTGATATATCATCCTCTGTCTGCCCATTTATCTTTCCAGTAGACAGTATAAACCGATGCCCCATGCTACGATATATGTCTTTCCAATGGACCGTAGAAACCGAAGCCCCGCGCCACGATATATGTCTTTCCAGTAGACAGTAGAAACCGAGGCCCTGTGCCACGATTTATCTCTTTCCAGTGGACAGTAGAAACCGAAGCCCCGTGCCACGAAATATGTCTTTCCAGTAGACAGTAGAAACCGAGAACCCGCGCCACGATATATCTCTTTCCAGTAGACAGTAGAAATCGAGGCCCTGCGCCACGATATATGTCTTTCCATTAGATGGTAGAAATCGAGGCTCCGCGCCACGATATATGTCTTTCCAGTAGACAGTGAGTAGAAACCGAGACCCGCGCCACGATATATGTCTTTCCAGTAGACAGTAGAAATCGAGGCCCTGCGCCATGATATATGTCTTTCCATTAGATGGTAGAAATCGAGGCTCCGCGCCACGATATATGTCTTTCCAGTAGACAGTGAGTAGAAACCGAGACCCGCGCCACGATATATGTCTTTCCAGTAGACAGTAGAAACCGAGGCCCTGCGCCATGATATATGTCTTTCCAGTAGACAGTAGAAACCAAGACTCCGCGCCACGATATATGTCTTTCTAGTAGACAGTCGAAACCGAGACCCTGCTCCACGATATATGTCTTTCCAGTAGACAGTAGAAACCGAGGCTTCGCGTCACGATAAATGTCTTCCCAGTGGACAGTAGAAACCGAGACCCTGCTCCACGATATATGTCTTTCCAGTAGACAGTAGAAACCGAGGCTTCGCGTAACGATAAATGTCTTCCCAGTGGACAGTAGAAACCGAAACCCCGCGCCACGATATATGTCTTTCCAGGAGACAGTAGAGACCGAGGCCCCGCGCCACGATATATGTCTTTCCAGTAGACAGTAGAAACCGAGGCCCCGCGCCACGATATATGTCTTTCCAGTAGACAGTAGAAACCGAGACCCCGCGCCACGATATATGTCTTTCCAGTAGACAGTAGAAACCGAGACCCCGCGCCACGATATATGTTGCCGGGTTTTTACTGTTCGCGCCACTCACTCCGGAAACTGGAAAATCTGTATTTTCAGTAATTCATCTTCAGAAAAATTTCAAAAAGGCAAAACCATTCGATAGATTTTGTTTAGTCGTAACTTTTGGTGTATGTTATATGTTTGTATGAAGAAGCGTTCATATTTTATAGAAAAAAATCAATTTTAGATAGGGCGACTTCCATGTTAAATTTTGACATGACGTCGCCAAGTTTCCTATAGACTCAATGTTAAACATCGGCGACGTCACGTCAAAATTAACATAGAAAACGCCCTATCTAAAATGACTTTTCCCTATAAAATACGATTGCTTCTTCGTAGAAACATATACCATACACCAAAAGTTACAACTAAACAAGATCTATTGATTGATATTAATTTTGTAAAACTATTTTAAAGGTAAATAAGTGAAAATCCAGATTTTTCGGTTTTCAAAGTGAGTGGCGCGGACAGTAAATGGTCCCTTATTGCTTCAGGTCGGGCCGTTGTATACCACAAAATCATTTAGTCGTATGCACCTGACGGGTGCCGCCACTATAAATCACTAAACAAACAGAACTGATTGAGGATATGATAAATGAATTTGTTCTATTAATTTTGTTGAACGTTACGCCAAAAATAGTTTACCTGTATGACGATTATCAACTTAAGTTGACGTACGAAATACCATGCATGCATTTACATTTACATGTATACAAATGCGATAATGTATTCCTACCCCACTCATTGCTATTTTGACGTTTCAGTTGTTGGGCTAGGGCTACAAGACTGTCCCATTTACCTCTTCAGCGCAGAGCAAACACAATTCACATTCGGCACCATTTTTTTTTCTTTGAAATTCTCTTCGTTACATAACTTTTTCCGTTAAATCGGTTACCATATTGAGCCCCAACACCACGTTAAATCGAATACACTGATACCCGTATAGGTAACATTAATTATGGGTTTATACCCGTTTCATCATTTAGCATTCGAGGCAACCCACACCACATAGGAATCTGTCTAGTAAGTACCATTAATGAATAAATGCATGCCAAATAGCATACAACAATCCTAATTGCGAAAGAATTCCGGTCTATAGATTGGCGATGTCCGTCCGTCTGTTCGTTCGTCAGCATTTTGGTTAAGTTTCTCATTAAATAAAATACTACATTTCGGCCGGATTCAGAAGCAATTCCACTGTGTAGCATCACGTGACTAAAGTTGGTGAATCCACGAATTCAAAGTGGAGGCAAAAAGCTCGCCTCGAAGAGTACAAACAGGTATTCTGATAATTGTACTGACGTATTTATATATATCTATAGCCCATGTCCTTGTACAAACTGATACTGATATAATTGTCAACTTTTTAGTCAATAAATCATTGTAGTTTTTACAAGCATTGTGACAAAATTCACGAACAAGCGAAATCTGTGTATGGTAGTTTCCCCGAATTTATGAAAATTTACCAATTTCTTATTTTCGTTGCAATATTCATAGTTAAAACTGACATTGAACGTTATTTGCAAATCCGCATATTATACTTACCTAAAACTATTCGTCTAAATGTATATTTAAAGCTATTTCTTACTCTTTTCTGATACTGATGGGTTCCACGAATGATAATGTCAACAAGCAAACGTTATGAGTTTCCACGCATAAAAATCTGGTTCTTGAAAATCAAATGTTATATAATGATTTTATAATTGTTTTCTTATAACATAAAGAAACTCATGTGTCCCAGTTGTGGGAAAATATATAAAAGCAAGTCTGGGGTTTATGTCCGCAAGTTAAAACATAAAGGTAATGGTCCCTATGCATGTTGTTGGAGGAGATTCTTCAGTCAAGCAATATCAACTCTAATACCGAGAAATTTCCCACTTATAAAACTAATCATCCGCTAAATCTAATTCTTTTTGTCGTCCTGATTGATCAGTAGTTGATTTCAATTAATTAAAAAGTAAATTACAGATGTCACCATCCAATTATAAAGAGCCGATGTGGTCCAGTGGTATGGGACTCGCTTAGTGACTGGGATGTCCGGGTTTGATTCCTGTACTCGTCATGCCGGTGTTCTGTCTTTCGGATGAGACAGTAAAATTCGAAGTCCTGTGTTGCTGTTGGCGTGGCACGAAAAAGATCCATCACTGCCTCGGGTTGGTCCATTACAAATGAATGAATTTGTATGCAATGCATCAGTCGGATGTCGTCACCAAATGCGTGCAACAATCGTGTAGTGACGTGTTGCAAGAATCAATCCAATCATTAATTTCTTGATACTGGCTGCTTAAATAAATTTACCGAATGTTTGATAAATTTAGAACCGTTACCCTGTTTTCTCATCGGAAGTCAATTTTAATGTTTTGTTTTTAATGAAATTGCACAGATTTAACAAAGCAACTCATATGGACATTTCTAACCTTGTGTAGAAGTCAATGTATCAACTTTAACGTCATGATAATTTTCATTATCATCAAATGAAATTTTAACAAAATCCAGTTCTTCATCATTGACCAATGAATCATTCAGAAATAAAGATCTCGCAGATTGCAACGCTTTTACATCCTCTTTCTTGAATGTTTTATTTTGCTAGATGGCGTTTTGCCTTTCTCTTTTCATATCCTTTTGATTTCAATTTTGGCGATATAATTTTTTCTTAAGCGTTCAGCGATACAAAATTGATCTCTCTAGCGGCAACCAATGGTAAGTGTATTGATCTGTATTTCCTTTGCGTCATTTTTGAACAACTTTGTTTAGGTCTCATTTTGGATTATTAAAAATAAAAAAGAATAGAAAAGAAATGAAAAACCTAAGAAAAATAAAAAGTAACATTAGCAAAGCTGTAAGTTACATAATGGCATGGTATTTTCTAATTTCTTAATTATTTACGTGGAAACTCATCACTTTTGCTTGTTGACAATATCATTCGTGGAACCCATCAATGTCAGAAAAGAGTAAGGAATAGCTTTAAATACATATTTAGACGAATAGTTTTAGGTAAGTAGAATATGCAGATTAGCAAATAACATGAAATGTCACTTTTGACTATGAATATTCCAGCAAAGCTAAGAAAAAGGTAAATTTTCATAAATTCGTGGAAACTACCATAACGTTACATACACAGATTTCGCTTGTTCGTGACGTTTGTCGCAATGTTTGTAAAAACTACCATGATTTATTGACAGAAAAGTTGACAATTACATCAGTATAGGTTTGTACAAGGACATGGGCTATGAATAAATATAATTACGTCAGTGCAATTATCAAAATACCTGTTTGTACTCTTCGAAGCGAGCTTTCTGCCTCCATTTTGAATTCGTGGATTCATCAACTTTAGTCACGTGATGCTACACAGTGAATTCCAGTCTATTTATTGGCATTACTCGTCCATCTCGTCCAAGTTTCTGGTGGGAGCAAATTCTACATTTTGGTTATTTTTTGGTTGAAGCAAAATCTAAGTCACTAAGAGGAGTAGAAACATAATACTTCACACATTTCTTCCTTATGACCAGAACTTTTAACTTATGTCATGACTTTTAACCTTGACCTTGGACTTTCAACACTTTTCAAAGACTTTAACTTGGAATATATTTTTTAAATCAATAGGGATAGGGATTTGATACTTGACACACAGCTTCCTGATGACCAGAGCTTTCATTTTATGCCATGATTTTTATCTAGTGATCTTGACATTGGACTTTGACCCAGTATTAAAAAACTTTAACATGGGCCCGATTTCAAAGCATATCTGGTCTATAGATTAGCGATGTCTGTTCGCCCGTCAACAATTTGGTTAAGTGTTTGGTTGAAGCAAATTCTCACACTTTGGTTATATTTCTGGTTTTGGCAAAATCTCAGCAAATAAGAGGAGTATAAACATAATACTTCACATATAGCTTGCTTATGATCAGAGCTTTCAAATTATGCCATAACTTTTGACTTAGTGACATTGACCTTTGACTTACTTCTACAAAACTTAAATTTGATATATATCTTTTCAATCAATAGAGGTAGGGCATTGATACTTTACTCATAGGTTCTTTCAATCGATACCATGACATTTGACCTTGTGACCTTCACCTTGTTTCGAATTTGTTTTGCAATCCGGCCATACCTTCTTCAGTGGTTTCTTGTTCTTCCTACTTCTTACTACATCACAGTATATGAACAGCAGAAATTGTCAGTGGTGAATCTTTCAGTTCGGAGGTGAAAATGGGTACGGTTGCAACAATATAAGAAGAAACTAAGAAATAATAAACATGATTCAATCATCAAATTTTATGGCATTCGTATGCATATGATTGTATGATGGAAGTTTGATAAAAAAAAACTAACCCCTTTCCCCGACTGTTAATAAATATACCATGTAAGTACAAAATGTTCATATAAAATTCAATAAAATGTTGTCTTTGATTCGTTTCAGGAATATAGAGCAGGTAAAAGATTGTCAAGCATCGTGTCTAATAGTGACGTACTTCCGGTCGTTATCAAGAAAGTTAAATCTGAGGCTGCTCCCAACAGAACAAGCCGTAAATTACCGCATTTAGACGAAAAACAGGAAGCTGAAAGGGCGAGGCTGTTCGACGCTGCCATAAAAGGTGACGCCGTTGAACTAGCAACGATTGTGGATTCAATACAAAGGTCGATAGTTATTTCTGATTTGGTGGATCCGAATAATGGTCATATGAACGTTTTGAATTATGCTGTAGAGCATGGAATGCAGGACTCAGTGAAGTATTTAATTGAAAAAGGGGATGACGACTTGATCCTCCATGGATTCGTTGTGCCAGACCTTCAAACCTCCCGTACAGCTCTACATCAAATAACGATCTCAAAAGACTACAACCCTAAACAAAAGGTCGATATTGCTTCGTGTCTTTTGAATAAGACTAAAAGTAAACAGAAGGTTTTAACGGCAGAAACTAAGTTCAAAGTTGAAGGTCAGCGAGAGAGAACGTTTCCATGCCTACATTTAGCTGCATTATTAAATCAAGAGGAATTAGTGCGTCTGTTTACGGAAGTAGGAAGTGCTGCCGGTGTATCAGTCAATCACTTGAATTCCAAGAAGGATACAGCAATACTCTGGGCAGCTCGTGATGGTCACGACGCCATTGTGAAATATCTTTTGGAAAATAATGCTAACCCAAACCTCGGGAATGATAAACACTCTACAGCATTACACTGGGCTGTGAGATATGAACGTCTCAGTACGGTAAAGCTGCTAGTTTCCAGCGACAAGACAGCTGTAAACACAGTGAGGGCCCTGGGATTATTTACTCCACTGATTATGGCTTGCGCTTACGGTTTCCTGGATATCGTCAAAGTTCTGATAGGCCATGGAGCTGACGTCAACTTTCGGGCACCAGGTGGCGCAGTACCTATTCATTTGGCAGCAAAAGAAGGTCATATCACTGTCGTGAAGGAGTTGCTGAAATCTAAAGCAGACGTCACAATCGAGGACGAAAAAGGTGACTGTGCCATTGCGATAGCAGCTCGAGAAGGGCATGCGCAAATCGTGCTTACTCTATTGCATTGGATGGACGACCCATATCATAAGAATCATATGGGGCATGACGCGTGGTATTACGCCATTAACACCGAAAATGACACCGTTCTCAAAGTCCTTCTAGATTATTACACACTAAATCCCGAGATTACCACGGATTCCGACGGAAATGTATTTCAAAACAAGTCCCCGTTATTCGCCGCTGCCTCTCTTGGAAAATGTGAAAAAATAGACTATATTCTAAAATCAGGAATAAGGTCGGACACCAAGGACCTGGAGGGTAACGGTTTTCTGCATTATGCAGCTATGAGTGACCAGGCTGAGGTTATTATTAAATTTCATGCTATTGGAGATGTCAATGATGTTAACTCTCGTAATGAAACCTGTCTCCATCGCGCAGTGTTACATGGGAAAACCAAAAGCATCCATGCCCTGATCAAAGTGAAAGCAAGAACGGACTTGAAAAACAAAGCAGGAAAAAATGTTTTACATGTTGCTGCTCGTTCCAGCAATACGACACCGGAAATAGCCAGAGAGCTTGTGGCGCACACGATTCAAGCTCATTCTTGGGATGTTGTCAATGCCGTGGACTCTTGCGAAAACAACGCACTCCATATTGCTGCCAAGTACGCAACACCGGAAGTACTTTGGGAGTTCAGGAGAGTATCGTGTAAAATGAAGAATGCTAAAGGCAACACGCCATTTCACCGATCAATACGTCGCGATCAACCGGAAGTCCTCGAAACAATGCTTGATATCTTTGAAGGATTGCAACGCGAAGGGAATATAAATGAACAGAATAACAAAGGAGAGACGGTGATACATCTTGCAGTTGTTGCAGGATACAGCGATACTGTAAGGCGCTTGATTTACCTCCGAGCAAATTTAGAAGCCACTGACAACAATGGCGACACGCCTCTACATCTGCTGGCGAAACATTTGGTCTCGTCCGATAACAACATATCACATCAGCACGCATGCCTAGCAACCCTGGACGCCATTATTTATGAATGCCCGAGGTGGTTTTGTTATACTTCTACATTCAAGTCACAAGGCTATGCGTTCCATAGCGAGGATGCCGTTCTGGTATATCGGTATCGTCGGCAAGCTGTGACCTGGCTCTTTCACAAATTGACAAACAAGGACAACTTATCTGTTTTCACGTTGTGCTTTGCCATCGGAGCACACGATATTCTGTCAAAGGTATTACTCTTAGAAGGGATTAAATACTTTCCGCATGAAGGTTTTCACTACAATGATTTGACGGACGTCACACCCCTTACAAACGGTTCACTCGCAACGAAATACTTCAACACAGGAACAAATAAAGTCACGGCAAAAATTTGCGGTTTAGAGCTCCTGGGAACATCTTCTGAACCAGCGCGAGCTGCGAAAGTTCTTGACATCATTCCCATGAAATACTTGGAAACCATCTATGGCCGTTTAAATCTGATCACATTCACATGTTTGCTTTTCCTTCACGTGATATATATGCTAATCTTCTCTTTCACCGGAATTGAGATATCCGAATTGTTTCAGAACAGTAACGTCACGCTTTCCCCTTCCGGTCTGATGATCGTTGCCGTATACGTTGTTGTGCCCATCGAGCCCTTAATTCTATTGATATTTTGCATAGTGTCATTCGCTTCAGCAGTATCGCGACGGGACTTCAAGGACCCTGTGACTTCCTTTCTGCCATATTTGTTCTATCTGGTTTACTCCGGGCTTGTGATCGCCTGGATTGTACTCGCTTCTATGAGCGTTCGTTACCAAGATTACATCCTGGCACTTTGCCTTTGCTGTGGTTGGCTCTACACGATCGTACTGACCCGGGGACTTAGCAGGATTCATTTCTTCTCTCGTATGATCAAGTACATGGTCATACATGACATCATGAGATTTCTGGTGATATACCTCATCGTCTTGCTGGCATTTTCATTTTCTCTTCACGTCGTCTTCCAAATCTCCCCTGCCGTTACCAGCAACTATGGTACTGTAGGCGAGTCTTTTTTCCTCGTGTTCAACATGATGCTTGGTATGGGCGAATTATTCGACGACAATTTTGAATCGGGTATGCAAGATGTTGGACGTAATACCGTATTCGCCAAAATTTTGTTCGTTGTTTACGTTGTCCTTGCCAGTATTATTTTACTTAATATGCTGATTGCGATGATGAACGATTCGTACAACACTATGTCACAAGACCAAGAAATATCATGGAGGATAGATTCCATCCAGCTTGGAGTACACATTGAAAGATTGCTCCCCCTCAGTCGACACCTATTCCAAAGCCTTGGAGTAGAGTTGATGGAAATTCCGGGAGAAAAGAAAGGGTTTAAAGTAAAAGACAATGTGGTTTATAAATACTTCTTAAAAATGAAAAGAAATCGTAAAGCTTTGAGACAAAAATTGACCCATCCAAACAGAGAACAAAATGAGAAAACATTTGCAGTTCTAACAGATCAGATATCGGAGTTAACTTCTAAGGTGCAGACCTCTAAGAATGCAATAGAAGAAAACAAGCAGAAGTTTGCAGCTTTGGAAAAGAAACTTGATGCAGTTTTGAAACTTTTACACAAAGACAAAGACTGATTCTACAACATTTATTGTAATGCTGCTGAATTAATGTTATAAAGATGTACATGTAATGCTAGTTTTTATGCATTTTGAATAGCATGTATCTATGTTATGTATGTTTTATACTCTCAGTTCTGTGATAAATTTATCCGCTCAAAAACTCATTTTAATATTATGTCCATCGTGTGTTTACATGTATAATGAATACCAGATATTTATATATGTACATTGTATATTGATTGCACTTTATGAAATGTACTATGCAATATACTGACGTTTAAAAATATGTAGGTCCAATTCATATTATGCCCCCGGATCGATAAATCGAGGCATATTGTTTTGTCCTGTCTGTCTGTTTGTGTGTTTGTCTGTTGTCAACTTTAACCTGGGTCATAACTTATGAACCGTGAAGGATAGAGACACCATATTCCACTTGCGTACTCAACTAATAACGCCCTTACAAATGACACCAAAGTCTATTACTTTTTGACCTTGACAATGACCTTCACGCTAAAAATAACTTTTTGAACTTCCTTTCCGCCGGATGCATTAGTGTTTCACAAACACAACTTGTTATATCGGCATTTATCTTAAGTGTAATGGATTTTATCATATTTTGTTCTATTTTGTACAGCCATTCCACAATAACGAAGAATAAAGCATATGCAATTTTTTAGTATTATTCAATATAAATACTTAGATATGTAAGATAATGTGTGGCATAAGTGACTTTTCACTTTACATATATCATGCACAAAGTACATGCGAGTTTAATTGTAATTTGACGAATACATGGATGAATAGACGGACAAGTAAACGTAGACAGAAAGCTAGCCAAAAGACTGACAGATAGGTGAATATAGTTGAATAATAAAGTCTTTTGATTAGAGTTTCATGTTTAAGCCTTTGAAATCATACTCCATTTGTACCTCTTTCTATTTGAAAAAAAGAATGTTTTAATTATACATACACCATAAATTGGCACCTTCCACGCAAGCACACTTTACACTGGCGGATCCAGGATTTCCAAAAATAAAAAAGGGGGATGTGTATTTGCCAAACTACTCATCGGTTTTTGGTGCCAAATCTGGATTTTCAGATAACTATGTGGCCAAAAGGGGGAGTTTTTGTGTACAAGATGCTAAATGAGCCCTGAGTGGTGGGTGTAGGGAAGGATCAAACAATTTGGAAACTTTCACCAGCAAATCGATTTCGTTCATATCCGGACTGAAAGAAACAAGCTCCTAAGACTAGACACTTTGATTGCGATTTTGGTCCACTTGTAAACAGGTTAACCACACCAATTGCGTAACGCTTGTTACTTTAATTGACCATCGTAAATCTTATCGTAAGTGCAGTACAGTCTAACATTTCTGTCGATTACTGTGATTATTTGACTATTATACTTGGTTTAAGCGCATGTTTTTGGCTTTGGCGATTTGTGTCATACGGCTTGGTCAGGTGTCCTCTCTTAGAAGTACCCACTAAATGGAAGCTAACTTCTCCCACCATATCGCAGCTATTTGTATCCACAAAATGACAACTGTCACCACATGGCAGCTAGTTGTACCCACTATACGAAAGCCAGCTGCTCCTATCGTATGACTCACACCATAAGACAGCTTGTTGTTTCCACCACATGAACCTAGCTGCTCACAACCATAAGAAACTAGTTGTCTCAACAGCAGTGCTCACTAAACGGAAGCTAGGTTTCCCATCATATGCAGTTAGTTGTACCCATTATAAAAACATGTTGCTCCCACAATATAAGACAGATTGTTGTACCCACTACACGAAGCTAGCTTTTCAAACCATGTGGCAGCTAGCTGTATCCACAATATGAAAGCTAGACTATCTCACCATATGACAGCTAGTTGTGCTCACTATATGAAAGCCAGCAACTCGCACCATATGGCACCCATCAGTACCTACAACATTGTATAGGAAAGTTAATTGCTCCTATCCATATGGCAGATAGCGGTATCCACTATATGAAAGATAGGTACTCTCACCATATGGCAGTTAGCAGTGCCTACTATATGAAAGTTAGCTGCTTCTAACCATATGGCAGATAGCTGCATCCATTGTAAGAAAACAATGTGCTCTTTCCATATGGCAGTTAGAAGTGCCTACTATATGTATTAAGTTAGCTGCTCCTGACAATATGACACATAACTGTGTACACAATATGAAAGTGACTCACCATACGGAAGCTAGCTGTATCATCTATACGAGAGCTACCTGATGTCATATTACAGCTTGCAGTGCCTACTATATGAAAGGTAGATACTCTCACCATATGGCACCTAGCTGTGCCCACCATATGAAAGATAGCTGCTCCAATGGCACAAAGCTGTGCCCACTATATGAAAGCTAGCTGCTCCCACCATAGCTGGTCCACTATACAAAACCTAGTTGATCCTACTATATGGTATATAGCTTCTACATCCACATGGCTGCTAGCTGTGCTCACTGTATGAAACTTAGCTAAGTACTCCCAACAAGACTGCATCAAGCTGTGGCCACTATATGAAAGCAAGGTGCTCCCACCATATGGCAACTAGTAGTGCCAATTATGAGAAAACAGGGTGCTCCATGCCAACAATATGAAAGCTATCTGCTCCCACTATATGACAGCCAGCTCTTCCTATCATATGAAAACAAGCTGCTCCCTCCATAAAACAGCTAGCTGTACCCACTATATGAAAGCTAGTGCTCCCAGCATTTGGCAGCTAGTTGTACTCACTTTATGAATGCTAGCTGTTCCAATCGTATAACAGATAGCTGTACCCATTACTGGTATTTGAAAGCTAAGCTGCTTCCACCATGAGACAGCTGAACCAATTAAATAAAAGCTAAGCGTTCCTACCATATGGCAGATTAGCTCTGTCCTGCTACCAGCTCTCATCAAATGATAGTTAGTTCTTCTCATTATATCACACCAAGCTGCTCCATCATATGACCACTATAGCATATAGCTATATCATTTGTTTCGTGCTTCAGCCATATGGCAAGCTGCCTCAGCCATATGACACAAAGCTGTCCTCATTATACTACCATATGGCAAGCTGCCTCAGCCATGTGACACAAAGTCATCCTCATTATACTACCATATGGCAAGCTGCCTCAGCCATATGACACAAAGCTGTCCTCATTATACTACCATATGGCAAGCTGCCTCAGCCATGTGACACAAAGGTGTCCTCATTATACTACCATATGGCAAGCTGCCTCAGCCATGTGACACAAAGTTGTCCTCATTATACTACCATATGGCAAGCTGCCTCAGCCATGTGACACAAAGCTGTCCTCATTATACTACCATATGGCAAGCTGCCTCAGCCATGTGACACAAAGTTGTCCTCATTATACTACCATATGGCAAGCTGTCTCAGCCATGTGACACAAAGCCATCCTCATTATACTACCATATGGCAAGCTGCCTCAGCCATGTGACACAAAGTTGTCCTCATTATACTACCATATGGCAAGCTGCCTCAGCCATGTGACACAAAGTTGTCCTGGCTATACAACAAAAGCTCTTCTTACCATACAGCTTATAATTGCCCCAATCATGAAAGCAAGCAGTTTTCATCATATGACAACTGCTTTAGTCATATAGCAGCAATTGCAAGCTGCTCCAACATGACATCATGCTGCCCTCACCACATGACACATTATAATGTTTGCATATGCCCTCTACAACAAACTATATACATGTATCTTGATGATATAGAACTCAACTGGAACAAATCTTATGCAATTTATGTTTATTACAGTTCTGTACAAACTAATGTACTGCATACAGTATCAGTTCTGCATCCACATTCTGTTCCACATGTATATTTACTTGCACACACATATCAATCGTCACATTCATTCGAACAATTAATTTAAAAAATCATCTTATACTACAAACAACTTTGCAAAAACTTTACAAGCTCACAATGAATTTGGTATAATATAAATTATCTGTGTCTCTAGTTTCTTTAAATTCTTTTTGGAGTATAAACTACATACACTACAGTTTTTTATAAGTACTTTCCAGGAAAATGAAGTGTTGATAACTAAGAGCCCAAAAGAGCATAAATCTAGATGTGTAACTATAAATATGATAAAAATGAGACCTTTCTTCCAAGGCAGACCAAGTATATGTATATTATTATTGCTTGTTTTAACAACTAAAAGACATTTTAGATAAAGATCCAGGACAAAGCATACTGAAAAACAGACAGTCTTATGTTACGCCTCAAAATACCTTTGCAAACTGCATAAAAATATATCCTTCTTCACATTGCTGTATGTCCCACTTATATTAAATTTTTCCTCTGATTACCAAGCTAAGTATTAAATTGGAAGAGACAAGAAAATCAATCACACGTTCTTCATAAATGTTTAGCATATGTTATTTCTGTTAAAGAATACATACTGAGGAAATAAAAATCAAAAGGCAATGTCATATATTCAAAATCATAATTTCATTTCTAATATTTATTTCTGATTTGCATAGGTACAGCAGTTGAGATGAATTAAAAAATGAAAATGTGATAATTTCCTATTGACAATACAAAATGTATCATTGAAAGTTAATTTTCTCTGCCTCATAAATTTTTGTACTGAAAATAAACTTATTCTACTTGAAAACTTTGGTAACCATCAGCGATATCATAATTCCTTTTTCTTTTTTTTTTTAGTTGAATCAAGTACCAATCCAACTTAAAATAAAAAAATTAATACTATTATATACTAAACTGAGTGACTGAATATATTACCCTACAATGGGGCTACATCAAAACTGTCATAGGGACAGCAATTTCTGTAGAGGAGGAGGGGTGGGCATTCCACCTTCTCCATACTCTTGTATCAAATCACTCATATGATGTAACATATACCCCAACGTCTTTTAACAACACATGAAAATGATCTAATTTGGAGACATCTGTGCCGAGTGTCACGTTGCAGATGCTGGTTCAGATTCTGACGATGCAGGAGGAAGTGCGGGAAGGTTATCTGGCAAATCGTCCAAGAAATGCTCCTGTTTCATTGCATGTAATGTGTAAGCATCTAGTAAGTTAGTCAAGGAAATATGACTGGAAGGACTGTGTAAGATTTATCAGATTCATTTTATTTTGAAGTTTTTGATTTTTCTTTTTTTTTTTTGTGAGTAAGAATAGATTTAAATATAAATCTGTGAAAAAAAAGTGATAGCTATGGAATTGACACCAGAACTTTCTGAGCTAGTGTCTCAGTCAGTTGATTGACTAATTAAGGACTCTGTGTCTAATTGTTGTTTATAGTAAATACAACCCCTTTCCATTAACACCAATAATAAGACGTTCATTTCCTATATTTCCATTACAAAGTATTTTTGCAAATATTTCGTGATCTACAAATCGATTTTTCATTCCTTAAAGTAAAAGACTTTCATACCGAAAATAAATCCTGAATTATATGCTGACTATTCTTGTAAGAGCCCCTACAAGCAATTACTGAGATCACAGACCACAGATTTCATGCATTTATATATGTATTTCATGATCAGAAATATACTTTTGTACATGCTCTCGTCAAAGCCAATAATATACAACTCAAAGTACAGAGATTTACAGTGACATTCTGTTAATCCGGAAATGTTTGTTCCTATTTACTGGATTGTAATACACTTGTATTCATCCAGAGTCTCAATAAATGAAGATTGTGTGTTTATTGCATAATCAGGGCATCTACTTTTTCATGCATTGAAAAGAGAGTTTCTTATATACATGTTTGAATATTTATTTATTTTATGTGTGCCAGTCCCAAACATGTTTACAATCAAGGAACACATATTAAGCAAATGTATCTTCAGAACTATCAAAATGAGTTTCATTTGTCTAAATAATTATTCACAACTGCCTATGAAAAACTTTGTACAAAACTACATGTATTCCTACATTCATTGGAATACCAAAAATAGAAAGTTTATCTAATATTGTTTAATAAAAAGAAATAATAGAAAGAAATATTGGAAAACACAATCCATACAAATATACATGTATCATGCCCTAGGGATGAGATAAATGCATGCAGTACGAACGAGTTAAACAAATGATCAAAAATTAAGACAAGGCATTGGCTTCATCAACTGATTAAAATGGTTAATTTGCTACACTTATGCTTGGGAAGTGGAGAATTTGTCTGGATTAATAAGTCAATTTTAACGTAGTTCTGGATAACCAATTCCCATCTTTTCTTCCGGATCCAGAACATGGATTACGGTCTACGGTTAAGTCGCTCCAAAGTGAAGTCGCCCCAAAGTAAAGTCGCCCTATATCGGTTAAGTCGCCCCATAATGTCAAGTGAAGTCGCCCTAATGCCAGAGACATATACACACATGTGTATATATGTCTCTCTGGCATATACACACATGTGTATATATGTCTCTGCCAATGCCATGTAGAAATTGATCTGTTTATGATAATTGTTTGAGTTATCTATTTGTTCACTTGTAATTAACATGTAAATTAAATTGATGATTGTGCTACTTATGTCTTATTCTTCATAAAATTACAAGATTTTAAATTACTAGAGAAAAGTTCTACATCAGTAATGGCAGTATAAATAGACAACAATCGCACGAGGTGACTTCAATTGATATTTAATAATTATCCTATAGTAAACATGCACCAAAATATTTATTCATAAAACTTTATTTTCATCAATAAAAAGATAACTAATAATTCAAACATATATTTGAATATAATGATGAATCTCTATGTGGGACGACCTTACTTGACAATATGGGGTGACTTAACCGATATAGGGCGACTTGACTTTAGGGCGACTTGACTTTGGGGCGACTTAACCTGACTCCCTGAGGTAATCCATTACCGTCGTTTTGTTCAGATATATGGAATTTCCTGATTACTGAAGCAAACGAAGCACGGATCAACGAAGCATCACTATACATATGCAAGTAAGAGCAAGGAATGATAACTCTGTACATACAATATGAAAGGACCACTACTAGCACTACGCCACTAGTCTAGTGCAAGGAATGGTAACTCTAAAAGAGGGTAGAGAACATGCCATTTGTTAATTTCTATTGAAACGGTCGGCTCATACCTTCACCACCGTTTCTATTTCACCATTCATATTTTGTGTGGGAAAACTTTGCTGATAGAAACTGGGTCATTGCATCCAAAAAATGGAGTAACATGCACAAATCACTTACCTTTTCAGCTAATTAAATCCTTAACTATTCATATATATCCATTTTCTTGTAAAAACAATCCATGTATACTCGAATAAATACATCACAAAATGTTTGGTGTAGCTCTCTACTACTTCCAAATAGCCATTTAAAATTATGTCAATATGTGGTTTCACTGGCTGAAGAGTTCTAATTACTGGAGGCATCCAAGGGAAACATGGTTATAAAAATGAAGAAAAGGGTTGTTTTTCACTGAAATATTCCTAGACATTTATTAAGTATTTGTTTTTAAAGTGTTTTTAAGATATCTACAATTTAATTGGCAGGATTTTATGAAAAAAAATTAGGCTTTAATTTTTTTCCCTATTTAACCTCATGGCCTCACACATGCGCACTCAATCTAGTTTGAACATGGCTGTTTGAAAGTAATGGAGAAATACACCAAATATTTTTTAATGTATTTATTCGAGTATACATGGATTGTTTTACAAGAAAATGGATTAATATGAATAGTTAAGGATTTAATTAGCTGAAAAGGTAAGTGATTTGTGCCTGTCACTCAATTTTTTGGATGCAATGACCCGGTTTCTATCAGCAAAGTTTTCCCACACCTAATATGAATGGTGAAATAGAAACGGTGGTGAAGGTATGAGCCGACCGTTTCAATAGAAATTAGCCATTTGTTTGCAAGTGTATTTGACTTCGTACAATAGAGCAATGAAAAATATCGTCCGTAATTCTTGTAGTGAAAGGATACAAACTCCTATAACCCATAAGGTCAGAAACAGTCCCTTCCTTCTTCCATAAACGATATGCGACCGATGAAAATGAGAAAATCGTTCTTTGTTGTTTCTCTCCATGTGTTTCACCAAATATTTACAATCTGGATGCATGTTCGCAATCTCTTTGTTGATATTAATGTCTGGAGTGTCGACATCAGCAGCTTTTAGTTTAAATTTCTTACCACCTTTCCACACAGAAATCATTTTGGAGGACATGTTGCCTGTCTTTCATAACGCAATATGACAAAATGAAAGTAGGGCTCATTCTAATACTGAAACCGGAAAACCGGAATTTTAATATGAAATGTTCCAAAGCATTCTAGCAGTCTAAATCTATTTTTTAAGGAAGGGTGGAAAAAAATGCAGAAAAATCATTTTGGTCTTACTTATGTTATCATTAATTTCTTTTTCATAGGTGCTAGGTTTCATCATAGACCTATGGTTTCATCAAGAACTTATTTATAAACAAGATTTTACAAGTCCTTGGTTTCACTATATACAGCGACTCCGTACCTGTACGTCTCCGTCTCGTTTACGTCTTATAAATAAATCAAGACGGGGGCAGAGCTGCTGTATATATATTAAAAACGAGCACCACTTTTTTCTTCAGAAAACCAGGGACTTATATATCTATAAAGATATGTCCCTGAGAAAACACACTCTTGAATTTTCGCATTTAAACCGGTGTAGCCGTATCCAGATTCACCGCTATACATTCATCTTCTAAAAAGTACCATACTCTACAACAAAATCAGCACAACTTAAATTCCGGATAAGTAGCTAGGCCTATCCGTGGGAAAAAAATCAAAGTAAGGAGGGATCGCCATTGAGGAGGGGGAAGGAGGGGTTCTTATTATAGTTAAGGAAAAATACTTTAAATTAATTGTGATCTATTCTCGAAGTCGGCGTGACATCACACTAAAATATTTAAATGGGGATAATCCCCGAAACATTCCTAGGATAAACTCGGTGTTTATCATAGACCAAGAGACATATATACGTATGTATATATAGTGTCTCTGATAGACCGTAATGCGACTTTGTTGAATTATATTTTGAGCACAAGAGCTAAATGACTCTTAAAACTTTTGAAATTCATTGAGGAATCTCATTAGGAATGATTCTCTTTCCTTCTTTGTACTCTATATGAGCTCGGTTTGCAGAAATTAGATGTCAAAATATCGGATTCTTCGTAGAGAGCGATGATAAATCCCGAGAGTTATCCCCCAACAAATATGATGCTAATTAGGTCATGTGACCAGTCCGACTTCAAAAATACCCTATGCCTTCAAAATATCGGAGTTATATAGTTGCTATCTCGGTCGTCATGCACGAGAAGGACAAAGGCCATCCAGTATCAACCAGCCAAGAGGATACAGACAGTACATACTACTGAGGAAATCCATGGATATCCGGAGGAAACCCTAAGTCTGCATTCTGATTGACCAGAGCCTTCAACTTGCCAAACATTTCATGGACAATCGACTCTAATATAGGGAAGCAAAATACTCGCTGTGTAAACATTTTGTATTGCAGATACTGGGTTTTAACAATACTGAGTAACGTCAGAGACAGTCATTTTTAACGTCAATTACTATTCTTAAATCAGAAATTCTGGTGAAGCCATTGAAAAATTTCGTTTGAGAAATCTTAAGACTAACCATGTTTTGATTTTTCGACACTATACATGTATATACCTAGCTACTTCATGACTTAATCAAAACCAATTAAGTTGTGGTCTCTCATATGCTGGTGTTTCATCATGGAGTCTAAATCATACCTCTGTAGTTCGGTTACATCTGGATTTTTCTCAATTAAACAAACAAACTAGGTTACTGATGTTTATCCTCAAGAATTTCAGTTAAACAAAGCCAATACTTCTGATAAGGAAACATCTTTCTTGGACTTAAAAGTCATTATCAACAATATCCATACAAACATATATGATGAACGTGACGACTTTGGATTTTCTATTGTAAATTTCCCTTATTTAGATGGTGATGTCCCTATACTCCCATCATATGGTATTTATATATTAGTTAACTGTTTCGGTTTGCTAGAGTCTGCACATACGTTTTGGATTTTTACGCCAAAAAAAAAAAAAATGAAATCGAATAGATATCATAAACTTAGAAAACATTTTGGTAAATTTTACAGATCTTATTCAGACATTTATCTAAATTCAGAAATGTGACTTCTCAACACTGATACGTATCCAACGGAATTTCGCATCCCCATGAACTACGTAATCTAGTGTACAGACTATATAAGGATCGAGGGTCAAAGGTTCCGATAATTTCACGTCGACGGGTTCTAAAGTAATTAAGCGCCTTCGACATCTACAATTTGAACCCGAGATCATCGCAAAGACCAAATATCTTGTATTGGGTACCTCTACAGCCCTATACAGACTTTACATGAGCATTACACGGTAACAGGGCGATGGGGACCATATGACTGGCCTTGACCAATTTTTTTCAGAGGAGACAAGGTTCTAAGCCTCATTCCCTCTGCTGTTAGTCTGGATCCCCTCAGATCAAGGATCTGAGCATAGTTTTGATACTAGCATATTATTTCATAAACGGTTCGTGTTAATTTTTTTTTACCTCTGGTCCTGAGAAACTGGTTGATCCTTATTCTCAATATGCAGGATTATTTATAAATTTTTAAATGTGTGTCCTTTGATTGTACTGCTTTTGCGAGGAGTATACGGGGAAAATGGGCGCGGTAAACAGGTTAACCACACCAACTGAATGACGTTTGTTACTTTTGTAGACCATCCTAAGTTAGTATCGTAACTGTAGTACAATTGGACATTGTAGTGTCGTTTTCTGTGTTTATTTGACTTTTATCATGTTTTATGAGCACGTCCTTGGTGATTTGACATTTGTGTCATACAGCTTGGTCAGATGTCTTCTGTCTTTTCTTTTATGGCAGACGGAAGAGTTTGATCACCACAGTGGAACACGCGAATATACTCACTTCTTGACTTATTTTTAATAAGCCGATCATCATTTCAGTGCAATCCGGTTAAAACCACGTCGATCCCGACACAATTAAGTGATTATGTGGCATTATTCATCGCAAGTGATGTCCAGGTCAAACACCAGCTTCTTCTCCAAAGTCATCAGGCCCTGTATATAGAACAGACTGTCAGGGAAAGCCGTAGAGGCCGATATCCTAGACGGCTTGAAGACCCAGCTGTTTATGGCCACCAAACAGTGATCAGCTTTTAAAACATTTTATCCACCGTACACTGACGATCATCCCCTTATACAGCTGCAGAGTGCGAATATACTTTTTAAAGTGCTATTGCGCAGACTCGGAAGAAGGTAAATGTCTGGAAGAAAATATGGGGAAGGAAATTCTAATAAATCGATTGCAATGAAAAGATTCCCCTTATTTATCTAATAATAAAATAAAATAAAATAAAATAAAATAAAATAAAATAAAATAAAATAAAATAAAATAAAATAAAATAAAATAAAATAAAATAAAATAAAATAAAATAAATAAATAAATAGATAAATAAAAGATAGATGAATAAATAAATAAAATTAAAAATATAAAACACTACCCGTACCTGTTTAATTTTTATTCGTGTTTAATACAAAATGTAACATTGGTCATAATATATAATTCATATCTAAATAGAAGTCCCTGATATATATTAACATTTTAAGACATGGTCTTAGTGAAATGCTACAGCAGATACAAGACTTTTTAATAAAAGCTTAAATTAGGAACAAACAAAAATAGGACGAAACAACGACATCGGCCTGTGGGTCAAAAGAACGTTTGAGAAATGTCAGTCTTTTTCTCGAGAGTTGTCGTTCTTGTTTCTCATTTGTACAAGGCAAAAACAGATTAGGAACGACAATCATGGTAAATTAGCTGCTTCTAATTGACATTGATCATCTATTTATTGATCGAAGGGATGATTAACGCTACTCAAGACAACAAAGAATTAAGAGGTAGTTTATATTTATTTGTTCATGACAGTTATTTCCGCTTGTCTAATATCTTTTACTTTATCATTCTTTCTTCTTTCTTGAGCGAGCAATGATCCAATACAGTGTTTATTCAGAGTTCGATATCATATTCATTCATTCTTTCACAGAAAAAAATTCTGACAAAATTTTCATTAGCAAGGTGGGTTTATATAAACTGTATATTTTTAAACTATATTGTTTTGAAAATTCATATATACTCTAGAGATTCAACTACAGTACGTTGAAGTGTAATTTGCATCTCTTCCCCTCCCCAATAAACACTGAATTAAATACACTGTATATTTATTTCAATTTCTATTGAAACGGTTTCGGCTCATACTTCACCACCGTGAGCCGAACCGTTTCAATAGAATTCATATTTATTTCTGAGTGGAGACGAGTTGTCTTTTTGTTTGTGACAAGTTGATATCTTGTTACGATTTGTATCAGCTCCATGGGGCACATCCTTCCATTGGAGGTAAGAAAATCTTTGTTATGAGGGACAATTTTTAATTTCGAAGCGGGAGGCTTGGTGTAGTGGTTATTCTCTTGGCTTGTGATGCAGATGATACAGGTTTGATTCGGATTCTGCCAGTATGTTTAAGAGGTTGGTTACTAGCTCCTGTTTCCATGTGTTATAACTGAAATATTGCTGAAAGTGACATAAAATATGAAACTAATGTGCACATCTTGATGACATACTGAATAATGTTTTTTTACAATTTAAAATATGTTCAGCATCATAGAATTTGCCATTTTTGAGAGTTCAGATGCAGAATATTCTTTATCTGAAAACTCTTCATCCATTGATTAACCAATATCTATACTTTCTTAACATACATTGTTCACAAAGACTTGCTGTTTCATATATCTAATCAAATAAGTTTGAAATATTCAATATCTTAAATTCCTTAATTATTGTCTCTTAAAACAAAGATTGTCATGGATTTTAAAGACAGTATCTCAGAAGAGAAAGAGTGCTCAATCATCTTTTTTTTCTGTACATATATTTGTAATGTCATACATAGTAAATATGTGGATTTTTGAACCAGATATTTATCCTTCTAGGTCTACTGAAGTAATTTCATGTTACCTAAGATTGGTACATGTACTTGAGAGGAAAATCAGTGTTTTTTTTTGTAATTTTTTCAAAGGAGCCTATAACAGTACCTATTTTGTCCCATTTGCTAAATGCTAAAAGATCAATGTTTGTGAAAAGTTTAGGCAAATTTTGGGAAAAATCACTGAAATTTCCATTAGGAGAGGTCTCTAGTGAACCTGATTTGAAGAAAGAAAGGAAAAAAAGCTATTGAAAATTAATACAAAGGATCATTGACCCAAATAGTTCAGTGTTAGGTTATCGGCATGGTTTCCAGAAGGGTCCAATTTCATGTCCTTTTCTGCTAACCCCTTTTTTTACAAAGTATTACAGAGCTTAAGGTTCCTCCAACTCTCTTCAGTTGACCATATTTTTGGAAGCCACTGTAAGAGATTTTGGGTTAATGACATTTCAGGAAACCTCAAATAGACAGGTGATGAATGTGACAGACTGCAATATTGATTAAGATAGCTCAACTGGTAGAGCATCAGCACAATTTTAGCCAAACAAGAAAGTATGCATGTTTCCTGTAACTTGCTGAAAAAAATTGGGATAATTAAGTCGGTATTTTTTTTCATTTTTTTTTTTAATATGTTAATTGTTACTGAATCAATGTTTGTGTTGGGGCCAAAATGAGGGTCCAACGGGCCACAGGAAACATGCATATTTTTTCTTTTGGCCTTATTGAAGATTTTGGATTTAACACTCAGTGCTGTCATCAAACTTTTTGACTTGCTGTTATGTATTGATTAAGACTTTCAGTGCTTTGACTTGTCTTACAGTAAACAAGGACTAATTCACACCTCCAGCTTAATGGAGATACAGACTAATCGCTAATGGCCCAGGATACTTCTGCATTGTGCGCAAACAATGATGTGAGAGGACATACATCACCATGGGTAACAGTGGTAGTAGGGGATCCAAGTCACAACGCAACAAACATGAGTACTGGTATCATATGCTCGAGTTCCCATCATGTGTTCAGGTGAGTCAGTCATATATTCAGATTACCCAGTCATTTGTTCAGGTGAGCTAATTATGTTTTCAGGTGATTTAATCATGTGTTCACTTGAGTTAATCTTGTTTTCAGGTAAATTAATTATATTTCACTATTCACTATTTAAATGGGGATTATTGAACCTGTATGATGCAGTTTGTGTTCAGTGGTAGTCGAAACCAGACGGCTAAAACACAGTATTTGTCTAGTTTTAAAATCTATGATGTTATATACAGTTTAGAAATAATTTTTAGCATTTACAGTTAATTTCTTTTATTTAAACTATGTAATAGTGATCACTCCCAATGGCCACCAAATTTCAGGTTGATTCATAACTTTGTTTTTAAGTTATGAAAATATAAATGCCCTAAAAATAGCCAGTTTTGGGCGTTATGCTGTCTCACTTCAATATTTTATAATTTCAAACTAAATTTAATATATTATCTATGGATTGTTTTCTAATTACATTAACAGAACTTTATAGAGCATTTCCTATCATAAATTTTGGTGGTTGCTTCATAAAAATAGGCCAAATATTAAGAAAGTTATGAATGAATAACAAAAACATGTGCTTCTGTCAAATTCTTAAAAACAGAGCAGACATGTTGTGTTATATGCCTGAAAAAAACAGAAAACATACTAATTTGCAAATGTTTGTTATTTTTTAAGATTCATGTTTGATCATTGTTTGAAATATTGGCATATATCGCCTTTCATAAGTTGCGTCTTTAAAAAATTGGGCATTAAAAAGCTTAAAAGTGAAAAATGACTTATATGTAGTGTCTGTAACCATGGGCTTTTACCTGAGGATACACTTACAATAAAAATGGAATATTCAAGAATATTATAGTTCTCAATTTGCAAGTTTCTAATACAAAAATATTTGTATTGATTTGAACTTGAAACTTTATTTTTTCACGTTATAATGGTTACGGACACTACATAATTTTTCCCCAAAAATTGCAATTGAATTTCACCTTTTTATGATAGGCTTTCATATTTACTTTATTGCTTACACAAACACATTCTTTATAATACAATATTATGCCAATATTCATACATCTTTTAATGGTATATTGTGGCTGATACAATAATTGTATGATGCAAAACGATTGCATTATCCAAATGAGTAGTTTTGAAAAACAAAAGTACACATTACCATTACGGTAATTGAAGAATAGCTGATGCTCAGTATTGAGTTGTAGGTGATTTCAAAGAAGCAAGAAACCCTGATAAATGGAGTCAAATGAAGATTTAAGCTCAAGTAATGACCAAGGTTTGTATAAACGTACATTAAAGTGGTATTTATTATATTATGTAGTGTCTGTAACCTAAAATATGCTGCCCTGTATGCACCCATTTTCCACATGTGCTTACTAAAGTCTGATGCTTGTTTTGTTGTTTTATTGAGGCCAAGCATAAAACATGGAGAATTAACCCTTTACTTTGTTTCCTCGGAGAATGTAGATGACATTCAATCCACAATCTGATCTCCTGTTTGCACTGGGAAATCCTTTTATGAGGCAAATATTGACAGAAATTGTTTCAAACAAAGCTGTATGCAATTAACTGCTATTAATGCAGAATATTTACATAGTACATGCCTATATAATGCAGTGTTTTTAGGCTTCAGATATATTTTATGGTGCTGTCTGTAAGGTTACGGACACTACAGAATACAACAATTTTCACAAGACAAATATATTATTATGTCATACACAAATTTTGTGTCCATACTCAATCAATTATACCAATATAAGATATTGATAGCCCATATGGATGGATTTTATCCAGAAGAATTGCTGTAACATGAGCTTTAGAAAAATGGACTTAATAATTGGGGGGAAAGCATAAATGATTGTGATTTTCAGACAGCAAAATAGCTATATCTATGTTTTCTTTCTAATTTACAGAAAAGGACAGAAAACCTTCACTGCGACCCAGAAAACCAGAAAAGGTTGCTGAGGATAAAGTGGTTGAAGACAAGGTAAAAAAGCAAAAAGAGAAAAACAGACTAAAAGTTAAGGCATGGAGAAATCGTCAGAAAACAGAAAACCCTACAAATTATGATGCTTTGAAGAAGGCAGACGAGGATAGAAAAAAGAAGGAAAGAATAAAAGTTAAACAGATGGCTAACTCGGATCCTGAATTAAAGGCTTTGCTAAGAAAGAAAGACATGTCTCAAGAGCGCAAAGAAAATATAATTGCAAAACTGGAAAACCCTCTACTTGTTAATGAAAGGGGCCATTCTAAATTCAAAACAGATGAATTACATGCCATTAACGTTGATGTTATGAAAATACACAATCATACATGTTTCAAGTAGAAAACATGAAAGTGGAGCATGGCTAGCTTACAGGTGTAGTGTCCGTAACCAAAGTGACAAACCATTATCCTGTTAGCTTTAAACAGCTAAAAGTGGTTGAGTGACTTGAACTTCTATGAATAGTCTTCATGCTAGTCAGTGTGTTTTTAACAAGGAGTCATGAGAAAGAAAAGTCTTCTACATGATTATTGTTGAAGAAAAGAGAGTTAAAATTTATATCAGTGAGAAAATGCTAATTTTGTTTGTTTGAAATACTGTCTCAGGAAGAGTGTATTGTTATTATGTTGTTTGAATTCCATTTTTCACATTTCAATGCAAATGTAAATAGAAAAGTTTTCTTTTCATTAAAATATTAGTATAATATGGCTGTTATAGAATGTGTAGTGTCTGTAACCAAAGTGACATAATTTCTGTTGTGTACAAATTGACTGAAAAATTGTATACCGTCCACAGTATCCACTTCAAAGTTGAAAAACTTCTGAGAATAGTGTTTATATTTGTCACTAAATGTCTTTTCCACATTGAGCAATGTTGGATTCTTTTACTATGATTAAAGTTTATTGGTAAAATTGTTTAAATTTTTTTGTGTTTTGGTAAATGACCCAAAAAATGTGCAAATTTTTTTCTTTAGGGAGAGTATGTGGTTTAATAATGTTGTTTGTTTTACACTTTTGACATTTCTTTGTAAATTTGAATAAAAGAGTCCTGCTTTCAATAAAATATTACTTGTTATATACCTGCTGTAGTGTCCGTAACCAAAAGGTGACCTGTACTTAGAAAGCTTAAAAAAAAAAATTTGTAACAGCTGCTGAAGTGAAACGCATATCAATTTGAATGACTTAGGTGTTAAACTTTTGATACTTAGAATGTTAAGGCACTGCAAGAAAGTTGATTTTTTTACCCTGATGAGACACTTTTGTCCATGAATACTGTGTTTTAGCCGAGAGTATCTTGAGCAGTTCAGTGAGTTTCAACTGTTCACTGCCTGGTAAACCTTCCCTGATTGGAAGTTGAATCCTGGAATGGCAGGGGTGGAAGACTATAGTGACTTCCTCTCAGCCCACCCAGTCTCTTTTCATAGTCAGGTATTTACATATATAGGTAAGTTAATCAGACCTGTTTTGGAGGTATATTGCTATCCCTGATGAAAATGGTATCTGTTTTTATATGAAAAGACTTAGACAATGCATATAGATTAAGTGCTTTATCTTTGGACCTTACACCTATAGCAAGAGTGAGGACTTATTTAGTGATTTTTTTTTATTATTAGGTTAACATTGTCAATAGTCGCAAGACAGAAGTCTGTCAGTAAGAGGACCGCAAAGACAATGCATCGGCTATATACCTGAACACCCAAATATTGCCAAAAGGAACCTTTGTTAAAATTGTTTCATCTTTGATGAAAACAAGTGGAAATGAATCTTTAAATTGTCAATTTAAAGAAAGAAAGCTATTGGTCATTTGGTAAATTTCATGAATGGAAAATAAATTATTTAAATCATCAATATGAGAAAAATGCTTGTCAATTTGTCACACTCAATGATAATAAGTCATATGGAACACATTGAAATTTCCCAATGTTATGGGGTACCGTACGTGGATAATTTAGGTTTTCCTGAAATTAAAAGCACAGGGATCTTGAAAAACCGAAAGTCGAAAAAAAAATTTCCACTTGGTTGTATATCATGCAGTTTTTCAGATATTTTACAATAATGACATTACAGGTGCAGTCTGTAACATACAACAGATGGGTGAAGCACAAGAAAGAAGTGGCTGGCTTTACAGACTTAGCTGACTTCACCACGTGTCGAGAGTCCAGGTTACGTCATGGCATCCTCGTCAAGCCTGACACCACAGGAGGTCGTTACATCATACCCAACCTCAAGGTCAGGTCAGAGCTCCAACTCATAGAGAAACAGAGGTGGTATATTGCTCGTGTCAAATTACCCAGAGTTCCCTGTCCTGATTTCCAGGACCCTCAGTGGTACCGCCGTTCTCACTATAATCGGCACCGGCGGGAGTGTAGTGTGATCGCAGTTCATGGAAATCTAGTCATTGTTCAGGTCAACACAAACAGGTATTACTTGTCACCAAGGTTCTTTATCATTGACCTAGAGCTGGAAGAGGTTGTAGGTCATTTCTTGACCTTCTATCATTGTAGACGATGGTATGAGTGTTACATTTCACCCAATATGAAGCAGGTCATACTGCGACCTGATAACCTTACACGTTACGTGAGTCTTCCTGATAACTGTATTCTTGAGAATGTGACGATAGAACCAGGACGACCTAACATCAAGGTCTCAGTTATCCCACCGACCTTGAGAGGTCATGTCATGACCTTTAACTCTCTAGCAGGAGACAATGTTATGCTTGTGGGATTTTATCAAACGATTGATGTTCGTGACACCTCTACGTGGGAATCATCCAGGTCTTTCCAGAATCTGGATCTTCCTGGAGCAATTCAGCAAATGAAGTCTAGTCCATTGGGTGACTTTGTGGCTGTTAGATGTGTTCAACCAGTTCATAGCAAAGAATATACTGTGAATGTCATTGCAGTTTTGGATTTCCACACGTTCAATATTCTCTTTAAGGTATGATATTTTATTTGATATTTTGTTTTCTTAAAAGCTCTACTGGTCAAGGTCATATGATACTCAATAATTGTCTGTCTGTCTGTCTGGCCATCTGGCTGTAACAAGTAGTTTGTCACTTCTTCTGCCCCAAGACTATTCATCACAGAACATCACTGGTCTTGTGACCTGGAGGCTCGGGTTTGACTCCCGCCCATGTCACGGTAGGCGAGGTTACTGCTTCGGGAGGGTTTGTTGAAAAGGTATAAATTTCTGTGCGATGCATCAGGCAAATGCCGTCATCATATACGTGTAATAATTGTGGAAGGACTTAAAACATTAATCAATCAATCAATCAATCAATCAGAATATCACCTTTAGCCGTATTATTTTGTCAGATATGTGGTTAAGTTGTGCATATACGAAATTGACTCAGGTCTTTGACATGGAGTCTATAAAATGGGTAGTGACTCTTTTCCAATTTAAGTCTATATAATCTAATATGTAGTTGTCCTTACTCATTCTTGTAGCAATTTTGATGAAACTTTACAACAGGTTCTCCTTTGTATACTTGATAAACATATGCAAATGTAATGAATAATGTAATCCAGTATGGCCAACACTACACCATCTTGAATATCTGAAAATGAATTTTCTTCCTTGTTTTCTGATTTTGATGAAACTTAGCAAGAGTGATCTACTCATGATACCTGACAAATATAAATGACAGTAAGTGTTATGTTTTTAAAGTGGCCAACATGGCAGGGGTATTGAAAGTTTAGGACCAGATTTTTCTCTTACTTTCATAAGAAATCTAATGAAATTTTATAGCAAAAATCTGCACATTATGGAAATCTTGAATAGAAACTGAAAAAGAAATTTTGATATTACATGTTTCAATATAGATAATGATAAAGGTATAATTTTTACACAGTCTCTTTCAGTGAGTAGACCATTAAAATTCCACATGTAACTTAATCTTTTGTTTAATTTATCTTACTGAACAAATGTGAAATGATAGAGCAAGATTATAGACTTTTAATACAAGATTCAAACTTATCAGATCATACAGTAGAGAAATATAGGAAGTGTGCCTTGATAAGCAGGAAACTTCCTTAGGAAGTTGTGCTTTACGTTTACCATGAAAATATAGATGCATGTTGTGTGACCTGGAGCACACTTGCTGTAGTGGTTAAGCACTTGGTTTGCATTGCACATGATCTGGGTTCGATTCCTGGAATGCAATATTATGTTTAAGAGGTTGGTTAATTGTATCTTTCGATGTGTTGTTTTAGGTTTTAACTGACTAATTTTTTAGTAAGTGAGTCAGTCCATAAGTTTTCATCAGTTGTTTGCCCCCAGATCAATAGATTGGGGTCATATTGTTTTTGATCTGTCTGCCTGTCTGTTTGTATGTCTGTTGTCAACTTTAACTTTTGCCATATCTTTTGAATTGTGAGAGTGGTATGGTATGGTTTATTTGCACTTAGTTTTACAGCTAATCAGAAAGAGACTTCATATTTGGCTTGCATACTCCACTAATACAGCTCTTTCAAATTACACCAAGGATATTGACCTTGTGACCTTGACCGTTACCTTTGACCCACATTTCAAAATTTGCCTTATTTGGACTTTTTTGCCACCTTGGGCAACAAATACATCTTGTTTTTTAGTAATACAGTATAATAGTAATTCATACATTGTTCATTATACTGGTATATACATATATGTATTGTTTTCTTCTCTCAGGTTGATGTTCGAGGCTGTTATTGGCCAGTTACTGAAGTAGTCAATCTACAAGTTTTTCCACATTTCTCACCAAGTGAAGCCAGCATTGCAGTGATGAGAAACGGTACATATAACAGAAAGGTTTTGACGTACAAGTTGCCGATAGTGCGTCTGAATCTTCAGCTGATCTGTCGCAGAACCATCCTGCATTACGTTAGCAGCAAAGATGTCTCACAGCTGCCTATACCAGTACCTCTACAAAATTTCTTACTGGCCAAGCCAGGGTTTCTGAATCGGAAGAAAATCTGATTTTTTTATCTCAATAAGTGATTTCACAAAAATGAAAACTAATTCATTTTCTATGTTTTATAATTATTTTACATGTATTTTTTAAAACTATTTTTAAGTAGATTCTCCGATGTAGGGTGTCTCTAATGTCTAAGACAGAGTTATGAAAAAATCAATCTGAATGTGAAATGTTTTCACATATTGCTTTTCTCTAGTCTGTCTCAGTGTATCCGAAAGATATTTAATGACATGTCTGAAAATGTGCAGGACCCCTCAACCCTGTAGGTTGAAAAATATTCAAAGGGATGTATGACATTTCGGGTCTTAAAATATTGTAGAAAGTGTCGAGCATTACAGATGGTAGATATGTAACGATTCAGCTTCTCCCGATAGGATACTTATCACGATACTCGAAGAACAATAAGATGCATATCACAATACATTTGTTTAATCAAGAAATCAGCTTTAAGTTGTTGCTTTGGGATCATGAAGTATCCAAAATTAGTTTTTGAGAACATGCGTATTAAGGAACTTAGACTAGAAATTAGTTACATATAGCCACAAAACACACAAGAAATATTTCGATAATCTATTTTGATTTTTTCTTTGCATAATTAATTCTGTACGAAACATTTATATATATCATAAGAATTGTTACAGATTTTTAAAAGAAAGGGATTGCAGTATTATTGCCGTATCATTTGACTTTATTCCAGTATTGTGTATCGTATCATGGTCTCTGTATCACTCTATATCGTTACATCTTTACTTGGATATTCCTTGAGAGAGATGGAGCTCTACAGTATAAGATATGAGACAGGCTAGTACTCGCTCTGACATACTAAGGTAGACACTCCTTGACCCCTGCAATTCAGAAGTGAAAACAAACGTCCAGGAAAAGTAAGCATCTCATGTTCAGCTAGGAACACCCACCCTGAATGTAAAATTCAAAATACTCAAAGGCGTCTCCAGCAGTGAAAATGGTCAAGAAGTTGTTAATGCTGTGATGTATCTCAATGTATTTCTGTCAAGTTAAGATTTGAAGTTGGTTAAGGCTTATCCTGCAGCACGGACTATGGAGTGGGCTTTAGCACTTTGATGTTCGCAGTGTAGCCATTTATTTCTAGCAAATCAAGGTTTAGATCCTAGTAAAAACAGTTGAATACTGTGTTGCAATTCTTTCCATCTCTTTCTTTATTTTAATTTCATAAAAGGACCAAGGGCAATAACTCCCTATTTTAGCTTAATGAGTTTGTAAAATATAACTTTTGTTAAAAGGTTACTTTATCGGGGGCGGGGGTTGCCTATGAATATCTGCCCAATGACATAGACAGATGTGTCATTCACTGACTATCATCAATGTGATGTCACAAAGACCTTCTTGTATTTCTGAAATCGAAGTTTAAGTATACAAATGATTTTGTCAAAAAGTGCATCATCAGGGGCACAAAATGGATATTTTTTCTGAAGTGTTAAATCTAAGCAAAAAATGAATATTTCAGTAGTTAACAAAGCATCTGATAGAGAATCATTTCATGAGCAAAGAATTATTTTTGAAAGGTTTTAAAAGTTAGGCCAATTTAGGGAGTTAGGTAACCTTGTCCTTTATACATCATAATCTTTAACAGGGATATTTCTGTGACATATTAATTAAAAGTTGAATCCTTATTATTTGGGATCAAAATTTAATTTGTCAGAATCACATTGAAATGGAATGTCCCATATCAAAGAAATTTTCAACAATACTTTTGAATATTTCTTACTAATGTTACATGTGTTAATTGAAATGTGTTTGAAAAATGGCAATATATAAACCTTTACATCTAGTCACTTGTATTTATGAGATGACCCCATCATTTAATGGGACTTAAGAGTTTTGCATCAGATAATGCAGAGGTAGCATACATGTTGTGTTGTAAAATCATTGTACTAATCAGGTTTTGTGAGTCAAGTCATTTGTTCTAATATTTCAAACATATGTGAATAATGTATGTGTGGGTTTTTTGGAAAACAACTTTGTCTGTGAATTTTCAAATCATACAGATACTTTTAGATGAGAAATTGTTAAGATAGATATATAGAGATTTGAATTATTTTTCTTTGATATGACATTATTGTCTGACATAAAATCGCTAAACTCCCTTTACATGGATTTGAAGGGTGATTTGTTGCCTCAAAATAAATTTGATCGTTGTGATGTTTTTAATGTACATCTATCTCAACATGATTCATATTTTCAAATTTTTATTTTTTATATCTTATTTTGTAGTGTAATTAAAATTATCATCGATCACTTGACTCTGCTACTGCATTTTTAAACTCAAGCATTTGGTACTTTTTTCCCCTGTATTTTTTTTTTCATGTCTCCTTTACAAATGGTAAGTAAAAAAGCAATGCTTACAAGTCCATATTGAGTCTTTTCATTACACAGAGATATTTCCCATTTGAGATGGTATGTGATGTAAAAGAATTATGACGTCATCAATTTCCTATGAAAACGTCATTTGTGGACTATCATTTCCCTGAATTTTAGATCAGTTTCCATAGAATTTGATGACGTCATAAGTGTTTTACGTCAGATACCGTCCCAAATGGGAAGTAACTCTGTATAACGAAAAGACCGAATATGTTTGATTTAATCTACAGGAACTTAAAGATTTACATATATTGTATCTATATATGAGAGATCTCATTCTTAATCTGATTTACAATTGAAATTATTGGGGATAGTTTGGCCATGTGAGTCAGAGTGATTACATGTTTCTTAAACTCACTTTATCATGATGTGCTCTTCACTCTGAAAGTGAATTGAATTGATATTGAATTTCTTGTCCTTCTGAATCTGTCTAGATACAAAATGTGTTTTCATTCATGTATATTTTTGTTGGAAAGTAGTCCACTTTCTTTACATGTCACTCTGTATATTTCATTATTTTGTAACAGCAAGAAAGGGTCAGAAGGCAGGAAATAAGATTGTTTTTTATATTCCTGCCTTTCTAAAAATCTAAAGACAGGGGTCTATAGGATTTACCTTGTCCAGGCTAAGTGTGTGTCTGCTCATTCAATCATTTGTTCGTTTATTTATTTGTTTCTTTCCCCACCTACATCTAAAGGGTGGCATGACCTTGATTTAAGGCTGTGTTACCTGTTTCAAGGAAAGGGAAGCAGGGTATTATCAAATTTTTTTTTGTGACCATTCAAGTTTTATATTATATGTTGTCTTTAGGTACATGTGTGTGACATATTTCAATAAAGTATGTTATGGTCACCAAATATTTTGCATATGGTAGAATAGCGTTGTGTCATTGCAAATATATTCAGTCATGAATTAATTGAAAGTTGTCGTTAGTCTGAATGTCTTTTAAGATACTGTGGATATATATATTTTTAATATGATAATGTCTTTCAGTAATAACAGAAAATAAAGAACCATATATTTTATGAGAGTAGCCATTTACTTATATTGATATCAGAGTATTTATACTTTTTCATACCATGGTGCTAAAAGTTAATTGCAATAGCCTAGGCAGTACCACATTAATGTATTTTATCATCTACAGTACATTGACATTATATTCTGTGAAATTTCCCACTGAAAACAAAATATTTGGCAGGAGTATGCCTAATTAGTACATTCTATTATCATCATAAAAAAACGAATTTCAAGAAATTTTCAAAGTCAAGTCCTTGCCATTAAAGTTGTTCAATTATTGTCTTAAAAACAGTTTTATTTCCAATATTTCACTACTGATCAGTCTGTATTGATTTATGTGAAATGAATTATTTATGAGTACATAAAGGTCATAGGTAAAAGTTGTTCTTTTTTTTTTTGTGGATTTATGAAATAAGAATGAGATACTATAAATGATATCAAAGTTACAGCAAAAAAGAAAGATTCATTTATTCTATTAAATGTAATTTCTCAGCGACATATTGAACAACTTGACTTTTTTCCCCTTATAGGAGATTTGCATATTTTTAACTTAGATTATGTTGAAATTATATTGGTCTTTACTGAACCATTGAAACGCACATTGTGAAAAACCTGAAGATTACTTTTTCATAATTATGACATCATAATACTACATTTGTAAACACAGTCACACCCAAACAAAAGTAAAAAAAAGAAAAAAGTACTGTTGCTATAAATACTAAATTTAAGTGCTGCAATCTACGAAAATGCTCAATTATCAAAATTTGCAATTAAAGAGTTAATTACAAAATGTTTGATTTAGAATATGTAACCTAAAGATTTTTTTACTGAAAATCAGAAAATATGTTTGCCCACTTTCTTGGTGCGAGTGTCAACGTTATAAAGAAAATCTGAAAAAAGTGCTTTGTCTGGCTCTCAAACCCTTACATGCCGTTTTGAAAAGTCACTGTCCACGGGGAAACCCTTTTTTGATTTGGAGATTGTCTTATTGCTTCTCATCATTAAAGATAAAAAGTGTTTCATTATCTGCTGACTTGTTGAATTAAATACATGATGGGAAAACAGATTTCCTTCAACACAACATAGAATTGACTTATTGCTTTCGCAGAATTTTCATTGAATTTCGTGACTTCACAATACATTTTCAGTGTTTGTCCAAAGTATGTCAGAGATGTAAGGTATTGTGTCGTCATCTGATTCGACAATTTTTTTGAAAGCAAATGGAAGGGTCAACTGATACTATTATTATGTATAAAGATACCCTTACCTATTACTTTTTAGGTTGGTTAGGGTACTGTACATGGCCGTTTCAGAGACTCATTTACCCTATTTGCCTCTTGAAAATTCCTAATTGAGAAATCGTAAATGCCTTATAAAATTGTAATAATGTGTTCTGTGTGATCAAAAAGTATTTGTAGCTTCTGCAGCAAATAGACAATTCAGTTGTATTAGTTAAATAAAAGTCTTATTTCATGCATTCAGTTCCTTTGTAGTGATAATTTAAAGCATAAAAATTGCAATTATAATATTTTTCAATTTAATGTAAGGGTGTGTGTCCCAAACTACCATGATAAATTCATGCTTTTAATGCCAAGATGAAGTAATAATGGCTAAATTTATTTTTGTAGTACAATGATTCTTGATATCGATTTTGAATATAATATGCGTCACGTGCCAGTCTTCTGACTAAGGCCAATGTGTAATATGTATATTTATATTGATCCGTTTGTTGTTTTAAATCCATGTTTCAACGTTCAATGTTAGGATACACTCCATAAGTCTGAATTTGTTTTAGAAATTTTGATTTCGTTTGATTTATATCCCTTTTTTAAAGAATGGTTTGTTTTGTTATACATTATATTTGTGATCTTTTTCATAATGTTTGTATGTTCATATTTATGCCTTGATATTTATTAGAATATGTATATAGGTAATGTTTACATTGATTGTACATCTAAACTAGTGCCTATGCTTTTCTGTTGGATGTTTGTTTGAAATATCTATAAAAATGACATAGTCAGGTAAATCGTCGTTATATGTAGACACCAAGTTAAGCCACCGATCTTTATTTTATGTGCAGCAACAACACATAGAAGGGTAATTTTGTCCATCTTATTTCCATCTGTTCACTTTCTCTGTCTCTCAATATTTCGACCAAACTATGTGGTGGAAGTCAGACTATTGAATAAGTTAATGGATAGCCAGCAAGACATGTGTTCCTTTGAGGGGATGCTGAAGTACTATTTATCTTGTTTGTGATTCATGTCATTGGCTATGTTTGTTACTGGCCATGAGGGATTTCTTTGGAGTATTTCTTATTGTTAATTTTCTTAAGCAGCATGAAGAAAATGAAGTTATTTTTTTAACCAAACTACATGCACATTGTGTGTATATATATATATGGATTTGTTTACAGTGACATAAATATTCAGAATTTTTGTCATTTTCATACAGCTTTGTTGATGGGTATGTTTCTTTTGAAATACAATACAAAGCAGTGCTTAGAAATGTACTTATTCAACTTTATTTCATGGTATCATAAATTTATTTATCTTTTTGTAATATTATCTTTTTGTAATATAATTATTACTATAAAGTTATGTTGATAACTCAGACACAAAATTATAATGTATTTAAGCTATGCCAGTTTTATCAATGTCTGTCTTTTTTTCTGCCTTTTGATCGATAGATCAGGGGCGTATTGTTTTTGTTCTGTTTGTTTGTCATCTGTAACCTTCGCCCTAATTTTGAATCAGGAGAGATAAAACTTCATATTTGTCATGCATACTCCACTAATAAAACCCTTCTTATTTACACCAAGATCATTGAGCTCATGACCTTGACCATGACCTTTATGCTAAGATCATATTGCCCCTGGGGGGGGGGGGGTAGTGTTTTACAACCACATTTTGTTCAAAATAATTTTCAACAATTTGTAAATCAACTTCTCTGTTATGCATTCACTCAGATAACAAGATATACACAAAGGCCTGCTGTAAGTAATTATGACAGCATGACTGTATTGTGATATTCTAAGTAGCCATTGATGAACAAGAGAGAAAAACATAGCATATCGATTCATTTATTTACCATCATGAGTTTTGAAAATTATATCCTGATTTCTCATTCAGAAAGGTCAAGGTTAGGAGAGTTTTAGATTTTGTTACTGTATCAGTGTATCAGAGAGCAGAGGTATTACATGTCAGTTTCTATTAGATTGTTATTTTCTTTTTCTTAAAATCTTAAATTGCAGATGTTTTAAGTGAGTGCTCTTCATCCATGCTTCTTGATTCTACTCAGAAAACATTTTTCTTTTGTTCTGATAATGCACTTTTTTTGTAAGTTACTTGCAACAACCAACCTTATATATAAGTATATATGATCTCATTTGTCAAGTATGAAGCTATTTTGTTCATTTCTACTTGTTGTAGCATTAATGTTTTTGAGATTTATGAAAGTGATTTGCGCAAAAAGAATATTAACAAAATTTATGAAAAAAGAAACCACATTATGTGTGTAATTTTATAGGTATTTATTGCCACTTTTATCAATTTTAGAGTCTTACCTCAAAATTTTAACAGGAGGTAAACAACCTCTTAATCATGGTGGTGCTATCGGGAATCGAACCCAGATCCTCTGCATCATAAACCAATCACTTAAAATTTCACACCAAGTCTGCCTCTAAAGTGACGTAAGTATAAGAGATAATGTTTTGAAGAAGAGCCTTACTTCAGAAGTCTTCACAATATTCATTGCAGCATGTAATCAAATGAATGTTGTTCCTTTATAGACTTGTTGTTCCATGAATGTTGTTCTAGATAATTATGTTGTTATAAGTTCATTATATTTAGGGTAGTGTTGCTTCCAATAGACACATTGAAAGCATTGTTACTGTCATGATTGTGCAGTTTACATTACTTTATTAGTGAAAATAAATCTACTGAAGCTACATCTGAGAGGTTATTACTTTTGTGTCATTGTAAAACAAAGCTATCTCTCCGACTGTCTGTCTGTCTGTACCTTTGCGTCACCTGTTGGTAGCAGTGGCATTTTTGTGAAGTGGCCAGCTATGGGCACATGTATTCCTTTGAATGCTATGGTTATTTATGACATGTAATACTAATTTGTGGTGAGGCAGTCAGAATTTAACGAGGTTAAATCATCCCCTTCATTCTCCCTTAAATATTAAGTCCCCCAACGGTGATACTGGAGGGGACTATAGGTTTCCTCTCTGTCCACCAGTCCGTCTCTCTGTTACGCTAGTTTTCCAAGCTTTTCTCGGCCAAGCTTACAGATTTAAAATTGAAACTTGGTAGCAAGATACCCAATGAGGGGTGACAGTTACGGATTTGTTGGGAGTGGTGGGGGACTTCATCAATACTCTCATAATGCTTGTTTGTATTGTAATTATCTGTTAAAAATATTGATCCGAACATTGGGTTAGTTTACCATATTTCATTTCTCCAGCATCCATAGCAAAGGTAACTAGCTTTCTATAATCAGGGTTTCAGTTAATTTCTTAAATTCTTTGTATATCTATCTTCCAATGCATGGGTAGTCATCTTACCATATAAGGTTTTCCACCTTTCCATAATGGGATACTCCACTTTTAATAACATATTGCTAAACTCGTTATTATGAGGGTAATCGGCTTTCTGTAATAAGGATACTTACAAATAACAAAGCTGTTTAGTATCCTATTTTAAGCAGGTTTAGTTTCCAATAATGAACTGCGCTCGGCTACCAATTACAGGTGATGCTACTTTTCAATAACAAGTACTGTTTAGTTTCAAATTGCAATATCAGGTGGTGCTTAGTTCCCCAATAACCAGAGTGTCCAGTTTCCAATAATAAAAGTGTATGGTTTCCAATAATTAGAGCGCCCAGGTTCCAGTAACCAGGATGTCCAGTTTCCAAGAACTAAAGGGGGGGGGGGCTCAGTTTCCAATGACAAGGGTGTCCAGTTTCCAATGACAAGGGTGTTAAGTTTTTGAATTACGAGAGTGCTCGGTTTTCAAATAACAGGAATGCTCTGTTTCCAATGACAAGGATGCTGAGCTTCTCATAAGAAAGCAGTGCTCAGCTTCTCATGAAAAAGTTGCCCATTTTCTCATAACAAGGACGCTTAGTTTCCAGTAACATGGACTCCTAGTTTCGCCATTATAAAGGCGCTCCGTCTATTGATAAGAATTCTCAGTTTCCCATACTAAAGGTGTTCAATTTCTACCAACGAAAAGTCAGCTTAGACAGCATGGTGAGGATGCTGTTTTCAGATTTCAGTTTCCCTAACAAATTTGCCCATGATTTGTCTATTTTCCCAAAGTTCCCCTGATGATGTTCAACCATGAATTTAGTCAAAAGGCGAAAAACTTTATGGGTACCATTGGAAGGTAGGTTCGCCATATCTTCATTATATCAATGAATAGTGTTTCTTTTCATGATGGTGTGTACACATGTACATATTTGATGTCGTAGCATTTACACCTTTGTTAACCTAGATCCACCAAGATAAGTACTGGGGCTATTCTAATGAGTAGAACAGCTTTCCATAGTTATACAAAGGTTGGGTGTTCTGATTCGAAATGCCAGATGTGGCTACTCCTCTTCCTATAGTTAATCTGCTTAACTGTTATACATGGAGTCGCTCACTGTATAATGAATATCGGGCATCCCTCAACAAGGAAATGATGTATATATCACACATTGTACTTTACTTTGTACTGAGAAATACGTATTTTTATTTTATTGAGAGGAAATCATAAGGAAATCCTGAGTGTAATTATAAAATGAAAGACAAAGTTCAATACTCGAACAATAGCCCGTACGTAGTATAGCAGAAATAATTGGTACTAGACACGAGGAAAATTGATAGCTAAATTATAACTCGAATCCGCGACCCTTCGCCTAATGTGAAGATTCTTTCTAACAACTGAACATTCTAATGTACTGATGCCCATTGTATCTTACGATCACAAAATGTACCAATGTCTTACCTCCAGAAGGGGGACTTAACATTCACGGATGTTTTTGTTTGAGTTTTACGTCACGCTAGGAGTATTTGATGACTGCATGATGTATTGAAGACATGCAGACTTATGCTGTAATCACATTCAAATCTTGAACGAGGCACATCTAACGTAACACGGGACCCGACTAACGATAAAGATAAGATACCGATGAACCATCTTTTGGACTCTAGCCTATTACCTCGCGGTCGTGAGCGGAGCACCTTACCGATTGATCTTCACGGAATAAAAATTTATCAGAAATAAAATGCACCCCTACAATGCAGAGCGAATAAACAACAGCAGTGAAACAACGTACATAACAAAGCACGATAACGGACAATATTCAAATAAGATGCATCGACAACACAGTACGACAGTCCGTAAAGGAAATTCGTTAGCAATCTGTCTTTTCTGATTAAATGTATAGTGTAATTTCCTATGAAAATATTCATGTTTAGAGTATGAAGCGAAACTTCCTAGAATTCTCCATGGTGTTATCCCATAACAAGTACATACTCTCCGATATTTTTCATTCGGGAAAAATCCCTGAACAACGACCTTTTGACCTCTAGTTAAGTATGGATACATTGATCATTGGGTAACAATGAATGGTGGAGAAATTGTAGTTCTGTTAGTGAGCAGTATATACCTTGCATTCGTTTTATCTGGCAAATCAAGTAAGTACTGTAAAATTATGTTTTATTCACGTGCAATAATATTAATTGATCTACAATAATTTTGTACTTTTGGGTTTTTTCTTTTCTTTCATTCGTTTATGTTTTTTTTAAGTAAGACCTGTTAGCTTTAATTATTATTTTTTATGAAATTTTATGGAGAGTATCATTGGGAAACGGGTTTTTGTTTGTTTTATTTTTATTTTATTTTTCTTTTGTTCATTCTTTTAGTTTTTGGATGGGTGTTATGTTTTTGTTTTGATCTTTTGGGGCTTTTTGAAACTGAGAATTGGATGTAAATGATAAAGATAAGCAATTTGTATTTTACATTTAAATGACAGGAGGCAAATTAATCTTTCCACGGTCAGTAAAAGCACTTTGTATTTACAGGTTTGTCAACTGTTCTATTTATGACAGCATAAACACCTAATTTGTCGAACGTCATCATACATCAAAATAACGTTTAGTGGTTAGGTTGAATAGATCAACGTGATCAATATTTTAAAAATCTATATGACAAATGGCATATCCAAGACATAGATTTCCAGAATTTTTTTTTATCATTTAGTCAAATTATTGTAAATGGTCAAGATTAAAAACATTTATTTAACATTAGTTTTGAAAAAAAAATTATGCATGTATCTCAGATATTGTATATGTCAGCGACGCAAAGACATGGAACGAAGCCAGACACATGTGTCATCAGGAACTTGGAGGTCATCTAGCAACCATCAGCCTGACAAATTCTGTACACATCAATCAACTTGAGTCATGTATGGCGGAGGGATATGCATGGCTTGGGTATTATTCAGTCCTCTCACATTTTATTTCTATTATTGGTGAGTCAATTTCATATACTGAGAAAAGAACGAAAGTCAGAGAAGGTTGTTTCTATTTAGAAATGGATTGCCAGATAATAAAAGCGTAAAATGCAGGTATTCCTAGATTAGTCATATAATTACTTTGAGTATATCCTTTCGATTGCAGCTTTTATCGGAAAATATAATAATGTTTACTGCACACGACATCCCAACCGTTGGTTCGTTTGTTGTTTAATGTTTTACTATCACACCTTCGACTTACAATGAAGTGTTCTCATTTGTAGGATAAATATTTTCATTTTATGTTATTGAATCATCTTTTAATACTGTTCGTCTACCTTCATTTAGTGATTGCACTGTTTAAATCTTTTTTGTTTGCTATCTCTGCATCTTTTGGATATTTAAGGTGGATGTTGTAATCCAAACAGGAAACCCTTACTCATCCCAAGAACATTGTTTCACCAACATTGTTGTGGGAGTTATATAAGCTAGGAACAGATTTTAAATAAAAAGAACGTGTTCAAGGCTGCAACTACCGAATTTTGACATAGATGCATGCTTATTACACAGAATATTTGTATACCCGATATTTGAGTGCTACTGATCTAATTCATAGTACAATGCAGTTTTTTTTCTGCCATATACGATAAAATCCGGAGACGGATAGAAGATACAAGATAAAAGTGTCTACCCCAGTTTCCCACACATCACTTGAATAGAAAGATTTCTTATAGTTATAATTAAATCTGTGAGTAGGAGAACATATTCGATGTGTTATACATCACTGTTGAAAAAATCCCTGAACAGCAAAGTTTTTGAAAAGTAGGTCAAATGTCTCATGCAAGGGCACAATGTAATTTCCACGAGCGAAATACATGTGAGGTAATAAAAAATCATACCTCTTACCGTTCGCAAGTCAAAGCAAATGTTAATGTTTCTGAAAAGTAGACAATAAATCAAATTGAAGACAATAAATTTATGAAATCGCTTTAACAGAAAGGGATTATAATGTTTGTGTCTTTTTGTGAACAGGTTGCTATAATAAAAGCTACGTAACAGGTAAAGAACATACGCTCGACAAGCTTTCTGCAAATGCTTGTGAACTACAATGCGAAACAGCCTACTTTGCTGTAGCGGTATGCATAATGAAAATACCACCATAGAAATAAAAAGTTATACAATTTACTGTTAGTTAACATATCTTGTTGTCAAGTGATGCAGAATGCAGTAAGGATTATCACGAATATTTATATACAATCACATCAATGCATAATAGTCTTGTAACTCAAGATACTGTCTAGTAAAACAATAAATATTGGTACTTGTATATGCATATTTTACGATTGTTCATAGATTGACAGTTACTCATTTTGCTTGTTTAGAGTTCATAAAAATCGTCATTATGTCCATTCAGTTGACTGTCCGTATGTACGGTAATTGGCATGCAATAAAATACTTTCTTTTTTGTACTTTCAAATTAAATCAATGTTATCTATTCTTTTTTTTTTTGCTTTGCATGAAATTGTCATATATACAGTTTATGTAGCCTGTTTTGTATTAGTTTACCTTGGACTTTGAATGCCGAGCATCGTATGGTACCCTCTCGTAATTGTACTTCATAATAAGATCAATTTGTGAATTACTTGGAATTACGAAATTCTATAAATAAAGAGATTATCACACCAATCCTCTTTGTGAGACTTATATCATTACCGATATTGAGCTGACGAACAGATAAACGGAGACATACAGACAGACATCATATTCAGAATAAATTACAACTGATATGTGTGTTTTCACAGGGTCAGTCGTGCATATGTCTTTCTAGCAAGCCTTCCATATCGACAGGTAATCCGACATTATGTAACATCAAATGTGATGGCCGTGGAATGTGTGGAGGAGATGGGGTAGTCAACGTGTACAATACATCAATTAATGGTGATTATATTGCAGTTAATACTTTTAGTGTTTTCTCCCTATGCTGTACATATCTTGGCACTTCTACCAAATCATGGTGCAATTTTCATTTAAAACCGACAGTAGTTGACATTCATCAGGCTTCATAATAATTATTCTTATAATACATGTCTTTGTTTTGTATAGATGCAGAAGGTGATGACAGGGATTTTCACTGTAGACGATATTCCTGTCCAGATGTCAACACAAAAGATTTCAAAGCAACGAATTGCGACAATGAATACAAATTTCTCTGTGGTTAGAATATTTTTTATATATTTATATACACTGTAATACTCATTGTTTTCTGTGAATTATAGTTATGACAAAATAATTGGTGATCAATGCGAGTTTTCAATTAAGGAATACAACATCAATATTAATGAGTGTTTAAATACACGAGTAGTTTTCACCACACAATATGTCCTTTATACATATATATTCTGTGATGTCAAATTACAATTCTTTGCTAGTCATTAATATCCAAATATTTGTCTAAACAATCAAAGTTTGACCCAAGACATAATTATGTAAGGCATTTACAGAAAACGTTTAAAGTACTCAATTTACTTATAGTGTTAGGGAATAATAAAAGTGTATAGACGAAACAATTTCGTTTGTATGAGATCCTACTTTAATCATGGCATCAGATATTTCCATTCATGAATTTTCCATGATCCCAAGTCAAACAATGGTATTTTTTGTAGGGAGAGTGGAGGCACTACATCATTGTATTAGGGGATCTGTTTGAATGAAACTATTTAGTTATGGGTTATCCATAGTGAACTTTTAAAAATTTGATAGAAGACGGGTTGACATACATTCTTATATTATGAGTTATATAAAGCTAAGATAAAGAAAACTGTGTAAATCTTGCCGAAATTTAGGTAATTTAACATTGGATCATATGAGAACAGGGATAACTGTTCTTTGACCCACAGCTGTTTATATTTTTATTAGCTTCATCATATGAGTAGGCGATTCTCAATTTCTATTTTCATTTAAATTAGTATTTGATATCTAATTCAAACATGAAAGAAACAGACGACTAAGTTGTTCTTCAGTGTAGATGATTTAGCTAATTGGCTTTTGTTTTCGATTATTTATCACTTCCCTTACACATGAAAATTTATTCCTTTTATTTTTTGACACTTTACGACAATATACCGACAATTCTTTGTCTTCATGATTCTTATCAGAAAAAGATGGCGGAGTCCTCCAGAAAAAGCACAGAGATTGGGATTTTGCATTCAGGTTCTGTATTAGTAGAGAAGACTATATTTCAAAAACATCATCATGCCCTGAGATCAATGAGAGAAGTGCATATTGGAGTAGCTATTTCCGTGGCGAGGAGTTTATTTCTGACGAGGGTAATGATATATACATGACAGAAGAACAATACGTGAAAAATTGAAGTTTGGTAATATATAAAGAATGCATAGATTGTTACATCATTTGTGGGTAAGCATACGTCTAGTAAATTTTGCGATACAATAAAAAGAGACAAAACAATATAAGTTTCATGAATGCTTTCTACTGAGTATCCTAAACGTAAAATATACATTAATAATGACAGTGTATATTTATAATGTCCAGTATTTTCAGTTTTTTTTTTCAGAAGAACACCCCCGTGCGTTTTAATGTGTGCCGGATGGAGACAAAGGACATTTAGTTTGTAATAGCTTCATGGTGACTTCTGCCACATATCTGAACCAGTAACTCCTCTTTTTTCTTTAATTCTATTTTACTTTTATAGATAATATAACACGAGTCCCCCGTCGAGTTACCCGATTACATCGTAAAAGACAGTCCTTTAAACTAATAGACTTAACAATAGGCTTAATGGGTAGTGAACAAGACATAAAGATGCCATTCCTTTGTGAATTAGGTATAATATTTACACTTACTTTAACTTAGATGAAAATATAATGAATAAATCAGAAAACTGCATATGTTTTTATATCAATGCATTTATATTTAAAAAACAATAATGATAATAATATATAAAAAATAAAATTAATAAATAAATAAAAAATAATAATAATAATAATAAAAAAAAATAATAAAAATAGAAAAATACTCATAACAATGCATTATAATATTTAAATTCAATGTGATCTGTTTCCATTATATTATAAATTTATCAGTCTTTCCTACATTTACTAAGTCAGAATAACTGCATTTAATAAATCTGAAACGTATATACCTTTTAATTTTGTGCACCAAATGCGAATCGACAACTTATGTCTTTTCAGTGATGCTCGTGGCCGAATATTTGGAATTATGATATATATTGTTAGTCATAAAGGTGAATCAGATCAGCCTTCCTTTGTGTGAATGTGACACTCCATATATATGAATACGGAATCATGCCAATGCATGAACATCATTAATTCATTTTCGAAAATTAATGATTCAGTTATTAAGTAAGATGTCTTTTTTCCTTTCTTTTATAACATAAAGGTAATAACGTTACGTGGACTTCCCTCTTTGAAGAAGAATATAGCTCACAATCCAAAATACATTACCAAATCTGCCAATCGACGACTAATGTTGATGTTGATACCACAGGTACACAAACATGCCATAACAATGACATTGATGAAACAATAACGCCGGGCCCAGATGTCGATTGGACAATTAGTACGACAATGCCTTTAAAATATTATGTCGATGTAAATGTTGAAATATACCTGTAAATGTACATTTATGTGAATAACAGTATTGTGTGTAAAATAAATTTGTAAAAGATTTATTATGACATTTCTGGTACCTTTATGTAAACTGTAATATACTGAATTACTCTGGATGACCAATAACTCTAATTTCCAGTTTACGCAAACCTATGGGCTGAAACATTCCTTGTTTTCTTTCTTTTGTGAAGCATTGTATCGCTGCTCTTAATTGTAGAAATGGCATATAGCACGTTTAATTGAATTGTTTGGCTTTAGGATCGCTGATGAGGGATTTGTTACACGAAAGATGCATGTACGGTCCATTTATAAATTTTACTTGAAATCATTATGGCATAGTGTAACCAAAATATTCATGTTTGGTATATTTGTAAATTCTACGTTTTATTTTAATGGCGCACCGATCGTTCTTAGTTTTATCACATGAATATATCAACATTGCAGTGACATTGGTTGTTGGTGGATGTCTCCTATTTGTCATCAATTTGATAGTGGTGTGCTGCATTCACAGAAGGTTAGAATATATGTTTCTATGGCAGTTATGATAACATACCAGTGTAGGCATTCATGGATCACTACAATCAGAGTTGAGAATTTTTCCGGGATAAGTAACGTCTCCTGTAATAAATAATCAAATTAGCATTGTATACAAGAGATATAAAACAAAGAAAAGAAGACATTACAGAAAAGATTCATTCGATTGACCGCAGTAACGATTAGAACGGTCGATTAAAGTAACCAACGACATTCAAGTGGTGTGGTTAATCGGTTAACAGGCGCCCGCCTTCCCACACATGGAAAAAACAACACAGTCAAAGGACCCACTTTAAAAATATCAAAATAATCGCTAATATAGAAAACAATGATCAGCAGGTTTCAGAAGAGCTCACAAATATGTTCACACTAAACCTTTTATGAAATATTATGCTAGTATTGAAAATGTATTAGGCGACATCAACATGAGTCAACCGTGCACTGCCCGTCTACAAGTGGGTCAGATTCTTGATTCGTAAAATTCCCGACTAACATTCAGAGGTGAGAGACTTGGGACATTGTCTCCTCTGAAAAGGCCCGTCATGGAATCCCCACCGTACTGTCAGACAGCATGCAACACTGAAGTGAAAATCTGTATAAGGCTATGAAGGGATCCAATTCAAGACTTAATGTCTTTGCGATGGTCTCAGGGTCATACTGTTGATATCGAAGTCTTTTAATTGGATACGTATTGTTGAAAAGTTACATTTCCGAATTTTGACAAGATGTCTGTGTTTTATCTGAAAAAGTTACCAAAAGTTTTTCGAAGTATATCTAAAACCCAGAGTCAGAAGTCTAATTAAATGAAACCTTTGACTTGTGAAAATATACAGAATGGAAAACAAAACGTGAATGTTTTCAAGTGCTCGTTCGCCATAAATGCGGTTTCGTTATATAACTCAAAATGATTTAAGGATTCCTGTGTGTTCATATGTGGAACACCCAGAATAAAAACAATTTAGATTTGAAAGCAGGTTGCATTTTGTTTTAATTATGTGTATTGTAACAACGTATATCATGTTAAACATAGCCAATTTATGGAACTAAAAATTGCATTTTCTAAAGGAAAGGAAATTAAATAATGTTTATTCTTTTTTCAGATTCAAATCCAACGATGGTGCAAATAACTCTAAAAGAGAAACTGTGATGCTAGAGCTATCGAACGCAGGTTCTGGACATCGTAACGTTAAGATCATTATGTATAGCAGTGATAATGACAACAGCAATGAATTGGAAAATATAACTAGTAACGACATTGATGCCGTATTCATAGAGGCACAAGAAGGTGTATAGGACCATCTTCGTGAACAAGATAACCGGAAAATAAAACAAAAATAAAAACACACTTACAATCACGCACTGTTTCGTAATGATAACTTTGAACTGTCACTTCCAGTTATAATAGTCAAGTTCGCAAAGATCAATGACTTTTCTGGACAATGGAGCTAGTTGTATTCATTATCTTAAGATAAATGGAACGTTGTCAACTATTTACAACTGACAGTTTGTAGAGTGTCTGTCAGCTAGCATGCAGTGTCATAAGCTAAAGGATTTTGGGGTTTTTTTTCATAATCTCATTTAATTGTTAATATTACGTTTATTTACAAAGGTATATGTACCTGGTGTCAAATCAATATTCCAGCGCCTATATATGGTCTTCCATGATACCCTTCTTTTAGTGTTATAAAACAGTGCATATTGTACTTTCCTATTTCTGCATTACTTTAATTTTTGTCGGTTGTATAACTAGTAAACACATAATATTTGAATGGATCCTTTATTCATGTATATGTATATAACTTTCCCCATAAATTTTGACATATTATACATGATTCAGTTTCGGTTGTATCGTAAAGGTAATCGTTCGATAAAGAATGATGATGTCTTGTCGTCGGTCTATTTGAATGTCTGCCCATAAACATTCTACTAAATTTAAGTTTGAAGGGAAATGTAAAATATCATGTGTTTGCATATTTTACATTGTTTTTTAATATGATTTAGTTTTTGTGTTCTTATGAATAGTATATAAGCTCAATAGAAATTGATTTTTAATATCTGTATATAACATACTTCATCATAAACTTTGACATTTAATATACCAGATGCAGAATTTCGTTTGGATTCTAAAGCAACTCTGTGCTATAGATTAATGTTTGTTTGTGTGTCCATCAGAATTCTGATTTACTTTCTGTCTGAAAAAATGCAAAAGTCAGAAAGGACAAATGATTGACTTGACCATGTCAGAGGATTTTGATATGTAGCTGTCTTATCAGATGAAACTATATCAGTATAAACTACATTTCAAGGTTTTTGTTTTGCCCCATAATCTTAAAGTCTTGAACGGCGTTTTTTTAAATAAAATGTAGAGATATCTAATGAAAAGTTCAAGTATAGATATTGATTAACATGTCGTGTGATACGGAGAATACAATACTACAAGGAATGAAAAAGTATTCAAAGTTCGTGAATTGTGAAACACTATTTATTCATTTGATTCATGCTTAATTGATAGTTGACAGCAGTTTAACAACACTATGAGTAAGAAATATATGTATTCCAATACATCACAGAATTAACCTTGGCTTGATTGATAGTTGACAACAGTTTAACAACACTATTAGTAAGAAATATATGTATTCCAATACATCACAAATTTAACATTTGGCAGAACGTATGGCCCAATAAGAAGCTACGTGAAACATACTCACAATGGATAACAATAGAGTTATCGAATGAACACAAAACAAAAAAAAAACAGAGAAGAAAAAAAAAAAATAAAAAATAAAAATAAAAAATAAATAAATAAATAAATAAATGAATAAAATATATATATATAAATAAATAAACAACCTCCAAAAATCCAACTTCTTTTAATCCTAGTAATACACCTAATACCAGTATACAAGGCAACTCAGCTTCCAATGAGTTGTGCTCAGGCACTAATGACAAGGGTGTCCAGTTTTTAATATCATTGTTCTCAGTTTCCCATTACATGTGGTGCTTAGTTTTCAGTAATAAGGGTGCACAGTTAACAACAACTAGAGTGCCCTTTTTTCAATAACAAGAATGCTTAGTTTTCCATGACAAAAATGCTCAGTTTCTAAAGGCAAGTGTTCCCATTTCTGAAATTCCAATTAAAAGGGATGCCTAGTTTTCCTTAACAAAAAAATTTCCCAGTCTCCCATAATAAAGAGACTGGGTGTCCAGTACCATGGATACCTATTTTTCCCATACAAAGGGTACTATTCTAATAAAATGTGTGTTCAATTTCCCAATAGAAAACTCAGGTCCTATACCATACTGAGGAGAAAACGGCTGATTAAACTACCATTATAAGGGTACTCAGGTGTGCATACAGATTTGTTCAACTTCCCAAAGTTCTCAAACTGTACTCAACAATTTACTTAGCCAGGCCTTCAAAAATTCCTTGTCAAGGAAATAATGTGTATGTCATCCATTGGCCTTTGCACTCGCAAAGAAACATGTAACTGTATTAATTGTACAGTATTACCGTTTGACCGTCTTAAGTCGGTATCGCATCTGCTGTGCAATCAATATTTTTTATTAATTTCATTTCATGTATTTCATTACTTGTTACCATGTTTTAATGAACATCTCCTTGGTGACCTCTGTCGTACAGCTAAGTCAGATGCCATCTCGTTTCCCTTATATAATATGATTTCTATGGTAAAACTTATCTAATTTGTAATAGATAGGTTATGAAATGATTACCAGATTGTGATTTCAATCCAAGACCCTCCACTTAAGGTGAACATTCTCTCTACCAACCGATATTTCTGAGCCAACATCGAAAAATCCATGTTGTATTTAGATCGATTGTTTTGTGTGTTTGTTTAATTTTTGATTAAACTCACACCAAGAGAGTATCACTTATTGGATGACGGTATCTGGAAAAAAAATCAGACATATTATATAGTCATCATAATTAATAAGGATTTTTGATGCGAGACAGAACACCGACGAGTGAGCAGGGGACTCACACACTAAACCTCTTGGTAAGGAGGGAAATATTGTATTGATTCAGCTTCACTGGCTCAGAGTTCGCTCTGTTTGTTTGTCTGTTGTAAACTGAAAGCTTCGTCATAACTTTTGGATTGTGAGAGAGAGGGAGGGAGAGAGAGAGAGAGAGAAAGAGAGAATGAGAATCCATATTTGGCATATATACTCCACCAGTAAAACCCTTTCAAATTACACCAAGACCAGTGACCTCATGATCTTGACCATGAATTTTATGCTAAGTTCATGTTGTCATAGTGATTCACATACACATCCTGTTCAAAATAATTATTTAAACGATTTGTCAATCAACTTCTCTGTTATGCATTCACTCAAATAATATGGAAAACATAAAGGCCTTGCGTAAATAATTATGACAGCATGACGTTATTGTAATATTCTAAGTAGCCCTTGATTAACAAAAGCGAAAAACATAGCATAACTATTCATATATTTACTATCATGAGTTTGAAAATTATATCCTATAGTCCTATATATCCTAAGTATTAGATCTTGTTATTGTATCAGTGTATCAGAGAGCAGAGGTATTACATGTCAGTTTCTATTAGATTGTTATTTTCTTGTTCTTAAAATCTTAAATCGCAGATGTTTTTAAGTGAGTGCTCTTCATCCATATGTCTTGATTCCTACTTAGAAAACATTTTTCATTTGTCCTCCAAATGCCCTTTTTTGTAAGTTACTTGCAACAACCAGCCTTATGTGTAGGTATCTATGATCTTATTTGTCAAGTATGAAGCTATTATGTTCATTTCTACTTGTTGTAGCGATGATGTTTTGAAATTTATTCCAATGCTTTGCACAAAAATAAAGAATTAATGGAATTTATACAAAAAGACACCACATTAGGTGTATAAGTTCACACGTGTTTTATGCTTCTTTCATGAATTTTATAGTTTTATCTGTAAAGTTAAGCAGGAGGTAAACAACCTCTTAAACATGGTGGTGCTACCGGGAATCGAACCCGGATCCTCTGTCTCGTAAACCAGTCACTTAAACCTTCACACCAAGTGTGCCTCTAAAGTGACATAAGTCTTCACAATATTCATTGCAGCATGTAATCAAATGAATGTTGTTTCCTATATAGACTTGTTGTTCCATGAATGTTGTTCTCGATAATTATGTTGTTATAAGTTCATTATGTTTATGGTAGTGTTGCTTCCAATAGATACGTCGTTGAAAGCATCGTTACTGACATGATTGTGCAGTTTACATTACTTTATTACTTTTGCATGTGTGATTGTAAAGCAAAGCTATCTGTCTGTCTACACCTTGTCTGGGACCTGTTGGTAGGAGTGACGCTTTTGTAAAGTGGATAACTATGGGCACATGTATTCCTTCGAATGCTATGCTTAATTATGACGTGCATTAATATTTGTTTGTGGTTAGGCAGTCAGAATTTAACGAGGATAAATAATGCTCAAACATTCTCCCTTAGATATTAAGTCCCCCAACGATGATACCGGAGGGGACTATAAGTTTCCTCTCTGTCCATCTGTCCGTTTGTCTGTCTGTCTGTCACGCTGGTTTTCCAAGCTTTTCTCGGCCATGCTTACAGATTGCAAAATGAAACTTGGTAGCAAGCTTCCCCATGAGGAGTTACAGATCAAGTTCGACTTTGGTTACGGTTGACGTACTTTTTCCAGAGTTATTGCCATGTGTTCAAAATCAGTTTTCATTGCTTTTCCTTGTCATGCTTACAGATATCAAGTTGAAACGTGGTAACAAGATTCCCAATAAGGAGTTACGGTATGAGTAGCGGGGGACTTTAGCAATACTGTCAGAATGCTTGTTTGTATTGTAGTTATCCCTATTTAAAATATTGATCCGAACACTAGACTAGTTTATTGTATTATCATGTTGATGCCGCATATATTTTTATACCATTATGTGTTTTACAATACCTTACGTGTTTATATCTTTATGCTTTCTCAATATACGATACCTGTTGACCCTTGTTCTTTACAAGGATTATTTATAAAATTTTAAATATACGTCCTTTGATTGTTCTGCTGTTATGGTGAGTGGGAAGGTGGGCCCGTAAACCGGTTAACCACACCATTTGTTTGGCTTTTGTCAAATTAAATGACCGTCCTAAGTCGGTATCGTAATTGCACTACAATCAAATATTTTTTTAAACGTGTTATATGTTCTAGTATATTATTTATATTCATGTATTGTATAGCTCCATGGTGACTTCTGCCACATAACTGAGCCAGTAACTCCTCTTTTATCTTTATTTTTCCAGCTTCCATAGCAAAAGGGTTTCAGATAATTTCCTCAAATCTTTGTACATCTGTCTTTCAATGCTTCGAAGGGTGCATAAATACTTTTATTATTTTATCATATAGTGACAATAAATACAAGCATATTTTTTTTTATAATAATTTTGTCATAAAGATCAAGTGCCACATAGGTTAGTGACCGAATGTAAAATTTAATCATGACTTTATACTGAAATTGTTATCTATATAATTGTATTGCTAAGTTACTCCAATAAATTATACAACGTAAATGTGACACAAATATGGAAATTTCAGTTCTAACTTCTTATTCGTTGTTTCAAGCACATTGCACATTTCAAGCACATTGCACATTTCAAAACATGTACACAATGTACGATACACTCTGCGTTTTTCCAACACATTGCACATTTCAAATACATTTATACAATGTGCGATACATTCTGCATATTTCCAACATATTTCAAGCATGTTGCACATTTCAATGATATTTCCAGCACATTGCGCATTTCAAGCACATTTACACAGTGTGTGATACACTGCATATTTCCAGCACACTGCACATTTCAAACATATTTACACAATGTGCGACTCACTGCATATTTCCTGCACATTTCAAGCGTATTGAATCAACACAAAATCCAATAATTGGCACATTTTGCAGCACATTTAATCAACAAAATATCCAATAATTTGCACATTTCAAGCACATTAATGATGTGTTGCACATTTCACTTTTTTGTTATTTCAATGAAAAGAGTGAAACTTTTTATTATTTTCCAAGATGCTGTTGATGGAAGCACTTCGGTGGAAGTGGTGCTCACGTAGATTTGCTAGACCATATACTTTATAAAGGCATATAGAATCATTCGTTTGTATAAAAGATCCAATCATGAAATATAGATATAAATTATATATAAATATGGACGAAAGTAGGAGTGAACTGGAAAATGAATCAACAAGAGAAAGTTTAAATTCTGAAGATGAAGTGGAAACCGAAATGGAAGATCAATCAAGTGATGACATTAGTGATATTTACAATAGAGATGATGGAGACAATAATAGAGACGGAGACGACAACGAGTGTCAAGGTGATGAGGAAGATGATGATAATGATGACAGTGATGATTATTTCTAGGACCAAGCAGCAGGCGTGGTATACAAGCATTTACAACCTAATTTGACAAATCCTTTAATCGTTTATCGGCAAAGAAGGAAAACGATTCAGTTCGCAAATTACAAAAGTCACTTTAAACTAACCTCAAAGTGCCCTTTGGCGCTAGACTTCAAAAATATTATCTTACATTTTTAGAGCAAATGATTTTTTTTCGAAAAGATCAAACTCGCACACGCATTATGTAGACAGCAAAACGATTGCGAGATAGAGAGGATTATGGATATGAAGAATCGCTTCACTATGCAGTCAAAAAAAGAAAATATTTGATAGATAAAAAACTTGAAGAGTATAGAGAACCAGAAGTTGAGAATGCTGCCAACAAATGATTGATTTCCCTTTAATTCGGTTTTCTGATGCGATTTCTTTATCTTTTCTGTCACTCTCCCATGTTAATCATCACTAAAGAGACATAAGTTGGTAAATCATACACTGATTTGATATATGCTTTATGTACTGATTTCATTAAAAGATCTTTTTATTATTCGTTTGAAAGTCTATGAATAAGATATGAGTGAATAAAAACTATATCATTACAACCTTCATGTTGTTATCTCTTAATATCATCTTTATCAAGTTTCATACACACAAATATTGCATCAATAACTTGAATATTCTAACAAAGCTTCATAATCGCGGACACATGCCATATACGATTTATAAAACATTTGATAGATTTGGATTTCGTTTACTTTGTTGAGTACACCTGAAACAGTCATTAACAAAACAAAAAGTTTCTGGATGTATATGCATCTAAATGTTGAAACGGAGTAATACAATGTAAAATGAAATACCAAACTTATAATGGAATGAAGATTCGTTTATTTGACAATGTACCCTACATTGCAAGGAAGGATATCAGAAGATTCACGTTTATAAATTCAAAAAGTTTGAAAATGGTCGTTATTATGCTTCTCTTGAAAAATTCATGGAAAATCGTAAAATCTTTTTGAAGCGTAAGTTCTACAATATTGTCATTCGTTTGATTTGGCATGGAAAGTATATTCTAGGGAAATGATATAATACCATATCTCAAGTATTACATAGAGCTAGTTGTGAAAATCTTGTTTTCAGATTAAGAAAATATTCATTTGGAAAGTGAATCAGGGAGTCTAGAATTTTAAAGACACAAGAAAACGTATCAAACAAAATAAAAAAAAAATGGTCAGAATGTGAAACAATTGATTGTATAAAACAACAAGACCATGTGAATGTCATATATGTGAAAACTGGATTTCTATTTCTAAGAACCGGAAATTTTAAGATGTAAAAACTAAACTTACAGTCGCAGGTGTGAATTCTTTTACCGATACAGTTATCCATATAAATATGATATATAAAAATCAATAACATAAAGATATATTGAATACAATGTGATTTATTGTCTTGAACGTGTCGTGAGCACAAGTTTGGATAATGTTGGTGAGTGATACCAGTCAAATGCCTTATCAAAGTTCACAGAAATTCGCTCGTGTGCGGACATTAATGCATCTATTACCTATACCTCAGAAGTCGAAAGGTACCCAGATCCGACTTGATACGATGGTTGATGTCGTATCACCTACCGATTCCGTCCAAGACATAGACGAAAGAAAACATCGATTGTTGCATTTATCAATGGCATCGAGAGAACGTGAACCCAGAGAAACAGACTTGCGTGTGTCGGAAAGCGTCGAATCAGGTGTATTCCGCTTTGAACTCTATTTTGACTTGTTTCTTACTCATGATTGTATGCATTTAATTGTTCATTGTATGCTTAGCTTTAATTCACTATGTATTTTAGATATCTGTCGAGTATCCGAGGTGACCAAACATGGACGAAGGAGACATCGCTTCGAGCCGTACGGCAAAGTTTAAACAAAGTAGTAAGACAGATATCATTGATCATGTACTTATGAAAAACAAAAGGGTAGGTCCTAATCCTTTTTCCTCACATTGTATTAGCAGAACAATAAAATTTTCGTCATTCACCTCGTCGTTTATCTTGTATGTCTCAAATCCAGTTCAAGGTCGTCAGTACAAAATCAAAATCAAGGTCGTCAGTACAAAATCAAAGTCGTTAGACTCTGATCAAGGTCGATAGACTCTGATCAAGTTCAAGGTCGTATAGAAGACAAAGTCAAGATCGTCAGTACAAATTTCAAATAACAAAAAAGTGAAATGTGCAACACATTATTAAAGTGCTTGAAATGTGCAATGTGCTGGAAATATGCAGAGTGTATCGCACATGTGCAATGTGCAATGTGTATCAGTGCAATGTGCTTGAAATGTGCATCGCACATTGTGTAAATGTGCAATGTGCTTGAAATGTGTATTGCACATTGTGTAAATGTGCAATGTGCTTGAAATGTGTATCGCACATTGTGTAAATGTGCAATGTGCTAGAAATGTGTTTCGCACATTGTGTAAATATGCAATGTGCTTGAAATGTGCTGGAAATATGAGAGTGTATCACTCATTGTGTAAATGTACTTGAAATGTGCAATATACTTCGAATGTGTACATAATGTGCATGCAATATGCTTGAAATGTACATTGTGCTTGAAAAGTGCAATGTGCTTGAAACATTGTATAAGAAGTTAAAACTGAAATTGACAAATTTGTGCCACTTTTACAATGCATAGTTCTATGCATTTATCTCTATATTGTATATAATATAATCTGAGAAGGATCATCATTAGATTTCATAAAGGTGTATATGTCACCAATTCTGAATTCAATGATTTTATAATATAGTCAGGGTTCTTTCTAATAGTTATATGGACTCCACTCATATATCAATTACTCACTTATCAGGTTAATTAGCATCACATCATACTTCCATAAATACATTCCAGTAAAATACTCCAATTTTTAAGCTTCTATTGTACAATAGGACTCTACTTAATTTGTAAAGAAAAGAAGAGTTATGTACCTTAGATTGTTAAATCTTCCGGTGTCTTAGTTTAACAGGTGTTTTCACAGGTTATAAAGTATTTCATAAAAAAATAAATTAGTCACAAGATCTTTAGAAATGTTTAGACAGGACATGCTTGCGCAGATTCGTTTCTTCCTTCAATAGAAATGATTAATACTCCTTGTTTGGACTCGTTCAAATACTTTATAGTGCATTACAAGTTACATCATAAAGAGAACAATATATATGACATTCATTTCCCAAGTTTATTCACATTTTGAGGTATTTCTAATGTGACACATAAAGATTCCCCTATGAACATGAAGGCTTGATCTTAAAAACATAATTGTTAAATTTACATCAATCGAAGGGTAGATTGTGAAATAATTTTAAGGTTACCTTGGTGTTTTACTGACTTATGTTAATATAGATACATAGTCTGAACCGGGTATTGTAAGAAGGTTGACTCCGAGATTTTAAGACCAATTTGCAGTATGTCTGGGATATGAAGCCAGGAGCACTAGACACAAAGTATGCCAGTGATCTCGTTGAATGCATAATGACACACCAGATCCGAGAAAGCGTGACGTGGACTTCAAAATTCAAAACGTTACTCATACTTTCATTTACCCACCATGCCACTTTTTATAACAGATAGGGTTTTCTTTATGATAGAATTGATTAACGTGCGTGTCCAGAGCAGTTCAAATAGTACCATATGCGATCGGTCATAGACCAAAAGGTGTATGGTAAAGAGTATTTCACTAGAGCGAAACTATCAAAATGTTTCATTAAATGACCTCAATATAATATACAATACAGTAGTGCAATTGTGATGTAGTTCACACTGAATCAGAATGTGGGTACTCGCATTACTCTCATTACGGAATCATATGAGTGAAATTGTGCGAGATCTGATTTGAGAAATAGTGTAAATGTAATGTCTGTGAAAATACACTGTGAAATACGTGTAAAATGTGATATTTGTTAGGAATATAGCATGTAATCTATGTATATGAGATATTTTTGGAATATATATATATATATTTTATCGATCTTACACATATTATCCATATACATGTATCATCAATCAATTATCGGGAAGATTACCTTCCGGACATTTTCTTATTATTACCTGGCCATATTACAAGTTATATCATAAAAAGAAAACTATTTGACATTCATTTCCCGAGTATATTCACATTTTGAAGTATTTCTCTAAATATGACCCATAATTGTTAAATTTACAACAATGAAAAGATGGATTGTGAAATAACCTCTAATGATGTGTGCTGATATAGTAATTTACATCATTAAAGTTGGAATGGAAGTGGGTCACCTAAGTCGTGTACTGAAATTTTATATCCATTGGCAGTATGGCATCGTCTTATAAAGCAATACATATCATGATATGGAGTTGTCTGTGGTACATATTACCATGTCTGTAAATATACTTGTCGAGACTTAAAAATAATGCTGTATACTAATATAGAAAGTTACATAAATGGAAAGATGGAAAGGTGGATTGCGAAACAACTTTTAAGGTCGCCTAATTCGCGTACCTTGGTGTTTACTGAAATTTACATTGATGGAAAGATATATTGCGAAACAACTTTTAAAATCACATAATCCGTGTACCTTGATATTTAAGATAATGATGTATGCTGGTACAGAAATTGACATAATATGAGGAGCTGTGAGGAGCCATGAGTGATTTGAGGAGCCGTGAGGAGACATAAAGAGCCATGAGGAACGTGAGTGGCAGACACCCCCCCCCCCCCCCCCCAATTTACATTTACTATGTTCACTTTCCAATTACAGTTACAAGCTGTGATTAGTTTCCCAATAACAAGTGTCCAGTTTCCAATAGTAAAAGTGTCTTGTTTCCAATTATTAGAGTGCCCAGGTTCCAGTAACTAGAATATCCAATTTCTAAGAACTAAGAGGGGGGGGGGGGGGTCAGTTTCCAATAACAAGTGTGTCCAGTTTTCAGTAACAAGAGTGCTCGGTTTCAAATATCAGGAATGCTCTATTTCCAATGACAAGGATGCTGAGCTTCTCATTAGCAAGCAGTGCTCAGTTTCTGATGAAAAAGTTATCCATTTTCCCATAAGAAGGATGCTTAACATGGACACGTAGTTTTCCCATCATAAAGGCGCTCTGTCTATTGATAAGGATTCTCGGTTTCTCGTACTAGGAGGTGTTCATTTTCCCCTAAAGACAACTCAATCCAGATTCTATGGTGAGGATGCTATTTCCAGGTTTCAGGTTCTCAAACAGATTTGTCCATTTTCCCAAAGTTCCCCAGACGATCCTCAACCATGCGTCTAGCCAAAAGGCGAAAAACTTTATGGGTACCAGTGGAAGAGAGGTTTGCCATATCTTTATTGTATCACTGAATATTTTTTCTTTTCATGATAAAATGGTGTGTATACATATACATATTTGATGTCGTAGCATTTACACCTTTGTTAACCTAGACCCACCTGGACTTGGGCTACCACGAATAAGTAGATCGGCGAATAAGTAGTATCGGGACAAAGGTTGGGTGCTCCAATTCCGAATGCCAGATGTGGCTACTCCTCTTCCCATAGTTAATCTGCTTAACTGTTATACATGGAGTCGCTCACTGTATAATGAATATCGTACATCCCTCAACAAGGAAATGATATATATCACACATTGTACTTTACATTGTAATGGGAAATACGTATCTTTATTCAATTTAGAAGAAATCATAAGGAAATCTTGAGTGTAATTAGAAAATGAAAGACAAAGTTCAATACTAAAACAATAGGCCTTAGGTGATATAGCTGAAACAGTTTGTACTAGACAGGCGGAAGATTGATAGCTAAATTATAATTTGAATCCAGGAGCCTTCGCCTAAAGTGAAGAATCTTTCTAGCTACTAAACAATCTAAACTGACATCCCATTGTATCCCATATCTTATGTCCAGAAGAGGGACTTAGACTTTACTGAATTTTTGTTTGACTCTTATTTCACGTCAGGTCAGGAGCAGAAATGCAGGCCTATACAGTGATTACATTCAAAGCAGTGAGGAATCTTGCACGTAGCACATCTAGCGTAACACAGGACTCGACTATGGATAAAGACGATTCGACGAAACATCTGCGGGACTTTAGCCTATTACCTCGCAGTCGTGAGTGAAGCACCTTACCGATTGATCTTCGAGGAGTCAAAATTCCTTACAAATAATATACACCCGTACACTGCAGAGCGAATAAACATCAGCAGTGAAACAACACACATAACAAAGCACGATAACGGACAATATTCAGACAACATGCATTGACAACACAGTACGACAGACCGTAAAGGAAATTCGTGAACACTCTGTCTGATTAAACGTATAGTGTGATGTCCTATTGAAATATTCCTGTTTAGTGTATATCAAGCGAAACTTCCTAGCGTTACTACGGTATGATCCCATAACAAGTACATACTCTGCGATATCTTTCATCCAGGAAATGAAAATCTGTGAGCAAGGACAGTTTGATAATATTATGTATGGGTATATTGATTATTGAGCAACAATGAATAATAGAATATTTTTTCTGTTGGTGAGCAGTATATACATTGTAGTCGTTTTATCAAATAGATCAAGTAAGTACTGTTGTTACTATAAAAGTTTAATTTACATGAAATATTTTATTTTGTAATTGTGATTTGTTCCATGTATGGTTCCATACTCCTCTATGGATTCCACCTCTATTTCAACAGGGGTCGGTGACTGATTGTATTTACAGGTCTTTTAACATTTCTGTTGATGATAACGTAAATAAATACGCCATTTGTCGAACTACATCATACATCATTTGGTAACTAGTAAATGTTCCAGGACATTATAATCATGGAGTCAAAACTGTTTTCAGACATACTGTTAACGTAGATGAATAAAAGAATTTCTTATGTATTAAGTAAAAGTTCCATAACATTTTATTCTTCAGTTAAAATATTGAACATTGTTTCACACATATTTATGCACTTGGGTATACAGACTGACCACTCTTACGCTTCGCCGTGGTCAGTTTTTCTATATCTTTTAAATATTACTGCATTGTCACAATGTAAAAAGTACATACATTGTAATAATACTGTGTATACCAAGTGATATTTAATACTAAAACTAAATACATTATACATATATTTCAGATATTGTATACGTCGGAGAAGCAAAGACTTGGAGCGAGGCTAGGCGCATATGTTTTGAGCACTTGGGAGGTCACTTAGCAACAATCAACGTGGAAAATTCTACACACATAAAACAACTTAAGTCATGTATGGCAGAAGGATCTGCATGGCTCGGAAATTACTCGGTCCTCTCAAATTTTATATCAATTATTGGTGAGTTCATATCATTTATATCGACAAGAATGAAAGTAAAAAAATGGTGTTTTAAATGTATATGCCAGATAATTCGTAAATGTGCCATATCATTACTTCAATTCCTTCAATGGCATCCTATACTGAAAAATTCGTTCATATATTTTTGTATTTTCTTTATTTTATTCTTTCGTTTTTGGGTTTTTTTTTTGTTTTTATGGTTTGGAGAGGAGAGTTATTTTCTTCTTGGTTTTTGTTTGTTTGTTTGTTTCGCTTTTGCTTTTCAGTGAAGGGTTAACAAACGAATGAATTATCTCAAAGGATTAAAAATTTCAGTTAAAACCATTACCTCTAACTTCGAATAAAACGCTCGTAAGAATTGTTCATTGTAGGTTTATCATAGGTGTTCTGAGATTATATGGCTGGAACACTTTCTATAAAGTGTTAGTCTATTATGACTGCGCTGTTACATTATGAGGTTTTCGTTTTGAATTTATCTCTTTATGATTTGGTTATTTGTGGTGAATGCTATAGTAAAGGAGATTCTTATTGCGGGAGCCACATAAACAAGGAAGAGAAAACAGAAGACATGAGGTCAGTGGTGCATACAGCAAGTTAGGAATACGGATATGATGATTTTAATAAAAAACATAATATACCCTGTAATTTTGTGTTACTGATTCTTAGCACAATGTAGTTTTATATTATGCCATGTAGAATAAATCATAGGGGGACGGACGGTTTTAAGGAATTCAGACTAAAAGGATGAAAAAAAAAATGCGTCTACACCAGTATCCAACACATTAGTTGAATATCAAAATTTCTCAAATATTGAATTAAATCCGTGAGAAGGTGAATCATATAAAATGTACCATACATCACTGTTGAAAACAAAATATGTTTATGAAACACTGATGCCCCACTGACGACAGGCAAGTTTTGTAAAGACCGGCGTCTTTTTCAAAGGTACAGTTTAAAGACAATAATCTGTTGTCAAGAAAATAGTATTGTCACAAGAAGTACACACTTAACTTGTCACAATCTTAGGAGACAAGTAAAATATACACCCCCGAAAACATGTGACGCCGATTTTGCAATGGACTTCGCTGCCATTAACTGTGGTCCTAATATTAAGAGAGGAAATAAAACGTATTCCCACCAAAATGAAGTAAAACAACGAAACGTGCTTATGACGTCATAAGGTTGCTAACGTTCAACGTCGTTTTTACTCATAGTACACAAGCGCCGCCTAACGGACAAAGAAGCTCACTTCGGGGGGCATAAAACAAATTTTCGTTATTTATTGAGAATATGATTTATCAAACAGGAGGTTCAAATTTGACATTCAGGGGCCATTTGTTCAAAACTTTAACCACTGGTTAAGCTATCCATTGGTTAAAGTTTGAGGGGCAATGAATTTATTTTATAAGAGTTCTGTATAAAAATCTTAACTACTTCACAAAGCTGTTTTTGATATGCTACAAATCAGAATAAAGACGATGACTTAAAGCCTTCTTTTTTCAAAGATATAGAATGACGAAATTTAACCATTGGTTAGCTTAACCAGTGGCTAAAGTTTCGAACAAATGGCCCCAGAAGTCCATGATTGTTCACCTTGGTGGGTTTTTTTGGGAGTAACACAGGACAAATACTTTGCATGTATATTACGCTAACATAACATTATTTTTTGAGATACATGTTTCCTGGTATGAAGTACCTTAATAGATGTGAATATTAGTGTAAAAAGGGGATATCCGAACTAATTTACAATAGAAGTAGTGTAATTACTGTATCATTCATTATGTGACAATAATTCATTATTTACTTTTCAGGTATAAGTGGAACGGTTATATTTCACTTGTAAACATATGATGAACTTGTAAATGTTTCTTAATATAACTTATTCCAGTTTCCTCATATGTTTTCTCTCCTTCCTCTTTCCTTTTCTAACATCACGTGTTCTTTTTAATTCCTTGCCACTTCCTTCTGTTTTGTCCGCCCCTTGACTTATTTCCTCATCACTCAGGTCAGGGACATCGTTTGCCAGGTTTGATAAGGTATTCTACCACGCCGCCATCTAAAATTATTTGTTGTCAAATTTTGTCTTTTCTTCTAAAAGTCAGTGGTAAATTTCTTGTTTAGAAAAAGTTTCTAGTCATATTTGAGAGGAGAACTGTTTCTAAAGAGTAATTTCCCATTTAGTAGTTAAATTAATGACCATGGCGGCTATGAAAATCCGTATGAAATAGCTCTTTTGCAGGTTAGAGCCTTTATATCTATGTCATCACATCACAAGAGCAAATAATATCATAAGTTTAATGGGATTTGTATAGTGAAATGTATATTTTACTTAGGGACATATCATAAATCAAGTGAAAACATGTCTATGTCATGTTTGCATGTATTCTAGTTTAAGTTCCTCATTTGTACCATATGACAGAGTTTACTTAGGTCAATTCCTGTTAATTTTTTATCGACTCGCTGGTCCTATTCATATGAAAATCGATTAAAGTTATATGAAGGGTAAACGTTATTATTATTATTATTATTACATCATTAATCGATTAAAGTCTTTTTTTTCTCATTCACATACAATTTAGTTATTTCCACATTGACCGTATAAGGTCCGTATAAACGCACAGAGTAAAATTTAGTCTATTTCTGTACAGACAATTTCCCTTCAAGTAATACATAATCGGCTCTGCACGTAAACACTACTCCGGTTCGATCTAGATATAGAACTATATATCGAGTGATCTCTAACTAAATAAGAATTCGGGTTTCAAAAAATATAAAAGCATTACTGCGTTTCTTTCATTTCATGGTATTCTTTCTATCTTGTACATATAGTATCTCTATTATTGATGGGGCCGCCATTCGAATCGCGATTCCGGTTGGCTAACATAAAAATGATGCTCGAAATTTTATCTATCACTTTCATATACAAAGATGTAATCGTTCTTAAATTAAAAATATTTTGGAATAGCCGTAATTAAATTATAAGAAATTACTGTAATTTTTTTTCTGTCTATCGTTGTATAGACAAAACCCGACGTAGAGACTAGATAATATACGCTTTACAATCATATCTGAAGTAATCTAATTGTCTTAACCTTCGTTGCGGATGTGAGGGAGAAGGACGGGGTGGTGTGTGTGTGTGTGTGTGGGGGGGGATTAAGACTTATTTAAGCTTGAAATCCCATTCGTTTCTGTATATTTATTAAGGCTGGAGTGAACCATTGTGATGGCGCATTGCCCGTAATCCGACGTTTGTTATCCATTGTCCGTAAACTGTTCGTTTTTTCGACTTCTTCTAAACCGTCTAACAGAATTTGATTGAACTTGGTACATATGTCGTACTAGTGGATCATTACACACTCTTCGTCAGAAGGAGGCGCCATTATAGACAAGAGGGAATCTTCCTTTGAAAATCTCCCACATGAGGAATTCAAGGATATAAAACTAATGATATCTGTGTGTTCTAGATGAATAGAAAATTCAAGGTGGTTCTTTTCGTTCAATTCTGAAAAAAGAAGCTTTGATGTTTTTTATTTGGTTTTCTTTGGTTTGTTTATTTACTTTTGTGAAAACAGAGGGATATGCTACTTAATTGTAATAATCAGCTTTTATTGTCTTTTGTAGAACTAATTGAAAGATTTTGATGAATCTTAGCAGGTATAGTGAGGTGCAGTCCTAACATAACATTATGTTCACGTCGCGTTAACGTGAAATTTGCTTTCCTCGTGCGCTCAGGACTGCTGAGCACACGCGTTTGCGTTAACTCAGATTTCCACATGAACTTAATTTTGAGACCGCGTGGACGCGCTTGACTGCCGCCTTAACGCGCTTGACTGCCGCTTACAACTTATAACTAGTATTAACATGTTCATATAGAAGAATTTGAAGGATTATTGTGTATTTAAATATTAAAACATATAAATAAAATATTTAGAATTAAATAAAACCTTTCCGAGTTAAGGGATATTTTTTAAAACATTGAACACAATTTCCGAACAATGACTTTAATTAAATTCTTACTTTAGGAAAATAATAATAATAATAATAATAATAATAATAATAATAATAATAATAATAATAATAATAATAATAATGATAATAATAATTATGAAATTAAAATCAATAAAGATAATAATAATGATGATAACTACTATATTCATAAAACTATTTTCTATATTTTATGAATATAGAAAATAGCTTTATTAAAATTAATAATAATAAATACATAAATAAGAAACACGTGTAAATACATAAATTAGTTATAAATGAATCAACAAATAAGAAATAGATACATAAATGAATTAATTAAAAATAAATAAATAAATGAAATTAGAAAATAATCATGCTAGTATAAACTGACGAAGTTTTTTTTTTCATAAATACCTTATTGCATGTCTACGCTATTTCCTTTGCTATATTACATATGAAATCCTTAATGCAGGGTGTCATTTTAAAATAAGATTTAATACACGTTTTACGGCAACATTCGCGGTAATCTAATTAGATCCACTTTATTTTCTCCGTCCGCACTGCATAGAGAATTACAAATATAGACATGTGAACGTGCGACGGACCGAGCGCACGCGGGAATTAATCGCGTTAACGCGGGGAACGCACGCGCGTCCGGTCGAGCAGTCCTGGCACGTGTGCTAAAGCAGTCCTCGCGACTGCTTTTCGCGTTAACGTGAATGTTATGTTAGGACTGCACCCATCTGTATGAAGAACTCAGTGTCTACTAAAATTGTCGCCATTTTCAAACCATATCCTTCAACGGATGGATTTAGGGCAGGATGACATAATCAATGGGTACCCTTGTTTGACAGACATCTTTAGATCAGCTGCATAGATCATCAAACCAAATGCATCTGAGTGATCTAAATGAGTTTCTTAAAAAGAGGTTTTGCTTTTAGTTCCATCTTGAAATAATATGTTTAACATTTTTATTTCTGTTTGGACTTTTGATCATTTCCCAATGGTTTGGTGTCATATTTTGATTTCATCTATTTAACCAAGAGAAGCGATAAGCCTGTATTTGCTCATGTTTATTTGCAGATATCTGTTTCAAGTGTTATTTGAAAGTGTCATGTGAAAATCTTGTTTTCATTTCAATGAAAATGTGTAGAGGTATACATATCAAATTTCCGACTTGGTGTCAAATTTTACTCGAAGCATACAGATTACGTAATCTCTGTTCTGTATGACTTTAAATGCTGCACTTGATTTCATCGCTTCATTGGCCCCAGTCATTTAGGAAACCCGTTAGAGGAAAACGGATATTTTTTGTGCAGATACCGAAAATCGCTAGCTTTATTCGTGTACCACTTAGGAATGGACAAACAAGGTTGGGGAGGTGGAGAGGAGGATAAGAGAAGGAAAAGATTCAGGAGCGGAAAGATGGGATAAAAGGTGGAGGTTTGTGAAACATGGTAGTTCAGAGGAGGATAACAGAGAGAATATAGAACGGAAGAAAGAGGCATGTAGAGGGGAGAGAATTTTTTTCCGTATATTTGCCTGTTCTTTGGGTGAATTGTCGTGGTGTGGAGTGAAGAAACACACGTAGTAATATGCTACTGATGCATACGAGGAAATATCTTGATTGGTATATTGATGTTTGCATCCTTAAATTAACAGGTTGCTATATCAGAGACGACATAACAGCGAAAAAAATAACTATTACGCTTGACAAGGTTTCAGCGAAAGCTTGTGAACTACGATGCAAAACGACATACTTCGCTGTAGGGGTATGTAATCACTTTGCTCATTTCAAATGAAAATACATTGATACAAATATAGTAGTCATAGAAAACACTGTGCATTAAACTAGCTTCTTGACATACGATGTAGAATAATAAGGATCAGAATGTAATCATGTAATTCGACTTAAAATACTGTTTTATAATACAATTACTTTGAATGTATGCATATTTCATAACAGCTGCTCGTAGATTCACAGTTGTTCAGTTCGTCTGTATTTAGGTTTATAAAAATCTTGATAATGTATATCAGTTGACTGTCCGTATGGTCTGTATTTACCATGTAATAAAATATTTGCTTTTTCTATTGTATTTTAAAATGTCATAAATGTTACTAGTTTTGCAAGTGATTTCTAATTTTGCTTTGCATGGATTTGTCATATAAACAGTTTGCCATAATAACAACAAGCCTGTGTTGTATTAATATATTTCATAAAAAGATGCCTAGGTGATGGCCTGGAATAACTTCATTTCTACATATACCTGTACATTAAAGAAAGTACCACTAATCTTTTATGTGACTCTCACATCACTTAACTTTTAAAACACGGATTGTCTGTCTCTAAAGCTAAGGGGCATTTTCCTCATGCATAGCTGTGTTCTTAGATTAATTCTTTGACTCACATTTTCGGCCACTGGTTTTAACTCTACTTTTTCAAATATATATATATATATATTATGAAAATTCCAATCATTCGACCATGAGGATCATTTAATGCACAAACTTATAACGTACATACTTTGTAATATTTGTTTCTTCGCGTATTATTGATCTGTATAAGTTCTATGTTTATTATACAGAAAGATGAACAATAAGATAGTGACAGACAAACATTACATTATGAAGTAATTACAATTTACAAACTATATTACAGGGTCAGTCATGCATATGTCTTCCGGCTGCTCCTCAGGTGTCGACAGTTAATCAGACATTATGTAACATCAAATGTGATGGTCGTGGTATGTGTGGAGGAGATGGGGTAGTCAACGTGTACAATTTATCAGTTAATGGTGATTCTATTACGGATAGTTATTAAAGTTTTCAGTGTTTTTTTCCGTACGCTTTACATCTATTGGCGCCTCTACCATTCTTCTATTATGGTTCAATTATCATTTAAAACCGAAGGAAATTAACATTCATCAGGGTTTATAATAAATGTTCTTAAAATTCATGTCTTTATTTTGTATAGATTTTGGTGTTGATGACAGGAATTTTCACTGTCTACGATATTCCTGCCCAGATGTCAAAACCAAAGACTTCAAAGCAACGAATTGCGACGACGAATACCAATTTTTATGCGGTAAGAATATTTCTTTATATATTTATATAGATCGTAGCATTCATTGTTTTCTGTGATTTATAGTTGAGGCATTATTATTAGTGACCAATGCCAGATATCTATTAAGGAATACAGTATTAATATTAATGAGTAATGAAATACATATTTAGCATTTACTGTATGTTTGGTTTATCATACATATGTATTTTGTGATGCTAAAATATAAATCTTTACTAGCCATTAACGCCCAAAAGGCATGTCTCTAAACAATCAAACATTTGACTATGGCATAATTATATGAGGCATCTGCAAAGAAATTTAAGCTAATTTGTAGTTTTAGGGGATAAAAATTATATGTACGAAAAAAGTTTTGTTGGGAGAAGATGCTGAATTTAACATTTCATCTGATTCCATCCATTAATTTTCCCTGATCATACAACTAAGAATGGGCATCTGATTGAGCTACTATTTCAATGTATCAAGGGTTCTGATTGTAAAAATATTATTTAAGTAATCTATACTGTACCATTGATTCTACTGTAAAATCGTAATGTAACGTGTTCATGACCCGGACAATTGTTAAAATTTACATTTGAGATGTGGTATGTTTTCAGTGGCGCTCTACTTCCAGCAAGATTTTCTCAATATCAAAATAAATAAATTATAGTGAAGTGATTAGATAGAGAAAGAGCTAATAAACATTTTAATATACTAATTATTTGATGCTAAGATAAAGAAAGTATAGAAAATCTTGCAGGAATTTTGGTGATTTAACATTGAATCGTATGAGAAGAGGAACAATCTATTCTTTGACTCACATATACAACTGTTTACTCCTTCTGCTTTCATTATTTGGGTCAGGCAATTCTCATTTTTGTATTTTCAAAATCAGTGTTTGAAATTTTTATTTTTGAAAGGAGAGAAACTTAAGATGGTGGTACAATCTGACATCTATTTGCTGCTTTTGTTTATGAGTTTCAAGATCACTATGATCCAGCTAATTGATTTTGTATTTCATGACTTGTTACTTCCCTGCACATAAAAACGGAGTTATAATGCTTTAAGACATTGGGCTGAATATTCTTTTATTTATATTATGATTTTTATTATCAGAAAATGATGGTGAAGTCTTCCAAACGAAAGAAAAGAATTGGGATTCTGCATTTGCATTCTGTATTAATGAAACAAAATATCTTTCAAACATATCATCCTGTCCTGAGATTAATAAGAGAACTGCATACTGGAGTAGTTACTTCCGTGGAGAGGAGTTTATATTTCATGCAGGTAAATTACATATATAGAAGAATAAGACATGAAGAGATGACTTATACAGTAAAACAGACATATGGTAAAATAAATTAAACAATAGAATGAATAGGTGAAGGCAAGTAATTTAACATGCATGAATATTTTTTATTGTTTTACATTAACAACAGTACATATCTATATAACGTCAGGTATTTTCAGATAATATCTCTAATGGATGGAATGTTGTTGTGAGTGCTTCAGACAAAAAGAAATAGTTTCTTTGTAATTCGTTTTCACTTTTACAGACAACATAACTGGCGTTCCCCTTCGAGTTACCCATTTACATAGTAAACGAAAGTCCTTTGAAATAAGGGATTCAATAAGCAGTAATCAAGACATAAAGATGCCGTTCCTTTGTGAAACAGGTATGATTTGTCTACACTTACTTATCATGCTTATAGTAAAATAACGATTAAAACAGTTAATTGTATATTTTTCATATGAAAATATTTATAGTTTACTTGATTATATTCCTGAAAAAAAAAGACTTTTATTATTTGTAATTCATTCCTCGAGCATCTCAAGTTTATTAAATTATGAAATTAAACCAGATTGTGGTAATTAACTTCCGTTGGTTAGATTCGGCTAGATTGGCTAGCTAAACAAGAAAAGCTTTCTCAACCCGTGCATATGGTTTCATATGGGTCCATGGATGTCCAACATAGCTCACTGTTGTTCGTTCGGCAGTAGTATTTAACCAGTTTCTGTCGTATCTAATGTAAAGATGATGGATAAATCCAAACCACAAGTCCAAAAATCATGAAACCATAGGACATACAAAATCAGTGAAAATGAAAAACAAATGGAAAATAACAAAATATGTCTACTTGAAGAGCATATGTGAACCCCTGTGATGGAGTGAGATCAGGTGCCCGGGGAGAGTGAGCATCTCCTGCTTGCTAGCAACACCCGTCACATATACCCCGTAGAAAGAGTCAAATCGTGTGAATTCCATATGTATCTATATATGGAGAAGTCGAAGTAGGTACCCTTCTAGTATAGAAGGTGTCAAATCTGTGTAAAGTGATCGGAATCGGTCTCAGTCCAGAAAAAAAAGTCTGGATAACGAGATATCATATGGAGTAATAAGAGTCTAGTAACGACCGTAGAACTTCCTCAGTGACGATGCTAGTCTAGCACATATATAACCCTGGTTGAGCAGCTTAACTGAAAGTCGCCTAGCCCTCAGAACAAAGTCATTGTAATTTGAACATGCTCTGGAATAACGTATTAACTGAGATATGAATACGCCGTATGCGGGCGATGATGGAATGTTGCTACTTATGAAAGGAAAGTTTGTGATAGCGAAATTGAAATCGTCACGTTTGTCATAGAGTGAGGTGTTCAATTGACCATTAATGTCGAAAGACAACATAATATCTAAATACGAAGTAGAATTACTAGTTTCTGTGGTTTCTTTGACCTCCAGTTCACTTGGATAGATGATGCTAAGGTAATCCGCGAATGAAGGATTATTAATTGAAAGCAAGTCATCTATATATCTGTAAGTAAAATTGAAGCCAAGAGCCAATTGTTTTTTTTCCTTGCGAAAGCAAAGACTGAATGAACTCAGCTTCGTATGAATAAAGGAATATGTCAGCCAGAAGCGGAGCACAGTTAGTGCCCATTGGAATGCCGACAATTTGTTGAAAAACCTTACCTCCAAACACCACAAATATGTTATCGATAAGAAAGTTCAACATCTGAATGACAGCTGTGTCAGTGTATTTATTTTTGGAATCAGAATTTTCCCTAACAAAGTAAGTTTTATCGTGGCCTATTACTATATATTTGAATTTGCGGCTTCCGTTTTTACTAGTAAATGCATTTTGAATAATTTCCGCTAATCTGTCTTTTAATTTCTGATTCGTTGTGTACAGAGTCAAAAGTCAAAAGACTTATATTGCAATACAGTTCCTGAAGCGAATTAGAATGGTGAACTGAAGGGGCAGTCGTCAGCACTTCACAATTCGGTTTAAGATTCATTTTACATTGTTTCGTATTAAGTTCATTTGCTATAAGTCTGTTCTATTGACTCATATTACAATATTTTTCTTTTCAATTTACAGAAACCTACATGTTTCAAAATTTCAACAATGGTTAGATAGAACCTTATGGATCATAATAAATATCCTTTCATACATTTGATAAAATCATTGACTTCTTTTTTCAACCATACAAATACAATGGAATATCTTGTAACGCGGTTCATGTTTTGACATTCACAATTGTACTATGCATGCCTATGGTAATTATTTGGATCTCTCATCAGACTTTCACTTAATTAGAGGCACATATTATTAGCTAAATCTGAATTATGAGGTTCAGTGTACTCTTAGGCCTTGTTTGACTGTTTCTTTGAAGACTATTATTGATTTGAGCTATGTTGAATGACGACTGCCCCTTCAGTTCACCATTCTAATTCGCTTCAGGAACTGTATTACAATTGGATATCTTTAGATGTTCTTTTATGTGATTATCCTTCTTTGCTCTGCCTGTCTTTGTTGACTTTTGTCATGCAACCAAATCAGCTGTCTTTTTTCCCTTTCTGTTTCTAATATATAGTTAATGATGTTACGCGGAGTTCCTTCTGTGAAAAGGACTATAGCACACAGTCCAAGACACGTTGTCTGCTTTGCCAATCGACAACAAATGTTGATGCTGATACTACAGGTAGAACAACAACCCATACTATGGACATCGACACAACAGCACCGCTAATCCCTGGTGTGTATCGAAAAATGTTTCGACAATGTCTTCAACACGAGATTTATATGTTAAATTATTCCTATACCTATATATTCTTGTGAATAAAAGTGTGGTGTATATAATTTCATATTATTAAAAAAGATTTAACATTACTCATCATTTTCAGCGGTTTTGCAAATTCCATACAAAACACTACATAGTTTATACCCCTATGTAAATTGTAATATATTCAGTTCAGTCTTGAAAAATACGAAAGTAACTGGTGCCACATGATTATGGCACTAACAACAATGTACGACAGTGGGCATTCACGGACCCCTGAAACTTATAGGTGATACCAGGTGCCCGGGGGAGTGAGCATCTCCTGTTTGGCTAGCCATACCCGCCTTGAAAGCCCTTACATACAGACGAAACATACATAATTGAGCACTGTATATATACATGAATGTGAACAAACGCTGTGTAGAAAGTGTCACAGCCACATAACATCAGGAAAAGGGGTATAATAACACTTAAGTCAAACCCTCCGCGGGGAACGTTTTTACGAGTTCCACAATGCAAAGGGAGTAAGTGTGACGTTCATGTAAAAAAACGAAAGTAACTATTGTCACATGACTATGGCACTAACAACAATGTACGACAGTGAGCATTCACGGACCCCTGAAATTTATTGGTGAGACCAGGTGCCCGGGAGGAGTGAGCGTCTCCTGTTTGGCTAGCCACATCCGCCTTGAATGTCCTTTCATACAGACGAAACATATATTATTAGCACTGTATATATACATGAAAGTGAACAAACACTGTGTAGAAAGTATCACAGCCACATAACATCAGGGAAAAGGGTATAATAACATTGAAGTCAAACCCTCCGAATTGAAGACCAAATACACTTATTCCCTGTTTACTCCAAATTATGGGCTCAGATGATATCCTTTTAATTTTTGTTTGGCGCTGTATCGCTGATCCAAACTGTGTAATCTGTGGTTAACTTTGGTTTGATATATATACGTTGTTGGCTGAATGATTGGTCATTTTACACGAAACATACAATTAAATTCTACTTTGTATACTTTATGGTGCGCTGTAACCGAAACATGCATGTGTCGTTGTATTTGTAAATTCTACGTATAATTTTAAGGGCACACTTTACATTTTTATTCTCATTCAATGAATATTTATATTGCAGTGACGCTGATTGCCGGGGTTATTAGTGGATGTCTCCTAATTATCATCAATTGGATAGGGATGTGCTTCTTTCTTAAAAGGTTAGAATCCATAGTTAGTTTCGGCTAAAAACACGCTAAGAAAAGTAACCGAAGAAATGTCTCTGTTGTACTCACATTAGACATCTTCAGGTAACGCGGACTCGAGGACGTACGCGTATACTGACGCGTACTCGCCCATGGAATATGAAGGGGTCGTATCAAAGTTCATAAAGTTCTGTAAAACGGGGTTTAGAAATGAATTCAAATGGTTACTTCGTTAAAATTGACAACAGGCCGACAGACAGGCGTAACATACAGACTTTCAACAAGATGTATTTGTGAAACACTGCGGGCGCGTAGTCAGGCGCACGCAAGTACCACATCATTCTGCAAAAAATGATCTCACTTGTTTAAATGTCAAACATACATGTTATATGTTGAAATGCTATCGCTTGTAAGTTGAATATAACAGACAAATGGTGTAGAAAGGGTCATTTTTAGCGTAGAAAACTGCGCTGTAGACGCGTAAAATCCATTACCTTCCCGGGGCTTGGCCCCTTGGTCGCCAACCAGGGTTTCGCCCTGGATCCATTATAGGCCTGAAAGCGGCCCCAACCCCCTTGCCTGAATGTGCTTCCACATCCAAAGTACTCTGGCTCCGCGCCTGTACTGTGCCACCGGCAACAACAAAGTACGGCAAAATCAATTTGAGCATGAAGAGCTCACAATCGATGTTACAATCATAGTCAATAATGACCTTTGTGTCACTTGATTTAATTGTATGTTTTCCATTGCTTAACGTCGTACTCCCGAATATTGCACGTTTATGGCGACGGTATCTGACTGAAGCAGTTTCATGAATTTTGATATTTGCAACGGACCCCCCCCCCCTTCCCCCAAGCAGTGAGGGTTCTTTTACTTGTCACTTGAAGGGCAACATTAGTTCCCCGCGGAGGGTTCGACTTCAGTGTATTTATACTTTTTCCTGGTGGTGTGTGGCTGTGGCACTTTCTATATATATATACATATATATATATATACATACAATGTTTTGTTCACATTCATTTACATCTACAGTGTTGAATTATTTTGTTTCGTCTGTGTGTGAGGACATTTACGGCGGATGTGGCTAGCCAGACAGGAGACGCTTACTCCTCCCGGGCACCTGGTCTCACCTCAGAAATTATGGGGTTCGTGAATGTTCACTGTGACATATTGTTGTTATTGTCGCAGTCATAAGTCATCAGTTACTCTCGTATCTTGCTTGACCATGCATGCAAAATATGAAGTTTCTCTCTCGTATCATTCAAATGCTACATTGAGGGTTCAAGCTGAGGACAGACAGATAAACCGAGAGACAGACAGGACAAAACCAATAAGCCCCGATCATTCAATACGGGAGCAATAAAACTTATTACTCCAGTCTTTTGTAAAAACAAAGATCCAAAACATAACGATTTTAATTTCTTTATTCTGAATCGCTACTTGAAACACCAAGTTGTTTCAAGAGCTTTGGGATTTTCTTTGTAATGAATTTATTATATTTAACATGATTGTCTCTCATCAATTTGAATAAAGATGGCTGCTTAGATTTCTTTCTTTCGCGGGCAACATGGTGGTCGGTGTCTTCCTCTCCGCTGGACTGCAAGTCTTGCATGATTTCATCACGTCGCTTGTTTATCCCAGACGGCCCTGCTCGCGGATGCTTTTGTAATCCAGATGGCCCTGCTCTTGGCTGCTGCTGTTGTTGTTGCTGTTGTTGTTGTTGCTGCTGCTGTTGTTGTTGCTGCTGTTGGGTTTCTGTAGCTGTTGTCGTCTCCTCTTGGTGTTTCTCCTCCAAATCTTTAACTTTGCACAGCTCCTCCCTGAAAAAATAAACAATAAAGATCAAATCTTTATTATCGCAATTAAAATGAGCTTTTCTTTATTCTTGTGCACATGAACAAGTCAATGACACTATATCACATTAGAGACAGAGTTGGTGTAGTGGTAAAGCGCTCGGCTTCGGTGCAGACGGCCGGGGTTCGAATCCCGGTCTCGCCACTGTGTTTGAGAGGTTGGTTACCTCCTGCTTCTATGTCGCGATATAGCTGAAACAATTGCTGAAAGCTACGTAAACCAACCAACCAACTATATCACATTACAACTCATTTCATGATCTTAACTATTGAATGTTTTTGGAGATGCCGGTGTGCATGTACGTGCATGTGTATGTGTGATGGTCTGTGCGAGTGTGTGATTGTGTGTGTGGTAATGGTGATGGTGTGTGTATGTATGTTTGAGGTTGTGTAAGGGTGAGGGTGTGTGTGAGGGTCTGTGTGTGTGAGGGTGAGGGAGGGTGTGTGTAGCGGGGGGGGGGGGCAGAGGTTTTGCATGCTTTTGTATAAGACAATGGTGGAGGCTGTTTACTAATGTTTGCTATACATAACAGTAGATTTAAACTTACATAATCTGTGTATCTTCCTCCGGGTTGGAAGTTCCAAGAAGCTTCCTAAGCTTCCCTCCTAGCCTATCTCTTAGTTGTTTTTGCGTTGCTTGTAGGTATAGGGCTTGCGTGTCTCTAGGGAGCTTGCTTCTATTTTCCTTCATTTCTTCTATGATCTCTCCCCAAGCACACGGATGGCATTGATAAGCTCTTAGCATCATCAAGGTCTCTTCTTTTGAGATGGGGGAGCTTTTTCATTTTTTACTTATCAAAGTGGAACCTGTAAGTAAATATTAAACTATTTTATAGGCAAGTTTCTGTCCCTGGCTCTATCTCTGTTTCTCTCTGAGTTTCACTCTGTCTTTGTCTCTCTATCTCTGACTCTCTCTCTCTCTCTCTCTTTCTGTCCATGATTCTATCTGTCCATGACTCTTTCTCTCTCTTTTTCTCTCTCTCTGACACACACACACTCTCTCTCAGCCATAAACGACTAAATCAATTACTCGGATGACAACAAACGTTCCGTACACATTATGTACATGTACTAAACTCGTTTGAACAGAAGAATCAAGTTAGATTATGTAAATAAAATAAAAGGTAAGTTTTAGTAACATGCATGTATATCAGTAACCTTTAATGCTAGTTTTATATCTATCAGAATACACGTGCAAGAAAACTACTTACGGGTCTCCATTGTTAGGTTTTCAGGTGCGCCTTCTCTAATGAATTGAAATGAGAACGGTAATACCACGTGGTTAATTTAGACGAGCGCAGATCGTGAAAAGCGTGCTAGAATTCAAAACCAGTTACCTTTACATTGATATAAGGAGTTAACACGCATCGATTTACTTTGTTCTGTTAACTTGCTGCACTATAATATATAGTAGTGATTCAGTCATTCAGTTATAAACTAGTTATTCGAATTGTCATATTAGATATGAATGTGGAGTTAGCTACAGCCTTGGTCACCACTATGTCGGTGCCACCACCATGTGACGACGACTTTCTGCGTTTGTTTATGGAAATCTTAGTTGTCATTTCATATACACCTCCAGATCCTTTGTGCAGTATTCGCAATCGACTGTTTGGATGTATAGACAATTGTTGGTTGGGACGCGATGTTTTTCGCCTTTTTGCAAGACACCCTTACGAATTTTTTGAGGCAACAGGAGAAACGCCCGAATCTCTGCTAGATATAGTCCATGATATAAATAATCAGCGTCATGCAAGGCGACATTCTCGTGTTTTATTACCCAGAAATAGTGTAATGCTTTTTCTTCTCTGGCTTCGCTCGTATCCCTGCTATTCAGTTTTAGCATTACTTTTTGATGTTTGCCCAGCAACCATATCATCTGAAATAGACTCTCTACGTCCTGTTTTGTACAATCTATATCTTAACAGAATACAATGGCCTTCAGAGCGCGAATGGAGGGGTATGAGAGGTGTCTGGGAGGAACTTCCGAAGGCGGTTGCAGCTATCGATGGCACGTCCCACCATATATACCGTCCCCAAAACGAGCCACAAGCCCTCTACTACAGCGGACATAGACATTACCACTGTATACATACTATTGTTATTATTGACAATTCGAACACTCTTCGTCTTGTGCGAAGTGGATTTTTAGGACATCAAAATGACGCTCAAATACTTAATTATGTTTCCAATATCGGGCATAATCAACCTCTTCCCTTTCCAACTGGATTTGTTATTCTTGGTGACAAAATTTTCCCGAATCGGGACCCTATCATAACCCCATTTACTCGAACAGAGATCAACAGAAGACCTGTATTTCAGCAAAGACAGTGTCGAAAATTAAATAAAAAAATAAATAAATATAGAGTTCATGTGGAACATGTCATAAGAGAAATTAAATTATATCGGGCAATCGGTACTTTGTGGAGGCATCCACGACACAAAATTAGACAAACAGTTGGCATTTGTGCTTTTTTAGCACACAGGAGAAGAAGTATGTTTTATATCTAAAACTAAAGATGACTCCTTCCGACTATTTATTTATGTAAAAAATGTGTGTAGACCCATCAGAAAAATCATAATTTTTACATTATTGCAGTTTAATACATTACATGTATTAAAATTGATGACCTTTGATACGACCCCTTTATATTCCATGGGCGAGTACGCGTCAGTATACGCGTACGTCCTCGAGTCCGCGTTACCTGAAGATGTCTAATAAGAGACTAGGGTAGACATTCATGGACCCCTACTATCAAAGTTGAGATTTGATGCCCGAGAGAGGTTAACTTCGCCTGTTTGACTTGCAACAACCGCAATGAATATTCAAATTGTACATATGAAACAACTGTGTACAAGAGTTACGTAAATGATATAGTATAGAAAATAGTACAGCCTCACAACAGTACTACAGCGGTATAAATGCAATCCCTTGTTTTGTGAAACGGGGAGATAAAACGTAAATGTTTCCAGTTGTTCGTTCGCTATTACGAGAAAGCGTTATATAACTTTTGACAAAAGGATTTCTTTTTTGTTTACGCGTTTATGTGTAGAGTGCCAGAATAAAAGAAGTATGTAAAATTCCAAAGCATTCAGTGTTTAATTCTATTTGTATAGGAACAAAATATACACATCCCATTAATGGTAAACATGTAATAAGCACTGTTAATATCGTTGCTTTTTATGAAACTGAACAGACATTTATAATTTCTAAATGAATTCAAATATTTCTATTCTTGTCACAGATTCAAAACCACAGATCGTGCCAATATCTCTAAAGGAGGAAATGTTGTGCAAGAGCTATCAAACACAAGTTCTGGACATCGTAACGTTAAGGTCACTATTCATAGCAGTGATAATGATAACAGCAATGAATTGGAAAATATCACTGGTAACGACATTGATGCCGTATTCCTTGAGGCACAAGAAGGTGTATATGATCATCTTCGTGAACACGAAAATAGGAAAATATAACAAAACACTATTAGTCACTAGCTGTTTTATAACGATAACGTTGATCTGTATGATGTCACTTCCTGTTGTAAAAGTCAAGTTCACGAAGAATATTGATTTGTTTTTACTACTGAGCTGGTAGTATCCATTATCTTATGTAAACTATTTATGACTGAAAATTTGTAGAGTGCCTGTAAGCTACAATGCACAATGTTATTAGCTGCAGTAGCTAGAAAGGAGCTTTACTTCTTTTTTCATGACTTTATTTCATAGTTGGTATTACGCTCACCAAGGTACCTGGTGTCAAATCCATATTCCAGTGCCTATGGTTCTTCATGATACCAGTCTTTTAGTGTTATGGAACAGTACATATTGTACATTCGTATTTCTACATAACTTTAAATTTTGTGACTTTTATAACTAGTAAGCACACACCATCTAGTTGGAACCTTTTTACATGTATATATATCTGACTTTTCTCCATACATTTTGAAAAATTATGATTCACGTTCGGCTGGGTAGCAAAGTAATCGTCCGACTACAGATTGATGATGTCTTGCTCCTTGTCTCCTTGACTTTACAGAAATTATGGCACTAACATTCTACTAAATTTAAGATAGAAGGGAAATGTAAAATATCATGTGTTTGCATATTGTACATTGCTGTTTAATATGCTTTAGTGTTTGTGTTATTATGAATAGTATATATGTTGTACAGAAATTTATTTTTAATATCTGTATAAAACAGACTTCATCCCAAACTTTGAAACTTTACAAAACAAATGCAAAGTATCGGTTAGATTCCAAAGCAACTCTGCGCTACAGATTAATGTTTGTCTATGTGTCCATCATGATTCTTATGTACTCTCTGTTTGAAGAAAAAAATGCAAACTGCAGAAGGGACACATAATTGACACTATGCATGTTAGTGGCTTTTGATATCTAGTTGTGAGTTCTGATGAAACTAGATCATTATAAGCTACATTTCAAGGTTTTTGTTTTGTTCCTTAGCCTTACCGTTGTTTAATTATAGATTATTGACTGAATACGACGAAATATGACTGCCCGGGGCGGTAAAGCTCGGGCCACATCCGCTCAGAGACCGAGGGCGGTCATATTTCGTCGTATTCAGTTAATAACCTTTTTATTACATATTTAACCATCCATCTACATTTAATTCTATAAATCGAAGTATTTTCGTTAATAGTACTGTCCGCCATGTTTGTTTGCGTACGGTATGACGTCAAATATAAGTATGACGTCTCGTAACTGGAAATAGTCCCCGGGCTGATATGAAGTTTGCGGGCATTTATGGCTTTATATCAGCCCGGAAACTTTCTATATAAACTATTGATAAAATTTTGAAAATATGTAATAAAAAATATATAGATATCTGATGAAAAGTTCAAGTATAGATATTGATTAACGTGTCGTGTGATGCGGAGAACACAATTTTACAAGGAATGAAAAGTATTCAAAGTTCGTGAATTGTGAATAGATGAAGTTCATTGACATAAGTGAAATTCATAATCACTATTTATACATTTTGTTCATGCTTGATTGATAGTTGAAGGCAGTTTAACAACAATATTAGTAAATTATATATGTATTCCAATATATCACAGAATCATTCTTTGGCGGCGCAAATGGTTAAAGAAGTGACGTGAAACATACTCACAATGGATAACAACAAAGTTATCGTACGAACACGAAACAAAAACAGAAAAGAAAACAAACCATAAAAGAAATAAATAATGGCCCAAAATCCAACTTCTTATAATCCGGGTAATATACCTAATCCTAGTATATTTGGCCAGTTTCCAAGAACAAATGTTCTTAGTTTTTCAATCTTCAAATAAAAATGTGTGCAGGTACTAATGATAAGGGTGTCCAGTTTCCAATATTTATTGTTCCCTGTTTCCCATTACAGGTGGTGCTTAGTTTCCAGTAATAAGGGTGTACAGTTAACAACTAGAGTGCCCTAATGTCAATAACAAGGATGTTTACATCCCATGACAAAAATGCTCAGTTTCCAAAAAGAAAGTGTTTCCATTTCTGAAATTCCAATTAAAAGGGGTGTCTAGTTTCCCTTAACAAGAAAATTTCCCAGTTTCCCATAACACAGAGACTGAGTGTCTAGTACCATGGATGCCTATTTCCCCCACAACAAAGGTCTCTTTTTCAATAAAAGTGTGTTCATTTTCCAAAGCAAATGTGTTCAATTTTCCAATAGAAACTCAGTTCATATCCCATAATGAGGATGCAATTTGAAGAATGTGGCTGATTAAATTACCATAGTTAGGGTGTTCAGGTGTTCAAACAGATCTGTTCACCTTCCCAAAGTTCCTCAAATGGTACTCAAAAATGCACTTAGCCAGAACTTCAACAATTCCTCGACAAGGAAATAATGTGTATGTCATCCATTGGATGTCGTCCTCGCAAAGAAATATGTAACCGTATTAATTGTATAGTATTACCGTTTGACCGTCTTAAGTCGGTATCGCATCTGCTGTGCAATCAATATTTTTTATAATTTCATTTCATGTATTTCATTACTTCGTTACCCAGTTTTAATGTACATCTCCTTGGTGACCTCTGTCGTACAGCTAAGTCAGATGCCATTCCTTTTCCCTTACTTATATAATATGATTTCTATGGTATAACTTACATAATTTGTAATAAATAGGTTGAAAATTGATTACTAGACTGTGATTTGAATCCAGGTTGTATTGACATCTTACATTCAAAAGATCAATTGTTTTGCTTGTTTGTTTATTTTTTATTAAACTAATACCAGGAGAATGTTACTTATTGGATGACGGCATCTGGAGACAAAACAGACATATGATATAGCCATTATAAGTAATAAGGAATTTTCAATGTGAGACAGGGCCACGACGAGTTAACAGGCGACTCACCCTCTAAACCTCTCGGTAAGGAAGGAAATAGTTATTGATTCAGCTTCACTAACTTACAGTTCGCTAAAGAGAAAAAAACACCCACAATTACACTCTGTATACACAACTACCGCCCAATATGTATACGTACCACTTAGCAAGTAAACTTATTACTCAGTATGTACACATACAATTCAGTAAGTACACTTACACCTTAGTAAGTACTCTTTCTGCTTAGCATGTTCACCTACCATTCAGTATATACATATACCACTGAGTAAGTACACATTGCACTTAGTATGTATATGTACCGCTCAGTACGGTCGCATACCAATCAGTATGTACATGATAAAGCAAAGTAAGACTAAGTACATAACAACAAAGTACGGTATAGATACCGGACAACTGTCAGACAACATACATCAACAACGCACTACGACAGCATATAAAGGAAATTCGCCAATACATTGCCTTTTTCGGAGTAAATGTAAAGTTTAATATCATATGAAAAGTTTCCTGCTTAGTGGTGTATCAAGAGATGCTTCCTACTTATTTCTACGGTATGATCCGATTACCAAGTACCCACTGTTCATCCAGGACGTAAAACCCCGAATAAGTGTTTGCTGACTTCCTTATGTATGTGTACATTGAACTAAGATGAATGGTGAAAAAGTTTTCTTTCTGATGTTGAACAGTATCTACACAGTGATTGTTTTGTCAGACAAATCAAGTAAGTATTGTGACTATTAGTTTAAATTCACGTGAAATAATTCAAAATGATTTAGAATGGTTTTGCATATAATGCTGATTGGACTAAACTTTTATGAAATTTTGTGGAAATTACCATAAGGAAATGGATAATGAGGGGTGTTTTGAAACTTAAATGGGTGAAGGAAGGAAATCTGTATTTTGCTCTCATTAAAACGACAACATGTAATTGATCCATCAACGGTTCTGAACAGAAAATAAGATTTAAAGGATTTACAATTGTTTCATTTATCATATCACAAAAAATAAAAGAAAAGGACCCCTTCTTCCCCTCCCCAACAACAACAACAACAATAGTAGTAGTAGTAGTAGTAGTAGTAGTAGTAGTAGTAATAATAATAATAATAATAATAATAATAATAATAATAATAATAATAATAATAATAATAATAATAATAATAATAACAATAATAATAAGACAAGCTTATTTTCAATTCTATTTCATATCCTCTTCCTATGTATAGAATCAAAGTTCCATGACATTTTATTAATTAGTCAAGACATTGACGAACTTAAGTATCCTGGCCTCCTACCCTACGCCGTGGCCAGTATATTTAATCCAGAAACTATCATAGAGTATTCAAGGCATAAAAATTCAATAACCGTGTGATATGTAGCAAATGATATGTAATTTTCTAAACTTTATGCACCTATCTCAGGTATCGTATATGTCAGCGACGAAAAGAGTTGGAGCGAGGCCAGGCGCTCATGTCATGAGAAACTTGGAGGTCATCTAGCGACCATCAACTTGAAAAATTCTACACACATCGCTCGACTTAAATCATGTATGCCGGACGGATCTGCTTGGTTTGGAAATTACTCAGTCGTCTCCAATTTTATTTCAAACGAAGGTATGTAAATACATGTTCATGCTCTTAATGATTGGAAATACGACATTTTAAGAATTGTCGATATCCGTATTAAGAACTTTACGGAAAATCCGCATTTATTTCAGCAGCCTAATACATTGACGGCAAATTCTATTAAAAAGAAGATAGCTGACTTACATGCTAAATATGTCTTTGTTCCTGCTGATAAAGCAGGTAATAACATAATAGTTGTTTGAAAACTTTATTATATTGAAGTACTTAAAAACGAATTAAACTCCACTCATACATATGTGGAAAGCCCTACCTCAAAAGACAGCACCTTGCACGATCACCTCATGACCATGTCCGACTTCAAAATTAAAACTGATAAATCTGATCTACCAACCATATATTGGCTCCCAAAACTACATAAAAGTCCATATAAATCACGTTTCATATCTAATTCTAGCCACTGCTCTACTACGGTACTATCGAAGCATATTACGTCTGCTCTTACTGCTATAAAAGATCATATTATCAAATATTGTGATGTCGCATTGCATAATAGTAACATCAATTACTTTTGGTCGATTAAAAATTCTCACAAGTTATAGACAAACTTCTTTCGCTAAATTTCAAAGCGACTCAAATTTCTACATTTGATTTTTCTACACTTTATACATCTCTGCCTCATGATTTGATTAAAAGCAAGTTGCTGTCTCTTATACAATGGTATTTTCACAGAGAATCTAAAACGTACATATGTACTTCCAATACCTCCAGATTCTTTTCCAACAAACAATATACTTCATATAAATACTGGACTTGCAAGGAATTATGTAAAGCACTAGATTTTCTCATGAATAATATTTTTGTGCAATTTGATGGCAAGGTATATCAACAAATAGTTGGGATTCCTATGGGTACTAACTGCGCGCCTCTGATAGCAGATTTATTTCTTTATTGTTATGAGAGGGATTTTATGGTTTCTCTTCAAAAATCAAAACGTTTTGACCTCATTGACAAATTCAATAATACTTGCAGATATCTGGATGACATTTTGGTTATCGACAACCCTGAATTCGAACAATTCATATCAGAAATTTATCCACCAGAGCTCACATTGAATAAAGCTAATACTTGAGATAAATCTACACCTTTCTTAGATTTAAACATCAAAATCATCAACCACCTAATATATACTAATATTTATGATAAACGTGAGGATTTTGGATTTCCTATTGTAAATTTCCCTTACTTGGATGGCGATGTCCCTCGACTCCCATCATATGGTATCTATATATCTCAATTAGTTCGATTTGTCAGAGGCTGCACCGATGTTTTGGACTTTCATAAACGAAATTTACAAATTACTACTAAACTTTTAACTCAGGGTTACAGATATCACAAGCTAAGAAAAACATTCGGCAAATTCTTCAGATCTTATTCAGAACTTCTATCTAAATTTGGAAATATTTCTTTTCAACAGTATGTATCCAATGGAATTCCCCATCCTTATTTTTTCGGTGATCTCGTATATAAACTAAGAAAAGTAAAAGGCTCCGATAACGTTATTTTATCATGTAATAAAATAATCAAACGTCTTATAAATAGACAATATGATATTGAGATCATCAAAAAGACTATAGGTCTTGTATTTGGCCCCTCTACAGCCTTATGCAGACTTTTACTTGAACGTTGCACGCTGACTAACAGGGCGGTGGGGACTATATGACGGGCCTTGTCCAAACCTCTTTCAGAGGAGGCATGGTCCTGAACCTCGTCCCCTCTGACTGTTAGTCGGGACTCCTGCAGATCTAGGGTCTTAGCTCGCTTTCAGACTGGCAGAGCACGGTTTATCATGTTGATGTCACATATATTTTTATACCATTATGTATTTTACAATACCTTACGTGTTTATATTTTTATGACCTCTCAATATGCGATACCTGTTGCCCCTTGTTCTTTACATGGAGGATTATTTATAAAGTTTTAAATGTACGTCCTTTGATTGTTCTGCTGTTACGGTGAGTGGGGAGGTGGGCCCGTAAACCGGTTAACCACACCATTTGTTTGGCTTTTGTCAAATTAAATGACCGTCCTAAGTCGGTATCGTAATTGCACTACAATCAAATATTTTTGTAATGTGATATATGTTCTAGTATATTATTTATATTCATGTATTGTATAGCTCTATGGTGACTTCTGCCACATAACTGAGCCAGTAACTCCTCTTTTTTCTTTCTTCAAGGGGTCCATGAATGCAAATAATCCTAGTTTGTCTTGTGTAATAAATTATCCTTTCTGACTACTGCTCTTTATACAGGCATTCCATCTTTTTTTTAGAAAAATTAATAAATAATAATATTAATAATAATTATAATAATAATAACAACAACAATAATAATAATACCTAAATATTTAAAATAATTTAAAAATATAAATAAATAAATAAATTAATTATATAATTACTTTGAACTTTGAGTAGACCACTTCGATTACTATAGGTTATCTCAAAACAATAATGATTTTCTGTTAGTTGAAGCTCTTATTCAACGTTTCGGCCAATTGCCTTTATGGAGAGATGACTCACTCAAACGATTATTTACATTCTATTTCTTTCTGCATCTACATAACTGAAAAATAATCCAATGTACTTGGATTGAGACTTTAAATACCGCCATACCTTTCGGACTTAACAAGAAATCACAATTAGGAATACTGTGGTCAGATGATTAAATAGATGGAGATACAACAGCAGTTTTTCGCGCGGTGACGTCAATGACGTCATGACAACGTCAACAACTATGAAATGCGGCGTGACGTCAGGAAATCATTTCCCGCAGTAATTTTATAGTGACGTCAAATACACATGTATTTCAATTTTTAATTTTCAGTTATGTAGATGCAGAAAGAAATAGAATGTAAATAATCGTTGAGTGAGTCACCTTGATAAAGGCTATTGGCCGAAAAGTTGAATAAAGAGCTTCAACTAACAGATAATTCAAGTCGTTCCATACGGAATATTTTGACAGTTTGAATAATGATTTTATTTATAACCATGGGGCGTTTATTCGTCTGTACAAATTCAACACACTTCTATTTTAACTTTTACTACGAAAAGGAAGAAGATCTAAAAGAAACCGGTCATTGAGTATATTTATTATCGGTTAAAAAGAAAACCAAATACTGAGCCTCAGTTGGAGAAAAACATTCAACCTATCACGATTTTTAATTCATACATTCATACAAGATCAACATTCGGTACTTATGCATTTACATTCATGTTTCAACTCTGCAAACCAAAAGTACTAAGCTCGTTAAAATGTCATCCCGGAAAACTTAAAGTAATTGTTCTGATGTTATGTAGCTGTGACACTCACTATACAATGATAATTAATCTTGTAACAATACCTTTGAAATAAGTTTTGACTTATGGTAGATATTACAGTTCCAGCATGTGACACTTACACCTCCTCAGTACATTGTTGTACCTCTTGTATAGTTATTCATTTATCAATTTTTTGGTCTCTAAATGACGAACTTGGTATATTGTTTTGTTGCTTTCATGACAAAGAAAAAAGAGGAGTTACTGGCTCATTTATGTGGCAGAAGTCAACATGGAGCTATACAACACATGAATATCAATAATATACTAGCACATATAACACATTACAAAAATATTTGATTGTAGTGTAATTACGATAGCGACGTAAGACGGTCATTTAATTTGACAAAAGCCAAACAAATGGTGTGGTTAACCGGTGTACGGGCCCACCATCCCACTCACCGTAACAGCAGAGCAATCAAAGGACGTATATTAAAAAATTTATAAATAATCCTCCGTGTAAAGAACAAGGGTCAAAACATCAAAACAAAACATGACTTACTTTGGCTCTTTACATTTCACCATGTCAATGGCAAAGAAACAACCGAAAGGCCAAATCGTGTTCAGTAGTGCGTGTAGGAAAATTGCATCAGGATATGCTAATTTTAATGAAAAATGCATAACCAGATATATATAATGTATTTTTCTGATTCAGTGTACAAGGTAGTATTATATTCAGCCAATGTATACTAAAATTGAGGATGAAAATTAAGGAAGACATTCATCAACTCAAGTGTTTTAAAGATCATTGTAATATCAAAATCACGGATAGATTATGTAATAAAATATATCAGTGGAATTGAAGCATGTTGTTTATATCGATGTAAAACAAAATATGTTTATTAAACACTAATCTCCCGAACGACAGGACAATTCATTGAAAAGTAGGTCTAAAGCAACATTCCAAAGTACAACGTTAAACATAAAAAGTGTATATTTCGGCGTGTACATTTCGACATTTTATAGAAGTTATAACTTTTCCTATTCCTCTCTGGTACTTGTTATCACTTCTGATTTTCAGGAGTCAATGATTTACCATCATAATGTGTTGTTGTAAATAACACAGGATCAATAGTTTGCCTTTATGTCACTCTAACATAAAACAATTATTTCGTATCTCACAATATATATTTCCTTCCCCTTGGTTGATCTGATTATTATGATAACAAGTTTAATATCTAAATTCATTCTATTGGTTATGTGACGATATATTTGTATAAACTATTATAAATCCACTTTTATAAAAAAAGGGTTTTTTTATGAAAACTATTTGTTGAAATAAGATGAACTTGCAGTGTTACTCCATTCGCTTTCCTCGCATCCTCTCGTAATTGGCGTACTTTCCCCTCATTCCTCTTACATCTACTCTTTCACTCCCCCCTTTCCTATCCATTCCACCAACGCTATCATTTAGTTCATCGTTGTTTAGATAAGGGTTTGCCGAGTTGGTTATAGCATTATTCTCTATATCATTGTTATATTGACCTGGATCAAATAAAGGATCGAATCCCTGGTCATAGTGAGAAATAGTTCCATGGTGTAGACGCCGATAGTCGGTAGTATCCCACGACTAAATGAGCTAACCATGACGAGGAAAGGGAGTGTGTAAAACGAGAAAGAAGATACGGGGAGAAAGATAGTAAGTGTACAATGAAAAAAGATCAGTTTGGAATATAAGGAGTAATCGTTGTGGAGGGTGAGCTAGAGGAGGGAGGCAAGGGGAGATATGGAAATGAGAAAAGGTAGGCAGAAATAGGTGAGATGTATCTTCTTTTCGTCCTATTTTTAGGTGAAATCATCGTGGTGTGAAATAAAAACTCGAAGTAATAGATCACTGATACGTGTATGTAGCGGTGTTTTAATTGAATTGGTAATGTCAGCGTCTTTTACTTACAGGCTGCTATAATAAAAGCGACTTAAAGGGTGAAGAAATCACGCTCGACAAGGTGTCAGCGAATGCTTGTGAACTACGATGTGAAACTACCTATTTCGCTGTAGGGGTACGCATTTGACTCTTTCTACTGAGTATATGTGACGGAGATGTTCACTCTCCCCGGGCACCTGATCTCACTCCATCATAGGGTTCTCATATGCTTGCTCTTCAAGTAGACATTTTTCGTTATTTTCTACCTGATTTTTATTTTCACTGATTTTATATGTCCTCTGGTTTCATGATTTTTGGACTTATAGTTTTGATTTATCCATTATCTTTGCATTCAGTTTACTTGTATTGGATATAAGTTCTAAGACACTCATTAAATAGTCATATAATTTACTGTGTGCTAACCCAGCGTTACATGACTTAGCATGCAATAAGATTCTTTATGAATACGTGACAGTTTCATACCATGATATCGTAGTTCCGAATTAAAGTATGGTTTTATAAGGCCATTAATTTGAGTAAATACATATTTTAAAACCATTATCTATAGCCTCACAGTTGCTATTGTTGTGTGCGCGGAAATTCATAAAAAATCAAGATTTTATCCTATGTCGACTACCCCTATATTCTGTAATATTTATATAATTAATAATACATGTAAAATAGAAAAAGTGCTTAATTCTTAATGACTTTCTGTATTCATTTGCAGTTTCTCATGGCATTTTCATACAAATACTCTAAACAGTACATTTCGAATTTGCTAATTGTGTAATAATATGTATTAAGATGTGGAATTATCCAAATTGTATAACTAAAAAAGTATGATTCTGTCCTCTTCGTGACTCTTTCATTGTTTAAACCCACAGACAGATAAGCAGATGGGCAGACAGATGGACAAAAATAATCTAAATTAGATGCAATTTACAATCAATCGCAATGTATGTTTTCACAGGGTCTGTCGTGCATATGTTTACCTGAAAAACCTTCCGTATCAACAGTTAATGTGACATTATGTAACATGGCATGTGATGATCGTGGTATGTGTGGAGGAGATGGGAAAGTCAATGTGTACAAGACGTTTCTGCACAGTAAGTCTGCAATTTATGCTATTTTTATACCTGTTTCTTTCCACTTTTTTTTGAAGAAAAAAGAGGAGTTACCGGCTCAGTTATGTGGCAGAAGTCACCATGGAGCTATACAATAAAATACCTTAAAGCAATATAAACTGTAACATTTAAAAAATTAAGATTCGAAGAAGTCCTTCAAACGGAAGTCCGGTACATAAAAAATAAAGGAGCACAAACACTCTGTATTGCAAATTTTCGGCCTCACGACCTTTATTGTATTTGTCATCTGAAAAATTGCTTGATAAATGTCGTGAGGCCGATAATTTGCAATACAGAGTGTTTGTGTTCCTTTATTTTTTAAGTAATTAGTTTTTCTCAAGTATTGCCCAAATGGTTTCACAATGCAAACTTCAGAATGTTTGAAAAATCAGCCGAAACTAATGATTTACTAGCTCATAAAACAGTTGTATTCATGCCGCGATTCTGAATGCCCGCTACACGAGAGCATTTCTTTTTGGGGCAGAAAAGGGTCAGAGAGAAAACAAAACGGCGTGTTATATAGCTTATAAAACCGATTTTTCTCAGCCAAAGTTAATTATTTTAGTAGATATTCTACTTATGTATAAAATGGCATTTGCATATTCAAGCATGCGGCATAGCTTATATAGTGTTTTAACGGCTCTACTCAAGTATCTTATATCTAAAACGAAGAGTGATCGCAAACTGGTTAACCATAACAATTGAGTGATGTTTATTTCTTTAATTGGCCGTCCAAATCGGTATTACAACTGTAATGCAATCGCATTTTATGGAGTGTCCTTTGCTGTTTTTATTTGAATATTATCATATTTTATGTGCATGTCCTTGGTTATTTGTGTCAGATTGGTCAGATGACTTCTGCCGTTCCTTTCATAGTTTTTATAATGTTTTTCATTATTTTATATAGATGCAGATGGCACGGACAATGATCTTTTCTGTAGGACATACTCCTGTCTAAACCTAACCACCACATATTATAAAGCAACGAATTGTTCCGAAAAATACAAATTTTCATGCGGTTAGATTATATCTTTATATAATAAAAATGCTCTATACTCAGAATATATAAATTGAACTAATCATATTATTTGTTTCTGATTATCGTATTTCTGAAAACTGTTTCTTTTCTTTCCACTTGATTTAAATATTGTTTTATCTATATGATTTTTATGATCAGAGGGAGATGGCGGAGTGAAGCAGAACATACAAAGGGACTGGGATTCTGCATTGGAATATTGTATTAGTAATGAAAAGTATATTTCAATCTCATCATCCTGCCCTGTAATCAACAAGACAATTGCATACTGGAGTACTTATTTTCGTGGAGAGGAGTTTATTTTTGATACGAGTAATTACATCCATATAGAAATATAAGTATATACGTTTTATTATGTTTAAGAATTTAATGTAACATACATGAAACAACATTGATTTAAAACGGTTATTTAATGTTAGCAATACAATGAAAATGAATAGGTAAAGGGAAGTGAATCAACATGCATGAATATTTTCTACCAAGTATTCTGTTATAGATTTATGATTTAGCAATAAAGATAGTAATGATGTATAGTGCCATGTATTTTCAGTTGATATTTCGAACAGTGAGTGCTATAGAAACAAAACCACTGACATCGTAATTATATTTTTGTATCATAGATAACATATCAGGAACCCCCTATCGAGTTATCCTATTACATCGTGAAGGACATTCCTTTAAATTAATAGATCCAATAGACAATCGTCAAGACATAAATATAAAGAGACCGTTCCTTTGTGAAATTGGTAAATATTTTACACTGACTATCACGTCCATTAAAATGTAAAGAAATGCATATTTTTAATATAAAAAAATCTATATTTTTACGTTTTTATTTTATAGTCCAGAAAAAAGTCTTTCATTTCATTCGTACCAGATACAACCCCGTTTATAAGATCATGTAATTGAAACTGTAATATTAGAATTCAGTATGAACATTTTTCAAAAACGCTGAGATGAAGAAAAGTGACTTTGCATGAGTGATTCCCCTAGGGATTTATCATCAGTTTCTTTGTTAAATCTTTTGATCTTTTGTTTAATTATGATTAAATATGATTCTTGCCTAAAGGGAGAAAATCATTTAGAATATTTCATATTTGTATACTTCTACAGTGAAAATAGATGTTGATACTATTCATATTATTGAAAATCACATCATTTCATTTAATTAAATAATCACTTACATTAAAATTGTAAATGACCGTCCGACGTTTCACCAGTCGATACAGCTGAATTATAATCGGATTATTTTCTTATATCATGTTTTACCGTTGGCCTGTATGCATGCCCAGGCATTGATTGTCCTACTGGAAAAATCGGTTAATTTTTCCTTTATTTTATTGTGATACATTATACACACTTATTTAACATTTATCTGTATAAATGGAGTATTGAAACATTTTGTGTTATCAGTATGGTTTAATTTTTTACGGCGCGCGTGATTAGCTTAAAAACAGTGCACTTGGTTTGGTTTTGGTTTACAGGGGTGCACTGTTGTGAGTAGGAATGTTACATTGAAGTGCATGTAGTTTTTTTTTTCGTATCTAACATCAGATTTATCTGTTATTTAAAACGGAGTCATGCCTTTATATGAATATACTCTTTATGTGTTTGAAAATGAATAATACAGACCTCATAAATTTCAAATTCCAATAATATACACCAATACAATAAAATGATTCATGTATTAAAACTTTTCCCGTATTGAGATGCAGGATGTAATTGTTAACATATACCCAAAACACTTGACACTAAGCAGACATCGTGGTACATTGCATCATGCATCTGACAGTTCGGTTTTCTTTAAAGTAAGCTTGTTTCCGTATTGCTTTGTAAACACTACTGTCGTTTTGACCTTCATTGCATGATTCTATTTTTCTTGAACAGATATTAACTGATTAAATAATCTAAAATAAGATGTATTTGACCATCATGCATATCGTTTAGTACAATTGATAATTATTCACTGCAAGATGCAACTATTTCGCAGATGTAGCAAAATCTTCTGAAACAGTCTGTTTTGTTGTCACATGTGTGCTAGGGAGCCAGTGGCCGGTCATCAGTCTGACGCATATTTTCTTTCCTTTCTTTTTTAGACATTCGATCATTGATACGTGTTTATATCCGAAATGTGCATTCTTATTACCTATTGTAAAATATACCTGAAGTACCATGCACTCTGAAGTCTCATGTCTTTGTTTACTTGAAGACCTGTTCATTCAATGCAACTTCCATGTAATTTGACCATTCTATATTAGTTTCATCACAACTGCATTACAGTCGAATATTTTTGTGATGTTCTTGTATGTGCTGATTTTTATTTGATTACCATGTCTGTAGCGACCTTTGTCATTCAGCCAAGTCAGGTATCGTTTTTCTTTCTTTTCTTATATATATATATAGGTTATAATGTGACGTGGAATGAATCCATTTCATGTAATGAGGACAAAAGCGCACAATCCACGACACATTGCCTAGGCTGCAAATCGACGACAAATAGTGACGATGATACCGCAGACAGACACACACCCTATACTGTGAACATCGAAGAAACCACACTAAAGGACCCTGGTGTCAGTCGATCAAATTTTACAACAAAATCCTCAAAATGTAATGTCAATGTAAATATTAAAATATACTTGTATACGGACGGAAGGATAGCGTAGATAAGTAGATTTAACTGATCAAGTGAGGCTGGTTTAGCTTGTTGTGCAAAACACAACATTACTGATATCTTTATGTCAATATTTATAAATAGAGTTCGAACTCGAATTTCCATTCACTCGAAATAATGGGGTAAAATGTATACTCTTCCTTTACTTTGTTTGGTAACTGGATAACTTATGAAGCTTTTCTTCTCGAGACGTACATGCCCATTGTGTATATTAGTAAAATGCAATAAAACCTGTCGTAATGGTTACCATAAGTGAGGAGCCACTTCCTGATAAAGGATGCTTTTTATTTTCAAACTTTGTATATTTTATTACTATATAAAGGTCAGCTTTGTAAAAAGTCACGTATAAACCACTTGCGTGACCTCAAAATATAATTTTAACAGTACTGGAAGGGAAGGTAAATCAGGACTCGCAATATACCCGGATGATCGCTTTTTGGTTACTTATTTACCATTTCAAGTAATTGTAACTGCACAACCGAAAGAACATCTTTTTATACTGTATGCCTATGGACATTTTAAAATGTGTTCATTTAATGATTTTAACGAATCGTCTGGCATTACCTCGTATCTAGATTTACCTTCACGACTAGTATCCAAATCTTACAACAGATGCATTATTTGTCTTTTGTAATTGTTAACATGTAAATCCGTATAGGATTATGCTTACCGTAAGCATTGTGTGAATACCAAGACCAAATATGCTTAAATATTTAGCAACATTACGGTCTATGGCACTAACAACAATGTACCACTGTGGATATTCACGGACCCCTGAATTTCAGAGATGAAACCAGGTGCAATGGAAGCGTGAACGTCTCCAAACCTGCCATGAATGCCCTTAAATACAGACCAATCTGTGTGTGTATATATATATATATAAATATAGAACATATATATATATATATATATATATATATATATATATATATATATATATATATATATATATATATATATATATATATATATATATATATATATATATGTTCTATATTTATTATTAGCACTGTATATACATGTGAACAAACCAAACACTGTAGAAAATGCCACAGCCACAAAACATCAGACAAAAAGGGTATAATAACACGTAAGTCACATCCTACGCGGGGAACATTTTTTACGAGCTCCACACTGCAAAGGGAATAAGTGTGACGTTGATATAAAATACGAAAGTAACTGGTGTCACATGACTATGGCACTAACAACAATGTACCACAGTGGACATTCACGGACCCCTTAAATTCAGAGGCGAGACAAGATGCCCGGGAGAAGTGAGCGTCTCCTATTTGGCTGGCCATACCGGCTAATTAATAATTAGTTTGTGCACCATAACATGGGTATACCAAATAGGACTAGTCAAAGTACATCGATTAAATGAGATATGCTGAAGGGAAACACTTCCTAGCTTTAGATAATGTACAAATATTCATTACAATCAGTTTTGACAGAAGTTTTTATGTCAGAACTGGAACACTGAAAACTGTGATATTCTTTGTAATTGACAGTTCATCAGGATCAGCAAAGCCACAGTGGTTATAATTATTGTATAAAATATAATGTACTGTGATATCAACTTTGTGCACCTTATACATCGTTATTTCATATTTAAACATTAAGTTTCCTAAACATTTTGTCAGTAAATATCATGATAAAGGAAAATCTGATAGTGTAGAAAGAAAGAAAGAAAGAAACAAAGAAAGAAAGAAAGAAAGAAAAAGACATACAGCTCAGCTATGTGATGGATGTTGTCATTGATGGGCAGAGGAAATATAATATCTAATTCATTAAAATTCACCCCCATTAGTGTACCGGATTACAATTTTTGATCACTTCGTCAGAAACCATCAACACAAAGGTATATGCCATCAATGCCTGTCGTATTTTAATTTATAGCATAAACATCTCTTAAGAGATAAAAGCCATTTGTTTGGCTCTTGTCAAATTAAATGACCGTCCTAAGTCGGTATCGTAATTGCACTACAATCAAATAGTGTTGTAATGTGTTATATGTTCTAGTATATTATTTATATTCTTGTATTGTATAGCTCCATGGTGACTTCTGCCACATAACTGAGCCAGTATCTCCTCTTTTTTCTTTGAAGTACACCATAAAAGAGTTTCTCAAGTTTGATACAATTAATGTAAAATATAGTTTCGACACAAGGGTATATGACTATATTTGTGGATTCACGTTTATAGATATTGCAGTCCCGATTGTTATGAACACTTAAGTAATATATTAGCACACAACAATAAACATAACACATTCAAAAAATATTTTAGTATGAAAGTTGTTTGGCTATAGAATATGTGCTTTAGTTTCTAGAAACATTCATATACGGACAATTCTACTTTTAAACTTTCTGATGCACTTAACTTGTGTATTATAGTATACTATTAACATTGTAGTGGTACTGATTTTCGGGATAGGTGGTGCATGTACCCTGTTTATCACCACAATGATTTGTGTGTGCTGCCTGCACAGAAGGTTAGATTTCATAATTAACTTAGTTCCTTCATGAAAAATTCAAATAATATACATATATATATATATATATATATATATATATATATATATATATATATATATATATATATATATATATATATATATATATATATATATATATATATATATATACATATATATATATATATATATATATATATATATATATATATATATATATATATATACATATATATATATATTTATATATATATATATATATATATATATATATATATATATATATATATATATATATATATATATATATATATATATGTATAATATACCATAGAAACATTACACGCATTTATATTATACTTATTATAAATAATACTATTACTGTGGTTGTTTAGCGGAACTGAAATAAATAAAAGAATTTCTATTTCATTTCACAGATTCAAAACCAAAGATGGTGCTAATGAAACTACAAAAGAGAATTCGGTTCAAAGATTATCAAACAAAGATTCTGGACATCGTAATGAAACTGTACATAACAGTAGCTATGGTAACAGCAATGAAATGGACAACAATATCACTGGTAACGATGTTAATGTCGTATTTATTGAAGCACAGGAGGGTGTATATGACCATCTTCGTGAACACGATAACAGAAAAATAAAACAAGAAGACACATACGGCCACGCGCATTTTCACAATGATAACGTTGATCTTTATGATGTCACTTCCTTTAACAGAAATCAAGTTCACGAAGACACAGATGGAGCTTATTCCGGATTTGAAAAACCAGAGGGTATTTATGACTGAGAGATTGTGAGGTGCACATGATTTACTTGTTATCTTAGATCATCGATAAAACACATTGCAAAATGACGGCATGGTAGGGACATTGTCAAATAGTCATTGTGTTGGCATCCAAAGATTTCATACTGTATTTATAAGCTCATATATATGGTGTCTCTAGAAAACGTAGCTATGATAATTTTATATATATATATTTTTTCGTAATTCTATTTTATATTTATTATTACGAGTACTTCACCAGGGCTCCTGCTGTCACCGTTATATTCAAGGATATTATGTTTCACAGTGATACCATAATGGTGGTGTCACTATATTATGTATTATAGTATTTAACATATGTTTTTAGTATGCTTCTGTTTTTGTATTTTTAGGAATGTTATACATGCACTATACAAATGGAAGCTTTGCATATGCATATAAATCGTTCTGAATTTGGGCAAATTGATAAGATTGACAATGCTAGTCTTTTTTTCTGTCTATCTATCTGTAGTCGAAAGAAAATGTCAAAATCAGAAGGACCACAAAATTTGAACTTTGCATATGAGATGAATTTCATATGTCATTTTAATTACAGATGAAATAAGGTCACTGTATCTAGCAGTTCAAAGCCGGTGTGGCCTCGTGGATAAGGTGCTCGGTTCGTGATCGAGGTCCCGGGTACGACTCCTACATTGGGCACACCAGTGTTGTCTTTCGGATAAAACAGCAAAACCCGAAGTTCTGTGTTACAGTATGCGTGGCACGTGAAAGATCCCTCACTGCTTAGGGTGGGTCTATTGCAAAGGTCTAAATTTGTATACATTGCATCAGGCAGATGTCATCATCTTATACATGAAATAAAGCCGGTGTGGCCTAGTGGGTAATGTGCTCGGCTCGAGAGCGAGAGGTCCCGTATTCGCCTCCCGCCATGGCCACACCGGTGTTCTGTCTTTCGGATGAGACAGTAAAAACCGAGGTCCTGTGTCACGGTAGGCGTGGCACGTAAAAGATCCCTCTGCTTCGGGTGGGTCCGTTGCAAAGGTCTATAATTTGTATGCAATGCATCAGGCATCCGTCACCATATACGTGAAATAATCGTGGAGTGACGTAAAACAATCAATCAATATACTTGAAATAATCGTGGATTGACGTAAAACAATAATCAATCAATCAATCAATCAAAGCTAACAGTCCATGGCGTATATTTTAATATGTCAGTTTTGCAATCCAGCCACACCGTCTTTCATTGTCGTAAAACAGAATCAAGAGATAACTGATAATGATTTTGATTACACATACTTTTGTTAATGTACATGTCTTCATTAGGTTTGAACGGTATGTGTGTTGTTACTGTATGATATGAATGACACTGTTAGGCAAGTCAGAAGTACGAGTCTCACACTGCTGTGGCTAATAAAATCTAATAAAGTTAATAGAAATGAATGTCAGAACACACGTGCATTTTATTGGTGCAACAATTGCGCATTTCGACACCTTATGTCTTTTCAGGGATGCTCAGTGCCTAAATTGTGGAAATGAAAAGTATAATCATTGAAGTAGAAGACGAAAGACACCTGACCTATTTGTATATATTCGTAACAAATTTGACATATATATGTATATATACAGACATTTGTTCACGTGCATTTCCGACGCCGGAATTTCAGTTAAACAACATTTCATACCGTAATACCATGATGGAATAATTTAACTTCGTGTTCTTGTTTACTTCCTGTGATCGTATGTGTATATTTACTTCCTCGACTTGAAAAGTTGTTACAGGACATTTGCGACGGTGTTGCATGCAACCAGGGGAAACTTACTTATCCCGAGCAACTGGTCTCCCCTGGATCTATTTGGAGTTCGCATATACACGATATACGCTATTTTTATTTTATTCCATGGACTATGAGATATAGTGAACCCTTCGGTTCTTCATATTTTTTATATAAAAGAGCGAACTTTTAAACAAATTGACTAATAAATAAGAGCCGAATAAAACCATCTAAGGACAAAGCTATTTTGACGATGATTCTCCTCAGTTTTAGTATAAGTCATAAACTTCTTTCACTGTAAATTTGAAATATACATGTCGGGTCAGTATAGAAGTATTCATCACTGAGCTTAAGACATACTCGACAAATGAAAGTCCACAAACAGCAGCGTTATCAACCCAGTGGTGATAAAAATTATACACATATAATTGTATTTATTATGTGCACCATATGCCCATCTCGGTAACTTATGTCTCTTCGGTGATGCTTAATTCCTTTACTGTGGAAATCTCAAGTATATATATCAAAAGAGCGAACTCATAACAAATTTACCTAAAAGCATTTACACAATATGTGTTATTTTAACTACACCAAGGTACCCCTATCTGTCTCATTTTCAGATGTCGATTTAGGGATACAGACTCACATCTTTCAATTCTTAAGCGCAAAACTTACGCGTTTTATGTTCGGCACAGTCCTTGTCTACGACCAGTTTTATCAAGCGATTTGAAATTATATCTTCTATTATTTTTTCATTTAACTGGGGGAATTTCCTGTCACAATGCAATGTTAACCACGTGTATCCGTGCATGAAATGTGAAACTAAATTGTTTATCTGAAATGTACTACCACAGTTATAGAATTTATCTGACGCCATTTTGAAGGTGATGTATTTATTTGGTGCACTATTTGTGCATTTCAACACTTTGGTCTCCTCATTGATGATCAAGGCCCACGCTATGGAAATCTTAAGTACAAATATTTTAAGAGCGAATTCATATCTAAATTGTTCTGAAAGAAAGGGCCATGTAAAATATCCAAGGACAGAGCTATGGAAGTGTAAGTCTCGGGTCATTACAGAGAAACCGAACACTTGGCTTAGAAGACCCTTGGAAACTTACACTTCACTAGCAGCGGTATCGACCCAGTGGTAAAAATAAATATCAAAGCATATATACTTGTTTTAATGTAATGTATCATATGCGCGTTTCGAAAACTTCTCCTCAATTATGCTCAATGCCTTCACTGTGGAAATCGGAAATAAAAATATTTGAAGAGCAAAATTATAACTAAAATGATCTAAACGTTGGGGTCAAAGAGCCCATCTAAAACAAAGCAATACATGGGAGAAATGCTCGTTAGTTTTAAAATAATTTAGAAATATATTTCATTGTAAATGTGAAGTCTATATTTCGAGTAAGCACAGAAGCACTGAAAACTGAGAAACACATATTTAAAAAAAGGATATTGGAATAGTATAATACATTTATACTAAGACCATAAAATTTGGTGTAAAAATCAAGAAATAATGAGAACAGATCACAGATGGTATCTATGTATTGCCGGCTATCAACGCAAAACATGCTAGTTTTTCAAGTATACAAAACTAGAATTTAATTGTTGTCAAAAGAAAGAACGAACGAACGAAAGAAAGATAGACAGACAGAAAGAAAGAAAAACAGACAAGAAAAAACCGACAGAAATAAAAAGAAAGACGTAGTAGATTTTTTCCCCTAAAATATACATATATCCCCCATATACCTTACTGATATGAATTGACAAAATTCAATCCAAAAAATCAGAGTGCATTACGTGTAAAGATCTTTTGTCATCACCTGTGTTAGTTTCATTTATGCAAAGTTATATTAACTTCCTGTAATGAATTTGTGTCACAAAGTAACAGTAGAAAGACTGAATATCATTAAGTTGGTACATAATAAAGAAAAAAAATCAAGGCAATTCGTATAATATGATTAAAAAAACACTTTAAAAACACTAAAAGCCACATAATACGAGTAGCTATATAGAATATGTCGAATTCATATGAAACAATGACTAAACGGATGAATAACACTCGAATGTAGTAAAATATTTGTGTGTATAGTGAAACCTACATACGATATCCGATTGGAGTAATTTCTTCCTGGTGTAGTGTAATATGGCGTCTATGAATATGTACGCCTTTATTTTCTTGACACTGACATGCTCAGTCGTTGCTAGTAAGTATTACAAATGTAATATAATTTCTATATTCTATGCAGGTTCACTGAGTTGCCTATATCGTTAGTGTATTCTACTTAAATACATACGAGATGATATAATAGTTATGTGAACCTTTCTGTATAATGTATTACACTGCACTAATATACGCAGGGTTGACCTCGGATGTGTATTTGTGTCATGTAAAGTTTTTTTTTATTTCAAAAACAATCATGACTTGAAGAATCCTAAAAATCGTAGAAGGATACATAAACAGGAAGCGCGACAATTTTTAATGTAGACTTACATTCACAGTCAATAACAAAATAAAGCATGTATATAAAGAACTTCCGATAATTCAAAATCACTATGGCATTATTAACGCATGAATGGCAATCATCCATTTTGTATGCTGTGAATTCAGAATAAATTCTAAGATACCAAGCGGTTGTCAATGACGTACAACTATTATACTAGACAAAAAAGAGTTGACGCCAACAGAGACATTCATGAACTCAGCGTTGAGAACCCTGTGTTTAGTGTTACAAAGCTGAATTATCTTACGTTATAAAATGTCAAATGCTATCATGCAAATAGAATCACGAAACTACGTCCTAAGCACACTATAAAATCTTACTGAGATACAAAAGAGTGGCTCATCGAAGATAAATAATGTTGCTGTAGATAATTTATGCATATTAGTATGCAAAACTGGATAATACTTCGAGAAGATTAAAGCAAGATGTGAACCTTTCACAAATATATGGCTCATTAATGAAGAGGTGCATGAAAGGAAAAATTGCAGAACAAACTACAATATATATATATATATATCATGGGAACCTGAATGATCTTACAAATACAGAAGACAGAAGATATCTGACACAAATAATCAAGGACATGCACTAAAAGCAAAAACTTGGATTAACATCGAAACATGAAGTCAAATTGTCAAGTAAACGCATATTCAAACTCCAAGATATAACTATCAATATCTGTAGCAAATTGCAAATCCACAACAGAATATAAAATTTGGCGTTAAATATGGCAGTGTGTTAATTTTTCTAAGTGGTGAATGGCACTTGAATATCATTTTGGTGGAATAGAAAAGAAATTAATATCTATCAAAATGACCATTAAAAGTTTCAAAAGTTTTTTTTTTCTTTTGTAATTTTTGCGAAATATTATCAAATAGCAAAATATGTATACTGATTTGATATTAATGTCAAGTGGAATGATTAGACTACAGATTTTTCAGCATACATCGCCAAATTTTTTATTTATATACTGTGCATTTGGCCTCACAGTGTGTATTACTTAATCAATAATCTTTATTGGTGAGGATTGTTTATTTGAATCAAATGTGTAGAGTAAAGTACAATAAAACTCAAATCATATTCTTCATTTTTAGAAATCGTATTTGTGAATGAGAGGAAAAATTGGACAGATGCACATCAGACATGTCGTAATTTTTATGACGGATATTTAGCTACAATTGATATAACGAAAGCTATAGACAGAAAACTTCTCAGTAGCTGTATGCAACAAGGATACGCTTTCTTCGGAAACTACTCTATAGTATCACCATTTCTAAAAATTGTGGGTAAGTCAGATCTATTATGAAACAAAAAATGGTTTTGTATTCTTGTTCAGTTGATATTAATAAAGTGTTGAAGTATTGTTTAATCCTAATCTTACAATAAGTCTGATATTTAAATGTGTTGTTATGGCAATATGTTACAAGTTATGGTAATATACGAGTATCACGAAAATCTGTAATCTTTTCCAGTCGTAGACTTATTTCAGAAATATATGATAAGTATAATAACATACATGTTTTTATTAATTATAAGTTACAGAGTGTCATGCATTATAGAATCATAGACATTTTATACTTATGCCATAGATAAAAGATCTACCTTTTCCTATCCAGGCGAATTAGTATGAATGATTAGTACGAATGGTCATATTTAGCCTTTATTGATTTAAAGATAATTGATAAATTTTCTAGGATGTTTCAAAACCATTCATGTCGAAGGAGGTAAAAATGTAACGCTGAACACGATTTCAGCTGCAGCCTGTGAAGGCAAATGCCAAACAAGTTACTTCGCTATCTCTGTAAGTATTCATGTCACGACCTCTTACAGTCTGACGGTTTACTGTAATTTTTATACAGAAAAAAATGTCTAAAGTCGACATATTTTAGGGCCATAATTTATTCTTTCTATTTTCTATTAAATGGGACATCCCCGATTAACGGTACAACTCTATCCTGGACACACAACTTCGGCCCGCTATTTGTAAAATGATACAATGTTAACTGACAATGCCTATCAGTTTGATATTGAGTAGATGATATACTTGACTGTCACGTGATATAACAATACAAGAACAACGACGACGACGATGATGGTGGTTAAAATTGTTTACACAATTACACTACATGATGCAAAACTGATTGGCATTATCATTTTATGTTAAACAGAAAAACTCATGTATCTGTCTGCGGACTTTCAACGAAACCAAAACTTCTTTGAATGCAGCCCATTGTGACACCCGGTGTGACAAACATGCATATTGCGGAGGGGATGAATATGTCAATGTGTATCATTCGCTAGGGCAAACGATAGGTAAGGTACAATACGGAAAAGGGCAAACGATAGGTAAGGTACAATACGAAATTACTTTTCCTACCTTTTAGATTTAATTTGTATTTAGCATCATTGTCACTCATTTCCTTTGCCGTGTTGCCTCCTTATTAGGTTATCACGGTAATTTTACAAAGTACGGAAAAGACGGGTGTCAATATGCCGCTTCAACAACATATCGTTCTTATACTGAATTTCTGTTTTTCAAGACAGTGTTTCATCACGTTTGTACTTTTAATATGTCTATATTATCTGTTGAATGCATGCATAACGGGTGGAGGTAGCAAACCAGAAGACGATTTAACGAGGACTGATTGATATGTTGTGAGTCTCAAATGTAAGGATTTGAATTTTGGTGAGCATATTGCATTATTTTTCGACATAACACCCTTCAGTATCTATACACTTTTACAAGCGATGTTTAAGAGCCCCAATGCCATTTTTAAAGCAGACATTTCTTGACCGTTTAGAAAGTCATCCTCTGTATGTATGACGTCATCACCTGACTGAAATTGGGTACCGGAAATGGCCATTTTATGGAAATAGGTGAAAGTCCTTCTGGAGCGCAATCAGGCCAAAAAAACGGATGCTCAATCAATTTTAAGTCAGAATCGTTAATGACAGCCACGGCAATGACAGATATGTCCCTTTTGGAGATAATCTACCATCAGAGTCTCAGAATACATTCAGAATACCATAGTATCCCCCCAAACCGAGTGACAGGTCTTCCAGGTCTTCTAGGCTTTGCCTGCACGTTTAAATTCTGCCACCCATCTTTTCACTGTAGCATATATAGGGTCATCTTTCCCTAGTGTTGCTATCATATCAGTATGGTATATAATATTGGATCGCTGCTCTTTCACTGATTTTGTCCATTTTGCAAAAGTCATTTGTCTTGTTTACTTCAGAATGCTACCTCGTTGATATAAACAGAAAAAAATGAACACAGTCTTTGGGTACATTGCCTAAGATAGACACTGATATTGATGAGGCTGTTTACATATGCATGTGTTATTCAAAATTCATTTTAATTAGATAAAAGTAAGTTAAATGTTGTCAGTAATCATTGGTTATTCCTAATGTGCATTACTATAATAATGCAATGTTAAGTAAAAGGTTAGTCTTAAAATGTAATAATCAATGAATGTAGGAGGCCATTAACAAAGGATTTCGGTGATTATTTTCTAAACTCAAATTCTTATACCAGATAGAGACTCTCGAATTGCTTATAAAAGTGGAAATGCTTATACTATATGGTACCTGAGAACTTCGATTATGACTGTCTCAATCTTAATTTTTACAAATCAATGAACCCGAATTTTTCCGTATAGGTTTGTTTCTGTTGTAGGTTTTAATTCTACAAACCTTTCTATTTTGAAATAATTACGAATATAGTGCATTTGACAAGTTTATTTTAATCCATACGAGTGTAGAATTGCCACAATATTTCAGAAATAAAAACATCCATAATTATGATTGACATAGGTAATAATTGATACATTCAGTTCCTAATTGACATTGGTCAGTGACGCAATTTTCTGCTGAGATAACATTATCTGAGATGGAAAAAACATTGAACAAAGGATGTAACAACTTATGACATCGTAAGTCTAACAATGGAAAAACGTCGCAATGTCTTGTTCTTTTACGAAGACAGGAAACATCAAATGAGGCTGATAAGTGTATCCGATGTTTTACACGATTTTTATTTCATTGCAGTGGATACAGATAATCTTGTTTCGATATGCAGAGAATACTCTTGTAAAGATGATGATCATGATACTGTTGAAGAATCAGTATCTGACTGTTCACATTCGAGACACTTTGTTTGTGGTATGACTTTTTTTTATTTGTATATTCCAGTAACACTTTTTCTTCAAAGTTAAAACATTTAAATGTGAAGATGTAGTTATTGTATAGCTCCATGGTGATTTCTGCCACATAACTGAGCCAGTAACTCCTCTTTTTTCTTTAGTATTGCATACTAATACTAAGCATAGAATATCTTGATGTTTAATGCATTGCAAAAATGTGAATACTCGATCGGTAACGTATATATATTTCAACAATCATATGGTAGGTGACTGCCATTAGGCAACCCCAATTCCAATGGTAACCCCATTCTAATGCATTTGACAAAATAATTACAACTAGCGACACAGATTTATGGTTTTCTAAGCCACGTCGCTAATCACAGTCATATCAAAAACTGTAGGGTATCGTGACGTCACAAATCAGAAACTGCAGGGTATCGTGACGTCATATCAAAAACTGCAGGGGTATCGTGAATACCCTTGCAGTTTTTAAATCGGACAGGCAATGAGATAGCGTGTTACAAACAAGATGCATTAGAATTTAAAAATACCTTATTTAAACAGTTTTCCGAATTCTGGAAAGGAATGGTCTAGTTTAGAAATGAGCAGAGTATTCAATGGTTTTGACCCGAAGATCATCGCTATGACCATAGTTATTGTATTGGGTCCCTCTACAACCCAATGCAGACTTTTGCTTGAGCGTTGCACTCTGACTAACAAGGCGGTAGGGACTCTATGACGGGCCCTGTCCAAACATTTTCAGAGGAGACAAGGTCCTGATCCTCGTCCCCTGACTGTTAGTCGGGACTCATATTGATCAAGGATCTGAACTCGGCTTACAGACGGGCAGAGCACGGTTTACTTATATTTATGTCGCCGTACATATTTTTGATGGCAACATATTATTCTATAAACTATATTCATCATGGAATGACGTAAAACAATAATCAATGAATTGGTATCTCGTGAATATGAAACAAAAATATCTGACCTAACCCCAATTTTACCGACTCTAAAGATGTGAACAAACTTATGAATCTATGGACTTCTGGTGGGATTACATATGAAGAGGGGCAATAGCCTTATAAAAATGCTTGTTTATGTACATAAATAATACAATAAAAAGACCGACCCAGAAATGTAAATTTGCCATCTATAAAAATTCATGAGTATCATTTTCATTACTTACAATGGAACTATTTAATTATAGAAGGCGATACCAGTATCGTTGAAAAAGGACAGTGGCATTCAGCATTTGAAATTTGTATTAATAGCGGAAGTTATTTGACAAGAACAAATGTATGTCCAGGCAAAAACGGATCGTATTGGAACGGATACTTTCGGTCCGAATATTTCATTTTTGATACAGGTATGTTCACCATGAATTTAATAATCTTAATACACTTAAACAGAGGATTAGCTTTATCTCATGTCTTTTGTATATTAGAAGTAGTGTAGTGTTAGTTTCATATACTATTCTATAGGATACTGTACCATACTATGCTATACTATATCATATATGGTGAAAATCCCACATACCATGCATTTTTAAAAGTCGTTTACTTAGTAAATTTTACCACAGAGAGGCTTTTTAAAATATCTTGGCCTTCATGTCTTACCTCTTGTAACTACACTATTCCTTGTCACACCTGTAAATACTATATTAGTAAAGGGGAATATATCTCAAAGTTATATTTCTAACATGCAAACCTTTGACCCAATGTTACAGATATCATAAATTTAAGGTGAAAAAAAAACTTGAAAATTTTTTATGTTATTTAGATATTTTGTCGAAATTCTAAACATATTTCAGCAAAATGTATTGAAATGAATCTCTCATCCATCCCATTTATACCATTATCTTGAATACGAACAAACGTACAATAATTTCACCTCATCTGTTTAAATGTCGTCAAACACCTTCTACATAAAGATCATGACTCTGAGACCATCGTAAGACCATAGGTCGTTGGTTGGTTGGTTGGTTGATTGGTGTTTTACGTCGCTTTCAACAATATTTCAGTTATATCGCGACATGGAAGCAGGAGGTTACCAACCTATTAAACATAGTGATGCAACCCGGGAATCGAACCCGGATCGTCGGTGCGGCAAGCCAAGCGCTTAACCACTACACCAAGTCTGCCCCTACCATATATCGTATAATGGCCATTGTAAAGTTGTTTCCTTGCGCGTTGCACTCTGATTATTAGATCAATATGGACTCTATGACCGGCTTTGTCACAACCATTACAGAGAAGATGCGGTCCTTAACCTCGTCCCATTTCACTGTAATGGAAATTACCTTGCTTTCAGACTGGCAGAACAGGGTTGGCTCATGTGGGATATCACTTAATCTAGTTACGGTATTGAAATTTATTCCATATTACTATTCTTATCTTTATTTTTACGAATCAGTGTTTATCAATGTAGTGAGTCCCCCCCCCTTTCTCTCTCTCTCTTAAAAAAAATAAAACGGGATTGTCAAGGCGGAGCGGTGCACTCAGTTTCGTGCGCCCGAAAAATTGCAATAATTTTCTCATTTCGTGAGATCATGAGATAAAAGATGTTCGAAAGTAAAGATTGACCTTAGTCGAAACTACATATAACTTAAACCAACTACATGCACTGTTATTTCTCGCAATATAGCCGATTTTCTCTTACTATAGGAGATTTTCTATAGTAAAATTCTCCATGTTTATGCTTACATCTGTTCTCGTACGACTACTGAAAGAGGTAAGCTAGGACTTGTTTTTTTTAGCTTTAATCATTATAATAAAACGCATTATTTTGTATTATAACCGTATACACATACACACCTACACACACACACACACACACACACACACACACACACACACACACACACACACACACACACACACACAATATAATGATTAAAAATCCAGTAAGATGGAAACAGGAACCCCTCTTTTTTATTAATTTATTAGAATTGTATTACATTGAATAACTGTGTATGTAGTTTCTTTGGGTTATTTGTAGTTACGACTAAGGCCAATCGCTACATTTATCGCATTTATTCGCTACATCATTTATCTCATGATCTCATGAATTGAAAAAAAAATTTTGTGATATTTCGGGCGCACGAAACTGTTGGTCCGGAGAGTAAATCTATATTATTATAAAATAGAAAAAACTAGTCAAATAATAATCAAATATATACATTATCTTTCATTGACAGAAGTAGCATTTCTTAATGTTTATGCAATTAATCATATTTTAAACAGATAATATTCATGGAATACCAAAGCGATTTACTGCAATAAATTATAAAGGGGAAAGTATTGATTTGTCTGATCCTGGTGAGATAATGGAGAATATCGCTATGAAATTTCTTTGCCAAACAAGTAAGTAAATAAATTAGTGTTCTGAAAACTTGCAAAACATAGGTAGCATTCAGATTTCTTACACACACACTTATTATGATTTATCTTGTGTGTCATTTTTCCAACTTTTAAAACACGATAATTTTTCACGAATTAACTTTGTTCCTGCAATTGTAAGTATCAATTTTCTTTAGTGTACTGTTTAATATTAAGGTGAAAAATTAAAGACACTAAGTAAATTATGCATTGGAAACGGTACACAAAAGGTAGAAGGAACATTAAAAATTTCACTTGAATTCAGTTACAATGAAATACAATAAAAAATTAAGAGTTTACAAAAATATCGAGGAATATACTCATACTCCTAAACCCAGTTTTTAGTGCTTCATTACTGACTCGAAATATATAATTCAAATTTACTTTGAATAAAACTTGTAAATTATTCTAAAACTAAGGAGCATCCCCCTATGAATGGCTGTGTCCTTAGATGGTTCTTTGACTCTTTCGCTTAGGTAAATCAAGAAATAATTTTGCTCTATAAATATTTATACTTTTTCATTTGCACTTTTCAGGCGCTGGGTTGCAATGAAGCCACACAATATGTCGAAATGTGCATATGTTGCCCCAAATTAATATTCGTATATATGATATTTATATTTAATTGGTTTGATTTCTGATTTCTGTATTTTCAGGAGATTACATTGGGACAAGGGATATTGATAAAGAATGTGAAATATCTTCCATACCAGAGAGCCGTCAGTCATCATCTGCAATTCCAAATGTGTCACAAAAAGGTGAACACATAGAAACAAATTCTGATGCTGAAAAGGGTATATATGTGTATGATATTAAGCATGTGGTATGTTATTCAGTCCCAAGGATATCACGAAATATTAAAAATTTTATGTCCTTAGTTAACATCTGACAAAATAGTCTTCTATTGCAGGACAATAACTTTAGAAGTATGTAATATTTATTCTAATTTATTTGTTTTGTTTGACAATTCTGATTGGTCCATACGCTAGCGTTCAGACATGTATAACCATGATATACCGTCCTCAAATGTATTGCTACATTGTACGTACTCTTTGTCCACATTGCCTCCGACTCCAACTATCAAAAATGCTGTCTATTACAACTTCGTCCAGTGCTCTCAATGTCCATCTTAAGTCTCATATCAAAGACGATTTGCAAGTTCTATCATTCACGTGCACAATTATTACAATGAAGCTGAACCAACAAATTGACAAAGTACATAACAAACCACCATGCAACATACTTTCTAGCATGTTATTTCATCTCGCCGCGCCGTAGCAAAACTGCCTGTTCAGTTGTTTAGGATTTGATGTCAAGTCACCCATATGTGAATCAATTTGTGACTACTAATTTAATCCTACAACTTTGGAAATATAAAAATGATGAAAATTCTTATGTCAATGCAATAACTATCAATTTGTGTCTCGGAAGAATTTTAAACATGGCGCTATCCGTCCTGTAGCAACGATAAATTTTAGGGCAATTTCCAAGACAAACACGATGTTTAGGTTACAGTGAATTAGAATGGGGATAACGTACTGTGTTGGATTATTTCCGACAGGTGTACCGGGGTTATATCGTTGGAAATTGACACCCGGGCTAGTGATCATGTCTTAAATATTACCACGTCCCTGTTCATGTAGACAAACTGTTTTCCCGTTTAAAATTTTTATAGTTAATACCAGGTGAACATCAAAAGCTTAAAAAGTTCCGTGCAGTATTTTTGTGTCATATTTCCCATACCGGTGTAAATATACAGAATTATCTGCACAAGTAACTTAAGCATTGCTATCATAGTCTGATTTAACTTCCAATATAAAGGTTCTGTTTGAATCCTGAGAAGGTCATCCTGTGTAACTAAACAAGTCGAAGAACTTCTACAGGCACTTAAGTTTTCATCTATCACAAAACAATCACAGATACCATCAATATGATAAATGCCTGATATAGCGTTTGTCAACCGAAACAAAGAAGTTATATATACTATTTCTCATCTTTTTCATAAGATTGGACATATTTCTGTGTTAGAACTTGCACAACGGTGTTTTGAAAAATACTAGACATATCAAGTTTTATATGAGATGTTTATCATTAACGTATGTTTTATTAAAAGTTTAATATTTGTTATTGTATTAGGTTTATTTGCTGGAATAGCTGCAGGATGCGCTGTTCTTGTTATCGGATTAATTGTAGCGGCCTTGATGTATTATCGTTCCAGAAAGTAAGTAAATGCATTATATGAGAAAAAAACCATCTTACAAATAATCAAATTATACGAAACAAAAGGTTCAATATCACACATTGAAAATGGGATCATAGAATGTTGAAGAGATCGATTATCAGGGATGAGTAAACATTATTTTGCTGATAACTAATTACATAAATAATAATGCTAAAGTTTGATGAATTATGAAAAAGACAGCAACTACAATGTCTTTAAATATTATGTATGGATTAAGATAGAAAGTAAGAAATCAGACTTAGTTATATCTCTATTTCATTTGTTGGAATTTGGAAATCATGTGATTGTTTCTTAACGTAACTGATGGGTGTTATCAGATCACAGATAATGTTTACTGCCTTGGGTTTCTTATGTCATTTCCTTTCAGTTGTTCACATATGCTCCTTAACTCAATACTCTTGTTTGTTTTCTATCTTGATTTCTTTTCATTGATTTTCTATGCAATTCGGATTCATAATTGCTCTCCCAGACGTCTGGTCTTTTCCCATTATGCTTAGCTAGATACCGTTTGGTTAGGTTAATATTAAGTTACTGCATTTGTATGTCCCTCGGTTTCTTGATTTTCAAACTAGCGAGTTGTTTTATACGGATAATCGAATGTTGACTAAGTCTATTTGGAAAAGGAGCATCATGAAATCTGGCTTGTTTTCACTCAGAAAAATAAATGACGATAATAAGAATCTAGTCGTGAAAATTCTGTTATCTAAATATCAGGGAGTTTTGATTTGTCAATGTGGTTAACAAATGGATGTCACTTGTTTTGTACATGAATGTAAATGTCAGTTGAAATGATATTCAATCCATTTAAAGGACATTATAACAGAATTTCCGTAAATCTTCAAGATATTCTTAAAGGGATTTGTGAATGTCAATTATATGGCATAAAAAAGAATGTTGATGATTACAGGATTAAAAAGTCAAGAAGAGAAAAACCAGCATTTTTTGAAAATGGTAGAGAAGGCAACATGAAGGAAGAGAATTCATACACTGACACTCTATCTTTTCGTAATGCTGTCCATTATAGTCAAGTAAAAGTAGATAACGATTCCGGAACCAATAAAAGTAGAGAAAATGCCGCTAATGCATGTACATATCAAGATACAACGGAAGGGACATACGACCATCTCCATCAGCAAGATACCAGAAAGGTGAAGTCAGAAAGCACCTATGCCCATGCTTCATTACATTCGGATGAATCGTGCATGTATGATGTCACTTCTCGCCAGCGAAAGGAAAGCGACGATAATGATGACGATTATTCAAAGTTTGAAAAGCCTGATGGTATTTACGATTGAATATTTTTTTTTACAATCTTATAGACAAGATTTTGTGATTTGTTAAATCTTTTTAACTATTTTGATTTATTTCATTGTATGTTTCATCTGTAATCATCACCGTGGATATGTTTGTCGAATATGTGATTCAAATTTCTTTTTCTTTCCCTGATAATATATATTAAAAAACTAAATAACACTACTGGATTAGGTCCTTATGTTGAATAAATCTACAGAATATGTACTCAACACCTTTCTTCTGTATAATTATAACAGGATATTAAGTACAGTGCACATTTATAAATAGTTTTATTTCCAAAACACTTTTGAAAATTTTGTAGCTATATAATTTATCTGTATTAACAATTCACACATTAAATCATGTTAAAATATTTTGGAGATTTTGTTATTTATTACTCGTTGTAGGTGAATATGCATCCACAATAAAATCGTATAATCAAAAGGAGAGCTAACCTGTAGTTTATTGATATTATTTTTCGGTTTGATGAGTTTTGTTCTACTGAATTGGTTGTACCCTTTATCTTAATATTATATATATTTTAGATCGTTCGGGAAAATATGTTAAATTCTTGTATATAATTCTTTCTATATTGTAAAATGCTATTAATCATTTTTATCTTTCATTTCGTATCGTTAAGATGTAAATAATTTAGGGTACCAAGTGAATCAAGCGTATCAAATATTGATAAACATTTCGGTCATTATACTTAAGCACACATATTTAGTGACAAGAGTGTAAAATGAAATTATTTACAGATATTCAAATGTATGTACTTTCGCACTGCCTTTGTCATGAATGAAAGGGAGGTGCCAATAATAACGTAATTACACCAACTGAGCTATTTGTTTCAATGTCAAGTTAACCACCCTCATAAATGTATATGTTAAATATGTTTGTGATGTCTCTCTAGCACATATTTTTGTTTTCGCAATAGTACTTCTATGAACGTTATACAATACCATCGTGAACATTCTGACGAAAATGTATTTCGATCTGCTATAAAGTGAATAAATATTCCAAAAGATATATCTTTTGGTTTTAAAATTTTTTACATGGATTTCTTTAAATATATTTAAAATGCTGTAAACAGGTATATATGTATATGTGAATGTTTTCAGATATTGTACATCTTTTATGTTAAGGGAAAATCGTTAATAAATAAATCAAACATACATGTTAATATGAACACATCTATTTAACACATATGACTTTATCGACAATTAAAATGAACTACAATTTAATGTACTTAGCAATTACTGGACCATAGATTGTTACTGTTATTTTCTTTTCTTTGATTCTAATTCTGGGGTATTCTTTTGACAATAGCACAAAATGAGGCATTTCAACCTATTCTAGCATGTTTTGAATTGATTTCAAGATATTTCAAATGGTCATGGAAACTGATAAAAAAGGGTTAGATCAATATATATAAATCTAAGTACTTTAGAAAGATATATACAATGAGTAAAAGGCATCATCATATTTATTTTTCGCTTAATCCTTGTAAAAAAAAATATAGTGCCCGAGGGCATCATAAGTCTAGTTTTCAGTGCTTTTGTACTGACACTAAATATATACTTTAAATTTTCAGTCATGAAATTAAGTAAATCACTCTAAAACTAAGGAGTATCTCCCTCATGCATAGCTCTGTCCTTAGATGGATTCTTTGGTTCGATTTTCGGTCAATTTTGGTTTCAACACTGCTCTTCAAATATTTATATATTTTGGGAATTCCAATTATTTGGCCATGAGCATCAATGAAGAGACATAAGTTGTCGAAATGCGCATATGGTGCACTAAATCAAAAAGTATATATGTTCTATATTTATTATTCCCTGACTGACGTAGCAAATTACGGAGTCCCTCAATGCATAACTACTATCCATCTGTAAAAAAGTTATCGTTGATTTTTTTTCAAAAAAACTATGGAATGCTTTTTTCAATATATATCTTTCTTCTATATTTGTTTAAACAATTTGACCTAGGGTCGCTTAGTTATTGAATGTTCAATTACTACCCCCTCCCCCTTTTTTCTAAACAACATAAACATTCTTCTTTTCGGAAATTGCTTCAGAATTTGGAATCTCTATACAATATAACAATTTGTTTGTATTATTTCCTTTGTATGTCAACAGATCGAAATACGTATTGCCGGGGATACATATATGTAATATTTGTCCTATCTTTGTTTCAAGTGTCTGTCTGCAAAATCGATCTTGTCAATAACTTTTGATTTATAAAAGTAAAAACCATGATACGGAATGTATACTTCACCTATAAATCCTTTTTCAACAAGTCAAATGACCTTGTGAACCTTACGCTAAAATAGCTCTTTGCCCGTAATTCTTTAAATATAAGAGACAGAGATTTAAATCTGAGATGTGTACTCTACTAAGGAAGCCCTTTCTAATGTCACCAAATTTAATGACCAATGAATGTGTGAGGTCACATGACCATGGCACTAACAACAATGTACCACAGCGGACATTCACGGACCCTGAAAATCAGAGGTGAAACCAGGAGAATTATCTTGTGATCTTGATTGTGACATTTCTTGAGCCAAACTGCAAGTTCCATAATCATCTCAACGTATTTCTAACTATCATTGTAAAATGTAATTAAATAGTTATTGGATCCTGTTTCTTGTCATTGCATCTGGTATCTTCTACATTTAACTTTTCATTAATATCTAATCTGCGTAATTACATATGTACTATTGACATGACATGTGCTTTTTTCCCCTATAGATGATTTTTCAATGCGGAACAACACGTTTGACTAATTTCACAAAAAGCCTATTCATCACTACATTTTTTCACCAAGCTGTCGAGAACATACAACATTAATGAGTATCATTGTTCTTTGGTTCACATTTCGGTCATTTTAGTTTCAACACTGCTCTTCAAATATCTATATATTATGAGATTTCCAATCATTCGGCCACGTGCATCACTGAAGAGACATAAGTTGTCGAAATGCCCATCTGGTGCACAAAATGAAAAGGTATATATGTTCTATATTTCTTGAAACATGAAATTACCGAATATATTTGAAAATATTCAATTCTACATTACCGTACATAATCCACCACCATAATTGGTACATAACTGTGATGTTGTTTCAGTATGAGGGTAAAGATATGTTTAAGAATACGATGGTGTCATCCTAAATCTAAATTGCACTAACAGGGCGAGAACACGGCATACCTAAATTACATTCAAAAAGGCAAGAAGAAATGACGGAATTAAGCCCTTGGTTGATTACCCCAAAACCGATATTAAAGGTATTCTCAGTGCCGACTAAGCACGATCTTAAAGACAAATGAGCGGCATAAAACGACAAAATATTTCCAAACTTTTTGAGAGGCATAAAAACATCACATTTATTTGTTAAAATCTGAACCCCTGTCAAGCATGGAAATATATTTAAAATCCCGTCTCCTAAATATGATCCTACGTATGAGCCGTTGTCGTGCTATTTTAAAGAGAACCAGTTTTTATCTCGTTCTAACGAGAAACTGTCTGGTTCGAGCGAGAAAAAAAATACCATTCAAACGAAATAAATCTCTCGTTCGAACGAGAAACTATTATATATCATATCAGAAACTCATTCAAACGAAAACATTTTCTGTAGTAGTGGATGTTTGATAATTTAAATAATCAAGTAAGAAAGAGCTACATGTGCTCCAACTCTTGGCCTGAATTTGATTGAAATACATTATGCAGATTATTTCAGTCTACCAGTATATAAAATGGTAGATCTAAAGTTAGTTTGTAACATTTAGTGTGGGATATTATATCCTCGATTTTATATTTAGAATTTAAGCCGTTGAATTCAACCTAACTTGCTCATTAACCTCACCAATTAATATTAATCATTAATGAAATTATAATGCATGATTATGAGTGTTTAACTGTATATTAGTGAGTACCATTCAGTTTATATTTCAATTCTGAAATTTATCAAACATAATTAATAGATATCATAACACTTTTATTTAAGAGTTTGACAGAAATGCTCCAAGTGCATAACCTCCTTCCCGCTTTCCGTCGCATTCTTCTTCATCTTCATTCACTGTGTATTTCCTTTCTTTTGATAAGTTGTATATTTTAGAATTAACATGCGTATTTACATTTAGTTTATACGTGTGAAGTGGATTCAGATTTATGTGAATTTTCAGTTAAAATATATGCAATTATGCGTATATAAATGTATCATTGTATGTATCAATTGAAATATTTGCATATACATTTTTTAAATAACCAAACACCTTATTTCATATATAATAGTTTCTTGTTCGAACGAATGGCGGTTTTCGTACTTCCGTACCATACTGATTACTTCATTTAGAAATCCGAGGTAAAGTTATCTTCTGGAGAATTAGTAACCCACACGGGCCTACACGTTTGTAAATCAACAGCACGAGATTAAAATTATTATACATGGTACTTGGGAGTTTCCTCATTTCCGTACCATACTGATTACTTCATTTGAAATCTGTGGTAAATGATGTTTTTTTCAAACAGAAAAACAATCAAAACAAAAATATAAATATCAATAAGTAAATACACTTATACGACTTATGCAGACAATAATCCTGAGATAATAAAACGGCCTATAGAAATAAAAGAAATAAATATTGATGTAATCCAAAAGATACTTTACCGAATATAGATGATGTAAGGGAGAATTGCTGGAACAGGAACGCTTATAATTTACTGATATTTCCAACATGAAGATGGTTTTAGATATCTCATTATTCACCCGAATGCATTATATGACTTTCAAATACAGTAGTTGCTCTTTTAAGGCATGTTAAGAATTATTTCATGCTCTAAATACGACAAATATCAGGGACGCAAAAATCAATAAATTCAATTTTTTCATTAACTTTACGCAGTATACATCACTCACCATCATTATTATAATTAACTTTAAGTTAAGACCATATTAGTAGGATGCGATGAAACTGATTGCAACATCCAATCAAACACTTTCCCAGCTTAGGACATAGGGCCAAGTCCGCGCTTTCGGCACTTTCACTTGGGTCGTCTAAAGATTCGGTAGTGCTATATTTTACTGGGAAAATTTAAGTTTTAACCGCCACATCCCCATCCTCCACAATTGTTTTATATAGGGTATAGTTATTATATATTTCGTTCTCAAGAGATTGAATTAAGGTACATGCATTAATCAATTTTGTGATCTTATATTCTTTGTACTCTTATTGATTTTTGGCGGTTTCAGACCACAAAGATAATTATATTAATATAGCAGTCAATTTTATAGGGGTTATCTCCCCTTTTTATTCTTATATGTTTTGATAAGTCATTGCTTTATGTTACTATCTATTACATAAATTTATGTAATGTTGAATAATTAGAGAATCATAACAGTAGATTTTTATCTGCTGTACTTAGTTAATAAACAGTCACTTCAGTGGCAATGCACAACAGCTTATGTAGTCAGTAGTTTTGAATAAAAATACCTACGAATCCTCAGTTACATGTATGCAGGAATGGAAGGAAAGACAGTTTTGTGGTAATTGATTCAAACTTTTTAAGGTGTGCGAAGATCACTGGTATAGATATTTGGCACTAGAGATTCGAACCCGGACTATTTGGAACAAGAGCAATTAAAAAGAATACATTTGGAGTCATACATTCGAACCTAGTACGGTGTACAGATGAAAGCTATTGAACGGACAACAAGGTATTTGGTGGTATAGCAATCGAACCCACTGCTCACCGATATGTGGAACTATATTGGCTACCATGATGGGTATATATCTATATATAAATAATATATTATATAAAGAGTACTTTCGGTGAAATAAGTGTTATATCACACATTAACGTATACGACTTTTCGATCTTTGTCGTATTTGATGTATTCTAAATTATTTATATTTACATTTCAGTGAGGTATTCGTATTCAACACTTCTTCAGGTACAGGTATGTTGATTAAAAAACACGACGAAATTTCTATATTTTAATGATATCCTTACTGAAGCTATTTCACGACTTACTTTAAATTCAGTTCAATTTTTCTGGGTCAATGATTATCTGTTATTAAAATGCCGTGCCATGTAGATATGCTATATAGATCAATTTTTGTTTTGTTTTGATTTGTTTGTTTCTTCGTTGATTATGTATTATTGAAATATGTAAGGCCAGATTCCAGGTTGGATTCAAGAAGGTATATCAATGTTTACAAGATGCGAAACTCACCATAGTCCTGTATTTCCGAACTTGTTCCGACTGGTTTGTATTACATACTAGAGGTATTTCATATCTTAAAGTGTTTAGAAACAAAAGCCAGTGTTTGGTATCACTACACCAGGCAACGACAAGAGCTAATTTATAATAGATTATATATTATTAAAGGTAACTCATGGTGCTAAAGGTGAATGACCCATGTTGTCCTTTTTCTCTACCTCAGTATCATAAGTGTATTTTTATTGCTACGAAACATCACATGATTACTTTATGTAGGTGTCTTACTTTCTTTGTTCACATAAAAGAACAACTACACGGGTGACTAACTCAAGGAAGTGATAAACGTTTGCAAAACACTGTTAAGTGCAAATATACCTTTATCCGTTCTTTATTTAAAGTAAATATGATTGAGATAACCATTTACACATGTGTTTTTCTCTCGTTGATCTCTTCATCTTTTTCTGGTAAGTGTACTTATAACACATTTTAGTTGCTACTCAAAAGCGTAGTTTTAATTATGTACATGCATGTATAATATTTCTGCAGAAAGAAACATAACCCACCTATTGTTGAAAACCCACTGGCTGAAATTCGCTAAACGCAGGTCTTCGTCGTCGTCTCACTTACACCATACACATTATTCAAGGTCTAACTACGCTAGAACTATCCATCACCAATGATATATCCATTGTTGTATAATTGTGAATTGCGAATTTGAGAAATTAATATTAAAGATAGAAGATGATGTAAGCGTGTGCAAATATTACAACCATAGATAATCTCAATGTAAGTAAAATTTCGATTTCTACTACGTAGAAAAAGTAGGCATATTTAAATATTACTGACATGCATGTAAATCGAGGACACAACCTCTTAATACTATAATATCGTTTCCCTTCCTCTCATCTGCTATTAGCTAACAAGAAACAGTTTGTGTTTTATTTTCTTGTTAGCTGTCCCCACTTTTTAGAGAGAAACTTCCATTTCATGTTTAATGTTTTTAGAAATCATATTTGTCAATGAAAAGAAGAGTTGGACAGAAGCACACGACATATGTCGTGATAAATATGGGGGTCATTTAGCTACAATAAACATCAATAGTGATGCAGACAGTGTACTGCTGAGAAGTTGCATGACATCGGACTGGGCTTGGTTTGGAAACTACTCTGTTGTGTCACCATTCATAGCAATAGTAGGTAAGACAACCTGATAAGTCAACACTAGTTCAAATACTCGTGTCGATTCCATTTGGTCTTATGGTATATGGCATCATGACGGGTATAAAGGTGGGAGGAAGATGAATAGACCTCTACAACACCTGATCCCATCTCTAATACTTGAAAGGGTTCATTATATATCACCTTTATTAATATTTTGTCTGTCTTGCGATGCAATGCAATGTTGAACTATATTGTTTGCCATCTGTATTTCGGCCATTCTTAAAGGGTGTGATTAGCCATACAAGAGACCCTTACTGATACTTGGCATCTTCAGATATCAAAAAATATCTACCATGGTTTGATGTTTTGATACCACTTTCACATTTAAACAAATACCACCGTATTTTTCGTTGTATTGAAAATATTTATACTTGTTGAATGTTTAGTATCTTAGCATTGGAATTAAATTTTGACTTTTTTTTATTTTGATTTATATTTCACGGCGGGTGTGGTAACCATTCAGGGTAAGCTTACCTCTCCCGGGTACCTGGTATCACCACTGCATTTCACAGATCTGTGAATTTCCGCTGTGAACATTGTTATTAGTGTCATAGTCACATAAAATCAGTTACTTTCGTAGTTTGCTTTCATTTATCTTTCCAGGATGCTTCGAAGAAGCAGAAGTAATAGCAAATGAGGTCAAAACATTGAATATTCCGTCCGCTGGCTTTTGCGAAAGTGTTTGTCAGGACGATTATTTTGCTGTGTCAGTACGTGTACTTTAATCTTAAGCCTAGATGATGGTACCATACAAAGGTGTTATTTGTAATAATTACACAGTGTTGAGAAAACAATATAACTTCATTTTACACATAATTATTATTAGTTCATGTATATTCACCTGAATGTTCATTTACAGTTTTAATATAAAATAATGTTTTTGTTTCCACTGTTTTGACATTACACGTCCCTTTTATTGTGAATGGAATTGTCACTGATAAAATGTCATTTCACAAACTGGTATTACTCACTGCTTTGGCGATAAACATTTGCTTCCAAACAAAATTTAGTTATCAAGAGAAGCTTTTGAGGAACCCAAAATAATTGGCTTTGATTATTTTGTTTTAATTTTAAAAACTGATTTAAGAAATATAGAATTTTCCTTGAGAAGAAGCGAGGTAAACGGCCAGTAGATACTGTACTGTCATTTCTTATTTATACAAACATTTATCTATTTACCAGGGCAACACATGTTATTGTCTGAGGTCATATGATGAATCAGAAACGTCATTAAATGCAGCTTTCTGTGATATAAGGTGTGACCAGTACGCATACTGCGGAGGGAATGGACATGTCAATGTGTATCACTCGCCAAGAAATCTAATAGGCCTAAGTATGTAACACAAACACATACAGCAAATTTATTTATCTGAATTTAATATTTATTGTAAAACAAAGTATGCCCTACTCCATATGTAATAGAACTTACAATCAGCCAATGTGTATTAAAGGAAAAAGCACAAACACTACATTAAGATATTCAACTTTCCTTTTATTTTTTCTTTCTCGCTAAAGTATAGTTGTGCTGAAAAATTCAACTTTCTTTTTTTTTCCTTTCTCGCTAAAGTATAGTTGTGCTGAAAAGCAACGTACACCATTTAGTTTGATATGCGTCATACTAACGTTAGTCAGAATGAAATGCGTGTATATTTTCACTTGATTCAAAATTTCATATAGCAAGTGAAAACATATTACTATAGTACAATAAGACTGACTTGAAAAGATCAGAATATAACAAACTGCACAATTCCTATGGCGACCAATCCTCATCTTCAGACTTGAGCATCCATTTTATCAGAACTGAATCATTGTATTTATATCAGCTGTGCATCTATTTTGAATTTTCCTTCTCTTTTCGACAGAATCTGAAGAAAAAGACGATTTTTGCTGGGAGTATTTTTGTTACAATGATCAATATAACACATTTACATCATCATCCTCTAACTGTTCATATCCAAGAAATTATATCTGTGGTATACTCTTTATTTCATTACGTCGTAGTATGAATGTAAATACAGTAATAGATTATGCAATATAGAATAAATGGCAAAACTGGACTTAACGCATACTGTACGCTCAAGCTAAAAGTCTCGTTAATTATGTATGCAATTTCTAGTCTAATCAGACACCTATCTATGTTGAAAACCTGTGTTTATTTGTGTCCTACATTTGCATTACAATTACAAAATCAAGTTTTGTCACATAAGTAAAAACGAAGAAATACCGAAGGCTAAAACATATCACATAAAGAATTTGTAGAATATTTGCATAAAAATCTATACATGGAAAATTTTGTAAATTTGTAGACAGTGACAGTGTTGTGAATAATGACGATAACTGGTTCATGGCAGCCCGACATTGCATTCAGAAGGGTACTTATTTGACAAGAACTGGTGAATGTATAGAGAAAGATAAAGGGTATTGGAATGGTTACTTTCGGTCTGAATATTTCATTCATGATACAGGTATGCTCAATATTTTAAGCCAGTTTGTATGACCAATATTTGGCCGTGTACATCCACATTACTCATTCTTGCGTCTTTCTAATGAATCAAAGCTTGTAGTTGCACCTGTATTGCATGGAATTGAATCCAATTCGCTGCATGTTATGTACATCAAATGTTGATGGGCTTGAAAATATGCTGTAAATCTGTGCAGTAATTATGACCCTTGTTACTTTAAATTTCTACATTGTATAGGAATTAAAACATTTGGTAAATAACAGTTTTGTAAATATTATTATTATTATTATTTTATTCAGTTTTAATGTTTTGTGATTTATTTCTAATCATTATAATTATCTTTTTTCGACAATGCAATACATAATACAATAGAATTTATGTTTTGCAATATTTTTAACTTAGTTATCTTAAGTTTTGCATCCATTAATAATGTGTTTCTAATCATTGTTTTACTTTTCGTCAGAAAACATTCCTGAAATACCACATCGAGTAAGTGTTATACGTAAAAAGGGGAACGACTTCTCACTGTTTAATCCTATAGATCCAGTTCAGGAGGTCGAAATGCCATTTCTCTGTCAGACCAGTACGTAATCTTCTTATGTTCTTTAAAGTTATGAAAAACGATATCTTGATGCATTGCATAACAAAACCTAGCTCAAGATAGGGATTAATTATAACGAACGCAGTCAAGACTTCACAAACTATTCAATTTAATGGTTGCGAGCCCCACCATTCTCTTTCATATAAAAAATGACAGTTTTATTATAATATTTCCCAAGTGTTACTGAAAGACGTGTAACCTCTTCAGACAAGGAGTTTTCTTGTCGAAGAACAATGATGTAAAAAGCACACTGCAAGGAATCGAGGTACGAAATCAATCTTTTATTAAGTATTTGAAAACAAATAAACTCATTTAATGAAATATCTGTCAGGGTTAGAGACATATTGGTCATTCGAATTCAATGCTAATTATTTACAAGAGAAGATGTTTCCTACCCGACTTCAACCGAATTTAATAATTCAAGGTCAAACACTTTTAATGGAGGACACTGAAACCTTATGTTTGTCATCTCTGAACCAAAATCCTATAACATCATTAGAATACGGGGGAACTACGACAAGCCGTATTACTAAACACAGAAATAAAAACATTAATGCATCGAAAGGTAAGTAAGAGTGCTTATTTTTTGAATGCATTTAATTCTTTAACATCTAAATTTTAAGAAATGAGGTGATATTTCAAAATATTTAAAAAGGAATATGGGAAATAAGAAAAGAAGGTTTTAGTGCCCCTAAATTTCCAATTTAAAAGCAAAATCTGTGGAATGTTGTTTACACTATAGGTACATTCTACCCAAACAAACACGAATGTTTTTTTCAACAAACTTATTTCTTTAAAACAGAATTTTGATCCCAATGAATATGTTATATGACGTATCTCACAGCATAACACAACGGGTATATTTATATGTGTAGTTCAGCAAATGAACAAATTCGAATTCTGAAATAGTCGTCTCCTACTAAATTTAGAGGGAATATGATACTGAATTCTATATCCTGAATTAATATATCAATGTCACTTTGAACCTTCCGGTAAGTTGGAAATAAAACTACTATGTTTATATTATATCTATTGTTGATAACTGCTGACCAATAGAGGAAACCTCGAGCTCCACCGTCTACAGTAATGTCTGCTATCATAGTCAGGTTATCAATGAGTCATCTTTCATTTCTCTGTTGTTTGTGGGGTTTTTGTTTTTTTTGTTTGGTTTTTTTTTTTTGTTTTTTTTTTTGTTTTTTTTTGTTTTGTTTTGTTTTTCATGGCATATGTGATAGAACAGTCCCCAACTCTCCAAGGCCATTGATCCTATGTATAAGTGTCAGTTATTCCTCTTATATTTCTTTCATAATGTACTACTTTTCACTGTTTCTATCTTAACTATAATTCTAGTACAAATAATAGCTGGAATAGCTGGCGGATGTGGCAGTTTAACAGTGGTGATCATTATAGTAACTGTCGTATTCTATTGCTATAGAAGGTATGTGTACCATCTTATGTAATATATACTACAAAGTTTGTTTTATTTGTAAGCCGGTGTGGCCTAGTGGATAAGGTGCTCGGCTCATGACCGTGAGGTCAAGGGTTCGACTCCCGTCCTGGGCACACCGGTGTTCTGTCTTTCGGATGAGACAGTAAAAACCGAGGTCCCGTGTCACAGTAGGCGTGGCACGTAAAAGATCCCTCACTGCTTCGGGTGGGTCCGTTGCAAAGGTCTAAATTTGTATGCAATGCATCAGGCAGATGCCGTCACCATATACGTGAAATATTCGTGGAATGACGTAAAACAATAATCAATCAATCAATTGTTTTATTTGTTAGGGAAATGATTTTTAATAAAATTGATCATATACTGAGATAAACAGTTTCCATTTTAATAAGTATTTTGTCTTTTTCATAACAGAAATGCAATCGGAAAACAAACTACGAAGGAAATAGTTGATCCGGCAGACAAAAATGGTAGAACAGTAGAAGGTGATGTTAATACAAATTCAATGTCTTGTAGCAAAAGTGTATATTTCATCGGAAGTAAAGATGACACCGACAACAAATCGGACTCAGCCCAGATATATATTGATTCAAAAGAAGGAACATATGATCATCTTCATCATCATGACAACAGAAGGAAAGAGTCCGAGGATACCTATGCCCATGCCACATTGCATCCAACAGACACAAAGTTGTACGACGTCACTTCCTATCAACAGAATATCAATCATGATAATGAGGACGATTATTCAAGGTTCGAAGTTCGAAAAACTTGATAGTATATACAACTGAGGCTTGAAGTAGTTATTGCTTTATCATGAATTCCTTTATTGAATTACATCGCAAAGGCCTTGAATTTTACATAAAGTGAATTTAAATTTAACGTTTAGGTAAACTCTATTACAGGTCATATGAAAATCTTGAAACAATGTATAGAATAATGAAAAAAAAAAACCCAAAACAAAACAAACAAAATAAGACCCTCCCCCCCCCCCCAAAAAAAGAAAACAAACCAAAAAAAAAAAAAATAAATAAATAAAAAATAAACAAACAAACAAAAAAACAAAAACAAAAACAAAAAAAAAAACCAAAAACCTAAAAAAAAAAAAAAGAAAAAAGACACGCCCCTGCAACAAAACTCCAAAAAAAAATCCCCCAAAAACTCACCCACCCACCCACCCTCCCAAAAAACCCCATGTCAACAAATACCATATTCGTAATTATATCGAAATAACTATAGGGACAAGAGATCAGAGATACCTGAGGCAGGATCTGGTGTCATGGAAGAATAAACATTCCCCCACAGACCTGTAACACCCGCCGTGATGTCATAGGATTATTCGAGCTATTAGTCGTATTAAAGAGTAACAGTATAACAGTAGTCAAAATCGTGATGAGCAAAATGATGTGAAATTTTATGATCAAAATACAAACGATTTCATATGGACTCCAATCAAATGAGGAAGTCACTTATAGCGATAACAAAATATGCTGAGTGTAGATTTTACGTATAGTTCGACATATTATCGTGAGACTAACTTTTCGCTAAATGGTTTGCATTGTAATGGAAAAACTATTGTCTGAAGCATTTCTAGCTTATATGTTTATTGCTGTTTCATACAGAGATGATAAATGAATAATTCTACATATAATGTTCAAAATACGAAAAGTAAAATCGTCACGTTTTTCATATTGTTGTGTGGTAGATTTACCGTCTTTAGAAGATCTAAATACGAAATGTTCTGTATTCTGTAGTATGTGTATTCTCGAGTTCATTAGGATATATTTCGTATTCAAAGTATCAAAGTTTTAATTATTTGCATCATTGCTATATTAGTAAGGAAACTCAAAGTCACTATCTATACTGAACAGAAATGTCACTAATTCCGGTTGATGGTTCTCATGGATTTCATCCAAAGAGGATACGGAGCAGGTATACGTAAATGTAGGATTACCAGTCTCTGTATTTATTCCAAGTTCTCTTTATTTTGCACACAAATTCCTTCAAGGCTTTGTCTGCCTCCACTCGTACGTATTCTGTGAGTGTTCTACATAGTTCTGCCATAACATATGTTCCTTCTTGTCTTATTTCGTTTACTACTATCTGAATTTATCAAAAACCCATTCCGATAACATATCCAATCACAGCAAGAGCAAGAAGACAGTCAAATGTAGGTAAGAGGTCATACGAATAAGATCAGTGAGCAACTCCCGCCAACAAGCCGTGTCCTCTATGTATGTAAGAATTCTTCTTGTCTACTTAAAATCAATTCCTCTAGAAGAGGTTTTCTTACTTTCATGAATATTTAATTGTTACACAGAAAAATGCCTTTACGGTCACCCTAAATATGAAGAAAACAACAACATCACACACACGCATGCATGCACGTATGTGCGTGTGCTCATTTATTCAAATGTTTATATTTCTAAAAAAAAAGGTTTTGGTGGAATCCGTTGTGACCTCTTAACTCAGTGATATCCAAAAACAAAGCACTGGCCGTCACCAGAAATAACAAGCAAATTCAGAGAATTGAGGTTCCCCGCTTTCGGGTTCTATCAGTAAGGTTGCAGTGATCTATGACATATTGTCATGGTTGTGCATGTCTACAGACACACATGCCAAACATGAAGGCCCTACGTCTTACGGTTAAAAATTTACATTGAAGTAGGTCAAAGGTCGCGGTCAAGGTCACATTATAAAAGGTTTGGTACCAACGGAAAGGTATTGCAATTAAAGGCACATATGCCAAATATGAAGGCCCTACGTCTTTCGGTTAAAAAGTTAGCACCAAGTTTGTGTGACAGACAGACAGACAGACAGACGAATGAGTTTTAACGTCCCCAAGCCTTCACAAAAACAGGGCACAACAAAATTAATGTCCAATTGTATCATATTTGTCGTGGAATGCAAATATCAAAATATAATTATTCTTGTAATATGATATGGATCTGCTAATTCATACTGTGCATAAGATTAGATATAATGTACTGGATTATTGTACATTAAATTATTATTTTACATTATAGTGAATGATATACCTGATAGAAAATGAAATACATGATGAAGAATGAGATAAATAATGGTGAATGCGATACATTGTAGTGAATGCGATGCATAATTGTGAATGAGATGCATGATAGTGGTTGATATACATGATTGGGAATGAAATACATGCTAGTGAATGAGATACATGATGGTGAATGAGATATAAAATGGTGAATGAGTTATGTGATATTAATTGAGATGCGTAATGTTGAATTAGATATATGATGATGACAGAGATACATGATGTTGAATGAGATACAAGTGGTGAAAGAAATACTTGAATACTTGATAATGTTATACAACAGGAAGTTTCTTACTTCTATTTAACTCGGTGTTGTCACTTCTACAATACGCTAGTCATCGGAAAATCCACTCACTCACTTCACTTAAAATATCTCGCTTCAACATTTTATGTCTTTTCGTGTTCATATTTCCTGTTTTCGTCAACGACAAGACACGATGGATGCAAGCATCGTATGTGTGTTAATGATATACATATCAGTGTATTCTATTATTCCTGCTGAATCTGGTAATGGGAAATTGGTATGGGTTTAATTTTGATAACTTAACAACTTATATTTTTGCAGTATAATATAAGTACATCAAATGCCCATATGTATGTTTACTTTGTTACACTCAAAGTATGTGTTCTTCATGCTATATTTTTAAGTGTCCCTGTGACATAAAACCATTTACTCTCTTATTCACGTACTTATACATCAAGTTTAGGTAAAAATGCTTAGACAGGATAATATATGTCAATTTCTGAGCTTTGTTCTCGTTACTTTTTTACAATCCTGATCGAATGTTAAGGATGTTTAACGTAAACATGACATTGATGCCAAATTATTCAAATACAGTTTTATTGGTTTTGAGTCTTTTTAGAGATACGAAGTTTTTCATCGTAGAAATGAATGTGAGATTTATTTTTTTCGTTGTTATTTTGAAGTAATGATTTGACTATTTTATTCTTAGTAATGCATATTATTTTATTTTTTCTTGTTTGCTGTACCCTGTTGGATTACAACATAGTACTTCAAATTTACTTTAATATTGAATAGCCCATTTAAATTCCTGAAATACTGTTATAAATATCCTGATTCATATTTTCATAATTTATGTTCCAGTGGCATAATGTTTTCTGTTATTTGATTTTGTCATTCTTTATTTATATTATACGCCCTGAAAGCCTTTATTAAATGAATGTATGAATGTCCACTATAGTTTGCTGTAGCTGAAACTACACAGTGACAATGAAGCAGTTTTCGCATACAATTTATCACAATATTTATTTAAAAGGCATCGTCTTTATGAATGACAGACAAAACTGGACCGAAGCACGAAATCTCTGCCGTACCGTATATAACGGTCATCTGCCTACACTTGATCTCGAGAGAGAAACAGATGTTTCTTTACTTAGGAGTTGCATGCCGACAGGATCGAGTGCTTGGTTTGGGAGCTACTCCATAGCGTCTCCATTTATAGCTATCATAGGTGATTACATACTTTTGTATACATTGTATATTTCGGAAGGGAAAAAAAAGAAAATGCTTTCTGCGTTCTAGAGTGTCAACATGCCATTTAACATAAAGTATATGGTTTTATTACAAGTTATTCTCTCTAACCTTAATCGAAATACTGCAACCAGAATCATAGGATCCTCCGAATATGGACAATTATATCCGCTAATCAGATTAACAAAGAAGACAATTTTCACTTAAAAAGAATAAAACAATGACAAGAGGTGGGTTATATGCATACAAAATGCATATATATCAGGCATACTTATAATAACGGGCGCAGTGTACAATATTAATGATGGATACATGTTACTGGTATTTAATCAACCATGTACATATGTTTGAATGCAAAAGGCAATGATATGTGGAAGACAAAGTATATATGAAGAGAAAAATGAATATAATGTGGGAAAATGACCTTCAGATTTAGAATTATCGGCAATATGCATATGGTATAAATTTATACGCGTATACATTTTCTGATATTTATTATTAACATCTAGTCGAAACCGCTGCTGGTGAACTGTTCGTCCCTCGTGGTAATTACAAACCTAGTTTTCAGTGCTCCTGTACTGATCCGAAATATATAGTTCTAATTTACAGTGACAAATATCTAGAATAACGAGTATATCTTTAGGTCCTTAGATTGGTTACTTGACTTTAAGATTATTTCCAGTTCAGTTCCAGTTCCAGTTCAACAGTTACCAAATTTCTTTTGCTTAGTGCATAACGTCTGATACCTCCAATATCCATGTTATTTTTCAATACATTTACAGGGTGTTTTAATGAAATTGTTCTGAATTCAATTATTTGTCTGCAAGAACACTCCGTTATGCTTCGGCTAGTGTATGTCAACGCAAATGCACGACGGAGTACTTTGCTGTACAGGTGTGTAGCTCTATTCTATGAGAGATGACAAAAGACATCTGACCACGCTCTATGACGTAAATGACAAAGGACATGCACATGAAAAAGAATAATAGTCAAATAAACACAGAAAACGACATTACAGTAATAAAAGTAATATAAATGCAGTTACGATATTTAAATACGATGGTCAATTAAAGTGACAAACGTCACTAATTTGGTGTGGTTAGCCGGTGTTCGGGCGACCACTTTCCCACTCATGGCAAAAGCATCACAATCAAAGGACACATTTAACAAATTTATAAATAATCCTCCATGCAGACAAGGATTAGCAGGTTTCTCAAGACGAGAGGTAATAAAAATTTGATACCAATTGTTTATGGAATAATATGCTAGAATGAAGAATACGTAATATCCTTGATCTGTAGGAGTCCCGAATAACAGTCAGAGGGGACAAATACTCGCTTAGGAATTCCTCCGAAAAGTTTTGGTCAATGCCCGTCATAGAGTTCCCATCACCCTGTGTGCAACGCTAATAAAAGTTTGTATAGCTGTCGAGGGATCCACTACAAGATTTATGGTCTTTGCGAATATCTCAAGAGTCATACTGTCGATGTCGAAGGAGTGTGATAATTTTGGAACCCGTCGATGTGAAATTATCGGAGCCTTTCTTAGTTTGTACACTAGATCACCTTAGAAACTGGGATGAGGAAGTTATAAACTGATTTGAAAACGTTTTGGTTGAAATTCTATCTTATTACAGTCTCTAGCACAGCGAACATATGATGGTTGTGTAGGGATATACCATCTAAACAAGGGAAACGTACAGTATGAGTAATAAAACCTAAAACTCATCCACAATAATTCACTGTTATATAATGAAAATAACAAGTTCATTCCTTTACCCCATGCCACATGCTATTCTACATATGTTTAAAACGAAAAGTATGTAGCATTTACCTATAAGCATTTTTCAAGACAATGAATCATTTATATTTGGCGTGAACTAAACCACTCAAAGATGTAATTTTGGGTGCAATAGCGAGACATAAGTTTTGCATTAAGCTACTTACACAATTTAGTTCAACAAGAATAAAAGATTCATTATAATCCTTACTAAAACTTTTTTTTTTTGGTTAAAATCTAACTGTTTTGAATCGTCACTATAGTTACACATCCATTATTCTTTAATTACACTTTATCATTTATGTCCTTCTAATAACCTTTATGAATTTCTTATTTCACCTGTCCTTACATCTGCATAATGGTATTACTACTGGTATATATTATATAACAAATATAAATCATATCTCACTTGTATGGAATCGAGGTAACTCAATTGTTAATTTTATTGGATCTTGGCAGAAAGAACCAGACTTAAGTCCACACTCGTCGTTGCTTTTCGGATTAGACAGTACAGAATAAACCTAACATGTCTCGATAATCGTTGAAACAAAACCGATATTTAAGTCTTCGTGTTAATGAACCAGGCAAATGCTTTTACGATTTCTGTGAAATCTCTTTTAAGCATTCTAGTAAGATGTCAAACAAGATTAAATGTACATTTATATGAATTTTCAATTTGTTTATAAACCACAGGGAGAAGAGTGCTGGTGCTTGGAAATGTTTCACAAATCCCTGTTAGCTGAACAAAGTGCTTCCCGTTGTAACATCAGTTGTGGACTTACTTTGTGTGGAGGTGTGGGTGTTATAAATGTATATCATTCTTTTAGAGCATCAGGTAACCCATAGTTTTGTCATTTGCACCTTCTTATCATCAGGGGGTGGTGATGGGGTTGCTCTTTCATTGGTTTTCCACAGTTTCTATACTGAACACTTCAAAATACAATATTTGAAATGACTATTGAAACAAATACTTTTTCGATAATTATTTCGTAGAACGGTATGTATCTTAAAGTTTATTTGATGTCTTTTTAAAATTATATATCACTCTGACAAAGTCTTTCACTTGCTATAAAATGAAAGGTAGTAGTTTTTTGGGGGGATCTAGAAAAATTCCTTTCTAATGATTAAAATGCAAAATTTCGATAATAGGCTGTTGTTAATGTAGCCGAAAAATTTTAACAATAGGATACAAACGAAATTGAAATACGCTGTACCTCTAATAATATTCAATAATAAGTTGTTGTTATTTTTTGTCTCTTTGTTTGTTTACAAATCAAAGTCGTTGTATTTCACGCTAATTGACATAAGCACTATTGGTATATTTGTAGAAATTTTCTTTTCTGGATAATATTTCATTAATTTCATTTTATTAAAAGAATGCAAAGAAGAGCCCGCCTTTGTTGCGAAACGTTCATGGCAAACCGACATCATTTAAGGTCTTTTTTTAAAAATTATTATTATTATTAGTCACTTTGTGCCTCCCGTCCCTTATATATCTAAAATATCAAATACACAAGATATTTCTAAAGTCAGTCAAAAATTCTTTCCAATGCCATAATTTTTTTAATTTAAAATGCAACTAAACTTTTTTGTATCTTCTAATATTCTTTAGACCACATATTAATATTTCCGCTCACATTTATAATTTATGTTTTATCAGGTTTGAACAGAGCAGGTCCTGATCTCCTATGCTTGAGCCATAACTGTATAGCAGACGAGACGTTTACTATAAGACCTGAGCCGGCAAACTGTTCAGAATTATTACCCATCTCTTGTGGTATGTTTTGAAATAAATTTACAAATTTGTTAAAGGTGCAATATTGATTTTGTATTCTTTTCTTTAATTTTTAATGGTGTCAGATGCACCTCAAACGTATAATTGAAAATTGAAGACAATAAAAGAAATCCGTATACAAAATAGTTTTCGTTTAGGAAAATAGATACTGGTTGACAAATATCTATATATTACACGCTATAGGCTACGAAAAATCGTGTGTATAAGTGGTTGGTTCATTAATTTGACACGAGTTGCCTTTGTATACGCCTTCCTCTAGAGGAATAATTAGAAGAAAAGCAGAAGTTGATAAATTACATTAAAGTATCCCTGTCAACAACCGAAAGTTAACTCAAATCCTGAGATACCGGTCTACCCCTAAGACGTTTGGTATATCGTCCAATCATCATATCTGGGGTAAATGAGTTACACTTATGAAGTATGTTGAATTCTGATATTCATGGATGTGTAACACATCTTTAAAACAAATTGAATGAAATAGTTCAAATTCAAAGTATAATAAACATTAGAACATATACGTCATAATTTTGTGCATCAGATTGTGTATCTAAACTTATTTGAAATTCAATGCATGTAGATGAACATTTTTGTTCTTGTTCTTGCACGTAATGCATCCCTCACTCATTTCTCTGGTTGGATCCGGTGCATCAGACGGCTGCGGCTACGGCATAGTTAAATGTATCTTGGTTTGGAGCAAAAAGATGACAAAAGTGAACCTGCATGTAAATTATGATTAGATTTTGAAATAGTTCAGGTTCCTCATTAAGCTCATTTATATTAACATGATCTATGGAACTGCTTTGATACAGGTGACAGTTACAACGTCATTCAAGGGAAGGTGTGGAGAACTGCTTTTACAGATTGTATTTTCGGGCGTAACAATTACATAGAAAATTATTTCACATGTCCTTTTAGAAATAAAATTTACTGGAATGGTTATTTTCAAGAAGATGACTTTGTTTTTGATTCTGGTAAATCACGTTTAATTAAATTTTGCAAGACTTTAATTATATCAAATTCCGTTTATATATAGTAAAAGTATATTCCAAATTTCCAAAAACTGAATATGCTTTCAGTTTTCGGAGGTAAAATTCTTTTGGGAACGTAAATATAACGTAGTTTTATTCAGCAGTATAACTTCAGGGCACCTGGGTCCAGCGCCATAAACTGAGAATTTACTTAAGTCAAATATTTAATTTTAAATTATTCCATTGTCAAACGTTGAAATTAATTCTCATGCAGAATGGTTTAATTCTATTTATCAATAGAATGAAATTAAATAAAATCTAAATCTCAGTTATCAATTCGTTGATGAACAGAAGAATATGAAATTTTGACTTCAGTATATTCTCAGTTTATGGCGCCGGACCCTGGTCTCACCCCATTTTAATTTTGGTTCGCATTTGTCTGAGTATGGCAATGCACAGAAAATTGTCCATAGACTTTGTGATGTGGTTAACTCTTCGGTACATTTATTTATGCTCATTTCACTTTTCGGGCTTTATGATTATTTTATTTCTACGTGTTACAGATTCTGTGCCAGGAGTCGAGGGAACGGCCATAGCAATTCTCAACCAAAATGGGATATTTTCTCTGTCCAACCCAGGTCGAGTCACTGATAACCTACAATTAAATTTTCTGTGTGAATTTGGTAAGCACTCAAGTTTACTAGTCATGAAAGGTCGTAGCAAAACGAAAATGTATTTTCAGAGATATCATAGACCAAATAATAGAGTTTTAGCCGAACAACTTAGACCCCTTACTGTGTTACTCCATTAAGACATTGCTATATAGTCCTGTTACATGTCGAATTATTAAAGTTGTGTGATATCTTTTTGTATATTTATCTATCTTTGCTCTTCATGCCCGTAACAACTATTCTGATACAGCAAAGTCAAAAGTCATTATTCCCTCAATATCAAAAACCTCTTTTTGTTTTTTTTTTTAAATGTTATTCCGTGTTGTAGATGTTGATCAAACTAAAATACCACTACAGTCTGGCGAAGTTTGCAACTCAATTTCGGACACTATAGTATCTGATAATACAGACACTTCTACAATACGCATGCCATCAGAAGATGCCAGTACGGATACAAATCTAGTAATAGTCGATTTGGAAAGCCGAAGAGAATCTATTGAATGTAGGTTAAGGTTATATATGCTACAAGAGAAAAATATTTGTATTACATTAATAGATAGGTATTATTTAGAACATGATCTATCTTGATGCTTACTGTACCCTTGCTTATGTTGCTACTGTCCCCCAATTAAAATATATTCTAGTTAATGGCCCTCCACGGTTTTATTTAATGGTTCAATGCTAACCTACACTGACCATTAATCTCCGTTATAAACATTATCTTTGGTCAATAGTTGTAGATGTTCTTCATCATGATGCTGTTTACATATATACTTTTCAGTGATGTTGGTTATTGGTGTGACGTGTGGATGTGGTGCTTTACTACTACTTATAATAGTGGTTGGCAGTGCGATTTATCGATCAAAAAGGTAAAACTATACCGACTTCAACAGGTGGATAGTTGTGTTCGTTTAGGTATCATTTATGATTCTTTGCATAAATAAAACAGTAAATGGTAAGACGATAACATTGTTTAAGGAAGAGAGTTGACAAATTCAAATATATTTACTTAATAAACGGAAAGCTAGTTTATGAATGTTATACTAAATTTCGATATAAGTGAAATAAGTATGCAGACCTCATTTGTATGACAAATTAAAGACTGAAATATTGATACACACAGCTTTTGTTAATCTTCTTTTTCAATTGCTGTATACGTTCCTTCTGATGTACTGATTACTGAGGAAATAATACATGAACAAGTGGTCAGTGTTAAGTACAAAATGTAATTTAAGACTTTATTCTACAAAATTACCAATCCAAATGGGGTACTCACAGAATAGGATTGGGATCTTCACGGGATACTGAACCAAGCTTTAGACTTATTATACCTGGATCGTTGTAATTATGATAATTCATTGCGTAAGACAATGTCCAAATCCTAGACTGTTCTATTTTGCGTATGTTGGTCTTCACTCTATGGGTCATTCATACTGTAAACAGGGCACAATTCAAATATGCAGATATACAAAGAGCACCAAGACTTCTATAGTGTAACAAAAATAATGATTTTATAAATATATAAACGGTGAAATCCGCTATAACAGTCACTTGCTTATAAAGTTCAGAAATCCGTCAATTTTTAAAATTTTATTCCACCTGTTTATATAGACCACATTTAATCCTTCTCATAGGGGGCAGTTATACACAGTTTGTTTTCTCCAAAATCCTTTTTCAAAGTAGATAGGCTGTTGTGCTTTCGTAAATTAATCTTTCACTATTGATGTAATACCTGTCAAAATTACGTGAATGTGAAAATATTCGCTTCTATACCTACAGAATATCTGTAGTTATCAGATATGCTGATATCTACTGTCACTGGACCAGTGACGTGGCCATACAATGTAATTGATGTTTGTTCAAAAACAACCAAACAAACGCATCATTTTAGATGTTAATTGTACAACACATTTAATACAATATCAATTTGATATCATCTTAGATAATTGAAGGTTTTAATGTATGCATCTGAGGTGTCCTCACTTCATTTCATGTAGGAATTCCGCGGCCAGAGATACCAAGACTTCACATCGTGACCCAGCAGAGCGAACTCCGATGAAAGATATCGTACCAATGGAACGTGTTGACGGACAGAATGATAACACTGCATATTACAGTACAGTGAAAGCAGACAGTGATGATGGAGATCAAAATAAGGGGATCGTCAACACTAATGTTTTTGTTCACTCTAGAGATGACACTTATGATCATCTGCATGCCAAAGATGAAAATAACACAGAACCAGAAGGAAGTTATGGCCATGTTGGTTTACGTAATGATAACACTGAACTGTATGACGTCACCTCCGGACGTGATAATACATGTGCAAATATCGATGTTGATAATAATTATTCAGAATTTACCAAATCTGACGCAATTTATGACAAATGTCGTGAATAATTTTAATTATTAAACCTCAATATCAGAAAAATAATGATTATTATTATGAAATGATAATTATAATAAATCTTTATTCTTTTAAAGGTATTCATAATTCCTACTGCCGCATCTATCAAGATGATTTAAGATTTTGTTTGTTTAATTTAGGGTGGGGGCGGGGGCTAATTCATACGCTATATCAAGGTTATATAATATATATCTGTCTAACCTAATTATCGAACATGTCTTTTATTTGCCGACGTATAGTATAGTTTATACCAAATTCTGTACAACATATAGATATACGAAAACTACAAAACAAATACAATAAGGTTAAACTGAATGAATATATTGCGAGATGGGGCCGCGGTTCATAGGGTAGAGGCGGAAGGTGGGGGAATTCCATGAGAAATATATTAATGGACAGCCTTAAACTAAACCCCAGTTGCCTGATTTAATTTCAGTGCGACACCATAGGACCCATCTGTTTCCCCCATAAGATGTGAAGTGGTAGAAAAAATATTGTCAACATCCAAGCTGTGTTAAAGTTGCAATAGCTGTCTGAATTCGTATTTCATGAATGTTATGTATCATATACTTATCTGACACTAAATACGATAAAACTATCAAATACAATTCTACTAGATCGAAAGTCAGCTCTGTTGACAAAATTACCGCGTTTTCATAAACGGGAAAATTTAAGAAATGTCCGTTACCTTCACAATTCAGACAAGATTTTACACGTATGTAGACGGGGGTCAGTACACCACGTAACAGAAAAAAATGGACTCGAGTGGACGGTGAGTGTAATTGTGTGAAAATATGCTTTATCAAACTTCATAAACACATTTACATGTATAAGCACACACTAACAACAAAAAGAAATGAAAAAGATGATTAGTAATACTGTCTCGAAAATACGATAACCTTTGTAAATGCGAGAAACTCATCTCGTAATTACGAGAAACTCTCTCGTAAATACGAGAAACTTAACTCGTAATTACGGGAAACTATCTCGTAAATACGCGAAACCGACATAGTGGCATTTGGTTTTACAAGTATGTTTTATATCGCTGATTCTTAACGTTACATATATGTTATGGTAAGTTTTCGATTCGTTTTAATTTTCTCCACCTTTGTGGCAGCAGTAATGACTATTGTTTTCAGTCCACGCTCAATGCGCAAGAAATCATTCTAAGTTTATAATTCCGAACCCCACAGCACGACTTTTTCTCTCATAAGTTTGAACCCCACTTCACGAAGGGTAAAGGTCACTGTACACACATAACCATAATCCGTGTCAGGACCATGACTTCTTACTGCCAGGCTGGATCTACAAAATATGTCAAACAACTGTTCATGAACCATGGGTGTGCCCTGACCTAAAAAACGTCGTTACTCGAAATTCAAGGTCACATTGCACACACAATAAAATGCTGCCTCAGGGGAAAGGGGGAGGGGTTATTAATCTGTCTCGTTAGGACTGTTCTAGTTTTCAAAGGGCAATTACTATATTTTCAAGGAGAACTCAACCAAAGAGGAGCTATTGTTATAGCGCTTTATTTGATAAAAAATCATGCCTTCAGCAAATATAAGTACGGCACAAATCTTGTCTTCAATGCCTATATGATGACCGAGTGCAGCGTTTGTCGCACAATTATGTCGTTGAATAATGGAGTAAGAGTAGTGAAGCTCTGCACGGTAGACACAAATAAAATTTTAAGAAATGGTAAGCCTACGAAATTGAATGAATGCGGTCTATTAGTTTCAAATAAATATCTAAAGCATCTTTTTTGTGTTTTGTATCTGGAATCTCTCTGCATTTTTCGTTAAGACAAATAAAGCTGAATTGATAGATGTCACGATCACACAAATATTCATCCCGAAAGAGACATTCGTCTTTGCAGACATCTACTTGATCTTGGTTTACGCGTGTTAGATATCTATGGGTATTGTATGCAAAGGGCAATGTGTTCATCGGCCATTTGGACTTTTCTGGTTTTTGGATTGTCTAATATGATGAAAATGCCAAACTGTAGCCATTCTGTCCAAGTCATCCTACAAAATATTTACGAAAAGGTGTTTTTCAAATCTAATTAAACAAGCAGTAAAATTATTTTTGCATAATGCTTCTATTATACAAGGTCGCTAATTCGAATCCGCTGTCGCTCACCTTTCGCGGGCGTATCTCTGATGGCAAGGAGGTAAAAACCATGACGTTGGGCCGGGTAGGATGACCATTTCACTCAGTCTGAACGATTACGTCCCGTTGCTTTATAGTTGCAAGTTCGCTGAACTCACATTCACAGTGACGGTAAACAACATCAAACATCTTAAACCAATCCTATCAAAGAAAGAAATATGTAGACTATAGTTTATGAAATTATTTTGTAATCAAAATGTAAACAAAGACTATATAGATGTTGTATCTCATCTACAAGTGCTTCATGAAGCAAAACTGGATCAGATTTATGTCAACGCCGTCCTCGTTGAATCCTGCATCGTCAGCCAACTCATACAAGAGATCGATCCAGTACTGACAAGACTCGTTTCTAGCAAACTCCCAAAACATTTCAAGGACTCCCTGTTCGCTAAAAAGGTATGCATTTGAGACTCATAAATTTTTTAGTGCCTTTGTTACCTCGAATCCTAAAAAAATGAGCCTTTCCGATAACCAGTCGCCTCTTTGTAGTATCCAGCTATTACTGCTCGTCTTGTATACATTTAACCAAATCACATGCCTTGAAAACCCATCAATGGAGCCATTTATACCAAAACGTAGCCTTAAATTTATATTGTACGAGTCTGTGTGCCACAAGTAATCAGGGCCTTTTGAAAAATTATGTCGTTTCCGTAGACATCTTTGTCTTAGATCAGCGCCATTTGGGTCAATAATTTGTACAAGTATTTGAACGACATCCCTCGAGACGACTTTACCAGAATTCCAAGAAATCTGGTGTATCCATCATCTGTATCCTTTCTGGCATCGGGTGTAGAAATTATTTCTTCAATAGATATAGCTACATTGAGAATGAGATTTTTACGTCGAAACAGACAGAATTATTTTAAGCGTGCTTAAACTCAAACAGATCCAATGAATGTGCGCCAGTCTCCAAAATTGTTCTATATGGTAAACGATATTGGCAATAGAAATGGCAAATATCACTTAGTTCCATTTACAGAATAACCTAAGCGATGAAAGCTAAACTGAACACTCATTTTTATTTTCACTTTTGAAATGCAAATTGTCATTTAATCCACCTTCTCAGAAACGTTCATGTCCCGTTTCATTTGTAGTTGTTTTTTTTTTTCGAAGTCGAATTAAATTGAAATTCTTTCTTTCAGATTATTTTGGTACCTTACAAAATTCGTTGATAGAAATTCTGTAGCGTATGATAGGAATGCATTTTTCACTGATTCCTCTTCCATAACAGGGAGTGATCGCATTTTGAAAACTAGAACAGTCCTAACGGGACAGATACTCTTATTTACATTTTAAAAGTTAAAAGATTAAAACACTTGCATCTAATTCCTTGGGAGGTACCCGGAGACGTCGATGGATTGCATGGCGTTCCGGAAGCTGTCCAATGAAGTGGATGCCCTCGCAGCTGGTGGGATGGAATTCCACATCTTGATGGTTGCTGGCAAGAATGAATATTTATATACGTCAATCCTGGTGCTGATTTGCCTGATGTTGTTGGCAGTGGAGCCACGTGTCCTGTTGGTGGTGTAGTGGATGAGGTGGTGCACAGGGACCTCTACAATCAATATCGAAGAAGTGCCAAACCGTTAATCATTCTCAAAGTCCAAGGACAGATACAAAATCGTGTAAGTTTCAAAAAGAAACTGTTGTGAACCCCGAAATACTGAAAAATTCCGAGGTGAGACCAGGTGCCCGGGGAGAGTAAGCGTCTCCTGTTTGCATTCATCACCCGTCACAGCAGTTCTTAAGAAACATGTCAAAATCAAGAGTTTTGGTTTCCTAATTGTACATACGAAAGTACAAAACTGGTATACAGAGTCATATTTGGTGTTCACTGAACAGGTCATTTAGTCGCATTCCAGAATATTATTAATCATTCTAGAAAGAGGCACATCATATTTTCGTACAAGATCCCCATAGCGACCGTAGAACTTCCTCAGTGACGATTTCAGACGTTCTTTAACATATCCCTGCATGAGCAACTTAGTGGCCCTTGGAATAAAACCTTCATATAGAGAACAGGCTCTTGCGTATCTTAGATATAAAAACTCCATAGGCAGGACGGGATATTGCTACAAAGAAACGAAAAATTGGTTATTTGGAAGTTAAAATCGTCACGTTTGTCATACAGAGAGGTGTTCAAATGACCATTATTGTCGAATTCATGGTCAGAGTTTGTCGTACCAATTCCAAAAGTCTCGAGGACAGATTTGTGGTTTTGAAGTATTTCAGAAATAGAGAAATTTGTTTGTGCGTATGTTGAATTTCCAGGTGCAGAGTGTAATTCAAGTTCCTCTAACAGACAATTAATGTGAAATCTTTTGCAAACGAAGGTATAATTGTTTGCTGCTTTGTCAGCTGGGACAATAATAAATTGTTCGTGGAGTTCAGAGAGTTCTCTGGCTACATCAGGGTCATTAAATATAGACTCGTATCTGGTTCTTACCGAATGCCTGAGACGCCGTATTCTTCTTCTGAGTAATTCTCCGATGGATTTCATCCACTCGGAGAGAGTGTCAGGCTCCACTTCTTCCCATTTTGACCATTTCCTGGCATATTCCTCACATGCATCCATCACAATTTTGAAATTTTCAAGGTAGTTGGTGATTTTATAGAGCATGATGGCTTTACTCCTGGGCCTTCTTTGCTGCAGTGGCTCCCATTCCAGCTGGTGTAGCATGCTGGTCACACAGGATCCCTTGAGTGGAAGTTACCAGTAGCAAATCTGACTGCCTGGCACATTTTCAAGTTGTTGGATCTGCTGCTGGTGATAAGGGTCCCAAACCGCTGATGCATACTTGAGGGCAGGTCGAACAAGGGTTGTATAATCCTGGGCCTCGACATCGCGTGGGCTACTCCTAAGGTTTCGCCGCAAAAATCCAACAGACCGATAAGCCTTGGCAGTTGTCTGGTTAACGTGGTCGTGCCATGATAGGTCTTGGCTGATGTAGACGCCTAGGTATTTACCACCGGGAACACTCTCAAGTGGATGGCTGTGTAGGTGATAATCGGCTTTGACTGGCTTCTTCTTCCAAGTAATGTGGATGGTGGTACACTTTTCATCTGCCAGTCCTTTTCCCAGTTATCAAGTGCTGTCAGGTCTTGTTGGAGGATGGTAGTGTCTAAAGCTGATTTGATGGTTCGGAATATCAGACAATCATCTGCAAAATGTTTGACTGAAGAGGTGACGACTTCCGGCAGATCATTTATGAATGCCAAGAACAGTAGGGGGCCCATGACTGTACCTTGAAGAACACCGAAATCTGCTTCTGTCTCGGATGATATGGCTCCTTCTGATAGCACCCGTTGTTTCCGGCCTGAAAGGAAGCTCTCAATCCAGCTAAGCGTGGATCCCCGGATCCCATAGTAGCCGAGTTTGTACAGTAAGCGTTGATTAGTCACTTTGTCGAATGCCTTGGCGAAATCCAACAAGATGGCATCCATCTGGTAACCATCCGACATCCCTCTAGCCAGTTATGGCGATCAGCTAGGTCTTACAGGAACGCTTGCTGTTAAAACCATGCTGTGCGTCAGTCAGGATTGAGTACCGCTCAAAGTGTCCCATGATTCTTGAGTATAGAATGTGCTCCATGATCTTGGAACAAATAGCTGTCAGCGATACTGGTCGATAATTGGAGGCCTTACTCTTGTCACACTTCTTAAAGATTGGAACAACATGTGCCATTGTCCAGTCGTTGGGAACGGTTCCTGCATCCGAGGAGGTCTGGTAGATATAAGCCAGTGCTGGTGCGAGTTCAACTGACAGTTCCTTTAAAAGACGAGTTGGTATAGAGTCTGGTCCAGTAGCTTTATGGGGTTGAAGCTGCTGCAGTAGTTTCGCCACGGCTGGAGGGGTGATAATGATGGGATGCATTGCACCATAAGGACTGGGGCCTTTGTTTCGCATGCCACTCAGGACCTCTTTGGTGAACAGCGACTTAAACTGGGCATTCAAGTTGTTGGCTTTTTTCCCATTCACTGTGAATGAGGCCGTCTGTGCAGCGGAGAAGTGCCACCCCAGAGGATTCTTGTTTCTTGTCCTTCAGGAAAGACCATAACTTCTTTGGGTTGTGTTTCGCTTCTGGGCTGATGATGTTGCGCATGTAGTTGTCATGGTCGAACTTATGAATTCAGGATGACTTCTTATACATTGAGCGTATTTATAACTGACACCATCCGGCTTCCGTACTCTCAAATGACAAGCATGTCAGAAATATATTATTGCTTATACTAAAATATATCATTTCAAGTAAAGAAGAAGAATGTAACCTAAAATAAACTGATACCACATGAATGTTACTATGTCACTCATGAAAAATCATGAATTCTTTGAGGTCAAATGTTCAAGTAATTAAGGTGTTTTCCTTGGATAAGCATGACCCCCATAAGTGCCAAACATCTCTCTCTCTCTCTCTCTCTCTCTCTCTCTCTCTCGCTGCATGTTGTATGTTATACAGGAATGTAAAGAAAGTTAGTGGTAGACGAAGTGGACAGACGAATGCACAAATGGAAATTTTGGGAGGAGAGAAGGCGTACACGTGTGACACCAGTTACTTTTGTATTTTATTGAATCTAAGAAACAAGGTATAAAAATGGATTCACCTTGGCTCAATCCCTTCTAAAATGCACATGTATTTGTTCAACTGATAAAACCATATCCTCTCTTTTTAAAGACAGTCATGGAAAAATCGTTATTGATTTTCTTGAGGAAAACCGCACGATGAAATGTCCATGTTATGCATATGAGTTTAAGAGGCTGCATCAGGAAATTATGAGATAGAGTGAAGGAAAACTAAGCAGAGGCATTCTGTTCTAGCAGGATAATGCAACAGCTCACACTTCCCAAGTTGCAATGACGGGATGCCGCTCCAGGGTTCTTCCTCATTCCACTTATTCTCGAGATACAACCCCGTATGACTTCTATCTGTTCCAAAACCTAACATCTTATCTGCGAGGTAAGAATTTCGGAAGTAGTGACGGTGTCATGACGCTGTAAATGAGTATTTCGGAGACCAAGATCACTTTATTTTGAAGGGTTAAAAAAAGGGAACAGAGATAGAGATAACGCATTGAGATGAAAGGAGAATATAATGAAAAATAATGACGATACTTTAAAACCTAGGTATTCCTAAGTTCACGTGGCCAGACACTTTTTGAGTATACATTGTGTAAATGCATAGAGTGTACTTTAGAGATAGCTGTTTCTGAATGATGTCCATGAAGATACTAATATATCAGCTTCTGGTATTAGAGTCTTATCTTGATAAAAGATAAATCTTTACTTCGACAGAGGTTTGATATTTGTTTTACGTCACACTAAGACCATTGGACTAATTCATGGTATCCAAAACAAAAAGGTAACACTTTCACACCATTATAATTTCCCTTTTAAATCTCAAATAAATGCATACAATATAGATTTGTGGTACATAAAACAAATGTGTAGGATGTTTTTCTAAGACATTTGAGATAATATCTTGTAAGATGGCATATTTATATGTATTTGTATTTGACGTCGTTATGATAGATTATGATGTTTTATAAATGCTGGTCTTGCTTTTTCTAACACTTCCATTGCCTTTTTTAAAATTCACGCTTTATGTTCTTTAATACACTTCAGTGTTTTCTGGCTTTGGTTTGGTTGGTATAATTTGAGTATTCCCACAAGAAGAAGTCATCCGCGTCAGAGAGACTGGTATATAAAGAGACTGGAAACACGCATTGAAATCTATATAACTCTCTGACATAAGTAACATTTTCCAATAGTCATTGCGATAAACCGGATGTCCGCCATATTGTTCTCGGCGTGGGCTCGACTAGAGATTTTGATCTCGTAAAGAATTAGCGATTTTCACGGAAATGTAGTTCAGTTAAGTAAAAAATACAACGTACAATCCATTTCAATCAGTAAACAATTCATTAATCGTCCATTCAGTGCGAAAACATAACCCCGATCAGAAGCCATTTGTTTGTGATAGACTTGTAAAAAACATTCATATTTATATCATTGAGAGTGCCAAACTTTGTTCGTTATTTGATTTTGATTCAACTTTATATAGGCCATAAAACTTACTTCCGTTTATTATGGAAAAAATACCAGATGGCATAAATGAGCGACAAAATAATTTTATTAACTGTAGATGTATAATTTTTTTATATTGAAACTCATTCTATAAACGTTAAAACATTACAGTTGTCATTTCAGTACGAATTCAAGAAGTTTTAAACACATAATGGGCCACTTGCAATGGGACTTTTCTTCAGCCTACCGGACCACTATCGTTTACTTGTCTACATAGAACAAAACCAGCGCTGTTCAGATCAGGTCAAATATGCATATCAAGTATAACATTATTTTGTTATTAACTATTGGATTTTTAACTAAACACTAAATTATTATTTACCGCCAATGATTGTTCAGGAACATGGCGAAGGTATCTGCTTAAAATATCGTATAGAAATTTATAAAATTTATATCTTATACCTATGCAATGGATCCTCCCGAAGCAGTTAGGGATCTTTTACGTGCCACGCCTACCGTGACAGGGGACCTCGGTTTTTACTGTCTCACTTGTGTGGCCCAGGGCGGGAATCAAACCCGGGGCTTCTAGGCCGGGGTAGTTAGGTGCAGGACCATAAACAGGGAGGAAGCAGCGATAGATAAAAAAAAAACCAACCAACAAAAAAAAAAAAAAAAAAATCCCAAATAGGTCACCAATGCACCCATCGGGTCGAACCCGGGACTCCCAGGCAAGAGCCGAGTACCACATCCATAGGGCTAAATCCGCTTAATTTATCACCTACTTGATACAATGAATTCACATAAATACCTTTGCAAAAGACACACCCGATGCTTCTATTTATATAAATCAATGATTACACGGATGAGTAACACTTGAATGTGTTAACATACTTTTGTCTTTAGTGATGCGTAGAGTCATGTATATCCGATTACAGAAATTTCTTCCTGGTGTAGTTCAAAATGGTGTTTATTCACATAAACATGTTTATTTTCCTCACAATGACGTCCTCAGCTTTTTCTAGTAAGTATTGCCAATGTATATTAATTTCTATATTATATGGAAGTTCATTGTTTTGTCTGTATAGTTATGTATGTTTTACTTAAATACCTGTGAGATGATATAAATGTTATACATTAATTTTTGCATTCTGTATTAAAGTGCGCTATCACATGCAAAAAGTAACATAGGATGTGACTTTAAGTCATTCTGCATTTTCTTACATCTAAAATGTGGGCATATGTTATACTGCTCTTGGGTAGTGGAAAGCGGATGGTGTAAAAATGTATATGATTCTTCTTTCTATCAGTGAAACGTACATACCTTCATCGGAAAGTTTAGTGGTGGTATATGGGAGAGTTTTATTTGAAATTGTGCACCTGTTTTTATACTTTGGTTTGGTCCCTGGAGTATAGAATCATGTCAATATGCTGGCGTATGATGCACTTGTTTAGCGATACCCTATATTTACAATACACAAGGCTTGGAAACGCTTAAAGCATCATGATAATTACATAGCATATAATATGTGATGAGATCACTGACTAATATCAAAAGCAGTTCCTGGCAAAAGTTTCATAATATTTTAGGGTTTCATATAAAGATTAATTTATTATACGTCGGGTTGTATATATATTTGAGTAAAAAAGATACTAAACGGAATTCTCAAAATATGTCAGCTGTGAAATATATAAAGCCTTGCGACTATTTTGCTCTTTACACAACTATCAGTCATGATAAACGAAAAGAAAGATTCTTAAATATCATAAATATCGGATTAGTCACTAACAAGGATTATCGTAGATATATGTTGCATTAGGCTATCCGGATACATATTTTGTAAAATGGCAATTTTTCAAAGATTAAGCATTCTCAAGATGAAATAAAGAACTTGCTAGTCTTTTTGATTGACAAAATTTATGTTACATATAGTACTCCAACAAATCATTGGTACCGATATCAACACTAACCGTGCACATTTACTACCACATTACGTTTCAATAATATACATGTATTGATAATATATTGTTTTACGTAACTCCACGATTGTTTCACGTATATGGTGACGACATCTGCATGATGCATTGCATGGAAATTTCATTTCTTTTACATGCCAAGCCTTCAGTCACACCGGTGTGCCCACCTCTCCATGCACAGCCGAGCTCCCTATCCAATGAGTCACACCGACTCAGCCGAATACGTTCTTGGTTTGTACGAAGCCCAATTTATGCAACCTCCTCTGTAACAACATAATCATTGCAAAATATCTAGTATACAGAAATATCAATTATATATTACCTATAATTCATAAATACTTTGGTAAATATGTACACGTGATATATCATGACGAAATTGAACTTAAAGATTCAACAGAATTTAATTCCTGTACTTCGTTATTAGGGCATTCACGGCGGGTGTGGCTGGGAAAACAGGACCCTCCACCCTCGTTTTACCTCTGAATTTTGTCCACTATGGCACATTGTTGTTACTGCCATAGTCATGTGACACCGGTTATTTTCGCATTTTTCATTAGATATTCTACCGAGGATTGACTAAGAGAATAATTGTGACGCTTCTCAGTTTCCTATTTACTTATACGTGTAGTTATATTTTTGTTACCCACGTATGACGTTTATACGTTGCAACTGATCATACTACAATTCATATACCTAGGCAATCCGCAGACTGAAAATGTTATAATCATATGGATACGAATTACCATGATTAAAGTCTATGTTTCACAAATCATACGGTAGCTATAAAGACTTTTTAGTGCTTATCAACAACGATGATCTGACATGCTGACTTCTTAATTTGTTTGTAGTCCTTGTTTAAGCGTTTGTACTGTGATAATACATGTGCAATATCGCGCAAGTTTGCTAATCATGAGTTTTAACTGATTGTGACTACGGTCATGCCGTCACCAACTCATATGACTACGTGTTCGACTAACAGTTCTGTAGCATCATGGCAGATGTGACTGGCCAGCAGGTGATGCTTACTCTAGTAAGGCACCTGATCCCACCTTTGGTTCTTCCAGGGGTCCGTGATGTCCAATGTCTGTCTGTTGCCTTGTACAATAGACGTTCCTTAACCAATACACCTTGGTATATTGTAGGCGTCATAGTCACCCAAAAGAGCCACCAATCTTCCGACGAATAAGATATCTTAAAACTTTTCTGTAAAAGTGTTTAAGACTATTCAATAAAAGTAACATAACACCGTGCCACATTCAGAAATGACCAAAGACATTTGTAACCACAATTAAATCAAACCGTAAAAGAAAAAAAAAACTATTTTATTACCAATGACTTTTCTTAAAGCTTTGTGATGCTTAATGCCCAAAGTGTGTTGAAAACCAGAATATGTGCAAGTCATCTGCTTACAAAATATACCTCAAAGGAGTACCTTCACCCATTTAAAGACAGCACCATACATCACGGAGATACATGTACTCCGTTATTTAAAATATTGCAGTCTTGTAATTTGGATGAATAATGCTGTGTCAGCACCCACGTTTTGGGCAAAAAAAAAAAAAAAAAAAAAAAAAAAAGCCATAAAAATGGTAAGCTATGTGCGAATTAGACTGCGATTATTGTAAGTTTCCTGTTTTCTGCCTCATTGTTTAAGCCATATTCTGGAAAATGTCAGTATGTACTTACCGTTTCCTTTTTTTTTTTTTGGAAGGAAGGGAAGTGTAAAATTACTGATTCAAACAAGGAAAGTTAAAACTATATATTATTATAATTTTGTTTACTTCATTTACGCGCTATCATATATAAAATAAGGAAAGCACAACGACTATTGATATAGATTAATGTATGTAATAAATCTTCACCAATTCCGAACGTTTGTAAGGAATTTCTGATAATTAAGCATAAATATACTATTTCGTAGTTTTCGTCTTTAGTTTGAAATTTTTAATATTACCATAAAAAGCACGTGACTACGGAAAAACTGTGATGTGTTAATTATAGAATTTCATTTAATCATAAACAAGTCAATAATGTAGACAATGTAAATTATGAAACTAATTAGTACCATGATACTTCCGACGATGTTTTACGGTAGACATCCATGTACCCCTGAAAATCCTATATCATTTGTCCTGGACCAATAAGCAGTAAGTAAGATTAGCTATTAGTATTATAAGGAATGTCCATCTAAACAACAACAACAACAACAACAACAAGATAACTTATTATAAATACATGTAGATAGAAGTAAAAGTTTAAAAAGATATATGGTGTATACATTAATACTTTGTTCTGGTATTCATTTATTTGTCTTCGTATATTTTACGATATGTTTTATTGAATGTAATGTCGTTCGAATGATATGATGTGTTTAAATTTGTGCACACTTATTTTTGCCAATAATTAAACTGCAAACGAGTTTTTACATTATAAATACTATTAGTATTATGATTAAACGTACGCCATATTTGTTGGATAAATAACAGTAGATTTATACATCAAAATGTATAAATACAAAACTCTGCATAAAATGTTTTGCAAACTATAGAGTGAATTTAAGAATTTTTACAAATGTAATTTTAATGTTTACATTAAGAATGAAACAGTGTATTATTTTGAATGAATAATAACTGTTTTGTGTTTCTTTTTAGAAATCATTTTTGTCAATGAAAAGAAGAATTGGACGGAGGCCCGAAAAACATGTCTTGATGTCTATGATGGATATTTAGCTACAATTGACATAAAAAAGGCCACAGACAGAGAGCTTCTCAGAAGTTGTATGCCATCAGGAGACGCTTGGTTCGGAAACTACTCTGTAGCTTCACCATTTATGGCAATTTTTGGTAAATGAATTAAATGAGTTCAAATACGTATTTGCTTCTTTTTGCTGTTTCGGTGTGTGTGTGTGTGTGGGGGGGGGGTTGTTTGTTTTGTTTTGTTTTTGTTTGTTTTATTCTATTCTATTCTATTTGTGGGGGGGGGGGGGGGGGGTTAAGTCATTATCGGTTTGTATTTATGTGATGTTTTGATTGTCTCGCTTAATTTTCAGGCTTCCTGTTTTTGATAACTCGTTATTTGCAATGGAATGATAATCAAATCTTAAGCCGGTGTGGTCTAGTGGATAAGGTGCTCGGCTCGTGATCGAGAGGTCGCGGGTTCGACTCCCGCCCGGGGCACACCGGTGTTCTGTCTTTCGGATGAGACAGTAAAAACCGAGGTCCCGTGTCACGGTAGGCGTGGCACGTAAAAGATCCCTCACTGCTTCGGGTGGGTCCGTTGCAAAGGTCTAAATTTGTATGCAATGCATCAGGCAGATGCCGTCACCATATACGTGAAATAATCGTGGAGTGACGTAAAACAATAATCAAACAAATAATCAAATCTTTCAATTTACATAAATTCATATTAAGACGATATATTCTTTTTTGCTCTCTGTCTCATTGTATTTAGAATGTGATGTGCTTTTTGTTTCTAGGATGTTTCAAAATACAGAATGTGGAAAACGATAATGTACATAAAGACATTAATTTGACGACCCCTTCTGCTGGAGCATGTGAGGAGAAATGTCAAACTAATTACTTTGCTATTTCTGTAAGTAATCATTTCATGAGGTCTATATATAATTGATAAATGAATCATTTTTATATGATATAAAACTTTATTATTTTTATCAGCACAGTGCAAATTACCATAAGTACAGAAAGATATATGGGTCTCGCTGGCAGAGAGGGTTACCAGGCTGTGTTGTGACTTTTTATTACTATCATATCACTGCATCAAGTAGGGAGAGACTAGGAGGTTTACCAGTATATATGCCTCAATCTCGGCAATTTTTATAGGCACTACCATCAGAAAAGGCTACTAGCCATTATGATAAGTCATGTGCTTCTTTAGAATAAACCGATGAAGAAATATTTGACAAATTTAAAAATAAGACTTTATATCTCGTATTATCTACTTTTTCATTTATAACAGAATACCTCGTGTAAATGTCTACAGTCATACAAAGATACCAGAATCTCATTAAATGCAACTCATTGTTACATTCGGTGTGATCAACATGCATTTTGCGGAGGGGATGGATACGTCAATGCTTATCATTCAATGAGGAACAAGTTAGGTATAGAATAAGAGGAAGAGGCATGAAACTCATTAAAACGTTCCCGTCGAAGGATTTGATTTAATGTAAAATTCGATTTTGATGTCCCTGTTGCACCGTGAATACCATACCATGATGAATTACCATGGACATGATATTTCTGTCCCATCTGTTTTTCTTTCTTCTATTTTCTTTTTTTGTTTTTTTTTTTTTGTTGGGGGGGGGGGGTCTTTTCCCCTTGTTATTTATTTATTTTAGTTTCTTTTACTTTTATCTCTTATGTCTTAGTGTAATGAGATTATAAATATCAGGCACACCATTGACATACTAGTAAAATGTATAATACATGGCATGCATAAATGTGCATGGTTATAAATATCATAAGCGGATATTTATAGGGTAAATTGATGAACATGCATTGGTCGGTTGTCTGTTCTTTCGTAGTCAATGAATTTCAGACGAAGAATGTTATTGTGAGTGTGGCTGTGACTTGAATTCCATTATCTGTAGATTGATTTTTGTTTAATGTCACCCACGAATATTTCACGTATATGGTGTCGGCATCTGCTTGATGCAGGGCATACAAATTTTGACCTTTGCAACGGACCCACCCGAAGCAGGGAGGTATCTTTAGCGTGCCAATGCATACCACGACAGGGGGCCTTGGTTTTTACTTTCTCATCCAAAAGACAGAACATCGGCATTACCATAGCGGGACTCGTACCCCGGCCCAGAAGTCCAGCGCGATACCACTAGGCCACGTCGGCTTCATTATCTGTAGGTCTTATCATTTATACATATATGTAAATTACTGTCGGACTAGTCTTGGGAGAGAAGAAATTGGATAGATAATCGGCCTTTTCAATAGGATGATTGCCTTTCAATGATAAGAATTTTTTGGCGTTTTGTATTTCACGGTGGTATTGACCATACAAAAGAAGAAAAGTAAGTTGTTTCCACTCCAGCGGACTACCATGATGAGAAAGAGAAGATAACTCACCTTATTCAAATGGTGTGTTCGTATAAAATGTTTGATAATGTATGGTTTGAATGCAAGATGAATCCATACTTAGGAAAGGTCAGCCCTCTAAAATACTGATTGTTATCAACGATGAGGTCTAAATGTTAACCAAAAATACTCAATGCCGCCATGACATAAATGAAATACTCTACGTATTAAATTATATACGTAATGTATTTTAATGAAAAAATTCAATCTTCCAATCATTTCTAAAATTCATATATAGATAAAGTATTGCAAGGATCAGTGTGTCCTGAAAGAAGCAAGATTGCTCTATACATTAGATATAGTTTGTGCTCTATTTAAGGAAATAGTGAAGATCGTGATTTGATGTGTATGGCATATCTTTGTAAAACGAATCATTTTAATACTACATCACCTGGAGCCCACTACTGTAAAGATTCGGAATCGTTTTTCTGCAGTATGATAGTTTATAATTACTATTATTATTAGAGTTGCAAAATCAGATGAGAAGCACATACTTCAGTTTTGTCAAATTCATGACAAAAAACATAAGAACATATACATGTATATTAATTTAAATACGTATTTATTTAGTATTCAACTTAATAATACCCTTTAATCTAAAATTCATTACTATAACAATATATGCATGTATATTATCCCTAGTTTGTGTACCATAGGTACATTCCGAAACATAACGTATCGTCAATGGGGCTCATAACCAAACCTATGAAGCTGAAATTCATTTTGAAAATGATCTTGTATGAAGATTGAAAAAAGCATCTAAAATAGAACTATGCATGATGGTTCATGAATAAAAATGTAAAGTAAGAGACGAAATATATGACTAGTATCAAGATAAAAATGGAAATTGGAAAATAGAACCGTTGTCTCGTTAGTCACTCTCAATGGTTGAAGACTGTCGTCAACTAAATCGACTATCTTCATGAAGTATCTCAATCACATTAGAATGAAATATTTTGTGATGTATTTATGTGCTCATTCTTTTTTGTTCTGCTTGTTCAGAGTAACTTTTGTTACACAGTGAAATCGGATGTCTTTCCCCTATCTAGTTTATATAATCAGTCAAATCAGTATTTTGAAACCCAGATTAACGTTAAATCAATCACATGTTTATTAAATCAGTAACTGTTTAAGCTTTATATTAATATAGACAACACGAAAATCCGTGGCAGTGGAAAATGGCTTTCAACATTTGAACAATGTACAACAAACGGAAGTTACCTGGCAAGATCAAATATATGTCAACAGGAAAGCAAAACCTATTGGTCAGGATACTTTAGGTCCGAACATTTCATTTTTGATAAAGGTATATCAATTATTTTTACGTTTGTTATGTTGGTTGGTTGGTTGATTTGGATTTTACGTCGCTTTCAACGATATTTCAGATATATCGCGATATGGAAACAGGAGGTTACCAACCTCTTAAACATGGTGGCGCAACCCAGGAATCGTCGGCGCCGCAAGACAACGTTTGTTATGTAATTAATTTCTTACTTTGATAAATTGTTCAAGGAAAATGCTAATGTCGAGCTGTAGTCATATTGGAACATCCATTATTTTAGACAAAATAGAAAGTTGGCTAGTATGAACCAGTGGAAGAACGACAAAAGAGATCAAATACCATTGAGGTGTAAAGATGATGGATAAGTCCAAAAATCATGAAACCAAAGGACATACAAAATCAGTGAAAATGAAAAACAAATGGAAAATAACAAAATATGTCTACTTGAAGAGCATATGTGAATCCCTGTGATGGAGTGAGATCAGGTGACCGGGGAGAGTGAGCATCTCCTGCTTGCTAGCAACACCCGTCACATATACCCAGTAGAAAGAGTCAAATCGTGTAAATTCCATATGTATTTATATATGGAGAAGTCGAAGTAGGTAACCTTCTAGTATAGAAGGTGTCAAATCTATGTAAAATTATCGGAATCGGTCTCAGTCCAGAATATCATTTAAAAGTCTGGATAACGAGATATCATATAGAGTAATAAGAGTCTCGTAACGACCGTAGAATTTCCTCAGTGATGTTGCTAGTCTAGCACATATATAACCCTAGTTGAGCAGCTTAACTGAAATACGCCTAGCCCTCAGAACAAAGTCATTGTAATTTGAACATGCTCTGGAATAAGGTATTAACTGAGATACGCCGTATGCGGGCGATGATGGAATGTTGCTACTTATGAAAGGAAAGTTTGTGATAGCGAAAGAGAAATCGTCACGTTTGTCATAGAGTGAGGTGTTCAATTGACCATTAATGTCGAAAGACAACATAATATCTAAATACGAAGCAGAATTACTACTTTCTCCAGTTCACTTGGATATATGATGCTAAGGTAATCCGCGAATGAAGGATTATTAATTGAGGAGTAGATATCCTCTCCTGATCGGTTACATCCGCCATCTCGCCAGAAAATTATTTTAGCTAGTATATGCTCACTCTCCCTGGGTACCTGATCTCACTCCATCATAGGGGTCCACATATGCTCTTCAAGTAGACATATTTTGTTTTTTTCCACTTTGTTTTCAATTTCACTGATATTGTATGTCCCCTGGTTTCATGATTTTCGGACTAAGGATTTAGATTTATCCATCATCTTTACATAACTCGTAGTCATAATAGGTGGTAACGGTATTATCACAATCGGTAAAGTGTGTGATGTATTATCACATTACATACTCTGTATGATTATAAGGTAAAAGATAAGTTGGTTGGTTGATTGGTGATTTACGTCGCTTTCAACAATATTTCAGTTATACCGCGACATGGAAGCAAGAGGTTGCCAACCTCTTAAACATAGTGGCGCAACCCAGGATGCGAACCCGGTTTAGTATTCAAAGAAACTTAAGTGGGGAAAGTTCAATTATCTGACGCATCTACCGAAAAGTGACTTTCAAAGATATGATGTCGCAAAAGATGTAATGACTGATACACTTTAGATTTTGGTGAGAAAACAATAAGCTGAAAAGAAAGCCTCTCATATGGAATGCCGATGACCGGACAATAAATTTTGCTTTATCATATGCGGCATTGTTCTTATGCTATGATTTCGTCATCCCTGCTTGGAATGTTAACATTTCAGTGACCATTATGCTATATGTTTGCATCTCGGATAGCACATATATCAAACCTATGTTCGATAATTCAAGATATAGGTTTGTAATACTGAAATGCGAAAAAAAAAAAAGACTCAATCGGATCACCTACATATGACGAGTACCTTAATATAACAGATATGCATTTCATGTATTTAACAGATAATATTCCCGGAAACCCATTGCATGTCACAGTATTACAGGTTAAGGACAAAAATTTTGCATTGTCTAATCCCACTGATCCAACACAGGGTATTAAAATGCGATTTTTTTGCCAAACTAGTGAGTACATTGATTTTCAAGTTTTCAAATGTATAACAGATATAAGAACAGAGATACAAAAATGTACGTATATTAATTTAATACACCACATGATCATTTCATATTTATTCAGTGAAGTGTGGAGATCTAAAGTATAAATACGGTAAGTGCAATGATATTAGGGAAAAACGAAAGAAGAAAAAAAAAAGAAAATAATAATATTCATTGATTGATTGAATATTGTTTTACGTCACTCCACGATTATTTTACAATATATTGATGGCATCTGCTTAATACATTTCGTAGAAATTTAGACGTTTGCAACAGACCCACTGGAAGCAGTGAGGGATCTTTTACGTGCCACGCCTACCGTAACACGGGCCTTCAAATGTATTGTCTCAATCTAAAGACATAACACCGGTGCGCCCATGGCAGGAGTCCAACCCGGGACATCTGGGTCACGAACAGAGCACCTCATCCACCGGATTAAATAATAATAATAATAATAATAATTGATTTTGCCCACCCCTCAGTTCCAAACCGAGCTCTCTATCAACTGAGGCACAGCGACTCAGCCCATTACGTTCTTGTTTTAGTACGAAGCTCAATTTATGCAAAATCTTTTGGGTTAACATAAGAACCATTGGCAAAATATCTAGTATTCAAATGTATCAATATATTATTTAAAATTCATAAATATTTTGGTAAATATGTACATATAATATATCCTGGAGAACTCGATCTAATATATCCTGGAAAACTCGATCTAAAAGATTCAACAGAATTTAATTTCTGCACTTCGTATCTAGGGCATTCACGGCAAGCCAAATAGAAGACGCTCACTCCAAAAGGCTTCACGGGCTACTACTACTACTACTACTACTACTACTACTACTACTACTACTACTAATAATAATAATAATAATAATAATAATAACAACAACAATACCTACAGTAATAATAATTTAGTTTATTTTAGTTAGTTTATTTGGTTAATTTAGTTTAGAATAATTTACAACTTTTAACACGGTTGTGCTTTTTGCTTTATTTTTAAAATTTTTTTTAAAATTTTATCTATTATTATATATTTTTTTTTATTAGGATCCCTTCTATGCATTCAATGTAACTGAAAATACGACTTATAGTATAATTAAGAGTATAGTGTTGGATTCACATTCTTAGCGAATACATATTCTAGCACAGAATGAATATTTGAACACAAAGCAAAGGTGAACCAAAACACTGAATTGACATTAATAGTTCGAATAGGCAGAAGTGAAATAAGAATTAAAATAAAAATCGAAAAACGTTGAACAAATAGATCAAGTTTTCAATAAAAATGAGATATGTTTTTATCGGCTTTAGGTAAAGTTATGCAAACAGGGGATGAATCTACACATTGTGTACTAGATCGAGATCAGCTCACAACGCCATCAACTGCTAATACAAAGAAGACAGTCAGTGAGATACACAACACGCCCGGTCTAAAATCTGAGAAAGGTAAAAACGAGTATTATTTTATGATTTCTATTAATCTTCTGCAAACTTCGAACTTTTTGTAAGGACATCCAAAGACCCCCGGAAATTATTGGGCAGACCAGGCCGTAGATTAGTAAATGACTCTGTTATGTAGTTGATTCTGTTTTGATTTGCACTGCAGGGTACCTCGATTCAATCAATTGATTATAGAGAAGAATGTGGTGACATAACATTCCTCTAACGCAAAACGTGGCCCCGTTCATTGTTTAGCTATTATATCTGGGTTAGTCAAACTGGTTCTTTTGTTGTGCGTCGCCATTTTTAGAACACAACATAACAGTAAAGTTCCACATTAACGTGGTAGATTATATGCAAAGAAAATAGGATCGTTTAAATGTGCACAATTGAACATTGAACACTTTTGTAGCGATATCATAACAATGATTCAAATTAAAGGGCATCACATAACACATTAACACGGTAATTTAGTGACGAAAGGCCTGGTAAACACTGAGACAAAACATGCATGAATATCTCTTATATATGTACTCTAAGTATACGTGACAAGTATCATCATTATGTGCTATCAGCATAATCATCATCATCATCATCATCATCATCATCATCAATGATATCATTCTATCATATTTATCACAATATAAACTTACATAAAACTTAATGAAATGTATGCATGGTGACAATGTTCTCTACAATGCTTATCCACCATATAATACCTTTTTCGGATTTTATTAATGTGGACTGGGATGGAGGCTAATCAATCAATATATAACGGATAATTCCATAATTGTGAAATCACGAATCAATCATTAAAAAACCATCAGAATCTGATAAAAAGTACTACTTTCTGACTCTGATTGTCAAATATGATTATCACCCGAGTCCTCTATTGCTATGCTGGTATAACTGCGATGTAATATTTCTATATCCGATAAATGTTTGACAAACAATCGCTCCCCCCCCCCACCTCCTAACTCACCGCCTCATTGACCATTAAGATCTCCCATGAAATTTAATTATAGATTGCCCAAATGATTTTATCCTAACCAGAACCCCTTATATATCGAAATGGTAGTCCCTCCCTACAGAAAATTTGCCGATCAGATGTCTCGTTAATTCCTATTTTTTGACCTTGTAATGGATGAAAGCACACGTAGACCCTTTTAATTGCCATGTGGCAAGCAAATATAAAACTGGTATATAGATCTAGCCTATATCACGTGATACAGATGTGAAGCATGCGCGTTTTCAACCAGATCTCATTAATCATTACAAAATGAATTGAAAACGCCCGACAAATGAAATGTAAATAATGGAGTAATTCATACCAGATCAACATATTTGAATGTAGATAATGTATGATAGAGAAAACTGTATGTACAAAATTAACGCATCAATTGACTTGTGCACCGCAAGCATGTTGAATATACCTTTATATCAATATTGATTAAGGACACAACTAATAATTAGCTTTTTTATACTAATACAAAACGGTATTTCCTGTCAAAGTGTGGACACAATACACAGGATTTACACAACATTACCTTATAAATTCTATATACAAAGTTGACTCTGAATACGAATTGAACGTTGAGTCGATTAAAGTTTACATCAGCTGAACATTGTCAATGTGTACATTTTCTCACATTCAGGTAGGTAAAAGTTCTGCGCTGCGCAAAAATTGTAGGCCCAGTGCCAAAGTATTACCAGCCGTACAGCCACCTGCCAACGTTGGGACAATAGATTCATGCTATCTGGGCGTCCATTTACGTAGAAATCGATAATTCATTTTTGTTTAGAAAAAGAAATGGGCGGAGCACTAGGAACTGTGGTTGTATAGTAGTCGTGACCTATCTGCAGGGAATGTGTTTGAGAATAATCACCAGTACTATGAGACATATACGAGGAGAATTTCACATCATTTAACTTAATTCTAAACAATCATACATGGCTGCTATTCATATTAAAACAAGCAGAGGACAAGTTACACGGCAAGGCCCGGTAGCACAGCTTGTGGTTTTCGACTTTGACGAGGACACTCGAAGTGAACATAATGTTTAGTTAGGACTGTACCCATCCTTACCATCACTGAACTCTTTTGATTTTGGCATAATAATCGTCATCTATTATTTCAATCTGTACAGTGTATAAATTAGTTGACAAAATATACAAGATTAAACAATAAAAGATGATCCCATAAATTCTAAACCATCATTGGGCAAGGTATCAAAGCTACACTGTATGCATCGGAATGTTAACGACAACAACAACAACAAAAGGAAAAAGAAAACAAACAAACAAAACAAAACAAAAAAAAGACCGAGGTTATATAGGTGACAATCAAGACATCGAGTAATTCTATATTCATCGGCTCATAGAATTTAATAAATAATAGTAAAGTCAGAAGCAGGTCATCTGGATTTGGAAACCAACACTGATCTATAGCATTTTTCTTTAAATTTCGTCTTGAGTGTGTAAATTCAAACAGTAATTATAAATGACCAATTCGTTCCAACAAATTAAAATATAGATAAATAAATGAATAATAAAAAAAATATATATTTAGAGACAGATGTAATTTAGTAAAGTTGTATATGTATATATATATACAGCGAACATGTTATACAATGTTTATTCATGAACAATGGAGCAGTATGGCTGAAAACTTACAATTCCCTAAATCACTATTCTCTGATTCATATAATCCTCAAAACATAACGGTCACATAAAATTCACACTTCAAAACATTCTCTAAGTCTATCGTCAAATAGGCGCAAACGGTAAAGTGCTACAGTTTACTGAAGTCTCCTATGTGGTTGTGCTAAAGCACTAAACAATTAAATGTCGATGCAGAAAACCCCAATATCAAGTGCCCCAAAGTTAATGTGTACCAATGTATTTAGTTTGTTGACATATCCTGAAGATTAGCCCGTGTGATTACTGAGGTAGAATGATTTTCCTAGGTACATATGTTTTCGTCCACCACCAATTGCTCGCTCATATATATATATTCAAGTGTGACGTTTATTAACAACAAAACGACATTTTCATCTTAAAAAGCATTTTTGATTCAAACTAGGTCAAGCAAACTACACAAACATTTACATTAGCTCAGAAAAATTCCGCAAAATGATGTCAAATTAGAAATATGGTATTTCTATAGAATTATTAGTATACAGGGAATTCATCTACTATTCCGAGTTTGACTAAAACAATAAAGGCAGATGTTATTCTTCTGTAATTGCAGGTGCTTTATTCGCTGAAATAGCTGCAGGTGGTGGTGCTCTTGCTCTCATCGTTATATCTATAGTTGTCGTGATGATTTATCGTTTGAGAAGGTATATAAACCGTTTTATTATGAATAAAAACACATTAATCATATTACATTTCATCGAAGTATCAGCAAAAATGTCGTATAATAGAATCAGAAACCGACAATCGATGTGGGTGAGATCTCAGTTAGTTAACATCCTTTACTGACAAAGAAATTAAGAATTTAGGGATCTACTTGAAGACTTGATTGATTTTGGACGTTACACGTTGTTTACGTCTCGCCACAAGTTAAGTCCCTAAAAGCGAGATGATTAAAATCTAAGATATTCTTTAGGCATCCTATATGAATATTATATACAATAAGAAGCAAAATAGTGGTATGTGTAAACGTCTCCTGTTATAAATTAAAACTGATAAATATTCCCTATATAATCTTGTAACCTCAAATGACAGATTCTACGTTAATTATGCGTTTTGTTCCTAGAATGTTAGTTTTCATTTACTATAATGATATTAATAAAGAACAGAAACAACAGTGAACGTAAAGAAGAATCTAGCGAGACGTTTTACTTTCATAAATATCTAATGGAAGACATATCACTTGCACAACAAACGTTATCTCATTGTAAAATAAATCTCTCTTCTTAGAGACATATGTCTCTGAGATATGTTGCTAGTCGCTATCCACTGTTTCGTGTAAAGTTAATATATACGTTACATCTTTCTTACACGCAATCACTTCTTTCTGCTAGCAAGTCGTGTATTACGTATGACTTATATATCGTTTGTACAACTTAAAAAAATTCTGCGTGACTTTTCGTTGCCGTACGACTCAACCAGAATTCAAAGAAGTCTGGTGTATCCATCTGTATCCTTGCTGGCCACCAGATGTAGAAATTATTTCTTCAAGAAATATAGTTACATCGAGAATATCAGATAGGTTTTTACATCGAAAGAGACCTTCTTTCTAAGAATTATTTTAAGCGTGCTTAAACGAAAACATCCCATGAATGCGCTCCATAATCTCCAAAAGTCTTCTATGGTAAACACAGTTGGAAATAGAAATGGAAAATGTCGCTTAGTTCCATTTACAGAAAAATCGAAACTATAAAAAAACTAAACCGAATACTCATTTTCATTTCCAGTTATGAAATGCAAATTGTCATTTGAACCACCTTCTCCGTTATCTGAAACGTTCATGTCCTATTTCATTTGTAGTTTTCTTTTCTTTCTTTTTGTGTTTTCATTTCGAAGTCGATCTTAGATAAAATTCTTTCTTTCAGATTCTTTTGGTACCTTACAAAATTCTTTGATAATTGGAAAGTATTTTTGAGTGATTCTTCTTCAATAAGACGGAGTGATTGCACTTTAAAAACTGCAACAGTCCAAATGGGACAGATATTAACACCGCTACCCCCATGGCAACATTTATTGTGTGTGCAATATGACACTGAACTTCGAAGAACGACCTTTTTTGAAGGCCAGGGTACATCTATGCTCCATGAACAGGAATTGTTTCAAATATCCAGTTCCAACCTGGCAGTTAGAAGTTATGGCCCTGACATGGATTTTGGCTACGCGTGTACAGTGACCTAAACCTTGTGAGCAGTGGGATCTAACTTATGAGAGAACGGGCCTTATGTCGTGCAGTGGGGTTCGAACTTAGGATGACGTCTTATGCATTGAGCGTCATTACTACTGCGCCAAAAAAGTGGACAAAATTAAGAAGAATCGAAAACTTGCCATTACATATCCGTAACGTCAAGAAGCAGCGGTATAAAACATACTCGCAAAACCAAATGCCGCTATACCGGTATTGCGTAATAATGAGGTAATTTCTTGTAATTACAAGATAAGTTTATCGTAATTACGAGATAAGTATTTCGTAATTACGAGATAAGTTTTTCGTAATAACGAGATAAGTTTCACATAATTACGAGATGTTTCTTTAATTACAAGATAAAAATATTTTTAGGTGACACTTTACGGCTTCCGTGAAAAATACAACCGAGAGCGCATCTTTTGCTTCATACTTCGATATACTTCTGTGAATTAGTGACGATGGTTCATTAATAACCTCTCAATGACAAAGCGACGATTTCCATTTCATTATTACCAACTTTCCTTTTCTGAGTTGTAACATACCATCCTCCACCGCAGATGGTGTCTGCATTTCAAAACTTATACGCTATGCCAGGACACGCTCTAAAAACGAAAATTTTTCCTGAGAGTGGGGCTTCTTGCCACGAAAGTACTCCCACAAGGATATATTAAGGAGCGTTTGAAATTGTCCCTGAAGAAATTCTACGGTTGATATAGGGATCTAGTGCAATGTCAGATTCCTCTTTCAAGAATGTTAACCGATTTGTGGGACCTGACCATACAAACTAATCATCTTAACTGTTTGACTGTACATGTACTGGATTTGACATAATACGGTTATATACAGATATTTGTTCACGTGCTTTTCCGACATCAGAATTTAAGTTAAACAACATTTCATGCCATGAATAGGAAAATTTGTTTTTGTCTCCTTTATGTGTTCATATGTGTATATTTACTTCCTCGACTTGAAAAGTTGTTGCAGGATTTTTGCGACGGATCATGCATGCAACCGGGTTACACATACTGCTCCCGGGCACATGGTCTCACCTTGATTAAATTGGGGTTAGCATTTGTCAGAATATGACACTGTACACAATATTGTCCTTTTATTCCATGGACTATGAGATATGGTTTTCTCTTGGGTACTTCTCCGATTTTACTTATACTAAAATATTTGATTTCAAGTAAAGAAGAAAAAAGTATCCTAAAAAAAAACAAAAAAAAAAAAACAAAAAAAAAAAAAAAACAAAACAAAACAAAACAAAACAAAAAAGAAAAAAAAAAAAAAGAAAAAGAAAAATATTGCTATACTGTGTCACTGATGACAAATCATGAATTCTTCTGAGTTCAAAAGTGCAAGTCATAAACGTCTCCTCTTTGGATAAGCACGACCGACATAAGTACAGAACATCTCTCTCTTTATGTTATACAGGAACGTAAAGAAAGCAAGTGGTAGACGAAGTGGACAGACGAATGTACAGAAAGAAATGATGGGAGGAGAGAAGGTGTACATTGATACTCTAAAGCTGGAAAAGGATGTGACGTACAGTCAACTAAATATAGGCAATATTTATGAAAATAAGGATGTGAAATCTATCTATGATTAACGGTTTGGTACTTCTTCGATATTGATATATGTAGATGGAAAAAGAGATGATGATGGAAGTGTAACGACCTACGATACATACCCTATACTACATTACAATTAAAGTTTATACGAAAGTTATGATTTAGATTTCTGTAAATTGCTTAAATAAATTGATAAATAAATAAATAAATATAACTGGAAATTTTGAAAAGTAGTAACCACATTTCATTGAATACTGACAGGTTATTCTTACTTTCTATTTCATTTAAATCTGTATTATCCATTATAAAAATTTCAATGATGGAAAAACAATGGAAACTCCGAACGTATGACATTCCCATTATTACATTTAAAAAACCCTTAATGACCATCTCTGGTTCTATCAGGATCTTGGATGTATTGTCTCGGATTTAGTTATGTTCCTCTGGATATTCCTACAGTTGTTGTGTCTCTGTAATTTTAAATTTGTTTCTCTTTAAAAAAGAAATGCATTTATAAACATATTAATCATGAAAATAAGCTGTGGTTCTCGTTGTTTTCCCTGTTCAACAAAAGGGTTGAGAAGGCTTCAAAACCTGAACATTTTGTATATCTTCCGTGTATCATTGTTAATAGTCTTTGTGAAGCAACAAGACGTAATAGCTGAATAACGAGAAATTATTGACACTGTCGTCAAGACAAAGTATATCTATAAAAAGTGACATATATCTGTTGGTTGGTCCTTTTGTCCAAAAGAGAAACTAGGTTTGATGTTTCTTTGTATCATTTGTCTAGCTGTTAGAATGATTTTATAGGTCGAATTTTCACTTAGAAAGAAACTTTGTTCACTTTTTTTATCCGTGAATCTCCACAGTGATACGCCATAGTGACACCTGTTAATTTCGTATTTTACTGAATCAAAGAAACAAAGTATAAAATGGATTCACTTTCGCTCAGTCCCTCCCAAAATGCACATGTCTTTCCTCAACTGATAAAACCATAGCCTGTACTGCTGAGATCAAAAATTAAAAAATTACAAGGTTCTGTAAACACCAGATTCGAATCTATTTTTAAAGATCCTGATGTTGTCAGAGAACTTACCTTCCTCCAAGAACATTATATCATTACACCAGCAGATAAAGCATCTAATAATTATACATTTACTTGTAAGAAATATTACTTTGACAGCCAAGGGAAAGAATTAGGATTAAATTTAGCTCCAGGAAATCCTAATTATACTCTCACGAACTTTTCGGTTTCGGAAGTACTCGAGAATCATAAATCTGTCCTCAATACGTTTGGTATTGACTCAAATAAATTGAATTTAGAACTTCCATATTTGTACTGCATTCCAAAAATGCACAAAAATCCTTACAAACAACGCTTTATCGCTGGTTCCTCGAAGTGTTCCACAAAATCTGTATCGATGCTACTCACAAAAATATTATCAGAAATTAAATCTGGCCTTCATAGATATTGCGAAACAGTATATTCCAGAAGTGGAATTAATCAAATGTGGATCCTTAAAAATTCAAAAGAGTTGTTAGAACATCTAAAATCAAAAAGTTTTACTAAAATTCACTCCATCAAGTCTTTTGACTTTTCGACTCTTTACACAACGATCCCTCATCAGAAATTAAAAGACAGATTAGCGGAAATTATTCAAAATGCATTTACTAGTAAAAACGGAAGCCGAAAATTCAAATATATAGTAATAGGCCACGATAAAACTTACTTTGTTAGGGAAAATTCTGATTCCAAAAATAAATACACTGAAACAGCTGTCATCCAGATGTTGAACTTTCTTATCGATAACATTTTTGTGGTGTTTGGAGGTAAGGTTTTTCAACAAATTGTCGGCATTCCAATGGGCACTAACTGTGCTCCGCTTCTGGTTGACATATTCCTTTACTCATACGAAGCTGAGTTCATTCAGTCTTTGCTTTCGCAAGAAAAAAAAACAAAACAATTGGCTCTTGGCTTCAATTTTACTTACAGATATATAGATGACTTGCTTTCAATTAATAATCCTTCATTCGCGGATTACCTTAGCATCATCTATCCAAGTGAACTGGAGGTCAAAGAAACCACAGAAAATAATAATTCTACTTCGTATTTAGATATTATGTTGTCTTTCGATATTAATGGTCAATTGAACACCTCACTCTATGACAAACGTGACGATTTCAATTTCGCTATCACAAACTTTCCTTTCATAAGTAACAACATTCCATCATCGCCCGCATACGGCGTATTCATATCTCAGTTAATACGTTATTCCAGAGCATGTTCAAATTACAATGACTTTGTTCTGAGGGCTAGGCGTCTTTCAGTTAAGCTGCTCAACCAGGGTTATATATGTGCTAGGCTACCATCGTCACTGAGGAAGTTCTACGGTCGTTACGAGACTCTTATTACTCCATATGATATCTCGTCATCCAGACTTTTAAATGATATTCTGGACTGAGACCGATTCCGATCAATTTACACAGATTTGACACCTTCTATACTAGAAGGTTACCTACTTCGACTTCTCCATATATAAATACATATGGAATTCATACGGGGTATATGTGACGGGTGTTGCTAGCAAGCAGGAGATGCTCACTCTCCCTGGGCACCTGAGCTCACTCCATCACAGGGGTTCACATATGCTCTTCAAGTAGACATATTTTGTTATTTTCCATTTGTTTTTCATTCTCACTGATTTTGTATGTCCTATGGTTTCATGATTTTTGGACTTTTGGTTTGGATTTATCCATCATCATTACATGAAGACAATCATGGAATAATTGTAATTGATTTTCTGGAGGAAAGCCCACGATAAAGGGTCCAGGTTATGCATATGAGTTAAAGAGGCTTCATAAGGAAGAGTGATAAAAGAGTAAAGGAAAACTAAGCAAAGACATTCTGTTCTAGCAGGTTAATGCACCCGCTCACACTTCCCAAGTTGCAATGACAGAATGCGGCTTCGAGGTGTTTCCTCATTCTACTTATTCTCGAGATACAACCCAATATGACTTCTACGTGTTAAAATCTAACATCTTACCTGCGAGATAAGTATTTCGGAAGTAGTGACGGTGTCATAACGCTGTATATGAGTACTTCGGGGACCAAAATGAAGCACTCTATTTTGAAGGGATTCAAAATTGAGAACAAAGATAAAGAAAATGCATTGAGATGAAAGGAGAATATAATGAAAAATAATGACGATTCTTTAAAACATAGGTATTCCTAAGTACACGTGGCCAGAAACTATTTGAGTATACATCGTTTCTATGGCTCTCCGAGGTCTTGATACTGTCCCTTAGATTTCTCTTTATCAATATTTGAAAATGCATAAAGTGCCCTTCAGAGATAGGTGTTTCCGTATGATGTTCTTGGAGACACTAACATATCAGCTTCTGGTATTAGCGTCTTGTCTTGATGAAAGATAAATTTTCACTTCATAAACAGTCATCAAATGTGATAGTACTGCGATGTTGTGATGTTGATTATGCTACAATTCTGCTTAATGCTATGCACCATCGACAGAGTTTTGATACTTGCTTTACGTCACACTAAGACCTATGCACTAAAACAGAGTATCCAAAAACGATGGTACCTATTATAATTCGCCTTTAAATTTCAATTAAATGCAAAAAATATAGAGTGGTGGTACATAAAACAAATATATAAAAATTTTTTCTAAAACATTTAAAATATTATTTTGAGTGATTGCATGTTCATACGTATTTGATAATAATTGCGTCTTTTCTGCTTTCATGTCGTTTTAATAGATTATGATCTTTTCTAAATGCTGACCTTTCAGGGTCTTGCGTTGTCTAACACTTCCGATGAAATTTCCGATCACATTCATGCACATTTCGTTGCCTTTTTAAATTCACACTTTATGTCCTTTAATAACACTTAAGTGTTTTCTGGTTTGGTTTGTTTGGTATAATTGTATCTCCACAAGAAGAAGTCGCCCGCTTCAGAGACCTATGTACAAAGAGACTGGAAACACGTGTTGAGATCCATATAACTCTCTGACATTCGCCATTTGCCAATAAACATCACAATAAACCGGATGTCCGCATAATTGTTCTCGGCGTGAGCACGACTAGAGATTTTGATCTCGTAAGAAGAAGAATTCCAGCGATTTTCAAGCAAATGTAGTTCAGTTAAATAGAAAATAAAATGTGCAAGTCATTTCAATCATTAAACACTTCATTAATCGTCATTTCAATGCGTTACCATAACCCCGATCAGAAGCCATTTGCTGGTGTTAGACTTTTAAAGAAACATTCACATTTTATGTCATTGAGCGTGCCAAATTTTCTTCGTTATTTGATTTTAATTCAACTTTATTTAGGCCGTAAATCCTATATCACTTTATTACGGAAAAATACCAGATGGCATAAATGAGCAACAAAATAATTTTATTAACTGTAGGTGTATTACTTTTTTATATTGAAACTCATTCTATAAATGTTAAAACAACATAGTTGTTATTTCAGTACGAATTGATAATGTTCTAAATACATAATGGGACAACTTCCAATAGGAATTTTCTTCAGCCCGTAGATCACCATTTTTAATTTTTTTTTTAATTCATATTTCATTGTTTGAATTACATGATTTACAACACCAAAGACAAAAAAAAAAAAAACCCATTACATTAACAGTTTACGTCATTCATCCCTTTCATTCATCAAATACTCAAGAAAAATAATGATAATTAATACGAAAATATAGGATTACAAAATAAAAGCAAGATTTAATCTAGCAAGGGGAGATACGTTTTCCACTTCTTTTCCGAAGTTTTATTTCCGGACGCCAATGTACCACTGAATTTCATTCTTCGCCTTGTTGAAATTAGGACTACAGTTTTTATTTTTTTGAGTAAATATATATCTTTTGACAATACACAAAATAGTATTGATCGTATTATCACTTTCTCTTGCGAGTATCTTTTAACCCCCCATAGACACTTTATAATATACATTGAATTACTATACTTAATACCTTTCACTCTCCTCATACACACACCACTTTAATACCAAAAACAAATACAAAACATAATTGCTATTTGCACTTCCAAACTAAAATTCATTTAAATATTAAACAATTCAAATGTGTAAGAAACACTCCACGTCTCTGACCGAAAAATATATTTCCCATTCGCAATGCTGGCACGTTTTTTTTTTTTTTTTTTGTTTTTTTTTTTTTTTTGTATCCTGCCCATGTGAAAGAGACATTTCTAACTTTCATTTTTAACTTGTTTACATAGAAACAAAGCATCGCTGTTCAGTTCACGTCAAATATGCATATCAAGTATAACATTATTTTGTTTTGTTATTTACTATTGAATTTGAACACTAAATTGTTATTTACCGCCAATGATTGTTAAAATGGAAACGATGATTTCACAAACATGGTGAACTTAATACATCGCATAGAAATTTATACCTTTGCAACGGATCTTCCCGAGGCAGTGAGGGATCTTTTACTTGTCACGTCTACCGTGACAGGGGACCTCGGCTTTTACTGTTTCATCGAATAAACAGGACACTAGTACACCCCTGGAGTCGAACCCGGGCCTCCCAGTCAAGAACCGAGCACCTTCTCCACAGGGGTAAACCCCCTTCAACACCTACTTGTTACAATGAAAACATGTGCATATAAATGCATTTGCAATAGACGCACCCATTTCATTTATTTATATTAAATGATGACACGGATGAGTAACGTTTGAATGTGTTGACATAGTTTTATGTATTGTAATGCGTAGAGTCATGTATATCCGATTACAGTAATTTCTTCCTGGTGTAGTTCAAAATGGTGTCTATTCACATGAACTTGTTGATTTCCCTCATTATGACGTCCTCAGCTCTTTCTAGTAAGTATGGTCAATGTATATTATTTTTTATATTTTATGAAAGTTCATTGTTGTGTCTGTATCGTTATGTATGTTTTGCTTAAATACCTGTGAGATGATATAAGTGTGATACATGAATTTCCACATTCTGCAGTTCAATGCAACAGCGCATGCAAAAATTACATAGGATATGACTTTAAGGTATTCTCCGTTTTCTCATACGCCCGAATTAAAATGTGGGCATATTATGCTATACTGCTGTCCATTCCTGAGGTAGTGGAAAGTGGACGGTGTAATGTTGTAATTGATTCTTCTCTCTATCAGTTAAACGTAAATACCTTCATCAGAAGGTGTAGTGGTGGTATATGGAAGAGTTTAATTTGAAATAGTACACCTGCTTTTTATGCTTTGATTTAGGGCCTGGGGTATAGAATCATGCGAGTATGTTGGCGTATGATGCACCCGTTTAGCGATGTCCTATCTTAAACAAGAAAGGAAAAAAGAGGAGTTACTGGCTCAGTTATGTGGCAGAAGTCATCATCGAGCTATACAATACATGAATATAAATAATATACTAGAACATATAACACATTACAAAAATATTTGACTGTAGTGCAATTACGATACCCACTTAGGACGGTCATTTAATTTGACAAAAGCCAAACAAATGGTGTGGTTAATATACATGACTTGGATACTCTTAGTGCGTCATGATAATTACATAGCACATAATATTTGATGAGATCACTGATTAATATCAAAAGCGGTTCATGGCAAAAATTTCATAATATTATAGATTTCGGATTTTTTTACACGTCAGGTTTTCACGAATTTCAATAATGAAGATACTAAACGGAATTCTCAAAATATGTCAGCTGTGAAATATATAAATCCTTGTGGCTATTTTGTTCTTTACACAACTATATGTCATGATAAACGAAAAGAAAGACTATTCACCATCATAGATATCGGCTTTATCACTAACAAGGATATTCGTAGATTTATGTTGCATTAGGCTATCCGGATATATATTTTGTAAAATGGCATTTTTCAAAGATTAACTATTCTCAAGATGAAATAAAGAACTTGCTGGTCTTTTTGATGGACAAAATATCTGTTGTAAATAGTGACCGAGTACTCCATCAAAAGATCGGTATCGCTATCAACACTAATTGTGCAATTTTACTAGCACATTATGATTCAATATTGTTTTACGTCACTCCACGATTGTTTCACGTATATCATGACGGCATACATGATGCATTGCATATAAATTTATTCATTTGCAACGGAGCCACTCGTAGTAGTGAGGGCTCTTTTACGTGCAAAGCCTACCGTGACACCAGTGTTCCCACTTCTCGATCCAGAGTCGAGCAACTTATCCACTGAGTCACACCGACTAAGCCGATTACGGTTTTTCTTTATACTTAGTCACTTTATGCAAAATTCTCTGAACAACATAACCATTGGAAAATATCTCGTATTCAGATATATCAATTATGTATTATTCATAAGTCCTAATTACTTTGGTAAATATGTACACGTAATATATCACGATGAGCTCGAACTTAAAGATTCAATAGAATTTAATTCTTTATTTATTATTTATCAATTTTTAAATGTACGTCCTTTGATTGTTCTGCTGTTACGGTGAGTGGGAAGGTTGGCCCGTAAACCGGTTAACCACACCAATAGTTTGGCTTTTGTCAAATTAAATGGCCGTCCTAAGTCGGTATCGTAATTGCACTACGATCAAATATTTTTGTTATGTGTTATATGTTCTAGTATATTATTTATATTCATTTATTGTATAGTTCCATGGTGACTTCTGCCACATAACTGAGCCAGTAACTCCTCTATTTTTCTTTCTTACACTTCGCATTTTGGGCATTCACGGCGGGTGAGGCTAGCCAAAAAGGAGACGCTCACCCCTCCCGGCCACCTGGTTTCACCTCTGAATTTTAGGGGAACGTGAATGTCTGCTGTGACACATTGTTTTAGTGCCATAGTCATGTAAAACCCGTTATTTTCGTATTTTACATTAGATAATCTACCGAGTATTGACCAAGACAATTTTCATTTTCTTATTTACTTTACTTATACGTGTAGTTACATTATTTTGTCACCTACGTATGGTGTTCATACGACGCTACAAATCCAATATGCAAGAACTTCATACTGCAATTCGTTCATTTACCGAGGCAAGCTACGGACTGAAAAAGATATATCAAATGGATACAAAGAAGTTTGAAGTCTATGTTTCGCACATTAAACGGTAGCTATAAACACTTATAAAATTTGCTGATCATGACTTTTAACTGATTGTGACTACGGTCATGCCGTCACCAACTCATGTGACTACGTGTTCTCCTAGGAGTTTTGTAGCATCATGGAAAATGTGACTGGTCAGCAGGGGATGCTTACTCTAGTAAGGCACCTGATCCCACCTTTGGTTCTTCCAGGGGTCCGTGATGTCCAATGTCACTTTGTTGCCTTGTACAATAGACGTTCCTTAACCAATACATCTTGGTATATTGTAGGCGTCACAGTCACCCAAAAACAGCCGACAAATAAGATATCTTAAGACTTTTCTATGAAGGTGTTTAAGACTATTCAATTAAAGTGGAATGACACCGTGCCACATTCAGAAATGACCAAACACATTTGTAACCACAATTGAATCAAACCGTATAAGAAAAAAAAACCCCATTTTACTACCAATGACTTTTCTTAAAGCTTTGTGATGCTTAATGCCCAAAGTGTGTTGAAAACCAGAATATGTGTAAGTCATCTACTTACAAAATATACCTCAAAGGAGTATCTTAACCTATTTAAAGACAGCACCATATATCACGGAGATACTCCGTGATATAAAATATTGCAGTCTTGTAATTTGGATGAATAATGCTGTGTCAGCACCCAAGTTCTTGGGGAGAAATTAAAAAAATAAAATAATAAAAAACAAAACAAAAGCCATAGAAATGGAATGATATATGCGAATTAGAGTGCGATTATTGTAAGTTTCCTGTTTTCTGCCTCTTTGTTTAAGTCATATTCTGGAAAATGTCATTATGTACTTACCGTTTCCTTTTTTAGCAAGGAAGGGAAGTGTAAAATTACTGATTCAAACAAGGAAAGCTAAAACTATATATTATTATACTTTTCTGTACTTCATTTACGCGCTATCATATATAAAATAAGGAAAACACAACGACTATTGATGTAGATTAATGTATGTAATAAATCTTCATCAATTCCGAACGTTTGTAAGGAATTTCTGATAATTAAGCATAAATAGACTATTTCTGAGTTTTCGTCTTCAGTTTGAATTTTTTGAATATTTCCATAAAATGCACGTGACTAAGGCAAAACTCTGATGTGTTAATTATAGAATTTCATTTAATCCTAAACAAGTCAATAATGTAGAAAATGTAAATTATGAAACTAATTAGTACCATGATACTTCCGACGATGTTTTACGGTAGAAATCCATGTACTCCTGAAAATCTTATATCATTTGTCCTGGACCAATGAGCAGTAAGTAAGATTAGCTATTAGTATTATAAGGAATGTCCATCTAAACAACAACAACAACAACAACAAGATAACTTATTATAAATACATGTAGACAGAAGTAAAAGTTTAAAAAGATATATAGTGTATACATTAATACTTCGTTCTGGTATTCATTTATTTGTCTTCGTATGTTTTACGATATGTTTTATTGTATGTAATGTCGTTCAAATGATATGATGTGTTATAAATTTGTGCACACTTATTTTTGCCAATAATTAAACTGCAAACGAGTTTTACATTATAAATACTATTGGTATTGTGACTAAACGTACGCCATATTTGTTGGATAAATAACAGTAGATTTATACATCAAAATGTATAAATACAAAACTCTGCATAAAATGTCTCGCAAATTATAGAGTGAATTTTAACAATTTTTACAAATATAATTTTAATGTTTACATTAAGAATGAAACCATGTTTTATTTTGAATTAATAATTATTTTTTGCGTGTGTGTGTGTTTCTTTTTAGAAATCATTTTTGTTCATGAAGAGATGAATTGGACGGAGGCCCGTAAAACCTGTGGTAATGTCTATAAGGGATATTTAGCTACAGTTGACATAGAAAAGGCCACAGACAGAGAGCTTCTCAGTAGTTGTATGCCAACAGGAAACGCTTGGTTCGGAAACTACTCTGTAGCTTCACCATTTATGGCAATTTTTGGTAAGTGGATTAAATGAGTTCAATGAGGTATTAGCTTTTTTGCTGTTTTGGAGAGGGGGGTTGTTTGTTTGTTTTGTTTTGTTTTTGTTTGTTTTATTTTATTATTATTATTATTGGGGGAGGGGGGAGGGGTTAAGTCATTATCGGTTTGTATTTCTGTGATATTTTGAATATGTCACGGTTAATTCTCAGGCTACATGTTTTTGATAACGCGTTATTTGTAATTGAATGATAATCAAATCTTTCAATTTACATAAATTCATATTAAAACAATATATCCTCTTTTGCTCTCTGTCTCATTGTATTTAGGCTGTAATGTGCTTTTTGTTTCTAGGATGTTTTAAAATCCAGGATGTGAAAGACGACAATGTACATAAAGACATTAATTTGAAGACCACTTCTGCTGGAGCATGTGAGGAGAAATGTGAAACTGATTACTTTGCTATTTCTGTTAGTAATCATTTCATGAGGTCTATATATAATTGATAAATGAAACATTTTTATATTTTATTATTTTTATAAGCACCTTCCAAATTACCATAGATAAAGAAAGATATATGGGTCTCGCTGGAAGAGAGGGTTACCAAGCTGTGTTGTGACTTTTTATAACTATCATATCACTGCATCCAGTAGGGAGAGACTAGGAGTTTACCAGTATATATGCCTCAATCTCGGCAATTTTTATAGGCACTACCATCAGAAAACGCTACTCGCCATTATGATAAGTCTTGTGCTTCTTTAGAATAAACCTATGAATAAATATTTGGCAAATTTAAAAATAAGACTTTATATCTCGTATTATCTACTTTTTCATTTATAACAGAATACCTCGTGTAAATGTCTACAGTCATACAAAGATACCAGAATCTCATTAAATGCAACTCATTGTTACATTCGGTGTGATCAACATGCATTTTGCGGAGGGGATGGATACGTCAATGTTTATCATTCAATGAGGAACAAATTAGGTATAGAATAAGAGGAACAGGCATGAAACTCATTAAAACGTTCCCGTCGAAGGGTTTGATTTAATGCAAAATTGGAATTTGATCTCCCTGTTGCACCGGGAATACCATACCATGATGAATTACCATGGACATGATATTTCTGTCCCATCTGTTTTTCTTTCTTTTCTTTTTCTTTTGTGTGTGGGTGTGTGGGGGTGGGGGGGGGGTCTTTTTTTCTTGTTATTTATTTATTTATTTTAGTTTCATTTGCTTTTATCTCGTATGTTTTATGAGAATATAAATATCAGGCACACCATTGAAATACTAATAAAATATATAATACATGGCATGCATAAATGTGTATGGTAATAAATATCATAAGCGGATATTTATAGGTAAATTGAAGAACATGTATTCATCGGTTGTCTGTTCTGTTTTAGTCAATGAATTTCAGATGAAGAATATTATTGTGAGTGTGGTTGTGACTCAAATTCAATTATCTGTAGATTGATTGATTGATTGATTTTTGTTTAAGGTTACCCCACGAATATTTCACGTATATGATGGCGGCATCTGCCTGATGCAGGGCATACAAAGTTTGACCTTTGCAACGGACCCACTTGAAGCAGTGAGGGATCTTTAACGTGCCATGCATACCACGACACGGGGCCTCGGTTTTTACTGTCTCATCCGAAAGACAGAACACCGGCATGACCAGAGCGGGACTCGAACTCCGGCCTCTCGATCAGGAGTCCAGCACGATACCACTAGGCCACGACGACTTCATTATCTGTAGATCTTATCATTTATACATTCATGTAAATTACTGTCGGACTAGTCTTAATAGGGAAGACATTGGATAGATAATCGGACTTTTCAATAGGATGATGGCCTTTCCATGATAAGAACTTTTTCGCGTTTTGTATATCACGTTGGTATTGACCATACAAAAGAAGAAACGTAAGTTGTTTCCACTCCAGCGGACTACCATGATGAGAAAGGGAAGATAACTCACCTTATTGAAATGGTGTGTTCGTATAAAATATTTGATAATGTATAGTTTGAATGCAAGATAAATCCATACTTAGAAAAGGTCAGACCTCTAAAATACTGATTGTTATTAACGATGAGGTCTAAATGTTAACCACAAATACTCAATGCCGCCATGACACAAATGAAATACTCTACGTATTAAATTATATACGTAATGTATTTTAATGAACAAATTCAATCTTCCAATCATTTCTACAATTCATATATAGATAACGTATTGCAAGGATCAGTATGTCCTCTCTGAAAGAAGCAAGATTGCTCGATACATTAGATATGGTTTGTGTTCTATTTCAGGAAATAGTGAAGATCGTGATTTGTTGTGTATGGCACATCTTTGTAAAACGGATCGGTATAATACTACATCATCTGAAGCCCACAACTGTAAAGATTCGGAATTGTTTTTCTGCAGTATGATGTTTTATAATACTATCATTATTAGATTTGCAAAATCAGATGAGAAGTACATACTCCTTCAGTTTTCTCAAATTGATGACAAAAACATAAGAACATATACATGTATATTAACATTAGTTTGTGCAGCATAAGTACATTCCAAAACATAACGTCTCGTCAATGGGGCTCATAACCAAACCTATCAAGATGAAACTCATTTTGAAAATGATCTTGTATGAAGATTGAAAAAACATCTAAAATAGAACTATGCATGATGGTTTATGAATAAAATTGTAAAGTAAGAGACGAAATATATGACTAGTACCAAGATGAAAATGGAAATTGGAAAATAGAACCGTTGTCTCGTTAGTCACTCTCAATGGTTGAAGACTGTCGTCACCTAAATCGACTATCCCCATTTAGTGTCTCATTTATTGTATAGCTCCATTGTGACTGTTGCCACATAACTGAGCCTGTAACTCCTCTTTTTTCTTTCAATCACATTAAAATGAAATATTTTGTGATGTCTTTATGTGTTCATTCTTGTTTGTTCTGCTTGTTCACAGTAACTTTTGTTACACAGTGAAATCGGATGTCTTTTCCCTATATACATGTAGTTATTCGGTCAAATCAGTATTTTGAAACCCAGATTAACATTAAATCAATATCATGTCTATTAATTCGGTAACTGTTTAAGCTTTATATTAATATAGACAACACAAAAATTCGTGGCGGTGGAAAATGGCTTTCAACATTTGAACAATGTACAACAAACGGAAGTTACCTGGCAAGATCAAATATATGTCAACAGGAAAGCAAAACCTATTGGTCAGGATACTTTAGGTCCGAACATTTCATTTTTGATAAAGGTATATCAATTATTTTTACGTTTGTTATGTTGGTTGGTTGGCTGATTTGGATTTTACGTCGCTTTCAACAATATTTCAGATATATCGCGACATGGAAACAGGAGGTTACCAACCTCTTAAACATAGTGGCGCAATCCGGGAATCGAACGCGGATCGTCGGCGCTGGAAGCCAACTTTTGTTATGTAATTTATTTCTTACCTTGATAAATTGTTCAAGAAAAAATGCTAATGTCGAGCTATAGTCATATTGGAACATCCATTATTTTAGACAAAATAGAAAGTTTGGCTAGTATGGACCAGTGGAAGAACCACAAAAGGGATCAAATGCCATTGAGGAGTAGATATCCTTCCCTGATCGGTCACATCCGCCAGAAAATTATCTAAGCTAGTATATGCTCACTCTCTCCGGGCACCTGATCTTACTCCATCATTGGGGTTTACGTATGCTCTTCAAGTAGACATATTTTGTTATTTTCCACTTTGTTTTCATTTTCACTGATTTTGTATGCCCCTTGGTGTCATGATTTTCGGACTTATGCTTTGGATTTATCCATCATCTTTACATAACTCGTAGTCATAATAGGTGGTAACGGTATTATCACAATCGGTAAAGTGTTATGTATTATCGCATTACATACTCTCTGTGATTATAAGGTAAAATATAAGTTGGTTGGGATGATTGGTGGTTCACGTCGCTTTCAACAATATTTCAGTTATATCGCGACATTGAATCAGGAGGTTACCAACTTCTTAAACATAGTGCCGCAACCCAGGAATCGAACCCGGATAGTCGGCGCCGCAAGCCAAGCCCTAAACCTCTTCTCCACGTCTGTCCCCAAAAGAATAAGTAACTTGTGCTGCATATATATTATAGAATGTTTAGTAATCAAAAGAAACTTAGGTAGGGAAAGTTCAATTATCTGACGCATCGACCGAAAAGTGACTTTCATAGATATGATGTCGCAAAAGATGTAATGACTGATATACTTAAATTTTGGTGAGAAAACCTCTCATGTGGAATGCCGATGACCGGATAATAAATTTTGCTTTAGCATATGCGGCATTGTTCTTATGCCATGATTTCGTCATCCCAGCTTTGAATGTTAACATTTCAGTGACCATTATGCTCTATATTTGCATCTCGAATAGCACAAATATCAAACCTATGTTCGATAATTCAAGATATAGGTATGTAATATTGAATGCAAAAAATTGACTTCGATATCTCAATCGGATCACCTACATATAACATGCAAGTACCTTAATGTAACAGATATGCATTTCATATATTTAACAGATAATATTCCGGAAAAGCCATTGCATGTCACAGTGTTACAGGTTTGCGACAAAAATATTACCTTATCTGATCCCACTGATCCAATACAGGATATTAAAATGCGATTTCTTTGCCAAACTAGTAAGTACATTTATTTTCAAGTTTTGAAATGTATAGCAGATGTAAGAACATAAATACACAATGTAAGTATATTAATTTAATGCACCATATGATCATTTCATATTTATTTGGTGAAGTGTGGAAATCTAAAGTACAAATACTTTAAGTGCAATGATATTAAGGAAAAACGAAAGAAGAAGAAGAAGAAGAAGAAGAAAAAAAGAAAATAATAATATTGATTGATTGAATATTGTTTTATGTCACTCCACGATTATCTTACTATATGGTGAGGACATCTGCCTCATGCATTGCATACAAATTTCGACTTTTGCAACGGACCCACAAGAAGCAGTGAGGGATCTTTTACGTGCCACGCCTACCCAGACACGGGACTTCAGTTTTATTTACTCAATCTAAAGACAGAACACCGGTGCGCTATGGCAGGATTCGAACCTGGGACCTATGGGTCACGAACAGAACATATCATACACTGAGCCACACCGGCAATAATAATAATAATAACATAAAAACCATTGGCATAACATTTAGTATTCAGATGCAACATTTTGGAGTTTTTATCATTCATAAATACAACGGTAATTATGTACACATAATATATCATAGCGAAATCGATCTTAAAAATTAAACGGAATTTAATTCCTGCACTTCGTACCTAAGGCATTCACGGCAAGCGAAAGAGGAGAAGCTCACTCCACTAAGCTACACCGGCTTATAGTAATAATAATAATAATAATAATAATAATAATAATAATAATTTTGTTTAATTTAGGTAGTTCATGTAGTTAATTTAGTATAGAATAGTTTGCAACTTTTAACACAATAGTGCTTTTTGTTTTATTTTGTTTTATTTGTTATCTTTTTTATTAATTTCTTGAATTTCTTATTTTATTATTCTTTTTTTTTTTTTTTTGGTAAGGATCCCTTCTATGCATTCAGTGTAAGTGAAAATACGACTAGGAGTATAATTAAGAGTATAGTGTCGGATTCATATTCTTACCGAATACACATTATTTTATGGAATGAATATTTGAACACAAAGCAAAGGTGGACCCAAACATTGAATTGACATTTATGGTTAGAATGGGCAGAAGTGAAATAAGAATTAAAATAGAAATCGAAAACAGAGAATGAATAGTTCTCTGTTTCTAATGAAAATGAGCAATCTTTTCGTCGGCTTTAGGTAAAGTTATACAAACAGGGGATAACGCTACACATTGTGTACTAGATCGAGATCAGCTCACAACGTCATCAACTGCTAACAAAAAGAAGACAGTCAGTGAAACAAACAATACGCCCGGCCCAAAGTCTGAAAAAGGTAAAAATTAGTATTTTATGTCTTCTAATAGTCTTCGGCAAACTTTGCCAATGGGGAAAAAAAGGAAATTATGCTATATAACTATCGAACTTAAAACGACGAACTTTTTGTAAGAACATCCAAAGACCCCTGGAAATTATTGGGCAGACAAGGCTGTAGAGTAGTAAATGACTCTGTTATGTTTTGGTTTGCAATATATATATATATATATATATATATATATATATATATATATATATATATATACATTACTTCTGTAAAACTTAATGAAAATTATTGGGCAGACAAGGCTGTAGAGTAGTAAATGACTCTGTTATGTTTTGGTTTGCAATATATATATATATCATCGTGACAATATTATCAACAATGCCGGATGACGGATAATTCCATAATTTTGAAATCAAGAATCTCTATTTTGTGATACATCAGAAATTGCACAATTATAAAGCCATCAGATTCTGATAAAAAAAGTGCTATTGTCTGATTCTGATTGTCAAATATGATTATCACCTGAGACCGCTACTACCGTAGTGGTATAACTGCGATGTAAAATTTCTATATCTTGTGTACCGACAAGCATGTTGAATATACCTTTATATCAATATTGATTAAGGACACAAGTAATAATTAACAATTTTGTTTTTACTTAAAATGATACATCCTTAAGAATCGTTAAAACTGAAAGCTACATGTAGAATACGTATATACTTGCTTCAAATAATAACTTTTACTCTCATTTTTCAATCCTCGCGGGTGGAACTTCCTCGTTCGTTATCGGGCCGGAAAACCAATTCAAATCGGGTATTTTTTTCTGTCAAAGTTTGGACACAATACACAAGATTAACACGAAATTACTTTATAATTCTGTATATGCAAAGTGGACTCTAGTTATGAATTTAACGTTGGGTCGATTAAAGTTTACATTTGATTTTGCATCAGCTCAACATTGTGTCAATGTTAACAGTTTATCACATTGAACAAGGTAAAAGTTCTGCATTGGGCTAACATTGGCCAAACGTTGTAGCCCCAGCGCTAACGTATGACCAGCCGTACAACCATCTGCCAAAGTTGGGCTAATAGAGTTATGCTATCTGGGTGTTCATTTACGTAAAATCAATAATTCAGTTTGAGAATAATCACCGGACGTCGAGTACTATTAGACTACACGGTTGAAACTCACTTCATATTAGTTAATTATAAACAACCGTACATGGCAAAAAAAGCCCAAAGGTTATATAAATGACCATCACAATGAAACATCGAACAATCTTATATTCATTAGCTCATAGAAATCAATAGTAATGTCAGGAGCAGGGCATCTGAATAAATGAATAGTGGAGAATCAACACTGATCTATTTCTTTAAATTTGAATTTCGTCTTCTGTGTGTAAATTCAAAACAGTAAATGACAAATTCATGTGTGTGTGTGTGTGTGTGTGTGTGTGTGTGTGTGTGTGTTCTATGTATATTGTCTCTGTGTATTCTTCACTATTACTCCTTTTTTCATGATCAAGTCTTCACACGAGAGATATATCAAAACCACTCACAGAATTTCTAACTGCTCCTCTTATATACCTCACAATCAAATACCTAAAGGACTCCACATTAACCTGTTTCCCAACATTGGCAATACTGGTAATAGATTCAATAAGAGATGAGCAGATATCATCAATAAATGCTCATCAGAGCTCCTAAAGCATTGTATAAGTGCTGAGTAGAAGCTCAGTAGAATTGGACAGACCATTCTCAGATCTACTGACCTGCTTTCCATCAGACTCAGCAACGGAAATTTTATTACCAACAAACAGATCATTCAGCTATACAACTCCAAGCTTTATGATGAGCTTCTGCAGAAACAACAGAAGAAATTCAATCGTCGAATAACAAATGTTCCATCTACATATGATTCCCCAGCATCCTGCAGAATTCCTCCAAAGGTAGACGTAACAGACATTTTAGGCGATAGCGAAGGCACTTCGCAGCTGTCAAAAGTGCCCCTACCGTTGCTCACGGTGATGAGCAAAAAGTTCTTAACCTGTCTGATTATCTTCTGTCAGATAGCGACAAGTAGCTCCTTTCCAAGGGACTCACCTTCTGTCCTACCCCGAGAGATGTTTATGAAAGAGCTGTTAGGAAGGATGTCTGCACCTTCTTTCGAAGTCTCCAATTGAAGGAATACTTCAGTCGACGTAACGAAAAGCCAGATACCATAGACGAAAAATTTCTGATACGGAATACGAGGAAATTGATTAATCTGATAGCTATAAGCTATATCCCCTCGTTAATAATATTACATAGGAACCTGGATCCAGCAAATGTGGAGCCCTAGAAGCCTTTATTGCTGCAATAGAGGATGATGTTGAAAAGCTGTGGAGCTCCCACCCGGGCCGAGTTAAAGACAATTTAGACAAGAAGGAGAGAAATAGTTTGGAAAGACAACGAGTCAATCGTCATAAAAAAAGCTGACAAAGGATCCCCTGTAGTTGTTATGAGCAGGTCAGATTACGTAAAAGAAGCTAACAAACAGCACTTTTGCCCTTCTTTCTACACTAAACTCGATACCGACCCTACGTCCGAATTTGCTAAGACTACATCAGCAGATTTATTAAAGATGTGTGATGCATGTGAAATTGACTAGGATACTTTAGATTACATCTGTCCAGGCCAGGTCAATTTTATTTGCTTCCTAAAATTTACAAAGATGGTATCCCAGGCCGTCCCATCGTCAGTGCTATTAGTCATCCCACTGAGAAAATAGCACAGTTCCTAGACTACCATTTGCGTCCACACGTTGTGCACCTACCATTATATCTCAAAGACACAACGGATTACATTAATAACACACCAAGTAGTAATTTACCACCCGGAACCCTTCTTGTAACCATGGATGTCACCTCTCTGTATACCAGTATCCCTCACGACGAGTACGGCGAATATGCTCGATTGATGGCTTTTATCGTACTAGGAGCTCGGAAATCAAACAGTCTTTGCAACAGAGGCTATAGTAGGATCTCCGTAGATAGGACCATTTTCGATGCCAAGTCCATTGGAAGAGCAAATTTGCTAGAATACAAGATCAATGACACTGCACCGAGAATACCATTGGTCACCACCTTCCATCCATCTTTGTAAGGCCTCTATCTTCAATACTACACAGGGACTTCCCTACTCTCCACAAATTCAAGCTTATGGCTAAGGTCATTCCATCGCCCACAATGATTGCCTATAGAAAGCTGAAAAGCACTAAAGATCATATAGTCAGATCCAGGATTGACAATCCACTACCTGTTGGTTCATTTACAACCTGCAACAACAAACGCTGCAACCTTTGTCCCCAGTCACAAACCCATCTGCATTCAGGAGCCCCATTGCAAGACATGGATACAAAATTTTCGAAAAGCTATCTTGCAAATCCAAGGTTGTGGTTTACTTAATCACATGCAGAGTGTGTAAAAAAACATTATGTCGGGGAAACTGGCTGCACTCAACCTGCGAGTAAATAAGCACAGGTCGTCCATCACCACTACAAAAAATGCATTTACCTGTGGGTAAGCTTTTGAACGAGGTCGACCATTGGTTCGGGACATGATGTTTGTGGCCATTGACCATAACATTATGTGGACGAGAAAAGAAAGAACTGCCAAAATGTTTTGGCAACTTGTGCTTCTCAACAAATTGATGGATGTTTACCAAATGAACCAGTCCTGTCGACTTTGTACATTTACTTCCTCTTTCTTTGTTTACTTATTTTTAATTTTTATTATCATATTTATTTATTTATTTCTGAGTGTTTCCCAGTCATTTTGTCCTTTCTCATTCTATTTTCATCTCTTAATATTCTCTTATTTCACATAGTCTGATTACAGCATGAATGGGTCAAAGCAAACCGTAATAGGTGTCGTACGCTTCCTCTGTGACCACGATATCGGATATATGCCAGGTCATTGTACATTTAGACAGCGAACGGTATACACGCAAAATGTAGCTGCCGTCCCATTTCGTATTACTAGACTAGTGTTTGTATTTAGTTTTCATTTTTCATATATCTATTATGTAATTGTTTATCAAATTGCTCCGAGGAAGGGGCAGAACGCCTCGAAAATATGACCATTTCTCTTTATTTTAGTGTCGTTTGTCGCTTTCTTGTGCTCTTATATATATATATATATATATATATGTACAACTTTACTTTACTAAATTATATCTGTCTCTAAATAGAATTTTATCGAGTGATAGTATGATACGGAATAGAAAATAAAAATATAAAACTTTCCTGTCTTCTATACCAGATCAGCATACTACACAAACAGCTGTCAACAAAAGCAAATTAGTTAATACTGAATCCATAGGAACAGACTCTGAGGCTGCAGAAGGTAATGTAAATCGACTACATACTATATTTGTGGGGTTTTTTTTTATTTTCATCTCTATAAATTATGCACTTACCAAATAATAAATGCCAAAGCGAACATCTGAAACAATGTTTATGTATGAACAATGGAGTAGTTTGACTGAAAAAAAATTTCCCTATATAACAATTCTCTAATTCATAAAGTCCTCAAAATATTATAAGGTCAAATGAAATTTACACTTCAAGACATTTTCTCTTTGGTAATTTATATCGCTTCTATGTTCTTCTATTCTTTCTTTTAACGATCTTTCTGTTTCTCCTACATATACAGTTTGTTTACATTATGAACCAATTACGAAACATTTTGCGAACCATGATGAAGGTGATCTTCGTGTTGCGGTCATGGCTAGGACTACCGGTGAAAATAAAATATGCAGATTAATTGTCGAAGATAACTGGATAAGAGATTTGGAAACGCGCAGGCCAAATGGATGCAGTATTCAAACTAACTAACATGTGATTGTATAACTAATTCATGAACCATTCATTTCTTGAGGTGATTTAATGCTTAGTTTTCTTTTAATGCACCCCCTTTTCGGAAATGAGGGGTATTACTTTACCGCTATCGCCCGGTCGGTCGGTTGGTCGATCAGATTGTCGTTCGGTCGGTCTGGCGGTCGGTCTGTTGATGCGGTTTTTATATTTATACTTGTATTATTATGTTGTTTAGTTAATTTTAATGCCATACTTACGCGCGTAATAATGACGTTATGACGTCAACATTTATTTGAGTCTAGAAGCTTGTTTATATTAGACATGTAAAGATGGATGTTACATAGATCTACTGTATTATTCTAACTATTGCTTGATAAAGGCCAGGAGGCCGGAAATTTGCGGCAAAGAGTGTTTGTATTATTTATTTTAGTATATATATTTAGTATTTAGTATTTAGTATATATATATACAGGGAATTCATCTACTATTCCGAGTTTGACTAAAACTATAAAGACAGATGTTATTCTTCTGTAATTGCAGGTGCTTTATTCGCTGGAATAGCTGCAGGTGGTGGTGCTCTTGCTCTCATCGTTATATCTATAATTGTCGTGATGATTTATCGTTCGAGAAGGTACATAAACCTTTTTATTCTGAATAAAAACACATTAATCATATTACATTTCATCGAGGTATCAGAACGAAGAGTGTAAATGTCGTATAAAAGTATCAGATACCGACAATCGAATGTAAGTGAGATTGCCTGCTCAGGGTTAGATAACATCCTTTACTGACAGTCATATTTACACTACTGGGTCCAAAACCCCCTGAGAATCCCGTTTTTCACTGCAAAACTCTGCAACACCCTGAAAAACTCTGAAAAACACTGAAGTCTGCCTGAAAAACACTGAAAAACTCTGACAGCCCTGATAAACACTGAAAAACTCTGAAGTCTACCCTGATAAACTCTGAAAAACACTGACGACCCTGAAAAACTCTGCAAAACTCTGCAAAACTCTGAAAAACCCTGAAAAACACTGACACCTGCTGCGATGCCCTCCGGCCGTGCGATCGCGGCCTCGCGTACTTCTATACGGTCCCTTTTATAATATAAGCCCTTGAAATGGTTTGCTGTTATCTATGTATGACCTTTAATAAGTATTAAATGTGATGAATTTATAAGCGGGGAATAAGTAAAAAAAAACGCATTTTTAAACCATTTGTCTAGGTCTTTTTTTAACGCTGTTTTTAGTTAAAATTAATTATATATTGGTCCTATTCTGACTTACGTTTGTAAGATGCTCTTTACAATTGCAGTTTAATAAATCACATGTATTACGTACTTTGCAAAAAACAATTTTATTGACACAGGACTTTCCAGCGCGATGTCACTTGTTTTATTGATAGACTTAAAGAAAGAAAGAAGAATGAAACAAACAAACAAACGAACGAACAAATAATCTAACTACAGCAGTAGCATGTTACTTAACATCGTTGTTTCATAGAGGTACATTAAGGGGAGGGGGAAATAAGTACAAAATATAGAACAAGACATTTTAAAATTCATGTATTTATTTATTTATTTATTTATCTATTTATTTATTTTTTTATTTATTTATAATAAAAGCACTATTTTTCCGTACTGTAACTTTTAGGCCAGCGGCCTTCCTCGGCGGACTTCATTTATTTATTTATTTATTTTCTTATTTATTATTTATCTATTTATTTAATTATTAATTCATCTATTTATTTATAATAAGAACATTTAACTTTTCCGTACGAAAAAAAAAAAAATACATCAAAATAAATTTAATAAAAATAATAAGATTTTAAAAAATCGATAGACGAAGTTTACAGAAAACGCATAGTTTTAATTGTAAACAGATAAATAAATACAGAAAAAAAGAAATAATTAATTCTATATATCCCTATCAATCATTTTAATAACACATAATGATTGATGTTTATTTTTACATCTTTTCCAATCTGTGTAAAGAATCCACCCAAATATCGTTATGTTACGACCTTAAGGCCACTCCCCACTCTCTTTCGAGTTTAAAGGCATTCATGATTAATATTGATAAATCAATATTGCATTCTTCATAAATTAGTGGCCATTCACCGATAAAACGCTGTGAAGTTGCGTTAATTTAATTCTCCCCCCCCCGTTTTTTTTTTAACAGTGTCCAGCTTGAGTGAACGAGCATGGCTTTGAGTATGCGTATTTCCTTCTCGCTACAGGCCGTAACGCAGCTACTTATTTAATCCGTATGTAAATTAATGGAACAGAATAGCACTTTAAATCACAGCTTTACAAATCTCACATTTCGCATGTATTCTATAATATTGCTATTATCAGAGGAAATGCGGAAGAAATTGAACTTAAATAATTGATGTAATTTAGTTTATGACATAAAAATAAAAAAATGATCGTGTGTAAAACAAATTATTTCACTTTTGAAGATTGAAAATCAGCTTTTGTCCTAAACTTTATAAGTCACTGTTAAAAATGACACTTTTAAAACACAAAATTAACATTGAAATGTATCAACTGGATATGTTTCAACCTGTTACTAAATATGTCTTGTCCCCTCATACATATTAAGGTACTGTTAATTACGATTCCCAATTTACAGCATGATAGGTAACAAACTACCGGTATATGAGATTACGAGCGATATTTACCGGGTTAAACAACCGGATGTTTATTACGTAATAGAGTACTGATGACATGTAGAATAAAGGTAAAAAAAACAAAGACTCGGATTAGAATAAAGCAATTTCAGATTCCATGCGTGTGCCGTTACTTTCTAATGAAGATATTCTAGCTGAAGAAAGCTCGGGTAGCTCAGTCGGTTAGAGGGTGGATGCATGACAGCTAGGTGATTCGGTACCATAGGTCGTGGGTTCGAGTCCCAGACGGGGAACGAATATAAGTGAAATATAGGGTGCCTTGTTAACTGTAGTGTCTTTGTGCTTTATATGTTTGTCTAATTTGTCTTTATTTTCTACAGGTATTTCTTCGGAGATCCAAGGTCCATAGTACTCCCAGGTGTTTCACTGATTCTATTTGTGCTATATATGTATATATATATATATATATATATATATATATATATATATATAAGAGAGAAGGGGCGTATGTGTTCGGGTTGGGGGGGGGGAGTGTGAGTGTATGGTCTCAATTTAAATATACTACATGATTTAAACATCCTACTCGACAATTTACGATTTGGATCCATAGGTTGGGGCAGATCGAGGTATCTGCTCTGAATATGACACCGTTTACTTGAATTTATATGTCATTTTGAAAATAAAGGTCAAATACTTTGCTAGTTTTGACAGGACAGGGTATTTTTATGTAACACTTCTATGTCCCAGTCAACAGGGCGAGCGCCCTTGTATTCGCCATTGCTATACATGACCCTTACTGGATACATTGTTACAAAACGTAATAAGGGAGATACTGTTCATAGGCGGATCTAGAAATTTTTGAAAGAAAAAAAGGGGAGGGGGAGGGCACTGTCTCCCATTGAAAGGGGGGGGGGGGTGCTGTTAGGCGAGCACCCTTGTATTCGCCATTGCTATACATGACCCTTACTGGATACATTGTTACAATACGTAATAGGGGGGCGGATCTAGAAACTTTTGAAAGAAAAAAAGGGGGGGGGGGAGGGCACAGTCTCCCATTGAAAAGGGCCGGGAGGAGGGGGGGGGGGTTGCTGTTAGATAAAATCATTTTATTGTATAGAGTTACATGATGTAGATTAATTTGGTAGTGATATAACAAACGGCAGATACCGTGTTACACTGATATATTGAAACTTATTTGATGCTATTTCAAGCAACATTATTGAATACCGAGAGAATATTTAATCACTGAAATATTTTATAGGACAAAGTTTACATATGTCATTCGAATGAAAGAGCAACACGTAGACACGTAAAATTTTCAGCTAAAGGAAGTTATTGTCCTCTGAACTTTGTTATATTACGCTTTTATAATAAATCAAAGGTTAAATTTGTATATCTTAATTTTGTGTGAAAAGTATTGATAGAGAAAAAAGTATTGCGTGGGTGTGTTTAAACCTAAAGGTCATCACATGAAAATATATGGGTATAGTCTCTATAAATGTTGCAACAGAATTGGAATAGAATGCATTGTGTTATTTCAAAATGAATGACAAGCGATTTTCTTTGTGGTCGATTTGCTGTCAGTCCTGGTGTATTAAATTCGCTTTTCGTATAAAATTTATAGGTACTGGTCACATTCAAATATTATTTATTTATTTATTTATTTATTTATTTATTCATTTTTTATTTATTATTCAATAATTCATTATTTATTCACTAATTTAGTGAATTTCTGGAGCTTCTTTATTATATATATATATATATTTTATTTTTTCTTCACTATTTAAATACACAGTTATGAAACAGTGATATTTACCAGGAATATATGTACATACATTTTCATTTGGAAATACAAATGTACATATATATAAATCTCGGTAAGAAAAGCCTTTGTATCGTAGTACGCCTCTGCTGGGTTTGTTTGGTTTTGAATAATGCATCAGTAAAATTAAATTTAGAGATTCGTTAAAATAATTTCACTTCAAAACACCGTACAAAAATGCAAGATATGTTTTATTTATTTTCTCTTCCCTTTTTTTCTAATTTACAACTCATCATTTTATATCTAATAGGGCTTATAGAAGGGACCGTATAGAAGTACGCGAGGTCGCGATCGCACGGCCGGAGGGCATCGCAGCAGGTGTCAGTGTTTTTCAGAGTTTTGCAGAGTTTTTCAGTGGGGTCAGAGTTTTTCAGAGTTTTGCAGAGTTTTTCAGGGTCGTCAGTGTTTTTCAGAGTTTTTCGGGGTAGACTTCAGAGTTTTTCAGTGTTTATCAGGGCTGTCAGAGTTTTTCAGTGTTTTTCAGGCAGACTTCAGTGTTTTTCAGGGTGTTGCAGAGTTTTGCAGTGAAAAACGGGATTCTCAGGGGTTTTTGGACCCAGTAGTGTTATAAACTGATTCACATCAGGATAGTATGTATTTTTAATGAACAGACTGTGACTTTAGTGCCTCAAGTTTTCGTATATGAACTACCAAAATTCAGAAGTCAGACTCAGTTCCATGGGTTTATCTTTTTTATTTTTCACGCGAAGGGTGTTTAACTTGCATGATGACGACGGCTGGCTGATAAATCACAGAGAAAGTAAAAATTTAGGGATCTACTTGAAGAATTGATGGATGTTTGATGCTAAACTTTGTGTACGTCTTGCCGAAATTTAAGTGCCGAAGCGTAAGATGATTAAAATCTAAGATATCAGTTAGTCATCATATGTGAATATCGTTTATTATAAGAAGCAAATTAGTAGTATAGGTAAACTTCTCATGTTTTGTCAGCCATGAATGCCAAATATTATTCATATTTGTGGTTATTGCAGGACTGCAAAACCGTCAAGAAATATACCTACCGATTTGATAGATGATAAAGAGGGAAGCATAAGGAGAGAGAATTCATACACTGATACTTTTCGTAATGATGTAAACTACACTCAAGTTAAAGGAAGGAATGATTCTGGAGCTAATCAAGGGAGTGAGAAAGCCATTAACATATATAACGATACAAAAGAAGGGACATACGACCATCTCCATCAGCGAGGTGCCAGAGGGATACATTCTGAAGATACCTATGCCCATGCTTCATTACATTTGGAGGAAATGAACGTGTATGATGTCACTTCCCATCAACGGATTGAAAAGGACGACAATGACGACGATTATTCTAAGTTTGAGAAACCGGATGGTATTTACAATTAAGGTTAATTGATGTGTTTTATACAGCATATTTTGTACTTCTAAGTTCCTATAAAGTAGCTCTCCAGCTAAGAATCATGCAAATGGTGATTCACCTCAAATTTCAAATTTGAAAATATTCCCCTTTAAATTGATCAAAGTATTGCATAAACCAACATATAAATGATTATTTTGATGAAATTTAAATTAAATCGAAAATATTGACACTTAGAGCAATTTAATGTTATATTCGAAAAAAAAACCAATCTACAAAACACGAAAAATCATAAAGTTTAAGATAAAAATAGTTGGATATTTAACAATAAATAGTATGATTTGTAACTATAATTTTCTTATTCTTGGGATTTCTCTTATCTACATACATTTTAAACACCCGTTGCTAAGCAGAAATATCCATAGCAACAATTATTAATAATATTCTAGAATATAAGAAACTTTAGATTTATTTTACAAAATTTCCACCATAGATATTGTACATCTTTTCTATTGTAACAATAACTTATGATCTATATATTGTCCTACTAAAATTTCACCAGATGCAGGTTGGTTATTATTATTATTTTTTTTTACAAAATAGGTTAAAAAATTAATATTTTACTAACTCGGAGTTTAAATTCTTATCAATTATTTACAGCTTTCATTGAACAAATCAAATAAATAACATTATGAAATTTGTATTTTAAAATAGATTGTTATTGATAAATGTGATAAAATATAATATCTTATATTTTTGATATAATAAATATTGGATATTGTTACCATGGCAACCAAAAAGACAAATTGACAAAAAGTGTTTTTAATACAAAGTCAACAACTTTGAACAGTCTTTGCTTGTGTAAATGTTCTCTAAATTTGACATTTTGTGAAGTTATGATAATTAAAAAGTACAATATGCCTTATCAAAAGCTGATCATTTGAAATTGAGGTCATTTTAACACAAAACCCCCTCAAAATTTAAAGGTGGGAATGGGGGTGTATGGAAATCACTCTGTCTGTCTGTTCCGCTAAAACTTGTCAAGGTCACTATTTCTCTCCCTGTGCAAGGATTTTTAATAATATTTCTGAGAATTGATGCCTATGCCCTAAGGTTGTGCCATGACCTTGAATCAAGGTCAAAGGTCAAGGTCACAATAGACAAAAAAAGTTAAAAACTGTCTTATATTGTGTACGGATTTCAATAATATTTCACAGGCTTGTTGCTTATTACATAAGGTTGTGTCGTTACCTTGAGGCTTAGGTCAAGGTCACGATAGAAAATTTGCCAAAAATTAAAAAGGTCAAAGATACATGGTATTATTAATTGCTAGACTAAAAATACCTAAATGAAAATCTTTAACTGAGTATCTAAAATTTTTAATTTGTTTACTCATTGATAGAATAAATACTTTCCAATTCTTGGATAAGGTTCAAATCTGACTCTAGATCCTCATCATCAATTACATTTTCAACTTTCTCTTTTGGCTTTTTCAAAAGAACACAAAAACGAGGAAAAAAATGAAATTTGACATGATTGTAAATATTGTTCCCTAGTAAACATATTGTCGGCATCTTCCAGCCGACATATTCGCTTATTTCTGGCTACATTCTCAGCATTTGCCTTATTTCCACTGAATTCACCAGCTTGAAAAATTCCTCTTAGATAAGACTTTACTGTTTCATCAAATCTTGAAGTTTTTCTTTCGTTTTAGAGAGCCCATCCCATCTCGACTTGTATTTCCAATGATGGGTTTTTTATTGATTGATTGATTTTTGTTTTACGTCACACCACGAATATTTCACGTATATGGTGACGGCATCTGCCTGATGCGGGGCATACAAATTTTGACCTTTGCAACGGACCCACCCGAAGCAGTGAGGGATCTTTAACGTGCCATGCATACCACGACACGGGGCCTCGGTTTTCCAATGATGGGGATTCAACAATTTTCTGTTTATGGTTAAATAACCGGCAATTTAAAAGATATACAATAGTGTTGGTCTGCCAGTCTTATAACCCTGAATAGCCATTTTTTTTTTGGCCTAATGTATAAACATGGCAAACATTTTAACCATGACTATAATATGCTTCTTGAGTAATGCATGTGTAGTTACATCAATAATGTCAACTCAAGTTACTTTGTAAATCACTGAAGAGACACAAGTTGTGCGAAATGCGCATCTGGTGCACAAAATTAAAAGGTATAAAAGTTCTATATCTATTATACGCACTGGGCCGGTGTCACTGCTGGTGGACTGATAGGTCCGAAGGCATCATAAGTCTAGTTTTCAGTGCTTTTGTACTGACTTGAAATATATACTTAAAAATGTCACTCTTACTATAAAATTATAAATTTATATACCAGTTCCAATTGTAAGGAAGGTCCAATGTTGCACGAGAACAAGTTTGCTTTCTTCGAGCGAAATTTAGCCCTCTAAACACATTGCCTTTGCTATCGTGTGTTGGAAAAAAGCAAGTCTTTCTTTGCTTAAACTTAATTCCTAAAGTGTTCCGATGATCAGGACACACTGTCAATTTTGAGTAATTATTCAAATGATAAAAAATTCCGTTTTTAAATAAAATAAACTGACCCTCTGTTGGACAAAATTTGTTTTTTTTTAAAGTGTCTGTATAAAGTTCCTGTTACTCCAATATATTTAAGATGTGTAGATGTATCTTTTACACAATCTGATATTTGAACAAGTGAACATTTAGATTCATTTAAACTATTACAATTTGAATTACAATAATTTGAAATACTACATATATAATCGTCTGCCATAACTACTGTAAATAAAAAACTGAAAGTGCAGAAAAGTATTAAGATAAATCCTGATCCCGTTTTCTGTTTCTTTTTAATTGATAAAAAGTTTAAGAAATCAAATTTTGAAATGTCTCTCTAACTTTGATCTCATCTACAAAATTCTCATTTAGAAACTAATTTCGAATCATTTTAAAATAGATAAAATGAAATTTACATCATTTGATTTCTATTTGATGAATATAGCAGTTATTCTGTCCGTGTAAATTCTGCAAACCCAGTCTATCTTCAATTGCGCATAATCAAAATAATAACCCCATTGTATCTGGTGATAATTTTATATTTCTATGAGAGGTCATCGAAATATTAAATGGTATTGCATTTACTTTAAAACCTGCGGGGGATTATATAGGAAAACCCCTACAGAGGCATACAACTTCAGAGCCTTATAAAATCGAAATCGAAAGGGATAGAAATAATCCCCTAAAATTTGGCATATTTTTTTCTTCCTATAAGATCAAAATCGGCAAACTTGAGTGAATCACTCTTATATAGTTTACTGCATGATTCTTAACTGGACAACTACTTAACTATCTAAAATTTTCTTATTGCGAATAGTCTTTTCAACTATTTGCCATGATCATGTATATATTTGCCATATGTAATTCAGAAGTTTCTTCCATTGTTAAAAATTATTCATTTGTTATTGATTTCTTATTGTTAATTTCACTTATCCAGATGGCGATGTCCGTAGACTCATATCATATGGTATTTATATTAAGCAATTGGTTCGATTTGCTAAAGCTTGCACTAACGTTTTGGATTTTTGCACAAAGAATTTCAGATCACTTTCACACTTCTTGCCTAGGGTTAGAAATATCATAAATTAAAAAAACCACTTTTGGTAAATTTTACAGATCTTATTCAGGCAATTTCTCTGAATTCGGAAGTGTGACTTTTCAACATAACGTATGCAGCGAAATTTCTCTTTCCATTTTCTACGGTGAACTAGTGTACAATTTAAGAAGGGTTAAAGGTAATATTTGTATCTACAAGTATATGTCATGTACCTTAATTAAGATTTCAAATATGAGAGCTAGAGTTCAGCTGAAGTGTAAATCAGATTTGTTATGTTGAATGTTCTCGATATTGTGAAATATGAATAACATATTGTTTGTCTTTCATTGCAAATAGCTAAAAAGGACATACTTTTTACCTTCTAGGTGAATCTTGCAACTAAACGAGTAATCATTCAGTCATCACCTTCAAATAAATCAAACTAACAACGTGTGCGTAAAATGAACTTACTTACTGAGCTTCAATTTTGTGGCCCTTTGTATTGTTTTTGTCATGTTTGAAAGGAAAATCCCATAAATGATGTAATTATACCTACATATTTTCTGCAATCAAATTGATCACATACATATGATTACTAACGTTTTGATAGTTTTCCTCTTTTTTCCCTCTTATTTTGATTGATTTCTATCATTGTTGCAAGTGACATGAGAAATAAATATATATTTATAGATCTATATATAATTGTGTATTGTTATTAATAAAATTGTAGGTTTATGACGGAACAATGGTTAGGTTAAATAAAGCCGTAGTCACAATGTAACAATACCATTTGATGCATACGGTCCAATAATTATAAGATTGACTGTGATCTGTCTAAAAGAGAAATAAACTTTATTTAAAAAACGAAAAGGATCAAACACTTGCCTTATTTTCGAAATCAATCAGTTGAGGCTTTTAATCATTTCTTTTTTATTTTATTCATTATTTTATTTTAGGATGGGGGGAGGGGTTTGATTCCTCTATTTTCATTCGTTTTCAATGTCTTGTACATGCATATATGTGTTGATGTGCCCAGATATTTAAGGCCTCCTGTTTTAAGGCAAACTCTTCAATAAGTAACAAGCCCCTTGCATAAGTCAAACTATAGCAGGCTAATTGATCAAAACACACTGCATATTGTGATAACTGATAGGCTATACTATGCTAAATGTTTCCTAACTGTTTCAGGAAACCATAACGTCGATAATAAGGTGGAGCTCCCCCCCCCAAAAAAAAATACTGGCTAGTAAATATGACTGCCGAATACTTTTGGCCTGATTGCGAAAGCAAAATTCGGTCCACAAAATGGCGACGTACATCTGTTTTTTCTGTCCGTCCGTTTGCGTTTAGCTCTTGCGTTTAAGTTCATTCCAGAAAGACCATTGACATTGATGAAATCTATTCTTCGAATACTTAACAGTGACCTTGACCTTGCATTTTAGTTTCAAGGGCAAATGCGTAATTCATTTTAGTTCAATTACAGAAAGACACTGAATGTTATTTCTTTCGAGCTTCACATGTAAATGCACTTTTATAAGTTCTGTCCATTGAAATTTTGAATATTCCAATTTTGAGGGTCTAGTTTAATTACACAAAGACCGTGAGAGTTATGTATTCTCAACTTCACATGCAGTTACGCTTTGATAAGCGCTGTGCATTGAAACCTTTGTTTGTGATATTGACTTTGAATTTATTTGAAAAACTAGAGTCAAAACCTCTTTTAAACTTTGCATGTAGATAGACATTGATGAGCATTATCCATTGAACACTTTTGCTTGTGACCTTGACCTTGTTCCCATTTTCAAGGTCCATTGTGTCATCGACCATGAGAGTTATGTCTTTCAAACCTCTCATATAGATTTGCTTTGATGAACACTATTCTTGGTGACTTCTTTTTTACCTTGATATTGAGGGTTCCTAGTTTCAAAGTGAAATACATATTCAAGTTAGTTCAATTACAGAAATATAACGAGAATTAGATCTTTCATACCACACAATTAGAGAGACTTTGGTGGGCTTTATCCCTTATTGACCTTGACCTTACAAATTCCTTGTTTCCAGGTCAAGTTTATAATTGTTCCCTCTGCAATGAAGTTAGGAAGTTAGAATGAGATCTTTCAAATCTCGCACATGGTTATAAATTGTTCCTACTATGGACATATTGTATCAAACACATCCTGCTATCGATAATTGCCAACGCTTTGCAATACCGCCATACCAATTTAGATGGGGATTTTTGGTAATCATATTCTTTTATCTAAAGTACATTGATGTCTGTGATTAAAAGCATAGTGATACACAACAAAATATGGTGGAACGAGAAAGTACGTGGCGAACTAGTTTTTAAAGAAAATAAATATGAGTGTTGCGGGGAAAAAAACCGTCACAAGAACGGACTTAGGTAACTTATATATATATATATATATATATATATATATATATATATATATATATATATATATATATATATATATATATATATATATATATATATATATATATATATATATATATGTACGCCGTATTGGCACACATTTGAACTATCGTAGACAGTGTTTTCAAGGAAACTCGCATATGAAAATTAAGGTTTGTTGTATTCTATAAATACACCATTGCTCTAATTCGAGGTTCATTTCCGTCGAACACTGATATTCAATCGGCTTACTAGGTAGACTACGTGAAAAATGTTATACTTCTGCTACGTAAATAAGGTCATATATAATCTATCTCGTCAAGCCTCGACATTGATGAAGTTAACTTGACACTGCCAATCATCAGCAGTCAAAAGTGATTGGTTATTTTTCTTCACATATGTACTCTTGCCGACAAGCTCCCTATGCGTATTACTACGCGATTGACCCATTTCACAGAAGGGCCAACTCACCATTATATCCACTAACTACGTCGCCGAGAACTAACTTATATATTTTCCTTAATTTTAAACAATGAACTTTAAATATCATTTGAAACACATATGTCAATGAGAATATATCCAAAACTAAAGCATGTTTTTAAAACATATGTCACCGTGTTGGCCTAATTCATAGCAGCATTCAACTTCCGTAAAATTTAGGTTTCATGGGCCATAACTCCTTTGGATATTACCAGTAGTGTAATATTCCCTTTTGACATATATTGACCCTCAAATCTGTAGACATCCTTCCCTTTCAATAAGTTTTAAATTTCCTCTTCTTAAAAGAATTTGATCTGTAAAATATGTTAAATATAATCAATTTCGGATGCGCATTTAATAACATATGATAATATATGAGATTAACATGAAAACTAATAATTTCAGCCTTTTCTTTCAGCTTTGACCTTGACCTTATGGCTCAAAACAAGTAGCTGAAGTTCCATCCTCCCTCCTCCTCGAGGATGACAAGTTCATCAGTTGGCACATATGTCACTTTTACGTATTATGTATTAAAAAGGTATTTGTCCTGGTTCCTGCTTCACTTGTACCAGTTAATCAATAACCCACAAACTTACATGGACTTAAGTATCTTAAATGTAAATTGCATTTTGTATAGAGATAATATCTGATTCATTCGAGAACAATAAAAAAATCTATCTATGTAGACTATTATAAAGCATTTTTTATCAGAACTATTTATGTCTCCTTTGAAGGCCCATGACACGTTCTGATAAACACAATGTATTAAAGAAAAAAACTCTTTATTGTGAATAGAGTAAAGCGTAAATCGTATATATAAATGCAAAAGGGATAGCATAAACTATTCTCCAAACCAACCAGAATAAAAATAAGGTTATAATACATGTATTCGTAATGCGTGATCATCACACTTAAAAACAATATATATATATATATATATATATATATATATATATATATATATATATATATATATATATATATATATATATATATATATATATATATATATATATATATATATATATATATATATATATATTATATATATATATATATATATATATACTATTTGGTGATATTGCTATTGTAAATTATTGTAAAGATTCTAAAATATTATTGGAACATGTATATATTATGTATAATCGCTGAGAATGCAATGATATTCATGGCAATACTATAACAAACAATTAATTTACAGTTGTTAATAAAAAAAATTACATAACTGACTATAAACAGAATACTCATAAAGAGAAAAAAGATAATACTGTATACTATCTTCAGATAAATACATACATACATATTTCTAACATGTGTAAAACTTAACGACAATATTTATAATAATAAATGATATATAAATAATGAAATCTAGAATAACAAGAATTTTATATGTAAACAGAATATACAATCTTATTTGATTTCTTGACAGTCAAATAATACATACATACATTTCTCCGAAACTGGTATCATGGCAACATAATGAAAGTTCCTCTGTCTTTGGATACACTAAATTCGCTCAAACTCCTCCGTGAACTCTAAATACCAGTTACATTTTGGTTGGAGTAAGAAGTCCACAGATTCATCAAATATTGATACTTGAATGTATAATGTACTTGGTATCTTATTTCTTATAATGAAGAATAAGAAAAAAAAAGGGTTAAATGGAGGGGATCTGAACTATTTTTGAATTAGGGGTTGGGGATCTCAACCAGTGTTTAGATAGTTGAAGATATCTAAAACGAGGGATGGGTAGAGTCATGAGGAATAATAAAATACATGGTTTAGGTTTTAAGATAATGGAAGGTTTCTGAAATGATAGAAAGGGCGGGGGTGGTGAGGAGGAATGACACTTGGGACTCCCAACATTTTTCTATACAAACTGTATTTTCATAAAGAATAATAAAAAAAAAAAAAGCATGGATAAGGGGTGAGGATCTGAATTTTTGTTTTTCTTTCTGCTATGTTTCTGTTTGTTTGTTTGTTTGTTTGTTTTTGTTTTTTTTTTTTGGGGGGGGGGGGTTTCTAATCAAGCCATTCAAGATAATATATTGTTTGATGTTCTGTGTAATATATTTTTAAGTTATGAGTATAATTTTATTAAGTTGAAATATAATATTTAATATTGGGCCCCTCCACAAGGGTCAGGGGAGGGGGGAGGTAAGAGGTTTGTTGAAAAATATAAGAGATTTACCTTTTATAGCGTCTGAGAATTTGGTCGGACAATTTCACACGACAAGTAAAAGATTAGCAAAGAGACGATGCAAAACTATAATTCGCCGAATTCCGACGCATCTTGCTGAAACTAACTTTTAAATTTTACAATATTAACAGAATTTCACTTAGTCCAATGGTTACAGCATTTAGCAATTTCCTTTCAGTACTACGCCTGTTATGAGTTGGGCATATCTATAAATATAGTTAATATGGTTCCATTAACTGATTACTCAAAAATTATTTTTCCAAATTGTGCAACATATCCTTGCACTTTTTTTGGGTTAACACTATAAATGCCTTAGCAATCCTGTGATTGCAAAAGCCAGAAATAAAATCAAAATCTGTGAATAAAAAATTCAAACTTATAAACATTTAAACCAATAGTCAATCAACAGATTTACAAAATAATCTTCACTGAATTACTTATGTTGATTTCAGTAGCCTATGATGTCGATGGCATCATGGAGTAGCATAACGTTATTGCTTTCATAACGTCGTTTATTTGACATAGTGACCTCATCTATTGTCCTTCATTAAAACACATTTTAGATCACAGATTAATAGAACCTACCGCTATTGTCCGGTGGTGGCAGAGAAATCAACTAACCTCGGTATGGACTAAGCTAATTTGACACTCAGGTTAGTTGATTTCTCTGTTACCACCGGAAAAAAAGCGGTAGATTATTTTTCTACCCTTCAATTATTTGCCCCTAAATTTGTCATTTTCCCTTCTGTTTTGTTGGAAAATGAACAAAAATTAAGTTGCTAAACCTAGACGTATGTCGTGTTTGCTTATGACGTCATGATAATATTGAGCGCGAAATAGGTCATGTAGCTTATCCTCTAACCCCCCCCCCCCCCCCCTGTGGGAGACAGGCTGATCAAGTTGCAGTAAATGTGAAAATAACTAATAAGATGTCTTTTAATTTGCTTAATGTTTTCTCTTCTCTTTCATCGTCGCTCACAGCACCCTTAGAATAATATTTACAATACAAAATTTTATTTCGAAGTTTTTCGTTCTTTCATCTTTCATTTTAGTATCAGTTTATAAATACAATGCAACACAACCAGTTCCTGCCTTTAGTATAAATTAAAATCGGAATTAATTTAATCGCCGTTCCATCCTTGGCTACTTCAGTATAGGACAGAAAATTGTATAAAATATATAAAAAAGTCAGTCAAATTTGAGTTCTCTGTTTAGTTCCTTATTGGTGTCCTTTACGGGTTTATCAATGCGAAAAGAGAATGAGAGTGGTTCATGCTTTTCTCCACGACAAAACAATTCCCCTTGGAACATCGAAATGAGCTGCGCTGTTTCATCATCAACATCTTCAGGATCTAGGCGATAAATGATGGAGCCACTGTCCCCTTCCTTTGCAAAGTGTTGTGTTTCCTCACATCCCTTGACTAATATGTTGTCGGCAGCTTTTACAGGCGGAAGTACATGTTTGTAGTCACTACTTACGACTACTCCTTTGGTATGATTTGACGATGCGCCTACTTTATAAACTTCTGATGATGTTAAATCCACAGTGCGGTCATCAAACAACATTGGCTTCAATGTCTTGTTTCCAGAATGTTGAATTTCAGTATTGATGACCTGTGATTTAACGAGGTCATCTGCTATATCTAAAGCAGCGAAATCAATAGTTTTCGACGTGTATACAACCTTCCCGATTTCTTTACGATCACCATCAATGGAAACAGATGGTGTTTCGTTATCCTTGATGACATGCCAACAGGTAAAGCCAGTGGTCGTCTCGTTATCTTTTGCAAATGCTCCAATTGTTCCATATGATTCAGGTGGTTCATGATGTACAAACAACTTGTCTCCAGGATTAATGTATGATTTTAAGCGTTTAGCTTGATAATTGATTTCCGGTTTTTCTGGGCAACCGTTGAAGATTTCCTTAATTTTTGCATCAAAATGTGACTTGCTGCTGACTTTCTCCTCATCAACGTCTATTATCAGTTTTCCCATAATATGTCCGTATCCTATAAGGCCTTCTTCATCCAATCTACAAATTCAAACTCTTATAAATTAGAATCGATCGGAAAATAGAAGATGTCTTTGTAAATGTGTGAAGGGTCAAATCCAATTTATTTACACAATTTAGAAAATTTCTCAAAATAATTCGATTCGTGACGTTGCATTGTACAGTATCAATTGTCAGATAACTGAAACTCTAATTTCTTTCGGCGAATCCATCAGAATGTGATATAAATGCATATTGAAAACGTTTAATGTATAAATGATATATTACTTTATGTTCTAAATCTAGTATTTGTTTGTGTTTGATAAAAGTAACAGGATGCTTACTTGTCAAGTTCCGTATACAACTTTTCAAGATACTTTGATTTGGTCGTATCCATTGTCCTTCCTATTGTTGGAATCATTGATTTTCTTATTGTTTCACACTTCGACAGTGCTACTGTCGTTTTTTTCATTGCATCCTTCAATATATTCATCTGATCTTCTGATTTTGTGGACTTTGTCAACCCGTCTTGTATTTCATTTTTCGCCTTTTGAAGAAGAGACTCCATTTCTTCAAGTTCCGTGTGTATTTTCTTTTCAAGATACTCAGTAACAGCCTTTCGAGTACCTTTGCCATTTCTGGCAATAACGAACTCAGGTGATGTGTGTTCGATAACGCCAGAAGCTTCATCAATAACAAATATCACATTCTCAGCAGACAGTTTACGCTTGTCTAGTTCCTGTTGAGAAAATATTATAAAGTAATTTAACTATATTGCGGCATTTACAAGGTATGATAAAAAGCTCTTGGTGATTTCTTGATGATTTCATCAAAATACATAAGAAGGAGTCAACTTCTAAAAGTACTGTTAAAAATGGCCTGCCGAATTTAAAAGTGGGATGCAAAGCATTGAAGTTGGAATAGGTTATGGGATTGTTAAATCAATTCGTACTGACGTGTATCAGGTTGATGGTTCCTTACTTAAATTAATGTTGACTGACGATTCAAAGAGAAACGGGTAAAATGTTTCTTTGCATCGTTTGTCTTGCTTTGAGGATGATTCCTAGAATTTAATGCGTGGAATTTAACTCTGGATAAAAATAGCGTTTTTGCACCATTTTATCTTAAATCTAAGAAACAACGCATGTAATGGATGAACCCTACCTGGCTCACCTCTTCTAAACAATTCAGGATAGTTTCTTCAGCTGGGGAAGTCATGGTCTCAATCTTTAAGGACAATCAGGGAGTAATTGTGATTGAATTCCCTGAGGAAGGCTACACGATAAATGGTGCACATTAAGCGAATGAGTTAAAGAAGCTGCACGAGAAAATGGTGAGAAAGAGGAGAAGAAAGGTAGCCAGAGGTTTTATGCTCTGCAAGATAATGCACACACTCACAAATCCCAAATTGCAATGATGGCTACGACGGAATACATTTTCGATGTTCTTCCTCATTTTCAGACGTTCTCCGTCTTTTATGAATACTCAGGGGACCAGTTTATGACCTGATTTGAAGGGATTCAGAGATATTGCATTTCGATAAAGGGACATTATATAGAAAAATAATGATAATTTGGGTTTTTTTCAGTCCAGGGTATCCATAAGTACATGGAGTCGAGAAAGTTTTATCATACTTCTTATTCTCAATTCTGATGAGTTCAAAGGATGCTGTTTAATGATTTTCGGACTTATGCTTTGGATTTATCCATCATCTTTACATTGAATATCCTCATTGAATTGTTTGACACAGTGACATTGTATAACTTAAATAAGAATTTTCATTTTTAGAGTTATATTATAGATTTGAATACAGCACAAGTATTGATTCATTTCCATGCATTCCAATAAAGCACAATGATCTAAACAAAACATATAAATCAACTATAAGAGCATACAAAAATAAGTACATAAAAAGACATCGCAAAAACAGTTCCTGATCAATGCAGTTGTAGTATTGACATGGGATGATCAATTGAGGTGACAACTGTTATGCAACTATAGTGGATGATTTACTATAGCAATTTGCAATCATTCGTACGGCAGATGTTTTGTGAAGGTCATGCAACAACAAACTGGCTTTCCTTTAAATATGCATATCCAATATATTCCAATTAACAGACCGTTGTTCTTTTTATTTCGTCAGTATTCAAGATAGAACAGAGAAAACAAAACATTTGATAACACTGTATGATACAAATCATCAAGGACTTGAACCAAAAAAAAAAAAAATGATAATAGGAGAATATACACGGAACATTACAAAAATATTCGATTGTGCTGCGGTTACGACTTAGGACGGTCAATTGAAGTCACAAATGTCACGCATGTGGTGTGGTTAACCTGATTACAGGCGTCCACCTTCCCACTCACCGCAAAAGCAGCACAATCAAAGAACACACCCCTATTGTTGCATGTGTATTTAGATAAAAAAGAATTGTAGTATAATTAGTTGTTCAGTAAAGGAGAGATTCAATAGCATTTAACCTGATATGCAAACAAATTTATTTTCATATGGAAATTTCGCATGAATAACTCATGTCCTATATAAAATATTCTCAAAAAAGAGATAGCACAAACCTTCTCCATGGAATTTGTGATGTCTGCTTCAGCTCGAATTTGCAAAATCGTAATGCACTCATTTACATCTACATCTAAAATGTAAATGTATTGAAAAAAAATTAATTTACGAAGCCAAACAAACAAAAATATATATTCTGTGAACTTGATGTGTTACTATTCACATTTGAGCTTCAGAGGTAATGTTTATCATACACTTGATTCAGATATCGTAACACCATAAATCCATGATATCTTATATTGCCGTTGACACATATCAGCGAGTTTAACACCGTCGCTAGATAGGTATATTTTCTTGCGATGTAATTTACCTGAACCAAATTTATTGCAAGTTAAGCAACATCGAGTGCGGGCAGTGACGGAATGGGTGACCCGCCGTCACGTTACATATGGTAGCAGTATAGTGATTCTGGCATTTGAGTGACCGGTCTCCTGGTCATCCTATATGGATAGACAGGCAGTCAACCTGTGGGCAGGGTGCTCTTGTATATAGTATTCACAACTTAATTTATTTTCATCCGAAGTGCATCTGAAACTCGTTTTCAAAGATATCCATAATAAGAATTCAATATATTTAATAAAACAAAAGTTTGAAAAACCATTCAATAATCAATAATGAGATTCATTTTAAAACCAACCTGACTCTGGCCAGTAAAAAGAGTATATACTTTTTTATACTTAACCACTGTCACGCTTTAATTTCAAGGGTCCGAGAATGTCTACTGTGGTACATTGTTGTTAGTGCCATAGTCATGTGACACCAGTTACTTTCGTATTTTACATTATACTTACTCCGTGACGGAGATATAAATGATTTTATCACAATGCTATTTGGCTAGCTTTTCTGGCGTTGTGTTTACCTCGTCTAGCTTTGTTTCAAATTAATGAACGCTGACCCAATGACAGGTTACATTCGTGGTAGCGTAGTGACTCTGATATTTGAATGACCGGTCTCCTGGTCATCCTATGTGGTTTATCTCACCCTATTTGTTGCAAGTTAAGCAACGTCAAGTGCACGCAATGATTGGAGGATACAGTGATTGTACGGGTGACCCGTCGATACATTACAATATTATTTTGTTGCATAGCGCTAATCACAGTTTGCAAAATCAAACTCGGATACTCGAAAGACCTGATCAGTCGATGATTGTATTGGTGTGTACGAGTGCTGTTGGGAATGTTTGTGGACACTAGCTACAAGTATCGCATTTTCGCGATAAGTATCAGCAAACTTTATTAAAACGACAGAAGATCATGAAGAAATTCAAATCACCATTTCAATATTTTTATAAGAAAAAATAACCGTTTTATAATGGACACTGTGGTATTTAGGTGCTTTGAAAAAAATTAGTTCATTTCATAATACAATATACGCAATGAACGGAACTTTTTATGACACCATAAAGAATATTAAAAGTAATTTCCTTGGAGTTTGCACTAGATAGTATTAGTATTCATGGATTTATTCCTAATGTCCGGAGATAAGATAAACCAAATATTTTTGACACCGATGGACATCAACGAGCACCTGATAATCATAACATTTTTGCTTCGGCCAAAAAAAACCCCCCATGACGGAAACAATAAAGTAATAAATGCTGCTGGAGATAAAATGCATATATCCTTGATATATTAACGGTACAAGAGATTTCACAGTGGAAGGACGAGTACGGTCGATGATGGTAGATTTGGGCGAACGATATCAGCGGCCGTGCAAATGTTAGATGATATCCTTACTGCGCTAAATAATGACCAACGTTTGACTGCTGTATGTACCACAGTTACCTTGCTTAAGTTTTTCAGGGACATTCTAATTATTATCAATAATTATATGTATCCTTATGATAATCTTTGCCTTCTGACTTGTCAGAATTATATGTTTTCTGCTTCCAGCTTTCTTAGCAGTGGATACTTTTTCATTACGATTTTAAAAGTCATTGATGAATAATGATATAAAATTAGATTATCTTAAAAAAGATAAATATTTTGTAAAAGACTAAGTATGAAGATCTCTTGATATTGTCATGGAAAGAAATAGGTAAATAAATATATTTTACCTGTAATTTTAAAAGGTATTCATTGTCGCATAGTGATATATGTTTAACTGTAATCTACACTTGAACAAAACCTTTTTTATTTTGTAACAGAACAAATTTAATGATGTGGATTTCATTTTCTATTCAGTGTCTCTATACTGTGTAAGACAATTGTTAAAATTCCGGCGGACTACAATACAAGATGATAGTAATAATATTAAAATAAAATTAATCGTACCCTGAAATTGTTCCCTCCGATAATAGCTTTTGTAAATGTTTTTAAAACATTTTCCTCTTCGACAATAATAAAAATTTCGCCCTCATCGTATTTGTTATCGTAAGATTCCAAAGTTGCACAATGCTGAAAAATATAGCAAAATAATTCAATGATAATGAATATTAAACAAACATATAAAACACAAACACACTACAGATAAGAAGGCACCCTATATTTCTCTTATATTCTTTCCCAGACGGAGACTCGAACCTATGGCCTATGGTACCGAATCACCTAGCCGTCATATATCCCGCCAATTCACCGACTGAGCTAACCGAGCTCCACAAAAATAGAGCTTTGAAAGCTAATCGTATTCATGATAACACGGAAAGTGAAGGGATTTGCCCGACGAAAACGCAAGCGGATTCTCTGAAAGAATACAATCACTGAAACAGAAATAATCATATAAAGCACAAACAGATTCAGTGAAACACCTGGGGTACCATGGACCTTGGAAATAAAGACAAATTAGACAAACATGTAAAACACAAAGACAATACAGCTAACAAGGCAACCTGGGTGTACCATGGACCTTGGAAATAAAGACAAATTAGACAAACATGTTAAACACAAAGACAATACAACTAACAAGGCACCCTATATTTAACTTATATTCGTTTCCCGACGGGGACTCAAACCCACAACCTATGGTACCAAATCACCTAGCTGTCATGCATCCGACCCTCTAACCGACTGACCTACCCGAACTCTACAAAAATAAAGCGTTAATAGCTAATCATTAGCTAATAATATGCATGACAACACGGTTGCGGTAAGTATTTATCCGACATTAAAGAATGCAATCTCTGGAACAGAGATAAATATATAAAGTACAAATAGAATCAGTGAAACACCTGGGAGTTTTATGGACCTTGGATCTCCAAAGGAATACATGTAGAAATACTTGTGGGTTATTTATATGTCCACATTTGTTTTGGTTAGTAGGCTTTAGTCAAGTGGAAATACGAAATAACAAAGATTTTAACAAGATTTAAATCTATGATTGATAAGTAAATCAACCCAGCGTAAGATAAGCAAGATATGACGACACAATTAACAATTGAATAAACGCAAAAATACAATGACATGATAAATATAGAACATATATATTAGTAATTGAAATATGTGAATGGGTAGCAACAAGCCAACGAGCAAGATTTATGTTGTTAACTAGTTTCTTAATCGTTGTAAAATAAACAGTTAAAAAAGATAGCCACAATTACTACACACCACATGGTGTGTTTACTCCAGTTGTAACAGTTGACAGAGTTTTGAACACAAGTGTTTTTAAATTATCTATTAAAACACGCCTATTGAATATACATACATTGATGCCTTTAAGCACATCAGCTATTTCTGCAATACATTCCCCCACCTGATTTGTCATCAACAGGATTCTTTTGTACTGGGGAAAGTTATCGAGAGGAATCTTGTATTTTTGATATTGAAATCTACCTGCAACAATACAATTATTTTTCTGATGACACACAATAATTGCAACATTTTGACGTCAAATGAGATCAAACCAATGACACATTCGTTTAAATGTCATAAAACATAAAAATCAAAATAAAATGTTAGATATCGATATCTAAGAAATGGTAAAAGAAGCGTCAATATTTTATTTTATTTTACTAATGCTAATTCTAAAAGCTTGCTTGTATATTAATTAATTCGTAGAGAACAGATAAAAAGATGTGTAAATTTTACAGGACGAATTGTTCTAATATCGCACACCTGAAGATCCCTAAACTTTTCAATAATTAGTATTTTTCATAACCTTCCTTCCAATTAATCGTATACAACAAATAAATAGAAACATCAATACTGGTATGGGAAAAGATACTCTGTAAAGGTAGGTATTTCCTACATATCAACACCACTCGTCATCTAAATCATATGGTATTTGTCAAATCAAGTATATACCAAGTGCAGGTGTCGATTCTGATGTTTAAAATGGACGTAATAGGTCACAATTCAGAATATAGTTAATAATTTTGGATATCAACTATCAGATAAGATCCTCGTGTCCACCACACACCTTCATCAGTGATGTTTTAGTCTGCCACTTACATATTTCCGTCTGAGTATTTAATCTGAAAATCACTTGGCTCTAAATACAAATCGATTGTAATTTGAACTCTCCCGTTCAAAACGTAATAATTGAATTATGAATGTAATGTAGTAAGTCATGATGTGATATTGCTACTCATAGAGGGAAGGTGTTGTGATGCTCTTTTTGACGTCGTGGCGTGTTGCTGTGTCTTTTCTTTCTTTCTTTTGTCTTCTGTTTATTGAGAGAAGTGTTCAGTTGTCTATTAGTGTCATATAAGATATCCAGAAGTAGAATTGTTGCTTTCTGTAGCTAAGATGAATTTGAAGATAGTATAACTAAATGAAAATATTTTAGGTAAAAGTAACCCGACGGTCTGTATGGTTCTTTTCTTATTTAAAAAGATTGGATGGATTCAGCATCGTATAAGTAAAAATGACAGCGAGAGGTAGGTGCAGTGGTGCCATCTGGAATGCTAAAATTGTATTAGAAAACTTTCCTCAAAACATCATAAAATGTTATCGATTCGAAACTTTCAACATCTTGATGGCATGTGTTTCAGTGCACTATATCTTTAGATTCCATTTCTTTTTGCCAATAAATGGGAATTTACTGCTGCCCTGTTTACTAGGGAAAGAACTTTTGGATCATGTTGGAAGTTCTGACATTTAATTTTTACTGAGTATACGGTGTCTCGAGTATTGAAACGAAATCTCGGATAAATAAATGATTGACTGATATTGAATGCAAAACCCCAAAATGACTACGTTTCGTCAAAATCAGTATTCAGATTAATACAGAAAGGGCGTTCGATGATATTTTTCGATTTAAATGACGTTGATTATAGCTGCCCAATACCGCACATGCATTAGAATGACTAAAGTCTTTTCGGAAAAGTCATTTATATTAATTTTTAACTTTTCAAAATTGTTTAGCTTGATATCAAACATTATTTGCGAAATTTCTAAACCCCTTTTGCTCTGTTACATGCAAGAAGACAATTGATATAAATATTATTTGCAGGCACTCACACTGACTCCAGCACAGTATGATTTGGAGGTGTAAAGCGTTATTATGATGTAATACTTGGACAAATGAACGGTCAAAATGACATTGACTATCTAGAAATAATGACTAAATCACTCAAGTCCCTCTAAAAATAATATCAAGTTAACAAGAGCAAAAAGTCAGATCTCTCGCATAGTACCTACTATATCAATAGTTGACAACAAATTGCCAGTGTAACTATGTACCAATTGACTTGAAATATGACTCACGTGTAATGATATGATTCTAAGGGAAAGTGCATGTATACTGCGTTTGGTAATGCTTCAATTTAGGAACATCTCTATAATATTTCACTACTGTACAGGTATGGAGGTTTTGTAACCGATGCACACACTACACGAATTATACTACGTGTGTGCATTGGTCAAAACACCTTTATATATGTAAAACAGTAAAATATTATAGAAACGTTCTTTATAATTTAATAAAAAGATAAGTATAAAACGAAACTCCTTTGAAAGTATGATTGATTTTAAACGACTAGGAACAAGTGCGAATGTATCTGCGCACAGAGACCTCATTATCGTTCTACATGTACATGGTATTTCACAGTTCGAATCAAGTAGTATCGTTGAGAGATTTGATTGATTGGCTCGTACACTATTCGTCGTATACATTTTATAAATATTGTTATACATACAATGTAAACATGCCGGATCCGGCATTTCAGAAAATAAGAAGTCTAAAAAGTTAAATATTCTTTTACTCTATTCCCACTGTTTCACTGAGGATGGTTGATATTGTTTAGATACACACGTTGTTCCCGAAATAGTGAACGTGTCCCATAGGAAAGTTTGTGTGTTAGAATTAATACTAATATTATGACCAGTCAAAATAGTCGATGTAGTAAACTTAGATTATTACTTTATGTATTGCGTTTTGTCTCCATTATAAATATATCATAATATGTGAATGTGATTTATGAGTTTCTCAAATAAGATTTTTCCCTTTTGTAAATTTTTTCTTCATTATTTTTGTATCGAGGATTTTGTTTATAATTTCTTCTTTTGTTTTCTTTAGTTTTAAACAGTGCCATATCTCGGTTGTACCAGAATAAAAAATCTTTTGAAATTTAGTATGTATTCCACTTCTACCACTCGGATAAGAACATGTTTTCTATTTCAGCTCCATAGAGATAACATTGTTTTCATATGAATATGCAAAATATCTCTTTTGCATTTTCGGAATGTTAAGTTGTTTGTTGATTTGATTTGATTAAATTTTTTCGAATTTATTTATGATTTATTCATTCATAAATTTTTCTTTTTTAATTTTGCGGTGATTTTGTAAAAAGTCCCCCAAAATCGGAAAACACCAAAATGATTACATTGCTGATTAGTAGGCTTTTTATGAAAAATCATAGATTCTACAATCTTCAATAGAGTGTGCGTTTTTTGTGCCAAACACGTTGGATATAAACTATACGTTAATTTTCAACGGGCCTTCTTTTTTTGTTAAAATCCGTTAGTTTTTTGTTCCCAAATTGATGAATTAAAAGTGCATTATAAGTATAGACTAACTATTGATCGCTCACCATGTTTAACAAAATAAGAGTCCCAAGTGGGCTAGATGATCAGTCCTGAAGGAACGAAGAATTCATTTATTTATTTATTTATTTATTTATTTTTTTATTTTTATTATTTTTTTTTTTTTTTTTGGCATTACTGTGATTAAGTCAACACTAATGTTGAAAATATGTCAAACATTATCTCAGACCAGAATAAAAAACAACACTTTTTGCACATCCATTTAGGTGATTTTTATATGAAGCATTTGCTTTGTCTCTGCAAGATGTGATTCAGGGCAACAAGTTAGTCATTTTCTTTGGGTGGGGCCTTTTATGTCGTGATTTCAAGTCTGGGTCATGAACAACAGTTGTTTCAAATTAGGCCAACTTAAAATGGCCTGATACCATATGCTGAGTGTTGAGAAACATATAAAACTTATTGAGATGTGTAGAGAATTGAGAAAAATGACCATAGCTGGATTTGAACTGCTACTCTCCATATTTAAATGACCAAGTGGTATATGTACCATTGTGAGACCTAGTTTGTAGACATGGTGGCATTATCTGTTGACCAATTTGGAAGAAATGTACAAGACTGATAGGGGACCTATGGTACTTCATGTATACCATGTTTCATTAAAATTTTTCATGTGGTATATAACAGCAGAAGTTTAAATGTGAAAAATTGTCCCTATACACCCTCTTAAAGGGAAGTCTTAAAAAATTCATAGAAAATCCAAAAATTGAGATGTTGACCAAATTTGTTCGAAGTAAGATTCCTTACCATAATTATGATTACAATAGTCCATAAGAAATTATAATTACCAGTTAACTAGGAAATATGACACTTTTCTGCATTGAAATCACCAAGTACAAACAAGTGTTGTAAAAAATTCTACAATTTGATTTTGGAAGGGAACCAAAATGACAATACGTCTTCAGCCATCCCTCTAGATCATGTCTATGCATTCTGTTCGTCTCTGTATACAGTAAATATGAAGAAGAATAGGAAGAAACTCTTTCGTGACCTACTTTTGACGATGGTGGAGCCACCTGTAAGGAGGTTTGGACGAAAACAACAGAATTTTAAGGGGAAGTGATTTATTTCTACCAAGATTTATAAAAATCCTTCCAACAGTTTTGAAAAAATGAAAAATGGACAACTGCCCCCCCCCCCCCTTATTTTTGGAAATCCTAAAAATTCATAAAAAATCCAAACAATGAGATATTGATAAAATTCTTTCACAATTCTTACCATATTTATAATCAAAATAGTCATTAAGAAATCATCAATATCAATTAACTGAAAAACATGACACTTTTCTGCATTGAAATTACTTAGTCCAAAAACACGTCAAAACTCGTAAATTTCTATTTCACGGATCTTAACCTTGAAGACAAATTTTGTTTACCCATCTTTATAGATGCAATTAGTTTCCCCATTTATGCACTGGTTCTGGAGAAGAACAGTTTTTGAATTAGGGTACCTTTTTGAGCACCTTTGGCCCCTCCCTGGATCCACCCCTGAGGGAATCTGGATCCTGAACATAATTTTAGACGGGGACCTTGAGTTCATCATTTATACAAAATCTGCAATGCAGTTCCAGAGAAAAAGTCGAAAATGTGAAAACGTTAACGACGGACGGACGGACAACGCACTTTGACTATAGCTTACTTGAGCCTTTGGCTCAGATGAGCTAAAAATAAATAAACACGCACACATAAGAATAATTAGTATGCAATCGGGTAGCGAATTAGGGCGGTGAATTGTAATGAATATGGTCACCTAATCGGTTTATGGGCCTACCTTCTCCTTCAGCACAAAAGTAGTATATTCAATGGACACACATGTAAAATTTATACATAGTTCTCTATGTGGAGAGCAAGGATCAACAAGTTTAGAGGTAATACAAATATAGACAATTATAGTAACGCAAAATAAGACCTGGATATCAGAAACATGTTAATTGACATCAACATAAGTAAACCATGCTATGCCTATGTGGAAGCGAGCTTAGATCCTTGATCAGCAGAAGTCCCGATAAGCAGTTTCAAAGGACTAGGTTGATTACCATGTTTCCTCTGAAACAGGTTTCAACAAGGTCTGTCATGTAATCTTCACTGCCCTGTTGGTCAACGTAAAATGTTCGATTAGAATTAGTCATACACTTGAAACATATGGACGTTTATGTTATGTAGGGAGCCAATACATGGTTGGAAGATCATATTTATCAATGGTAACTTTGAAAACATAGTCATGCGATGGTGGATTAATATGTTGCCCCCCGACGTAGGAGTTTCAACATATGTTCCGGTAGAGTTTCATTCAGTTTTAAGAATGTCAATGTAGTATCCTTTTCAAACATTCATTGCTTCCTTTGTCAGCGTGTATGATATGATTCTACGATCACGAATTTTGGAAATTTTAACTAAATCAACATCTTTATTTAGAACAATTTGAACTTTATGAATTACGCCTTAGGTAGAAGTGATAGGATACGAGGACAGATGGCTGTAACTGTTAGATGTTATGCAGACTTTTATGTGTATACTGAACATGCTACCTTTTGTGAGAGGATAAGATACAATGACAGTTACTGGTGTGAAAGTTTAGGTAGTCCAACTTTTTTCTATGAAAAATTCATGACAAAATACAGCAGAAAAATGATCAGAGAGATGACAACAATGCTGTAACAATCATTTGTAGTTAAGAAGAACAGCCATTGGAAATAGACCAAAGGGATGTCAGCTTTTGTCCAGTATGTCTAGAATACATCAAGGAACAAGAAAATATTGCCTCATTTCATGAAACTATTATATGTTGTGACATGTGTCAAATTTGGTACCATTTTAGATGTGTGGGGATGAAGAAGATCATGCTCAAAGACCTAAAGAAATGGCTCTGTAAACTTTGTAACACTTCCACATGACAATCAAGAATGATAAGATTTTCTTTAGTTATCATTATTTCCCCAGGCAACCGTGTGTTCTCTTGAGCCCTCTTGTCTGGTCCGTTTTCTACAGCATACCAGCTGAATACATGTTATATCAAGTATCAATGAAATCATATGATAAACAACGTACAAGATCGGGATTGTATGTCTGTTTTCATGTCCTCTGATATTAGGGAACCTGGTGCTTCAATGACAGTGCATCATTTATTTCATATTGTACATTTAATTACTATGATTCCTATATTCTTCATAGCTTTATTTTACCTTACTCATATTCATGTGAGTTATGGTTGACCATATATGTCCTTAAAATTTGCATCAAGTAAATTAATTCCTACGGCTTAGATTTTACATTTCACAGTTTACGCGTATCTAAATAGAGGAAGGCGGTGGGGGGGGGGGGGGGGGGGGGCAAGTTACACAGTCCTGCTACAATTCTGACTACATCATCCAAGTGATGAAGTAGTGTAAATAGCAATTCTTACTTAAGAATACGGAAGCATTTCCTCCTGATGGCCTGTTCTATATGTATCCTCCTATTAGCAATCTGATTTGTCTTTGTGACCCCATCTTTTGTAAACTGGGCATTGGCTCTCCTTTCAGTGGGAATTAGTAACTCTGCATGACAGATAGTGAGGTCATCAGCTATGGGAAAGCCTCTGTGCGCTAAGACCTTGTCACTCGGCTCGATGATGTCCAGGAAGTCAGAATTCACTGCAAGGTATTTATCGCTTGTCCTGCCACCCCAGCCTTTAGACATATAATCAATTAAACCAGATGGGTTTATACTTACTAACTACTTGGCAGTGTTATGGTGTTTGTAATCGCACCAAGTATCTGCACGAACTGATACATTATGTGGGGTCTCAAGGAAAATCTCTGTGCAATCTATGATGTATCTCACAGACTTGTATCTTGTATTCTGGAAAAGGGGGGTAATTTCTTCTTTACTTCTTTAGGGGATTGAATATCAAAGACCGCACTGTTTTTGATATTACCTTGACCTAAGTGGTGAAAATGTTTGACAATTGCTGCACAGAAAACCTAAACGAATTTTCATTAAAGTCAGAAGCACTTCATTTTCACACGATAATCACCTTTTGGGTCTCTTCTTATTTATATATGTAACATTACTGTAATGACAGTTATACAGTTTATGTATAACAGTGACAAATTATATACTTATCATGAAGCATTGGTCAGCGACTGTTGTATGGCCAACATCTGCATCAATATTTAATAGCATTTTTAAAGAAATACTTTATATTATCTGCTGACTTCTAAGACAGGTCAATAAAACACATATAATGTATATCTGTCACTAAAGTAATGTTACATATATAATGGCAATGGTACTTACATGATCTTACTTCGGCTGGAGCTGAGTTGTGCATATGCCTTTCTGTACTTGTGTACTTTTCCTCTATGCCTTTGCAAACACAAGGAATACATAAGAACACTAATATTCTAGATCATTTATCCATAATTTTATAGTAGGGTTTAATACTGTTTATTACATGTGTAAACGTAACATTAACTGGTATGTATGGGGACAAATGATTCCATGGACGCAAAGTGTATGTCATAACCACACACCTCGTATGGAAGGTTAAATACGCACTGCGTAATGGATTTATCTCGCCGACTACTCTTGTTTATCGTTAAAATTCCAAGAAGAAGCAAATATTTATCACATAAAAACTAATTGAATAGATACTTGACTTTAATGTTAATACAAGACCAACCCATAATGAAGCAATGATAATTAAGGTTGTATTATATCGTCAAATATATTATGGGAGTATAGTTCTGTGCCAGTCATAACGTGAACTTCATAATTAACGTGAAAAGTTCACCCGCAGGAAATTGGGTGATGGGATGGTGGATAACTCTTTAGCCCAATGTTTATCTGTGTTTCGTTTGATTGATTTAATATCCGGAATATGTTTGTACTAAAGAAATATAATTTCCGAATTGATTATCAACATTTTGACAATTTCTGTTAGTATCATCTCTAACCTTTTAAAACAACATCGTTGTAAAAGTATGTTGTGCATTATACGCATTTTCTTGCTAAAATATTTTCGCAGATATGCTCAAGACGCAATAGCGCAACGTATCTTACCAAATACGAGTATCTTGAGTCGAAAACATTCAATAGCATAGGCGGACCTAGAAATTTACGAAAAGAGGGGGGGGGGGGTTGCGGTCTCCCATGATTAGTGCTTTGCACTATTCGGTCTGGAAAAAAACAGAACTCTGAAAAGGTGTATGTTAAACGATGACCACTTTCCTCCAAATTTTTAAATGGAAATGCAACAAGACTTAGAAATTTTACAATTATTTCGAATAAATAAATTACTGTGTAATTTCAAAACGGACAATTCGAATAAGGACACACTGTAATATGCAAAAATATTCTTAAAAGGGAGAAACCACAAGACAAGACGTAGTTAAAATAAGAGTTATACAAGGGGTGTCTCATGCTGTGATATAATGATTTAACTAATGTAAAGGTGATGGATAAATCCAAACCATAAGCCTAAAAATCATGAAACCAGAGGACATACAAAATCAGTGAAAATGAAAAACAAGTGGAAAATAACAAAATATGTCTACTTAAAGAGCATATGTGAACCCCTGTGATGGAATGAGATCAGGTGCCCAGGGAGAGTGAGTAAGGTATTGATTTAAACTGGCAAACTGGCAAGGCTCCATAAAAATATAGTTCTGCAATGAATTTAAGTATTCAATTTATGATATATATTGCGTTTATGTATGATTTAATGTAATAGGGTAATAAGTAAGAGATTATTTTCAATGTGTAAATGGCGTGATGATGTATATGTGGAGAGGGTAAATTTAATTATACAATTTAAGATCAACTGTGTCATGTCTAAAGGATATTGAATAAATTTTCATACCGTGTTTTGAAATGATGGGGATTCTTTTATTTAATTGATAAACATTAAAACCATATATATGATAGAAATTGGGCAATACCTTTGCCGGACTGTGGTCTTTTTGGCGCTGAAAATGAAAGTAAGAGATATATAATTATTGTATAACGTTAAAAAGGTTTTAAAATACTGCCAGATATTGATACCACATGACTAAATATAATTGAACTAAGAATGTTAACAATATTAACATCTCATATGTGTATTATTAATATTACTTGCTTTAACTATAACACTCTTACTTGTATGGTTAGAAATAACAGTACGCCCGACATGCATATATTTCAGTTTCAGTTTCAGGGTTAAAAATCATGAAAATGTGTTTTACTTCAGATCATCCATTATCATTTGTAGCACAAACATATAGTTTATGTATTTTAACACGAACAGTCACATGTTAAAACGATTTTGTACGACGAACTGCCTTAATTTGATCGATCAGTTAGGCTAGAATAATATGCCAAAGTACGGTTGTAATAGACTCTAACTTCAGGATAACAGACTGGTAATAGTGTATTCTCTCTCTGAGTGTTTGAGTATTAAGTTTCTTTCTTTTATTACCAGAAAATCAATCATGAAAAATCAATGCTTTATAGGCAGGCTGAGGCAGACAATTACTTGTAAAGACAATAATGACGAATAAAAAATATCTGAAAAGAGGGAGAGTTGTGAGAATTTTCTGATCTATGGTACACCCTGGAGGAATGTGTTGTCCCCTCCCTAGAGAATGGCAGCTACAATTGTAAGAGAAATCGAATGCTCCATCAAAATCATTGGAAAAATTTTGAAGGAAAATTCATCAAAGTTAATTATTAACAAACCAATGGTATATTACCTTTCTATTATCATAAAAAGACATGAAACATTTGTAGAAATGAATTTGTATCATTTTTGTCCTATACCATTTATTTCCATGATACAATACATTCAGTTAAAACACATAAAATCAATCCATTGTAAGAAAATTTCGTGGAAAACATCTAAAAAAAATTACCCGAAAATAAGTAAAAGAAAATAATTCTTTCTTGAATCCTTCAAGGACATTCAAATACCTGGCATTTCAAAATTCCTACATCTCTCGCGAAGATCGCCAAAGGCGGAGTCCATCTGGGGCATACTTTTTTCTGTTGCTGCAGCATCTGTTGACATATCTGAATAAAATACAAACTTTGTAGATATCCATTACTACTAAAAATATACTAACTTTAATCAAAACTAGTAGAGCGGTTTAAAAATCGAAAATGGTTACTGATGGGAAGACGGACGACGAATGCCACAATATGATTATAGCTCACTTAGGCTTGCTCAGGTGAGCTAACACCATTCAGTGTCTCTTGTGGAAAAAGCGGGGCAAAACGATCAGACTGCCAAGGTATATCGAAGAAAAATTTATAGAAGCAAATGAACAAAAAATCCCCATAAAAAAATAGAGAACACCATATATTAGGAAGTCTATTTTTAAAAAAAGATAAAAAAGATTCACGTCGTTCACATGGATACATAGAGGGCAAAACCAAATGAGCATTTTACACATGTCTGTAATAAGGCTATCAAACTTCCATTTCAGCATCAAGCTACAAGTTAAAGGATATCATTTGATTAACTTCTTACATTTCTGGAAATTTGCATAGAGTCTAATGACTTAAGACCCCTATACATGTTACATATTTACAGTTACAGTTGAGTAGATGCCGCTGCTTGTGGACTGTCAAAACCCTATTTCTTATTGTTCGATTGTTACTTGAAAAATATACTTGAAAATTTACTGTGATTAAAGTTTATCCATTTTTTTTTTCTAAAACGTTCAGCTGTGTCCTGACCTGGGCTCTTTTTTTTAGATCAACTTGTGTAACAGTTTTCACATTTTAATTATTTTGGATTACCATAATGTTTTCCAAGAATGAGACGTAATTTGTCAAAAGTAGCATATGATGCAATAAATACCTTAACACCCTTCATGTTTAAATCTTTAAACTTTAAAAAAATTTTGCCTCAGGGAATCAGAAGTATAAGATTTTGTGTCGATATATAAGCATTGAAAACTGAATTTGTGATGACTCTTGTTGATTATCAGTCCACCAGAAGTGGTATTGGTCCAGTGGTTTTTAAGATATCAGAACATTTATCCATGTATACCTTTAGGCGCAATATGCATAACTAGACAACTTATGTCTCTTCAAAGATGTTCAAAACCAACCATGTGGAAATCCAATATGTAAGTATTTGAAGAGTAAACTAATTAACAAACTAAACTGACCAATAAGTAAGAGGACAAAACTGAAGACTAAAACTGAACACATCTGACATATGAAAAAATCACCAAGGACATGCACACAAAACATGATAATAATAGAATATACACTGAAAAACGACATTACAAAAATATTCGATTGTGCTGCGGTTACGATACCGACTTAGAACGGTCAATTGAAGTAACAAACGTCATTCAATGGGTGTGGTTAACCGGTTTATGGGCCAAAGAACCTATATAAGTACAGAGCTGTGCTTAAGGATACTCCCCTCAGTGGTAGAAAAAAAACTTACTTAATTTATAGTAAATTAAAATTATATATCTCTTGCCAATACAGAAGCACAACTAGTGCATATTAATGACGAAACCCCGCAATATCAACAACAAATTATGTAATGTTTTTAAAGAGAAGACCGCAAACGTTTGAAATGAATCATTAATGACATGCACATAAACATTATTATGGTCAAATAAACCCAGAAAATATAATCAAAATGAAAATAAATCAAGAACTAAACCAGTACAAAATCTCCCTTTACATTTTGGTTAATCTATCAACTGATTTTAAGAATTTTGTGAAAGGAAGGTATACTTTTTCTTTATTTTCCCTTCTATCCACGTTGAAGACCTGGTCAAGGTGAGAGACCTATTTTTTACATTCTGATTAAATGCAAAAAGTGTTTAAAATTAATGTTACCCTATAATGTTAATGGAAGTTACTGGCTCAGTTATGTGGCAGAAGTCACCATGGATGAATATCAATAATATACTAGTACATATAGCACATTACAAAAATATTTAATTGTAGTGCAATTACGATACCGACTTAGGAGGGTCATTTAATTTGACAAAAGCCAATGCAAACAAATGGTGTGGTTAACCGGTTTATGGGCCCACCTTCCCACTCAACGTAACAGCAGAACAATCAAACGACGTACATTTGAAAATTTATGAATAATCCTCCATGTAAAGAACAAGGGTTAACATGTATCGCATATTGAGAGGTCATAAAAATATAAACACGTACGGTATTGTAAAACACATAATGATATAAAAATATATCAATCAAAATGGTAAGAAACAAAATTTAACAGGAAATATTCCATACCAAAATATTATTTCTCAAGGAGCAAAAATAATGGAAAATATTTTCATTATCACATTTTTTTAAGTTTCCGATACTGTAGGTTTCGCAATCGATTTTTCAAATTGAAAAACTACAAAAGAAAAAGATTGTAAAGGCTATAGAGTAATACATACAGAAAACTAGAAACGGCCCCCTAGAATAAAAAGTGTCATTACGTTTATTTATCTTATACTTTTAAATGCAGTTCTCTATGTTTTACACTCTAGGCTGTGCAATGACTTTTATTACCGTGGACAACATTCTTATGTTTGTTAACAACAGTAAATGCAATGAGACATACGTAGTGAGTATATTTATTCTACTTTCTAAACATCTCATAAAAGGGTCGATTGGTGCACAGGTATCGCATTAACTTTTTGGTATTACGCAGCGGATCTCATGTGGTTTGTCGATTCGGAACATTTGAGGTGATTTGTTGAATGAGACAATTATGAATCGAGGACCAATATAAGTTATAGTTTGGCGCATTAACGAACCCTCATTGCTGATAATTGGTCCTTTGCACCGGTAAACATTTATGAGATCATTGTGATGTGAAATAAAACCAATACAAACAAACAATGGGTAATCAAACTTCAACAAAATGTATTTAACTTCAATGCCACAAAATCAGTTCAATCAACTGAAGAAGAAAAAAGAACTTATGAGATATTTCAGTGGTATTTAGAACAATTCCTTTATGGATCTCTAGATAGTAGAGGTAAAACTAGGTACTTGGGAAGAGGTAGGCGTCTCCTATTAAGATAGTCACGTCTATGCCCAATGTCAAATTACACAGATGACACACTAATTGGCACTCAAATATTTTAATTCGAGAAACATACCATAGTGTGGGAAGTGCTTTGTCTCACGAAGTCAAAGCAGAGGTATAAATAGACTTCATGTAACCCCTCTTCAGATAATAATTTTTATTATTATACCTCTATTAAGATTCTAGGATTCTGATTTGTGGATTATGAACCTTAATGAAGGACTTATGACTCAAATATACAGCACTTGATAACTATTGACCGGAAAATGAAATAATGAACAAGTCATTCATATTGATTATCAATATCAATTAATAATCACCGCCAATAAGACAGACATAGAAAATTTAATATGGTGCCGATCGCATGTCTCAGATACGGACTATAAATACAAATCTTTTGTAACAATGAAATGGATAATAGCTGTTGTGATAATTTGTATGTTTAAATGTACGTCAGCATGTAACATGTATATGTCACTTAAAATTCTTGATATATAAAATTTCGGTATAATGAATCTATTAATTACGCTGTATGAGGTCAATATGACCCTCTACCTTGCACACTCGGTCTTACGACCTCAGTCAGGTCAGACCATCTTGAGTGCAAGGTCTTTGACCTCATAGGGAGTAAAGAATATTATATAACAAAACATATTTATGAAAGCCGTAAAATCAGGATACAATACCTACACTATGTGTTTTGAAGAATCAAGGATGTGAATCTGAAGTTAGAATTACTTTGGTGGCTGTGGCATTCATTTCTATAAGTCAGTGACATGTTTGTTATTCATCTGTTATTGTCAAGCTTTCAATAACTACAAATGCGCATGAATCATATGTCAACATACAAGTTTGTCATAATAAGGCAACTATCATCATCATCATCATCATCATCAACAACAACAACAACAACAACAACAGCAACAACATCATCATCATCATAATGAATAATTATAATAAAGCACACCTCTCATTGCAAAATTTCTGCGAAACGGTCGCATCCGCATTTTTTTGCATCTCTGTTGTTGATTTTTATATTCAAAGCTGACAGTTTTATTTTATAATAAAATAACTTACATAATTATATGACAATAGCTGTAAATAATTTACATAGTAAATAAATAGTTACATGAATCATAGTACACAGTATACTACTTGTTATATATATTTAAAAACATGCTCTGCAATAGTCAGTGCATTTGATTAGGTAACATAATATTAGTCTTTGAATTTTATGTGCGACAGAAAGAGAGAGAGAAAGAGAGAATAGTAATAGAATAGTAAAAGAGATACATATATTTATACAAGCAAAATCTGACAGCAGACAGTTTTATTAAGGCATTTTAAAAGTAGATTTTAAGAAAATAACATAAAAACTTTACAATCTTTATTTTTCTTTCTTTTTTTAACTTTTGTTTGTTTGTTTGTTTGTTTTGTTTGTTTGTTTGTTTTCGGTTTTTTTAAAGGTGTCGCGTACATTGCTTGATGTATATGCCAACTTTTTTATTAAACAACCATTTTCATAAGAGTTATAGTGTAAAAAAGATGTATTTCATTTCTCGTTTTAGTGATGATATTAAGTTTTCCAAAAACCCTTTGACTTCAGTACAGTTGTTTCACATTTTTCTTATTTTTCATCTCATGACAACCAAAACTGCATACAACAATATAGAAGTGTTTATATATGAAAAATTGTTAAAATAAATACCCACCAACCGTGAGCTCAAGGCAATTTTACCTACAGCTCTCCTAAGAGTACAGGGAAGTTTCAACGTTTACAGCATAACCATGTTCACTTCGATTATCGAGACGGTAATACAACACTTTGCATGTAAGGAATATTGATCTTTGATATATCGTCTTTCCATATACTACATACAGTTCACCTTTTCCGTAAATTGCGAAGAGAGATATTACCTGTCTCCTTTCATTTTGTTTTTATCCATTAAAATGCTAGTTATGCAATGGAGTTTTACTTTTAATAAAATAATCAATATGTACAAAAGATTGGCACTAACAAGTTGACTATTATAGTAATAATGATAATAAAAAAAATAGAGCATGGCGTTTGAGTGTATTGATTTGAAAGGTAAATCATATACGTAACTAAAACTACGTTCATTATCTCCTTCGTTAAAATCAATAAAATATATGATTATTTCATTATGAAATCTTGTGCTTAATTAGGTTTGAAAATTCATTTTTGTAATATTTGAACCTCCATAAGGAACTATTTGCTTTTTGTTCAAACCTTACTGAAATACTTTAAATCTGATTACGTAATATGTGAATGTGATTGATGTCTCCAATGAACACAAGCTAGATTAATCTTCCTGTTGTACTAGGACGAGGCACATGCAAATAATAGAACACAACTTCAACAACCCCCCCTCTCCCAATAAATAAATTAATTTAAAAAAAACTCACTCTATCGTATCTCGTATCATTCAATTTCTAGTTATATGTCATAAAAATAAATACATGCCAAGTTAAACATTTAACTACGAATCATTATATTCAATGATAAATATTAACGACTTCCGTGTGGAACATTTTTCATGATTTCAATAAATGTAACGTTTAAAATCGACACATTCCACTTTTTAATAATCTAAAACAACATCACCATGGTACAGTATTTAAATGAGATCACAGAACAATAACACAAAAATAATATTTGTTTTAAATTAAATATGATTATACAGCTTACTTACTCTCTGGTAAATCCTTCCACTTTATGTAATACGTAATATATAACTACCTGAATATGAACTACGTCGTACAAAATATCCTTTAGAATGGTTTAAATAACAAATTACGAATTAAGTAGACATTTAATCGATTTATTTATACTAACCTTGGCGTATTGTAGTGTACAAAATATCTGAATAAGTTGCATGACAAACGTTTCTATGGACATTCATTAAAGTAGTCAATTGAAATCATTTTACGTCTCACAGATATCTATTACTATTTTCTGTTAATTGTAGTAAGTGTTGTATTGTGGTATAGAACCAGTCAGTTGAAGCGATCTATTTATTCTATACCTATATCTGTGTTAAGTTACCGAAGGGGGTCAATAAGAAACATGTACTGTACTAAACATAATGATATCCGGGAACCTTGGAAGGAACACGTGGGATCAGGTGCCATGGAGAAGAAAGAACCTAAGGACCAGTGGTGGTAATCGAAATATATATATAAGCTTAAGTGCTTGACATTCGTCGAAAGTGTATTATTCTGGATAAACGTTACGTTGTCATGGGACACCGGTTGTTTATTTCCGTTTATAACTTCCCTCTGGAATGATTAATGATGCGGTTTATAAATGGGAAATGGCTGTTTCCAGTATGATATGTAGGCGTTAAAAGCACGTATATATAAAATAAGTGTCTTATTTTGTGTTTTCATGCAGGAATAAATTATTCCTGCATCAAACACAAAATAAGACACTTATTCTATATATAGATCTTAAATGTTAATATTTTAATTCCATATATACGGAGCAGAACCTCGTGTCAAGCTTCAATGATACATGGGAACAGCATAAATAAATGCTATTTGCGGAGACCATCGTAAGAAGAATTTTAATTTATGTTGAAGAAGGTGGTCGTATTTGTTATAAATTCTTTTTGTGTATTGATTTCCATTATTTAGATCACTTAGGTCAATAAGACATATGAAATGAAGTTGAGGGCATGACCACATGACTAACAGACCTTGATAGTGATGTTAATAAGATAAAAAGTATAGTAACTAATCAATTAGAAATATAGTGTTCTTTCGCGTGAAGACAAGAAGGAAGCCACCCACTGATTTAATGTATGACATATGGTTGATATGTTAAGATGTTTTGCCATATTCAAAAGAAAAAAACAGAAGACATCTGACAAAGCTATATGACACAAATCACCAAGGACCTGACGCAGAAATGACAACATGAGAATATACACGGAACGACATTACAAAAATATTCGATTGTGCTGCGTTTACCATACCGACTTAAGACAGTCAATTGAAGTAACAAACGTCCCTCAATTGGTGTGGTTAAACGGTTTACGGGCGCAATCAAAGGACACACATTTAAAAATTTATACATGATATATTAAATTTATAAATAATATCAATACATATATTTTATCTGTCATGACATGCTCATTGAAAATAATACGTGCAACTAATGCAAATGTTTTATTGAGATTTGAGAAAATGTTAATAATGTTAATCAAAAGTATTATGACGAAGCACTTCCCCAGTCACAACTCCAAAAGTGGGCGACTTTAAAAACAGAAATATAGAACATAATAGCCTTGACACGAGGAAAACATGTTGCTGTTAGACTCTGAGACATAACAGCAGATAGATTATTTAACATCGTAATATTAAGTCAGTAAACGTATTTGTTCCACACGTACAATTAAAAATGTAGGGGTAAAAAAATGCTGGAGACATCTGGAAAAAGGAAGGGGATTCAACTACATGTATGTAACATTCGATGTGCTAAACCTGTACTAATGCTCACCTAGCAATTTAGTGCAAAAGAATTGGTTGTCAAGTCTCAGCTGTTTCACAAATGTACATTGAAGTAATAGCCACCTCTACCCTTAGCGCATTCAAAGACCCTAATGAAAGAAATGAATGAAAGACGGTAATGCGTATGTTTAAGCTTTTGTACACATATTGCATTGATAACTCAAAATTCCGCTAAATTCTAACTGTTTAGAAAGGTTTTTTATTTCTATTATTCACGTATAATTATACATGACATGGCTGGAAGCATTCCATTTTTATCTTTTCTCATTATTTCTGCAATTTATTTTTCCGTCACAGAGTAAGTTTCCAGATGATAACAAAAGTTTATTATATCCTATCCAAACGGAATTTTAATGTATGGATACGTTTGAAAAGTGAAAAAGGGCACAATAGATAAAAAGTCGAGATCAGGACTGGTAAAACAAAATATAAATTATTAGTTTCTGCATGATAATTCAAGTACTATTTCCAATACAAACAATATCTATATAAAGATTCGAAGAAGTCCTCCAAAGGGAAGTCCGGTACATAAAAAAGTAAAGGAACACAAACACTCTGTATTGCAAATTTTCGGCCTCACGACCTTTATCAAGCAATTTTTCAAATGACAAATACAAAGCTAAGTAAAATCCATGTTTACGTTTCAAAGATACATAAGCTTCATAAAGGCCGTGAGGCCGAAAATTTGCAATACAGTGTTTGTGTTCCTTTACAAATCTATATATATCATCTTTGGGGAGAAAAGTCAAGGTCATAAATGGTTAAAAATATAAGATAAATCAAGTAACATACATTCTTCACCAATAGTACGTAGATATATTAAATCTTAAAAATGGAAAGATGTTTATTGATTTTAGGTGAATAGGAAAAAGGTCAAAATCATAATGTCACCGCACATGCATATGTTTTACGAATATTCTCTGAAAAAGCTAAGAGTATGAGCTATTGAGAGTCTACTTTGAATTATGAATTACTTTAAATACCACACCGACTTTATTTCCATTTACTCTTTTTTCTCTATCTGATCATGAGTAAGAAATTATCATATAACAATATCATATACCACAATTTATATATACTATTATCTAAATCCATGTTTATTCAGAGGGGAAGGCATTTCTTGTGCTAGTGAATACACAGGATGGTAGGACTTTCTATAATTTCTTACCAAATATGATATCGATATACCCATCTCTAGCCTCGCATTTAATAGTAAATATCTAATTAAGTATTCTTTATAAATGAAATTACACAGGCGTATACATGTGTATACCTTCAAACCGACAGTTGGACGAAATGTAAGACAGATTCTGTGACAGTTTGAAGGTTATGGTGCGGAATTTAATTTTTCTGGTGTGCAAATTGGACTTAAAGCTGAGTTCCGATTATTTGAATATGGGTGACTTAATAAAAATCTTTTGGGAATGGAACTCGCCTGAAATATTCCCAGCTAAATATTAACTATAGAGATATGGTGACATATGTATGGCCAATCTACCGAGCCGAGTGAAATTTCGGTGTACATACACCGTGACATTTAGATAGTTCACACGATATAGAATAAGTTAAAGATATGAATTTGGTAATGGAAGAATTATTTCATGAAGAGATTGATCAATAATACATAATTCAATGAAGTTCGCAGTGTAAACATATATTAACGAAGAACTGAAAGCAAATATAGTTATTATGTTCCATATTAATAGAAAACAGATCAATTTTTTGTTTACATTCTTATTAAATATCCGAATGTTCCGGGTAAATTTAACTTTACAAGACATTTTCACAGTAAATGTATTTCACTAAAACAAAGAAATGAAGGACTTAACGAGTCAATATGATTTAAAAACGAAGAAGTACCTAAGGAAAAACCATATCTCATAGTCCATGGAATAAATGGGACAATATCGTGTTTAGTGTCATATTCAGACAAATGCGAACCCCAATAAAATCTAGGTGAGACCAGGTGCCCCGGAGGAGAAAGCGTCCCCTGGTTGCACAAAACACCCGTCGCAAAAGTCCTGCAACAACCTTTTAAGTCGAGGAGGTAAATACATAAATATACACGCATGTACATAAGAAGGAGACAGGAACACGAAGTCAAAATTTCCCATTCAAGGTTAGAAATGCTGCCTGCCTGAAATTCCGGTGTCGGAAACGCAGGTAAACAAATGTCTGTATATACATGTATATACGTATAATGTCAAATCAAGTATAGTCAAAAAGTTAAGACGGTAATTTTGTATGGTTAGGTCCCAAAATATCGGTTAACATTCTTAAAAGAGGATTCTAAAATTGTAATAGATCCCTATAACGAACATAGAACTTCCTCAGTGACATTTTCAAACGTTCCTCAATATATCCTTAAGCTTGTGAGAGTAGTTTCATGGCAAGAAGCCTCGCTCTCAGGACGAAATTTTCGTATGTAGAGCATGGCCTGGCATAGCGTATAAGTTGTGAAATGAAGACGCCATATGCAGGAGAGGAAGGTATGTTGCTATTCAGAAAAGGGAAGTTGGTAATAATGAAATTGAAATCGTCACGTTTGTCATAGAGAGAGGTTACTAATGAACCATCGTCACTAATTGATAGGAGTATATCGAGGAATGAAGCAGACGATGCGCTCTCTGTAGTACCTTTTATCTCGAGTGCCTTTGGATAAAAACAAAGAAGTACCGAAGTGTAAACCATATCTCATAGTCCGTGGAATAAAAGGATAATATCGTGTATAGTGTCATAATCAGACAAATGCGAACCGCAATAAAATCGAGGTGAGACCAGAGCCTACATGTACTAAAATTCGTAAACCCTAAGAGTACTCGTAAGTCATTCGTAGCGTAAATATACGAGTGACGTCATATGTACGAAAAGGCGTAAACGTAACTTACGAGTAATTCAACACTTTAACCTACTAGTGCTATAGTAGCACTCGTAAGTCACTCTTATTTGAAATAATGGGGTATGAGTACAGTAGTGATTTAGTGATACGTATTTTTCCGTACTCACAAACCACTTTTTTTTGCTTCCTCTCTGTTAGAAAATTGCTGTTATTGATTTAGTTTAGTTTTGATGTTATGGATAAGGATAATGAATTTCAATTTCCTGGAAAGAAAAATTCGGTTTTCTATGTTTATTTTAAAGAATATTTTCAAAAGAAAATTCGTTCTAGACTATACATTTGTACATACAAGTAAACACGTAAAAATCAAATATTTGAAATGTAAAATGTAGATCTTCTTTTTTTATTTCGTTTTTGTGTTTTAAAGTCGGGGGGGGGGGGCTTAGGAGGGTGTCTTATACATTATTACAGTATTATACTAGATTTACAGATTGAAGAGGGAGGATTTTTTCTATTTTTTTTTTCTATTTCGTCGTAAATCGCGATCTGCTTGACTTTGTAGATGTAATGTATGTGACATATGTGCTTATCGGGATAATGTTATCGCTTTCTTTTGATGACGTATTTTCAAGTATTGCATACGATTCCATGACGTCACTACGTTTTCAAGCACATCGTTTGTATATGCACAGACATAAATTCATAATGTTATACATCTGTAAGAAGTACGTTTTGACTTATGAAAAGTACTCTGATATTTCAATGTACTTTATGCATGCATTTGTGCTGCATAAAGTTAGATAACTCTCTAGTCGGATATTTACACGTATATATGTACGTTCACACTTACACTAGTAGATGAAAAACGCATTTCATTGAATTAAGAATGTACGTAAGCACACTTACACCACTGCTTGGGTTTGGCGTACAAATTAGTAAGCCAAACATTTACATATGTTGATGAAACGGGCTCCTGAAATATGTGAAGCGTGATTTGTTACTGCGGAGTATATGTGCAGCGCATGCGTAAGAGTGCTGGTAAAGTTAAGAGTTCGTAACTTTACGAAATGTTTACGAGTTGTTTTGTACATATGATTTACGAATTTATAACATTTTTCGTAAGTTACTCGTAAACTCTAAGCGCGCATGTAAATCTTCGAATCTTTGTACATATGGTACCACGTATCCGAGAGGAGTAAGAGTCTCCTAATTGCATGCAACACCGTCGCAAAAGTGCAAGAGAATGACTGGTGTAAAGTACATATTCATTTCAGATCATATCTATGATGTAACCCATTATTATACTAAATGATTCTATTGAGTTATTTAACTTTACTATTATTTAAGATAAATTTTATGCGAATTAAATCCAACATCCCCGGGAGCCAGCGTATCGCAATCGGTTAGATGTCTGGCTTGTGACCGAGAGCTTTGGGGTTGGAGTTCTTCCGATGACGTGTCTTTGTGGAGAAAAATTAAGCCCGAGGTTCCATGTCAAGACTCGTAAAAGATATTTAAAGCTGTGGGTGAGTTTCTTTCTTTGGTTTAATTTTCTTTTCATTGCATCAGACAGATGCCGTCATCATTTATGTGCAACGATCTTTGTGTGACGTAAACCAAGACTTAAGCACAACATTGACGTTTGGCGAAAAAAACCCCCCAAAAACTTATTACCTCTATTCTTGAGAAGCCCGTTGATACTTGTTCTATATGTGGACGATTATTTATATTTTTAATGTGTGTCCTTTGATTGTGCTGCTTTTGCGGTGAGTGGGAAGGTGAGCGCCCGTAAACCGGTTATTCATACCAGTTGAGTGACGTCTGTTACTTCAATTTACCGTCCTGAGTCAGTATCATAACTGCAGCACAGTCGAATATTTTTACAATGTCGTTTTTCCGTGTATATTTTACTATTATGATGTTTTGTGTGTATGTCCTTGGTGATTTGTGTCATACAGCTTGGTCAGATTTCTACTGTTTTCTCTTTTCCACCTATTTTGCCAATAATAGGAAAAAAGTATTGACTATAACAACATCAAAACTGATTACTTTATGCCTGTGTCTTACGTCCTCAATACGGTGCTTTACAGCTGCATGGGTTAGCAACTCAAGGAGGTATAATCTTTTACTAAATACCGTAATGTTTCGCCGATGTCTATCCGATGTATTATACAAATGATTCGGATAAACATTTACGCATGTGCTCACTTCTCTTTCATATTTTCGTCCTTATTCTGCTGAGTTATAATCAATTAATTTTGTCTCTGTTTTATAGTGGCAAAGACAGAGCAACATACAAGCATGGGCATTTGTTTTTTCTAAACTTTGGTTGGTTGATTTGTGTTTTCACAATTATTGCTTTCAACAATTATTCAGTTAGATAGAGACCTGGAAGCAGGAGGTAATCAACCTTTTAAACGTAGAAGCTCAATCCGGAAATCGAACCCGGATTCTCGGCGCCACAGTAAAACATGAAGCCTGTCTTTTTTATTCTAAAGAGGGAAAACTAATCTATTGTTAAAACTTGACTAAATGGAAACTATGTCTCTGGTTGAATACTCTCTATTCATTATCTATTATATACCTATTTATGGGTTAGTGTTTCTTCACAGAATAATTGTCAGAAATTATATATGCGTCTGGGACCTCTCACTAATTGATACACCATTAGTTTCTAAACTTTGTTCATTTCGGCCTCCATGTTATTCGCTGGCATTACTGTTACATATTTAAACACCGCCATATTATAGAAAATACGTTTAATAGACAAATAAGCATAACTGTTTAATACTAAAATATGCCTTTACTGAAAATCATCCCTGTAAAACACGTTCTCATCAGAAATTTGTATTTGAAATAGAGGAAGGGGGTGCAGACGTGCTGTATGATTAGAATTCGATTCAAATCCCGGGTGTTAAACATGATATTTGGAGTTCTGATAACCTAATGGTTTACTTTATTCTATTAAACGAAACAAAAAGAGGTGTGGATGAGTTGCATTTCCAAATTATGATATCATAAAATAATGGTCGACATACTATCCATAGAAATATCTTTGCAAATAAGCCATGGATAGATTAACACGGTGTCAATAGAACCCAATAGCCAGTTGTTGTATCAAAGGTTTACAAAACAGTATGGACAGTGTTTACCGAATCATATGATAATAGAAGTCTGACATGAATTAGGGCAGGTACATCACGGCTACTTGAAAATCATTACAGAGTTAGGTGTAGCGAAGTCAAACATATACACGTTAGACTGAAAATATTAAAACTTCATAAAATTATATAACACATTGATATATTATATTTATTATTTCGTGTTAAATACAGTATGATATTCGTTGTGATATTGTACTAAGTCTACTATTCGAAGTCTCAACTTCGGACATTTCTAACTCCCCTCCATCCACCCATTTATTGTTTTATTAAAATATTTATTTGTAATCGACCTTGTTTTGGCAGTGGAAAATAGATGTTTTACTTATCTGGATTATGATGACAATGACACTGAAGATTTGATGTTTTTGATAAGGTTAATTTTTTTTTTGTAGCAAGAAATGCCCTTCCTCGTCCGCTTCGCTCCTCCATTTGGAAAGGAGAGGGGAGGGGATGTTGTTTCTTGTTTTTATTTGGTTGGGTTTTTACTTCTTTTTCTTTTTTCTTTCTTTTTTTTTTTTTTTTTTTTTTTTTGTTTTGTATGTTTGTATGATACCTATCTGAAATATAATGTGATTCATACATGCTGATGAAAAAAAAAATGACAGTAGAGCTGAAACATATCTTAATCGTACCAATTGTAATTGTGCAATGATAGGATAACACAATTTATGGTCTCTTCATCTCACATAAGTCCTCACATAGTAATATCTCGGTTCAAGTACTGCAAATAACTAATAAATATTTGAGCATTCATTGCACCATATACACTTGTCGACTACTTATGTTTTCTCAGTGATGTTCAAAGCTGACATTACTGAAAACCAAAGTATCTTATATACCACATCAATATAAAATATAACATCAGTAGAGCTACTGATTATTATATTGACACAGAAGTAGGGGAAACCAATGCCTATTTCAGGACAGAGTAATATATGAAGAGGATTTTGAGGAAGTGAAAAATATGTAGTGAATAAGATACACAATGATGGAGGGAGAGAAGTGATAACTCAATACAACACTTCTCTTTACTTCATTGTAAGCACTTAAATTATTTCCTGCTTAATAGAAAATCCTCTTACGTATTAAAATATCCTATACTACTTTAACAGTTTATGTCTTTTCATAATCATGTTGCCTATCATAATTCGAGCCAACGACAAGACGTGATGGATGCTGGCTTCATATCTGTGGTAATGATGTGCATATCGACATGTTTTGTTGTTACTCATAGATCTAGTAAGTGTAATTCATATTCTTAAGTTTGCATTATGATACCACGTATAATGGTGCAGAATAATATAATGTCGAATGTATACGTACATGTAATTTATCTTTGATTTGTTTGTGTCAATCTTAATACATTTGTGAGTGTCACGGTGACATAAAACCAGCTACATTTTTTATATTACGTTTTATAGATATATACATCCTTTGAAATTTTTACTCCTAGAAGGTTCAAAGAAATAATATCTATGATGTCCAGGGCAAAACCATATTTTTAAAAGTTCTTTACAACCTGGTCGATTGTGTATTAATGGCGATGGTGTTACATTATTTAAATCTGATCCTTATCAGAGTTTTATTAGATATATTAAATCATTCAACACAAAAATGAAAGCCAGATTTGTTTTTCCTTCTTGTTCCATTGACTAAATCCTATTGTCTATTTTATTGTTAAATTTATATATGAAGTTATTTGTTTTTCTTTTGTGATTCGCCATATGTGGATTTTTGACAAGTTTTATTAATCACATAGTCATTTAGCGACCGGTATTATCCTGTACCTGGTTACTGGATTACCAGGCAACAAATATACCCCCATCGATGACCTATTACGTTACCATACATGCGGCTAATACATATGAGAACCACCGACATTATCCTACCACAATACCTTCAAAAATGATTGTATTCAAATGAAATTTTACCGATGTATTGTAGTTCCAAATTTGCAGTCCTACTGGTCGCAATTGTTGTTGAAATAGACATCGTGAGAGATGGCGGGTAGGGAACCTGGTTTTAATTAAACGAGTATGTGGTAAAGGATGTCCCACATGAGCCGACCGCTTTTCGGGATTCGAACTTACTAGTCAGTTTTTTTTTTTTTTTGGCAAATCCAAATACCTCGCTCATTCTCACTGCTTTAAAACAAATATCAAAAGAAATCACATGCATAACAGGATCAAAAGCGATCAAATAAATGCGAAACTGACAAGACAAACATCCTTAATAGAAACTAAATCTCCAAAAAATGCATATATATATATATATATATATATATATATATATATATATATATATATATATATATATATATATATATATATATATATATATATATATATATATATATATATATATATATATATATATATATATATATATATATATATATATATATATATATATATATATATATATATATATCTATATATATATATATATATATATATATATATATATATATATATATATATATATATATATATATATATATATATCTATATATATATATATATATATATATATATATATATATATATATATATATATATATCTATATATATATATATATATATATATATATATATATATATATATATCTATATATATATCTATATATATATATATATATATATATATATATATATATATATATATATATATATATATATATATATATACATATATAATAAGGTAATTCGTTTATAAGATATCTTTATGTAATTATCACCAGATACCTTAGATACTATGCCTTAGTTCCTGGTGAAACTTTATTTTTTTCAATGGGTTTATATGTGTACACCACGGCACCATGGTGTGATTTTCTGAGTGTTGTAGTAATACTGAAGTTGACTTTATCCATCACTTACCTATTATGTTTCTATTTCCTATTTCTCTATTTCTATTCTATTTCTCTTAAAAGACATCCATTTAATAAAAAAGGAACAGAATTGGACCGAAGCACGACATATATGTCGCACCATGTATCGGGGCCATCTTGCTAAACTTGATGTGACGAAAGAATCAGATATTTCACTCCTAAGGAGTTGTATGCCGACGGGGACGCGCGCTTGGTTTGGGAACTACTCCATAGCTTCTCCATTTATAGCTATTATAGGTAATTACATTTATACAAAATATCTTTCAGTATTATACAAGATTGGATGTGTTAGAGTTTATGTGTTCTATTCTTAAAAATCGCATTTGATTTGATCTTGTAACTAAGCTCAACCATTTCTCCTGATATGGGTAGATCACATCATTATTAGTGGAGATAGTTCTTATTAAACAAAACTATTAGAAGCGGACTTAATCCATAGTAATATATATCTAGGGATCAAAACTATTCGCCCACAGTTTAAAACAATATATGTTACTGAATATGTATATGTAATGAGATTTCAAACGTTAGTGCTCTATTACAATAAGAGGCAGAATATGCAATATTAAACATATATACATGTATATGATGTTGGGGTATTGATCTTGTTGACTGATTTTTTGATTGATTATTGTTTTACGTCACTCGACGATTATTTCACGTATATGGTGCATTGCATACAAATTTAGACCTTTGCAACGGAAACATCCGAAGCAGTGAGGGATCTTTTATGTGCTACGCCTACCGTGACACGGGACCACGGGTTTTACGGTCTCATCCGAAAGCAAAACACCGGTGTGCCCAGGGCGTAAGTCGAACACGGGACCTCTCGATTACGAACCGAGCACATTATCCACACCGGCTTAGGGATACGTCTGGAGTGAACGTAAAGGCACATGAATTATGAACGGATGCCTTAGAGCAGTGTGATTTATCTGAGGCTAAGTAAAATATAAAGAATGTTTCATAAGGACTCTCAGTTTATGAAATATCAAGAAAACTACACTTGACAAAATATGAAATTTATGTTTATCATAAAATTTCTATGAAATCTGATATTTGGTTGTTGCAAGTGATATTTCTATTCTTTTTCAGGGTGTTATAATGAGAATTTTCTAAAATCAAATCTGTCATCTGCAAGAACTCTTCTTTATTCCTCGGCTAGCGTATGTGAGCGCGAATGTAAGACGGAGTATTTTGCTGTACAGGTAATGATTAATGATTGATATACCTTCATATTCATTCACAATAATGGCCATCCATATTGCAAATACGTTATATTTCGTGTGATTGAAATTTTTCGAGGATATCAGTTCAGATTCATACACGTTTATATATTCAGATATTTATTATCGCCATATTAGTTTTGCAAGAAGCAGTTTACACTTTATAATTTAACATGTAGTTTAATAATAAGTAACACATAATATCATTTAAACCTAACTGATTTGTTTCAATACGTTACATATTCATTTTCTTGTTATTATCTTTTAGACAAATACGCGTTTGCTTTAGATCTCTCACAATCGTTTTATATTGATTAAAATTCCATATGAGCTTACACCTTGGCTACGGAATTACTATTGTAATATATTTCATAGTAGACTTAATTCATATTTTCGTTCATTAACTTGGCGTATTTGGCTCCTGACCGACGCGTCCAGAGATTCAGATTATTTAGCGACTCATCGGTGTTTATCGGATGATACAAAAAAAGAAGTAATATCGATAACTTTGGAATCCAAAACATACCTCGGTCTTTGTGTGGGTTTGTTGCATAGATAGAATTGTAGCTCAATGAATTTGGTGGGTTACGTCAGCATGTAAGGTACTTGGCGAGACGCAAAACAAGAATAATACATTTTAAAATACGTTCTATTACAGGGACAGTTGTGCTGGTGTTTGGAAACGTTTTACAAATCTCTGTTCCTGAACGAAAGACGACCTGCATCGATGTGCAACATAACATGTGGCCTAACCGTATGTGGAGGTATCGGTGTTATAAATACGTATCGGTCGTTAAGAGTAACAGGTAATCCATGATTTTTATTTGCATCTTTGTAGCCCTTTCAAGATTTGAAATGAGGTTCTTGCTATCCAATGTTTGTGAATATTTATAAACTATTCTAAAGCAAGCTCGGGAATATGTTACTCTTGCAGAGCGTTGTCTTTTGATAAGGTTTGGCCTTTGCTTTTCGGTATTTATTCTTTAAGTTATTTTCCTTTTTCAAGATTTTGAATTCCAAAAGTTTTGGCCTCGGACATCTGCAAATATCACAGTTATCTTATCTATTGCAATGCGATGACCTAACTTTGATATGCATTATGTTAGATAACCCTTCCTTCATTTTAACATTGTCTAATTGACATATTCCACATGTTTTTTCCATTTCCTTTGCCTTTCAAAATTCCGTCCAATAACTATTACGTAACTATCCAAGCATCAATGCCATAATGAACATCCTAGTAAGAAGGTGTGTATTAAGCATTAGACTACTTAAATCATATGATATTGGAGGAAGGGATATTATACTATATATCATGATTTCTACCAAAGAAAAACAACAGATCACTGTATTAAGTTACGTTAGGACAAGAGGTTATGGCGAATTATACATCTCATCTTGACAAACTACAATTGATATTGGTCCGTGATTAATGTATGCTATTGAGTCTTTTCGTCCAACAGGGTTACTTCCCCTTTGGGACGGTATCTTACGTAAAACAATTATGACGTCATCAATTTCATATGGAAATTCATTAGATGACTATCATCTCCCTGACTTTTAGATTGGTTTCTATTGAGTTTAATGATGTCATAATTACGTCAGATACCGTCCCAAATGGAAAGTAACTCTGCATAACGAACACAACGAATAGAATATAGATGGAAAAAAGAATATTGATCGGGGATTGTAATCAGTAAAAAAAATCTCGACACTATATTTTTCAATGACTTTTAATAGAGAGATAGTTAGTGATACTGCAGCGTGGCATACTTATCAACGTACAGAGCGAAAAGTCATGAGTAATGAAGAATACATGACATTCAATAGTGAAGTTTGAAAGTGTCACTATGTTACGTATCCATGAACTTTAAAAAGTAATATACTCATAATTGATATTTAATTCGAGTTAAATGTAGTATCGAGGTTTCCCAGTTCACTCAACAGCAAGATCCTGATGAATGCAGCATCATTTCATGATCACTATATCTATGTCCATATACTACCATTTGAAGAGTGATAAATCCTGTCACCGGTCGGCAGGGACACGTTCTTGAACACTTTCTATTTTACTTCTGTATACTTTATCTAACAATTCGCCTATCTCTATAAATTGATCTGCCCTAATCTCACTATGTTGAACCCTATTGAGATGTTTCAAGCTCAGACAAACACATTGTAATGAGAGATATAAGCAACATAGTTTGGCTACATTGATAAGGATATTTTACAAGGGGCTCAAGATATTGAGAAACTTTGGATAACATTGTCAACTGAATATAGTCTTGCATGGTAATGCGTCAATTGACTGGCCGTTCATGATCACTGAAATGCTGTTTAAACCATGCAGTAACTTACGAGCAAGTTAAATTGAAAAGCATTTATATATTAAATATCCCAGCCATCATACTAAAATAGGTTCCTTGAATGGATGACACTGTATGAGTAGAAGGGTAAAAGATGTATGTTCACCACTCCTATTCCATTTCTTTAGTCATATAACGAATATGCGTATTCTGTGAAAACTGAATTCGTCCCTTAACTATTTTATATATACATATTATAATAACATTTGGTCACGTTAAGCGGTAATGATATAACCGTAGTCTCAATCTAAAAATGTTGTGATATTCTATTATCACAGTATAAACTGACCACAACAACCAGAAAGGAAAGTCAACATGTCAGACTACATGATTCCTGTTAATCGCAAAGATAGTATTTTTGACTTAAGAAATTGACCAGTTTTAATTCTCTGCTCATTTTCTGATACATCACTTAAACTTGCACTTTCCCTGTGTACGTCATTTCGTCATTTTAAAAAAGATAAGCACAAAATCAAAATATTTTTTTCTACTTTTTTATCTCCCGGTTAATATTATTGTATAGTAAACATATGCCAAATATGTGTTTCTGCATAAGGTTAAGTTGTTGCCATTGGTTTAAAATCAGCATGTGTGTATCATCTGTGTAGAGCTTGTTCAGTTTAATATTTAAGATTTCAAAAATAATATTTGTTCTCATTTCTGAGATCTCTTATATCCTTTATAGAAAATGCATATCGAATAACATCATACATTCTGTCTTTACCAGGTTTAAATAGAACAGCCGCTAATCTCCTATGCTTTAGTCATAACTGTATAGCAGACGAAACATTAAGCACAAGACCTTTGACAGCAAACTGTTCAGAAATGTTACCCTTTTCCTGTGGTATGTACTTAAATTAATTGCTAAATTGTTTAACATGTTTTGGTTTTGATAAATGTTCTTATATTTGATAAATGTAACGGAACTGAATGTAACTTACTATTGTTGTATATGTGTGTCTTATATGGTTTTTAGATAGTAAAGCATCTGAATACAACTTTGTAATAATATGATCTATGGGTATTTGTTTCATCACAGGTGATGGATACAATGTCACTCAAGGAAAAACCTGGAGGACGGCCTTTACAGATTGTATTTCTAGACGTAACAGTTACTTAGAAAATGATTTCGCATGTCCGTCTAGAAATAAAAGTTACTGGAATGGATATTTTCAGGAAGACGAATTTGTTTTTGATTCTGGTATAGTTTTTGATATAATTCACAATCAGTAGACGTCAAACTCATCGTCATGTGTATTTCCCTGTAATTCACTTTTTTATTTGAGAATAGAAATAGGAAATCCTACTTTGTATATTTCTTAAATTGAACGATATTTTGGATAATTTCTTATTTAAATCATTTTTCACGTTTAAAACTCACGTTTTGGGGATGTGAATATAGCAAAGATGAAGGGGTTTGGATGCCGCCACACAGCCCTTGTGGTCGATGGCGAAGTCGAGGTGGGTTTCAGAGGGTGTAGTCTTGGAAGCGCACGAGTTTTGGCGCATTTTAATGGCGACATCTAGTATAAAATAAATCGTAATTTTACTTAATATGAGTGTTTTATATTACAATGAAACCTATAAAGATATACTACAAGTAATACATATATCATAACTGAAATATAACAAGATCTGTTAATTAGCTGTTTTAAAGACAAGGTGAGATCTAAGAAACTAATTTATACCTCAAAGATTTTAAATTCTTTTTCCATCATCATTATCATCTTTATTGTTATGTTTGTGTATATATCCTTGGTGATTCTTGTCAGCTTTTTTAGATGTCCTCAGTTTTCTCTTTCTTATCATTATTAATCTTTTCTTAATTAATTAACTCAGTCATTCATTCATTTATTTATTATTTATTTCAAACATAGTTCAAGTGACAAATTAGTTTTTATTGTGCAAAAGGCGCATTAATCAATTAATTACACTAGACTTGGAATATTTTAGGGATTGGATTGCTCCCTTTCCCTTTACATTCACCAATAATTGTGAATAAATATGTATTTGTATAGATTCTGTGCCTGGACTTCCGAGGGTCGCCATTGCAATACTTAACCAAAATGGGGTTTTTTCTCTGGCCAGTCCAAGTCGAATCACTGATAACCTACGGTTTGATTTTCTGTGTGAATTTGGTAAGCAATTACATTAACTTTTCACAGAATGTTTTAACAAAACGATAATTAACTTTCCACAAAATATTTTAACAAAGCGATAATTAACTTTTCACAGATTGTTTTAAAGAATCGATAATGTATTTTCAGAAATAGCAAATAAAATTCTAGTAGAAAAATATAATTGTCCAAGGAAAGCAAATATCACCAATATTAAAATTATCCGTATTGACCGAGTGTGAAACATCTGGAGAATAACAGTATGTTCTTTTAAAAAATGTTCTGTTTCTGTTGAATCTCGATCACCTTTTTAATTAAAGTAGAACTGCTGAATTTAGCTTTTCCTACTTCCCTGTATTGTTTCAGGAAAATTTCACTGAAATCCCCTTTTGACAATATCAGACTCTTCGTATATTGCCTATACCTTTATCAACTTGGTGCGAAAACAATGGTACTAAATGCTAACTTATTTGTAGTGTCGCTTTACCTTTCATGAACACAGTTATGGGATTTTTATAACCTCTTACTATAATTCTGTGATGTTTCTTTTGTTGCTCATGCAGGGATATGTTAAAGAACGTCTGAAATCGTCACTGAGGAAGTTCTACCGTCGCAATGGGGATCTTTTACGAAAATATGATGTGCCTCTTTCTAGAATGATTGATGATATTCTGGAATGCGACTAAATGACCTGTTCAGTGAACACCAAATATGACTTTGTATAACAGTTTTGTGCTTTCGTATACAATTAGGAAACCAGAACTCTTGATTTTGACATGTTTCTTAAGAACTGCTGTGACGGGAGATACATGCAAACAGGAGACGCTTACTCTCCCCGAGCACCTGGTCTCACCCCGGAATTTTTCAGTATTTCGGGGTTCACAACAGTTCTTTTTTGAAACTTACACGATTTTGTATCTGTCCTTGGACTTTGAGAATAATTAACGGTTTGGTACTTCTCCGATATTGATTTGTGCACTTATTTTCCTCTTAACTCTTCATGTCCGTAAAAACATTTGTCACACAGGCATTTTTCTCTCTTTAGTATTTGATATCTGAAATGTCAATTATCATTTTCCATTAAAACGTTATTCCTTTTTTATAGATGTTGATCAAACTAAGACACCACTACAATCTGGCGAAGTGTGCAACTCAGTTTTGGATCCTATAGTATCTGATAAAACAGACTCTTCTACAATACGTATGCCATCAGAAAATGCCAGTACGGATACAAATCTAGTAATAGTGGATTTGGAAAGCCAAAGAGAATCTATTGAATGTAGGTTGAATTTACATATGCTTCAATGGAAAAATATTTTTATATTTGAAAGATAAGTATTATTTAGAACTCCATCTATCTTGATGCTTACTGCTATTGTTGCAACTGTTCTCCGATTAAACTATATTCTAATCAATAACCCTTCACATATCTATTTTACGGTTCATTGATAACTTGCATTGACCACTGGTCATTGTTCGAAACATTATATTTGATCATTGGTTGTTGATACCCTTTGTTATTTTGTACATATATATATATATATATATATATATATATATATATATATATATATATATATATATATATATATAAATATATATATATATATATATATATATATATATATATATATATATATATATATTAATTTTCAGTGATGTTGGTTATTGGTGTGACGTGTGGAGGTGGCGCTTTACTAATACTAACAGTAGTGGTTGGTACAGTGATTTATCGATCAAACAGGTAAAACTATATCGTGTTCAACAGGCGGATAGTTATGTTTGGATTGCTACTGTCCGTTGTTTTGTTATTTTTTGCATAACCAAAATAGCAAATGATTAGCCGGTAGCATTGTTTAAGGAAAAGTATTGATAAGTCTCAATCCAATTGCTTATTCAACGGAACTCTATCGGTGGTGAACCAAATTTCAATGTAAAGTTAAATATCTATGCAGATCTCAAATAAAAAAAAAAACAATAGTGCATGAAATATCTATACAAAAAAAGATTTTTGGGGTTTTTTTAATCATTATAGAAGCTTTTTCCTATCCTGATGTAGTGAAGAAAATATCCCATGAACATTTTACATATAAGTACGTATCTACCATCACTATTCTATTAGTTACTTGCATACATATTATAGTGCCATATGTTGCAATCTAAATATTGGCAGCACTATAAATATGGGTTAGGTCCTGCGCTACTTATCGTCTTTACCTGCTTACTCTCAAGATTCCTCAGAAAACAATGGCTTTATCAAGCACATATAGATTTAATCCTAGGACGTACAAGGTCATTTAGGGATACAAAATGAAGACATAGTGTACGTAATGTATACATACATAAAGCATTTGCAATAATGTCAACACAGAGTAATAGTATCTACGTCATGTGATGCAAAATGCCATAAAACAGAGATCTTGTTACATCATTAAGCTTTACTCTACAGAATTACTAATCGAAATGAGGTACTGACAGAAAAAGGATCTCCACGGGATATTGAAATCTGAACCAATATATCGGCTTACTATATATAAGTGAATCGCTGTAATCATATCAATTCATGTAACGGCGCAACAACACGTCCAGCTCCCAGACTGTTCTATTTGGAACATGTTGTTGTTGACTCAATAGGTCATTCGTATTGCAAACAGTGCACAATTCAATTATGCAGATGTACAAAAACTTCATTACAGTATCAAAAATAATAATCTCTTAAATACATACGAGGTGAAACCCGCTTCAACAGTCACTTCATTATAAAGTCCAGAAATCAGTCAATTTCAGACTGTATATACTGTATGTTCTTTCAAAAATATAGGATGACTGTTATGACGTAAACAAATCTATCATTATTGATATAATACCTGCAAAGTAATTGACACTACCATTTATGCGTATATTTTTTTTTTAAATCTCGTTCATATCTCAGACAAAACTTTGAAAATGGATTGTGACGTCATGAAATGCAATAAATATTCCGCGAAAGTGATAGGTCAATAGCCTACAGCAAATCTGTGGTTATCAGATATGCTGATATCTACTGTCACTGGACCACTATCGTCGCCATGGAACTGAAATTAAAATGATGTTTGGTAAAAACAACAACAAACAAATGCATCATTTTCAATATTAATGATGGCACAACACATGCAAGTATTTAACACAATAACAATTTGATTTCATCTTAGATAATTGAAGGTTTTATTGTAGGCATCTGAGGCGTCTTCACTTTATTTCATGTAGGAATTCCGCAGCTAGAAATACCAAGACTTCAGATAGTGACCCAGCAGAGGGAGCTGCGATACAAGACATTGTACCAATGGAACGTGTTGACGGACAGAATGACAACACAGTATATTACAGTACAGTGAAATCAGACAATGATGATGGAGATCAAAATAAGGGGATCGTCCAAACTAATGTTTTCGTTCACTCTGGAGATGACACTTATGATCATCTGCATGCCAAAGATGAAAATAACGGAGAACCGGAAGGAAGTTATGGTCATGTTGGTTTACGTCATGAAAACAATGAACTGTATGATGTCACTTCCGGACGTGATGATACATGCGCAAATATCGATGTTGATGATAATTATTCAAAATTTACAAAACCTGATGGAATTTATGATAAATGATGTGAATCACATTCATTCATATTCAATCATTATTACACCTTAAAATTAGAAAAAAAAAATTAATTTATAATAAAATATAAAGCAATAATAATGATAGAATTTTAATCTTTTTAATGTATTCCTAATTCCTACTGCTGCATCAATAAAACAAATGTTTTAATTATAATCCAACTTTTGTATATAGGTGACCTAAAATGGTTAATTGTTTTTCGTGCAGAAATGGGATCTATGTTCAGTTTTAATGTTTTTGTTGTACTTTATGGGGGAGGGATGTATACTTTTTGTTTGCTTGTTTATTTCTCTCTTTTTTTTTGGGGGGGGGGGTTATTTATTGTTTTATGCCCCCGGATCGACAGATTGAGGTATACTGTTTTTGTCCTGTCTGTTTGTTTGTCTGTGTGGCAAATTTAACCTTGGTCATTACTTTTGAACTATGAGGTATAGAGTCTTAATATTTCATATGCGTACTCGATTAATGAAGCCCTTTTAATTGACCATGATCGATTACCTTTTGATTTTGACAATGACCTTGTTTAAATTTGGTGGATTGCAATTGGTTATATTTACATGTATTTTATTTAATTATCTATTCCATATTTATTTTTTTATTTGTTTTTGTTGGGATTTTTTATTTCAGGGGGTGAGGTGATTTCTGTTTTTCTTCCCTTTTGTTTGTTTTTCGAAGGGGAGGGGTGTATTTCTGTAATAATTTTTCATACTACTTACTTGCTTCAAGACAAGATAATGAGAATATGGCATTTATAAATCCTGTCTACGATGAAATGGATGGCTGTTGTCGTAAGGCATACTAGCATATCTTACCATTAAATGCCATTCTACAAAAATACCTTTTCACCGACGTGTTGTCGTTGTTGTTGTTTTGTTTGTTTGTTTGTTTGTTTTTATTTTGGGGGGGGGGGGGGGTTCAGTTTTTTTTTCAGAGAGTATAACGTATTCCTTTACTAACCAAGTTAGGATATGAACGTGTGTTTCAATCACTTTCCGTGTAATGTGTAGTATCCATTTATTGCTGCGAAATTTACCTCTGCGTCAGGGTGCAGAGGACTGCATCACCCGGAAATCGATATGACGGTAAAACTAACCGGAAATGTCCATAATGTGCACAATGAAATGACCACGATCAACAACATCCGGATTTGAGCATAATATGATAAATCAACAGTGTGTGAATGAGATTAAGGAGTGACAATGAACCCCCTTGGAATTTTTATAGTTCTTATTCTTTTTGTGTTGTGTAGTTCATACGGTAAGTTATATTTTATTGTGCATTTTAAGATAAACCTGCTTTCAGTCCCTTATGTGCGGTGCCGAATTTCCAAAGTTAGTTCATTTCAATGGAAAAGTACAAGAATTGTGATTTCCTGTATTAGGGAGAAACCATTTGATTTTATGGGGGGAGGGGGAACGTTTTACGTTTGTAAGCCGGAAAATGCTTTTAACTATTTACATAGCTGGAAAATGTTTCTGTCAATATTCACAGCCAGATTATTAAATTTTTGTTTGTCACTTATCCATGAAATTTAACATATTTGGGGGTGGGGTGGGTGGATAGTACTAAAGAATTTCGGCGGCGCTTTCGGAAGCCCTTCGGGCCACTACCATATATAGTACACCTCCATTATCACTAACCTTCTGTCCGGATTATTTTTCGTATTTTCAAAGTCTTTCTGCCCCCTCCCCTAAACATTGAATGGTTGCTCCCTTATGTCCGTGGATCAATATATCTATTTGTGTGTTTGTTTGTCTCTTGAGAACTTTTCAACCATACCAACCACTGCTTGTATTTTTCTGGTGGCAAAACTTTTTTATTGATACCATAATTCACGTTGTGAACTTTATCTTCGTGTTTGACCTACATTTCAAGATAAAATTTACTTCCTGTGTGTAAATGTTAAACAATGGGAGCTATAGGTTTTATATCTCACATGCCTGTTTTTAGTGGCAAAACCTTTCTATTGGTATAGTTTATCAACCTCTGAACTTCAACGTCAAGTATGACCCTCATTTGACCTCTTGATTCCTTTTAAAATAGTGATATGACAATATGAATCCACGTGGTGGTATTTGGGGTGTAAACTTCTCCTGTTTGACTAGACCCACCAGCAAAGAAAACAGATAAATGTTACTTTACTTACAATTTTTTACTTAAAATTAGGCAAAATGGAAGCAGAAGGTATTTTACAATTGTAAAACATTATATTATTTGTGAATGCTTAAAGAATCTGGATTTTTGTTGAAAATAAGCAGTAAATGACAAACATATATTTCATCTGAATATTGGACAATATTAAAAGTAGTATAAGAGAGAGAGAGAGAGAGAGAGAGAATATTCTATTGTTATGCAGTTGCGGTATCGACTTGAGTGCAAGAGAAATAACTATTCTCCATAAAAAGAACAAGGATCTACAGATAACTGTAATCGAGAGGCCGTACAAATATTAACATATATAGTATAATGGTATAAACTTCTAAAGCACTTTATATACAGTGCACATTGCTTTCCAATCATCAAATTATGTTTAAAACATTTACTCTATTATTTCAGATAACTTATTACTTGGGAGAATTGCTTATGAAATTAATCCTACAAACTTCGTGGAGAGGAATCTTACCGCTGTCACAGATGGCAGCGATGCCACTTGTCTGATCACCCGCCAGTCACCATCGAGGGCATACATACGATATAACCTTGGACAGATGTACCCAATCAGAACACTGAAAATGCTCTTCAGGCCAAGTCGTAAGTTGAAAGTTCTGTTGCAAATAACATGCATTTATACAATAGTTGCGTTCGAGTAGTTACAAAACGACAATAATCGATCAAGTTTTACTTTTGTTACGCTCATTTTAAGAAGACCTGAAAATGAAATGAAGTGAGAAGTGGATTCAGAAATGCGAAAATTCATAATTGTTGTATTGTATATGACTGCAGCGTTCATACAGAAATTAAAATATCGCTATAGAAAAATTATAAGACAAAAATGGATATCAAAGATGGTTACTTATATTAAACAAATGCCGTACATGAAAATATTTCAAAATGATACAGTAGAATAAATGTGTTTTTCATAAGATGATAATTGATAAACAGAGTATAGCAATAAACGCACAAACTGATGTTGGGATATCCTCAGACTCTGATTCAAGCTGGCTTACAAAACAGGCGGTCCATTTTCGATTTCCAGATTCCAGAAATGCGTAAATGTATGTATGAGATTGGAAAAATCCTCATCCCATATCCATTTGCGGACTTAAAGCTGGGGGAGGGTGTTGCAAATCCTGCAGTCATTCTCGACCAGTTTTAGTGTTGTTACCCCTATTTCCAGACCAAATAGTACAAAATATTAGTCAATGAAGGCTGCACCCCACTCCTTTTTTTCCAAAATATTCTAGATCCGCCTATGCATATCACAGTATAATTATTGAAATATCATGTGGTTCATACTTTTTTTTTTCTTATTTTAGATATTCACAGAGTCACGCCATTTAAAATTTTCTTTTCCAACTCCTCGGGAGGGGAGGATAATCTCTGTTATGAATGGACAGACCGTACAATGCTACCATCAAACCCGGGAACCTACTCATGTGCAGGATTCGGTCAGTATATATCCATCTCCTCTGACAGGAGTGACGAGGATAATTTATCGGGTGCTTGGAGGAGTGACGAGGAATTTGCTACCATGTCATTCTGTGAACTATCAATAGAAGGTCAGTGTCATACGGAACTCCTCGAGATTCTTTTTAATAAAAGGTTAGTGTCAATCAAAAGTTCTCGTGCTTATCATAGCAGGTCATTGTCCGTCGGAACTCTTTTTATCTTTGGTTTTAATCGAAAATTTTCGGGTTTTTTTTTTCGATCATAGGGTCGAAAACGTCGGAACTCTTCGTGGTAATTTATAAAATGCCAAATTAAAAAAAAACAAAACAAAAAAAAAAAAAAACAAACAAACAAACAAACAAACAAAACAAAACAAAACAAAAACAAAAACAAAACAAAACAAATTACTACAAAAAAAAACAACACACACACACACACACACACACACACACACACACACACACAAAGCCTGTGTTTCTTTATGTAGATTGAAATGCAAGTTTCCATTAAGGCAACCGCTTCAGTAGTGTACATGTAATATATATTTATTATACTTAGTGGACTTGTATTTTCATGTTCTCAGTTTTCTTTACATAGCATAAAGAATTAATTCTATTTTGCGCTTGATAAAATGAATTTGGGATTATTGAAATGGACAACATTCTCATCACATGTATATGTTTTATTTTGAATTGAAAACTCCCAACGAGAATCCATTCCCCTCCTTCCTTTGTATGTGACATGTTTAAATCTTTGAATTTACTTGGGGTGGTAGATACATCATTTGTTGTCATGTTTTACTTTTGTATTTACCAACCTCCCTTAACCCCCCCCCCCCCCTTCCCCCCTTCTATAAAAATAAAATCAAAAACTAAAACATGGCATATGTCTCATAAATATGCATTTCCAAAATTCTAGTTACAATTGTCTACAGTAAACATTTTATCCACGTATACTGTTCAGTTACATGATATTGTTGTGTTACTTAGGTTGTCTGACGTACAACAGATTCGGAGTGAATTGCAGTCAGACATGTTACTGTAAAACGTTCACATGTGATTACGTCACGGGGGCGTGTCCCGGTGGATTGTGCGCAGATGGTTGGCAAGGAAGCACATGTAGTGATCGTAAGCTTTCAGATATTACGCAAAATATGTATAGATTTTGTTTTTATTGTAACGTCTTATTTTGAATGTTTAAATTTGTTTTTATAATATTTGTGTTTTCTTCAAATTTTACACACGTTTACCATGAATCAGCTGAATTATATAAGCAAAATCATATTAATATTGCCAGTTATCAAGATATACATAAAATATATGTTTAACAAGCTGTGTTTTTGAAACACTAATGCCCCCGAAGGCAACAAAGTCCAAACATTTATTTTTAGCGTGAAGGTCATTGTCAAGGTCAAAAGGTCTTCGACCTTGATGACATTTGAAAGGGCTTTATTGGTTGAGTACGCATGTCAAATATGAAGTCTCTATCCCTCAAGGTTCAAAAGTTGTATTCAAAATTATAGTTGGCAACAGCCAAACACACAAACATGCCTATGATCTATCGATCCGGGGGCATAAAAAGGTTGCACATCTCTTAAACCTGAGGAGCGATGGTGAAAACGCTTTGAACCACTCAAGTTCCACTTTGCGTGTCGGTATGACGCTTAAAAATCGTTTGTGTCAGAGACCATTTAAAGCGGAGGTGAGGAGTGACTCTTGGCGTACGGAAAATAAGGTAGAATTGAAATACATAAGATATTTTAGAAGAAACGATTTGAAACGCTTCTTTTGATTGAAACGTTAAGAAAATATTCTAAATGGAACAATTTGAAACGCTTTACTATATACTGAAAGCGTTCAATATTTATTGAGAATGTCTTAAATGATTTTTTTTCAATGGAAACGTTTCGAAATGTTCCCTTTTACACAGTTTTGAAACGCCCCAAAGTATTTTGTCATTTGTAAAAATAGCTCTGTATCTCTGACAGGTATAGGAGCAAGTACTGCAATTCCAACCACTACCCAATCACCATCTACCAACGCGCCATCTGTCACGCCCACTTCCACGCCCATTTCTACTTCCCTCATTTCAGAGACTCCTGGTTTATCGACATTCAGTCCAGACACAGATGCGTTTATTTCCCTGTCAAATGGAGTCGGCCCAGGTAATATGTAATTATTTATTTGTTTTAATACGGGTAATTCGAGATACCTTTCCGTTTCAAATTTATGTAGGTTCTCGTGAGATGAGTTTCCGACATAATAGAAACAGTGTACAACACTAACAACAAAATCGAAATAGAAAGTGAAAGACGACATATGTTTGTTAATATTATTTACAATCACTTTTTAGTCCTACACTATATAAATTATTTACATAATTGTGAAGGATGTACTTTAGGGTTGTCGGTTACAGCTGGTGTCAGATAAAGATAATATATTTCACTTAAATTGAATTACTGATATGTATCTCGGACGTCCCATATGTATCGAAAGGATAAAAACAGTGCATTGATATATACTGACGGAAAACGTTTTAAAGTGAGGTCCTCTTTGATTAAGAGATTAGATCAGATTATGATAAGTTTGCAACGTTTTACAAATCATTGTGGGAGAGTTCTTTGAAATAATGATGTATGGTTTGGAAAACAGACCATGAACACAGTCTATTTTGGTTTTTCAGGTCCAGTCATCGCGGTTGTCATGGTTATGATCTGCCTTATCATCGTCGCTGGTCTCATTGTGTTCGTAGGAATAAGGTAAAGTCTCAATGAGCCCGAAATGTCAGATCCAAACACACAACCTGTGTCTGAAATCTTTTTATGGAGAGTTTAGACGGAATTTTAAAAAGATAAAAAATTAAAAAAAAACAAACAAACAAACAAAACATAAAATACCCTCAAGAAAAAAATCTAAAAAGTCCAAAACAGAAATCAAAAGCACAAAATCAAAAAACAGTAACCAAAACACCCCCATCCTCCTTTTTTTTTTTCTTCCCTAAAGAACCCCCCCCCCCCACAAAAAAAATCCCCTTTTTTCACTCTAATTTCATTTTGAATTTACTTATAGTGCACAAGACAGGGATTGATAGGACGTTTGTGAATTTGATAATTTCAACCCTTGCCCTATCCCGTTTGTCGGTTGAATTTTCTAGGGTAATTTATCACCTTAGCCTCCCTATCTATCCCTGTGTTGATACGGTATTTAAAACAATTAAGGTCCCATATAACGGTATATTCCTCCCAGCTTCAGTGGGTCGGTTGCGTAGGACAAAATCATGTACTTGCGCACCAGACAGGTGCCGCCAAATAACTGTAATAAGCGATATGAGAAGAGGAATGAAACAACTGATAAAAGTAATCTAATGTGTTGGACTCGTATTGCTACATCTGAGTTCGTAAAAATTATGGAAGTCCTCGGGTTTTATTTGTATAATAAAAGGAAAAGGTGAGGTAGTTCTGAATGACACCCTCTGCAGTAAGCTAAGGCTGAATTATTATAATTCTTATTTGCAGTTTCCTCAAAGGGAAGGATTCACCGAGTGATACTGGCATTCTTGTTAAAGAACAACAGTTATGATGTGCAAATACAACTGAATATTCAGGATTTAATAATTTTGTCGTTAAAAATTAGCCGGAAATAAATACTTTTGGTTTTAATTTAATATGTTTACATACTTTGCCAATTAACATTGTTTTCCATGTATACCACTTATTTATTAATAAATTTACTTTAAACAATATGCATCATGTTATTTATTTCTGAACTGATTTTTTCCTTCTTTGTGTGAATGTATGACTACAGTGGCACGTTGTTACGAGCGCAATAGTTTTATGATGTATATTAATTTTATATACATTATGGTCACACTTATTACCTTTGTGACGTAAAACTCGTTTAAATGTTCCTACAGGGAGGCAGACTTATGCTTTATGCCCCTTATCTGATCTTGTATGGCTTTGACCATTCATATGCAATGTCGTTCCTCTTTCACCTATATACACCGTTAAACTTTCTTAAGTCGCCGGTATGTCTGGTCATTTGGCTATATGGCAAGACAAACAAGAAAGGCTTACAACCTTTAAACATCAGGTCACATCCTCTGGGCATCAATCTCAGCATCTGGGAATCTAAACTAACGCTTTGGGCATCTTTTCTCACCTTTCGGACATAAGTCTTATCCTCTGGGTATCAAGTCACATCAAGTGGACATTCAGTCATATCTTTGGGCATTTATCAACACCATCTGGGTATCTTGTCCCACCCTCTGGGTGTCTAATTTCACCTTCTGGGTACCTAATCTCAACCTCTGTGCATCTAATAACACTCTCTGGACATCTCATCTCACCTTCTGGACATTTCGTCTCACCACTGGACATCTAGTTTCACCCTCTGGATATCTAGTTACACCATCTGGGTGTCTAGTTCCACCTTCTGGGTATCTAATCTCAACCTCTGTGCATCTAGTTTCACCTTCTGGACATCTGACCTCACCCCCTGGGCATCTAGTTTCACTCTCTGGGCATCTACACTGTACTCTCATTGTTAGGAGTAGTACAGTTACTTTGCATAAGTTACTTTCGTAATGTGCTGTGACGAGTCTGGTACTATCACAAATTACATTGGTAAGTCCGACACTTTCATGTTTTACATTTTCAATTAGCCGAGACTTCGTATTTCACACTATTGATAGGTTCTGTCACTTTCGTATTTAATATGAATTTAATAATTCTGGTACTTTCGTATTTTAAATTGTTGATAAGCTCGGCACCTTCGTATTTTACATTGTAAGTCTAGGGCTTTAGTATTTTACTATAAGTCCAACTCTATCGCATTTTAAATGGATAGTTCGGCACTTAATTGATTAGTCAGAAATTGTCAGGAAATTGCGACAATGTAACGTTACATGTGTATTACAAATTAATACGCATACCAATCGGATAGGAAGCCATCGATTCTGACTATTTTATTCCGAAAGATACCACCAAAATAACGAAAATAGGATCATTAGAAGGTAAGTCACAGAAAAGGCTAATGACGATCTCAAAGATTTCATCACCATCTGTGAGTAAGCGTCTCATGTCGGTCGGCCACACCCACCGCCAGAACGACGCACATATATTCACATAATAAACATGTATCGGTCATCTCCGATCCGGTTTGCATCATACAGCAGATAAATAAACGAAAGTGGACGCAAGCGGTGAGTAGATTGTTAAGTAATGCATCCGGAGAAAGTCCCGGATGTATCCCTTTAAGACAGCTTCTGACACTTGCTTTATACCTATAGTAATACATTATGGACATAAGTACGGATTACTTTTCAAATTCGTTATATTTACAGCTACTATATAAGTATTTACTTCTTATTCAGATTGGTTGTTTTATTCCCTCCACGAAATGTTACGGTAAGTGCCTATGTATATTGCGACCGTTAAATTATTTACATTATTATATTAAAATGTGATATATGTATATTCATTGGTCAAGGAATCATAATTATTCTCCATATATTTAATGTACGTTTATTTGGATTTAAATTCTAATGACTTAATGAACTGGAAATATCTTGCACCAATGGCATATATCCAATCCATTCTTGTTTGAATCACAATTCAAATCCAGTTTGATTAACATTTAATTCAGATGGATTTTGTGTCGGTTAAAGTGAGAATTTCGTTACATTATAATAGGATAATTCATTTTCTCTCGGTTTATTTCTTTTTGTTCTTTTGTTTCGTGTATGTGTGTGTATGATTTTTGGTCTTGTTGTTTTTGTCTTAATGATATTTCGTCGGTAATAGGTATTTGCGTAAGTTAGGGTGTGTGTATTTTGCTTTGGATTAAGGTATTCGGACATTCGGAACATTTGGAAGAAATTATCGGATTCTAATATTCTAATACAGGTTCCATCAAACAATTGCATCCATACCTCACGTCACGTCGATTTTGATACAAGTTTTTTGTTTTTTGATTTTTGGGTTTTTTTGGGGGGTAATTTTTTTGGGGGGGGGGGGAATTTGGGGGTTTTGTGTGTGTGTGTGTGTGTGTGTGTGTGTGTGTGTATGTTGTTTTTAATGGTTAATTTACTTTATTCTAATATTTACATATCTATTTAGATGTATTTATTTAAGACATATTTTTAGAAATTTATTTCGATTACTGTTTTATTTACTTTATTCTCCTGTTGTGTGTGTGTGTGTGTGTGTGTGTGTGTGTGTGTGTGTGTGTGTGTGTGTGTGTATAAGTTTCCATAAATCATTTATCTATTTCATATAATTACCAAAGAATTCCAAGAGAAAAATCTATATTATTAGAAATGTCTTAGAATATTTTAATTCAATAATATTATCTTTTTTTAATTGATTTCTTTATTTTGATTTATCAGTCATTGTAGTTCTTATAAATAAAATTTTGTGAAAAAAAACCCCTTATTTTAAAAAAGGAATAGTGAAAATGACGTGTTAACAACTTAACAAACGGATAAACCGACAAACACACGGTGGCGTTAATTTACTTCATGTTTTACAAAATGCATAAAACACCCAATTTCGATTATGATGCTTAGCTTGTGGATGCTGAATTCCGTTTCAGATAATCTGGCACTCAATCTCGTGTCATACGACTTCTTCCCGCCTTTGTATAGAAATCAACTGGTGAGTGTGACGGACGGGGATACGGAAACTTGCCTTATCACGCAGTCCTCGACACAAAAGGCATACTTCAGGTTGGATCTGCAGAACATTTACTCCATTAAACAGATCACATACAAATACAGAACCTTGCGTAAGATTTTTTTTCATTTTAATTTTAATTCATACACATCAAGGTAATTCCTAACAGATGTTAGTGATACTTGTCTGTGCATGGCTGAATAATACATGAAAATTTAACCTTTGTAACGGAATAGAAGAATTAATGAGGCGGTTTATTACTAGTAAAAGTTTAGTATCGTGTAGTATAGTATAGTATAATATAATATAGTATAGTGTTGTATAATATAGCGTAGTACAGTATAGTGTAGTATAGTATTGTGTATTATAGTACAGTGTAGTATAGCATGGTATAGTAGATTATTGTGTTCTATACATTTGTAGTAAAGTATAGTATAGTATAATATAGTATATGTAGTACAGTATAGTGTAGTATAGTATAGAATAGGGTAGTATTTTGTAGCATAGTATAGTAGTGTAGTGTGGTATAGTATAGTGTAGTATCGTGTAGTATAGTATAGTATAGGGTAGTATAATATAGTATAGTGTAGTATAATATATTTTAGTAGTGCAGTATAGTGTAGTATAATGTAGTATAGTATAGTGTATTATATTATATTATATTGTAGTATAGTACAGTTTATTGATCAAATGCTATAGAGCATATAGATATTCAAAACAATAATTTCAATATAGATAAAACAAGGTTAAACTAATGAATATAATGCGACATGGGGCCGTGGTTCCTACATTCTCATTCGAAGCATGGATAGAGGCTGAAAATGATAAAATAACCTAAGAAAGATCTGCATCGATACTTAGATTCCAATCCCAGTTGCCTGATTTTAATTTCAGTGCGGTAACATTGGGCTCCAATTTTTACCGCAGAACAATTTGAAGACGTATCGATCTTTTTCTTTAATATCAATCGTTCAACAGATCGGTCACGTGATTCGCCCAGGGCATACAGGTCCGGATTCGAGACCCAACCGATCATTAAGATGAGACGGTCCTTAAAACGAAGAGTCCCGTGTCTGAGTGGACACTGACGTGAGTATGAACTCTCGCTGCTTCGGGTCGCTATGTTGCATAGATCAAAATTTTAGTGTAATCCATCAGGCAAATGCCCTCACTATATACTCGGAGATAACAAAGTGCCTTTCGCGTGGCCAAATGATGATTGGTTCGACTCCAGTCGCTGGCTCGTAGGTTTCTTGTCTTTGGGATGCGACAGAGAAAATCGAGGTCCTGTGTCATTATGGTCATGACATATAAAAGATCCCTCACTGCTCGAGTGGGTCCGTAGCACAGGTCTATATTTTGTGTTAAGCATCAGACAGGTGCCGTGTAAGTGAAGTTATCTTGGTGTAATGTAAAACAAGAATACACACACCCTCTCTAGATCTCAAACACACACACACACACACAGGTTATCGAAATACCTGAACAATGAGATGTCTTGACATAAAATTTCATGTTCAGCGGTAAATGTGCTTGCAATCCGACGAAAAAGCAAGAGGCATCTATATTCCTCTGTGGGATAATGGAATGCAAGATTAATGGTGTGCGTCTTTCGTCCAGGTCGCTCAGTTAGTAGATCGTCTGTACGGTAAGCGGAGGGCCCTGGGTTCAATTGCCCTGCAGACCACTCATTAACTTTCTTCCTGTCTGTTACATCAGTGTCATATGATCCTTTCGATTCGTTACCTCTTTACAGATGCTTACAGAATCACACCTTTAAAGATTTACCTCTCTAATACGTCAAACGCAGAGGAGACGCTTTGTTACGAATGGACGGACACTACCTCATTAGTACCAGAGTCGGCCACGGCGACATGCGAAGGTGTCGGTCGGTACGTGTCTGTGACTGCGGAGCGCGGATCGAGCATTGTTGGGACCAACTGGAGGACGGACGATCCTACATCGGCCATGTCCTTCTGCGATATTATAATACCAGGTGAGGAAAATGAGATTTTATCGATTTAGTGAAAATGCATTATCATACAATCAAAACAGTTGATGTAAAGCTTCTTTTTAGTTCCCTGCCAGTGAATTTCGCCGAAGAGGACATTAGGTTTGTACTCCATCTGTCCGTCCGTCTGTCAGTCTGGCAAATCAGTTTTCCGCACTATGGAGTTAGAAGAGTAATGCAAAGACTCAGTTTTTGTTCATTTGAAATTTGATCAGATCACGATCAAACTTCGTTTTTTCGTGATGATTTTTCTGTCGGTAAGCGACTTATGTATTGTCATGCAATAATCTCAGAATGCTTGTTTGTATGAGAATAATAATGTTCTTTCTTATTTCCACAGGATGTAAGACGCACGGTACATTCGGAGTCAGTTGTGCGCAGACGTGTAACTGCAAAACATTTACGTGTGACTACGTGACAGGGGTATGTCCAAACAATGAGTGCGCAGATGGATGGGAGGGCGCCACTTGTAGCAATGGTGAGTACACGCTGTACAAAAGATAGAATTAGCAACATCGATGTCCGTTCATCTTGTAACATTTCTTGCATAAGAGTTGTCAGAGGGCCAACAGAGCTCGCCATTGGCAAGCAAATTTAAATAGCAAAAGTTTTTTGTAAATAGGTCAATCTTCAGGGTCAAGGTCGAAACGTAATATAATTTGATTCATAATGAAATGTATTATCACAAGGAATACACGCATGAAATATTTAAGCCCTGTCTCTTACTGTTCATAAGTTATGACCAAGGTTAAACATTTTAAAAGTTGGTCAAACTTCAGGGTCAATGTCACAAGGTCAAATATTTTGGTACCAAATAAAAAGCCTTGGTACAAGGAATGCTCATGTGAAATATTAAAGTCCTGTCTCTAATGGTTTTAAAGTTATGATTCAGGTTAATGTTTTGGTCTACGGACAACGACGACCACGCCATGGGCATGACAATAGCTCTCCGGACATTCGTCTCGGCCAGCTAAAAACGGAATGAGATGATTCCGTTATGGATCATTACAATAAATTTGTTTGTTGCAATTATTTAACTACAGTAAACTGTCAAAATCAAAATTTTCATAGAAGGACTTATAAACATTTTAAGATGTGGATTATATAAAGTTAAGAGATAGAAAGTTGTGTAACTCTTGCTGGAAGTTCATTAATTTAACATTAGACCCTATGGGAAGAGGAATTTCTATGCATTGACCTTTTCGTCATTTGAACCATAGACGAATAATCTATGTGTGAACGCATGCAATATACTGCATACCTGTCAGTAGACTGACTTGTTCTGATGTCATTAATAGCGATGGAACACAGTAAAAATATTAATTTCATATTTGTATCGAGTCACTAATAATATTTATTATGTGAACAGCTACTGACGTCATCACTACATCACCGACAAAGACACCAACCGTGGTGACCTCGACGAAACAAGCCAGCAGTCCAAAACCTCGAAGTACGCCCTCTATAACATCTACCAAAACTTCAACATTTCCCGCAGGTTTTAATATAACGTCATTCACTTCAACGCAAACAAGTACACAAAGGGCAATCACAGCGCAACCTAGTGCATTTATTGATATCCAGGATGGCGTAGGGGCAGGTAATTCAGATATTTTTTTATGCACGTGACGTACATCCAGGTTGTCAAAACCTGTCCAATAATTTTATATTTCGTATATTAGCAAAGAATTACTGTCCAACACTAGATAATATGCACTGCTTTTCAAGTTTCTGGTGATGAATTACTTTATGAAGATTTTACATAGTTTCTATAGTCTGAATAGTCATGTAAAATGTGTTAAATTCAACGCTTATGCTTTAACGCATTATCAATATTTTCATCTTTAAATAGTAAACACAACTAAAGAAAGACAACTCTTGCTGGAGTTTGTACACGACATTCATTTCATTATGCACCTTATCATACCCTCTTTCAGGAGCCATAGCAGCAGTTGCCATGGTAGCAATGTCTCTAATCATTGTGGTTGGCCTGGTGATCCTGGTAGGACTAAGGTATGTCCAAATTAGAACGGCTGGTGCCATGAAGACTGTCTACCTATATTCTACAATCTTGTTCTATACATATATATAAATATATATTCATTTCATACAATATATATCCCTAAATGCATCTTCATTGATATATGCAGATAGACAAGACAGTTTATAATTGTATTTAAGGAAACAGGGGGCCAATTGGTTTTAGAAATGTACCCCGCCAGGGCAGAGTTTCTTTAGTGTCAATGTCTATCGCTACGCAGGGGCTATGGGTTTTTTCTTTTTGGTTTTTTTTTTACCACCGCCAAAATACTGGGGACTAATGAGTGGCGTGGCTGGCTCCAATCTGTGACTTCTTGGTTCTGAGAGCTTGGCATGTTGGTAATTGAACTATGTCGAATCTATTGACAAATCTAGAAGTCTTGTGTCCACAATGGGATATACTTATGCGACAAACTTAAGGGAAGGGGGTCATATGTTAAGAGGAGATAAGTTTACATATGTACTCCATATACAATATATGACTTACACAAAGTTTATTCTAATTTCAGCTTTAAAAAACAGCATCAGTATCGAGGTACCCATAGATCTGTGTAGAGATGCTTACATGAAGTGTACGTAGAATATGTGACGAAAGATTATACTCTGTCATGGAGTTTGTTTGCTTAATACAGTTTGTTTGAACTTTTTTGTTATTCTCCATTTGTCATTGGAGGAATTATTTTGAAAACAATGTAAATAAAAAGATTAGAAAAAAAAAGGTTTGAAAGAGAAATGGTTATTGGATTCTTCATGATGCTTAGTTTACCTTAATATCACAATGTAAAATATTCAAGTAAGTTGTGTCATGTGACTATGGCACTAATAACAATGTACCACAGTAGATATTCACAGACCCCTGAAATTCAGAGGCGAGACCAGGTGCCCAGGAGGAGTGAGCATCTCCTGTTTGGCTAGTTACACCTGCAATGAATGCCCTAACATAAGAAGAACATTTACACTATGTCTGATGAAAAATCTCTTATTTTGAAAAGTGTCTTTCCATATGGTGCAAGGAAACAATAATGCCAGAGACCCTCAGTGTATCTCAGACTATTGCTTATACAGTTTCAAAGACTTGGTATAAGGCATATATCATAGTTAAAATTGTATATGACAAGATTCACATTAATGGAATTATTACAAGATTTTTCCAATGACAGCTGTTTCGATGAAAAATCTGGACTTACTTTGTAGGCTAGATTAATGCTATACATGATCCAATTATATGTATAAGATTACAAGGCACAACCTTATAAATATATATTTTTTGTTTTATGGTCAGTTCACTCCACCTATAGATATTAATAAACTACTAGTGTCTGCCCCATTCATGTTTAAAATGCAGACCAAGCAATGCATCAGGCATTTGAATCTGGAAAAGGGAAACTAGATTTCATGTTCTAAATCCAGTGTGACCTTGAACTTTTAATCTGTAGTACATGTATCTAATAAACCGAACTTGGCTTAATTATATAAGGTCAGTGTATTTCATGAAAGTGTTAAGCTAACAATTTTGTGAATTGTGAAATGTGTTTGTAAATCTAACGAATATAGAAATAGCAGAGAGTTTTAAACCTCCTATGAAGGTTATTTCACCAGCATGGTGACAGCACATTAAGTATTAGCCGCAAGTTGTGGCCCTATTTGAATGATATGGCCACAATTCCTTGCATTGCATAAACTTGATAAACAGAATGATTAGCAATATTCTACCCATTACATCAAATTGAGCAAATATCAAACATATATAAACTGTGTGAAATTTGCTGGTTTGTTTATATGTAGTGTAAATCATCAACATGCTTGTGTAAATTGCATCTCGTGAGCAAAATTAAACGTGGATGATTCAGACTACATGTAAACAAACTGGCAAATTTGACACAGGTTGTGGGAAAATGTGTGTAGAGCCTTCAGACGATAGATTGGGGAAAAGGTTTTATTTCCTATCTTTTGCTTCATGTTAATGCATGTTTGTTATTTGCTCCTTTTTGATACTGAAATTTGCAGAATCATTCCGTTTATCAAAATTACAATTTTACGCAACATGAGAAATTGTGGCCCCATCATTCAAATAGGGCCACGACATGTGGCTTATAAATTCTGTGCTTTTCAACATACCCATCTATAGACAAGACATCTACCATTACATGGCACATTGGCTTATACGGTTTTATCCAAATAACAGAAATAACGCTGTGAGACTCTGACAGAGTTCAAACTTTGACCCTTCCAAAGTTAAAGTTTGTTTTATGTCACACTAAGATGTTTACACTTTATGACAAAATGACACATGCTCGATGCATTACACACATATTTAGCCCCAAGCCATGGAGCTATCCAAAGCAGTTAGGGATCTTTTTATCAAAATATCTATCGTGAATCTGGACCTTGTTGTCAAGTTATTCATCTGACAGACAGGGTACAGATGTGCTACCAGTGGGTTTTGATCTAGGTCAAGAATCATTTATGCTTTCAACTGCACTATGGTGACAGAAAATAATCAAATTATAGAAGTAGTCGCGAATTTCTTTAGAAGAAACTTATTTTTTTATATGATTTGAATGTATTGAAGAGCAGCATAGAAGACAGTTCTACATGTAATATCCTTTTCTTTTTTTTTTTTTCTAAATGTTCTGTAGAGGACTCCAGGCACATGTGAAATAAAAAAACTCTAACCACATGCTGCTCCCTATACTGATAATAGGACCACAATCTCTAACTTTGTATAAACTTTCATTTTTGGCAAAGCGATCGGCTGACAAAATTCAGTGCATTCCAGCATGAAAAGGAACAAAGCAAGTGTGGCCTAGTGGATAAGGTGCTCTGCTCGTGATCGAGAAGTCCCAGGTTCAACTCTTGCCCTGGGCGTACTGGTATTCTGTCTTTCAGATGAGACAGTAAAAACCTAGGTCCTGTGTCATGGTAGGTGTGGCACGTAAAAGATCTCTCACTGCTTTGAGTGAGTCCGTTACAAAGGCCTAAATTTGTATGCAATTCATCAGGCAGATGCTGTCACTATATACCTGAAATAATCGTGGAATGACGTAAACTCATCTTCAATACAAATGTTAAAGAAAATACATATTTTGCTGAGTCCCAAACCCATTTTGGTGAGTCTGGAGCTCATCTAGGCAAATTAACGAAAATGCTGCCAAATCATAAAAAATCATCTCTGTGTTGCAGTTAAGTTGGGTAAACAAGTACTTAAATTTACATATACCTCCAATGAGATTCTCACAATCTGATAGACAGCTAACCATCAAAAACAACTGAAATATGTACAATGAGACAACTAATGACCTGGAAAATTGTCACATACAGAAATAATAATTGGGTAACAATTTTTTAAATAATGACCAGTGTACGTTCAGCATAATAAAGCAGTGAAAAATTCCTGATAATGTCGTTAATAGCAAAACGGTGACCATAGTCCGACACTGTCCATGATCTGATCTGCTTGGACCACCTCACATGCCAGGACTGAAATCATCATTTTGTTGTATAGAACTCATCAGGGGTAATAAACTGCTAAAAGTAAAGCTGTCAATTTGTTTTTTTCATACTGTTTTAGTGTTTATTAGTAGTTTCTCACATTTTCCTCTTAACATTTACAATGAAGTACATTCTTGCAGCACTTTGTGTTCAAAAACCTCTATCGGATTTGTTTTTAAAAGCTAGAGTACATCCACAAAGAATTATATCACCAGGACATGTAATGGAAGATCTTTAGACCTTAGAATTCATATACAGATATTACACAGAAAACTGGTCAAAATCAATTTCCTTTAATGAAAGAAACAAACCCTTCATACACATAAAATTAAAATAACATATACTATCTATGTAAAACAATCTCTGCCACTGTAGTTTAAAGATAATATTAAAATATTTACCTCATAGCATTAGATAATAAATATCCTAACAAATATTTGTATCATTAATAATGATTAAACTTCCAATTCAAAAGATGTGTAAGTTCAGGTTTGAATGTGAATAAAGAAACTTTTTTGGTTATCACATTCAATGCATTTGATATCAACATTAATCTTGCTTTACCAGGCATGTAATGCAAAAGGTTCAACAAAATGTACTAAAATGAAGAAGTGTCAATAACAGTATGAAATTAGTTTTCCATAATATTTCCATTTCACCTCAGATTACATGGTTTTCACATTTTATGCATATAGTTTACATAAAGTACATAGTTTTCCGCAAAGCAGAGGTTTTTTTTCCCTTTAGTAATTTTCACTAGGATTAATTAAACAAAACTTCATTTCTTCGACTTCTTGCCACGACCTTTTGACTTTGATTTAGACTCCATTGCTGAATACTTGGCCTCCATCTGGGCCAGAAATCCATCTGCCTGGTCCATCCTCGACTTCTGACGGGCCTGTATAAGGGCATGTAAGTTTGATTCTCCACCATCGCTGTTTAGACCATGTTTCTTAGCTTCTTCCTCTGCCTCCTGTGCTTCACTCTCAAACTGTGAAAGAATAAAACAAAATTTATCTCTTGGCATCAAGAAGAGGAAACACCATATTCACTTGAATATAATACTCACTCAAGTATAATAAGCACCTAAAAAATGACATTTATTCATCGTGTGATATCAACGCTTTTCACTCATTCTCTCGTTCATTTCATTTAATATCAAACTTGCATAGACTGCAAATTTCTTAACTATTGCAGCCGTTCTAGTAGTTTAATCCTCGTTCCAAAAGATTGCTTCAAATTTTTTCTTGTTAGAAGGAATGTGCTTGTCCACATAAATTACAGAAATTTATGTGGGGATCACCCATGTTTGTGTAGACATAATAAAGAAAGAATGAATGAATTGAGTGTTACCTGTACACATCGTCCAATTCAAGTATTAAAATTAATTAAATTCTTTTTAATCTAACATTCTTATGATAGTAAGCCAAGCTGTCAATGCCTGTGCCGTTACGGTCAAGTAATTTCACCTGTTACATGATTATTAATTAACCTATTAAGGCTAGATTACTATATCACCCATACAATCTGCTAATCAGAAACCATTCTCATGATAAACAGACACATAGACTGAAGCTTAAGGAGGAATTAAACACTATCCGAATATAGCGCCGTTTGGAATGCATCGGTTGATAAAAATGACGTAAGATTGTTTACATTCGATACAAAGCACTAGAAGAGCAGAAGACATGATTGAGGCGAATATTGAAAGTTAAGATGAGTAAAAAAGAAAATCTCGATGTAAATTTGTTTCTGATAATCAAATATCTTAATCAAAAGTTAAAAAGGGAGCATTTAAAATCGAAAAGTAGATCGGAACTAGCGTACGTGTACAAAAAACAACCGGCACACGTGTACTGTACCCGAGTTAGCAGAGAGTAGTTGAACGATGTTGATGGAGATTTATGTTGGAATACAGGAACTGAGGAAGAAGAATTGTTGAGGTACGGTTTTTAGCTCAACATACCGATGATACGTAAATACTGTTTGTGTGACTCGTCTAAATTTATCGTATATAGAACGGGAGCAGAGGTAAACAATCCAGTCGCGGATCCAAAATTTTTGAAAAGGGGAGGGGAGGGCACATGTGTATTAGCCAAACTACTCGGTCATTTTTGATGCCAAATCTGAATTTTTACATGTAAATATGTGGCAAAAAAGGGGGCCCTCTAAATCTGCCACTACAGTCATATTTCAAACCCAGGGCCATGTATATCTATCCTGTATTTATGTACAAGTAATCAGTAGTTCTGTTTATAATTTACAATAATACATACTGTATTGAGTGAGAAAATATGAAATACATTAAGGTTCTTAAGAAACAATTCAACTAAAATTTTATGATGCAAATATTTTCAAATACTAGTAGGGGGTGGTGTTTTGCTATCCTGTTTATCATTCTCTGTCAGAGTTCTGGGTAGAGAATGCCTGTTTATTTGAAAAAATCTAGGTCTTCAGTTGAAAATAATCATGAAATGTAATGACTACACTGTAGTATGTGTTTTTAGGAATGCATTAATTTCTATTACATAACACATATATTATAATCAGCTAATCTAAGTATTGATCAATTACAATGTAACATATATATAGTACACTTAGTACGTAATGGAAGAAGAAGAATCTTCTTGTCAATACAGATCAAGTATAAAATTTTGAAAATGAGGCATTATCATCCATTCTTTTATATTTTCATCAAGATATGGCCTAGGAAGCATATTGCATATGAAGTGCACAAATTCTGGATGCAGTGTGGTGATATGTCAAGTTCCAACTACAAAAGGGATCTACTGGTGCATTTGATATAAATAAATAGGCTACATTAGGTAAAGTTGTCATTTTGTATTTAAACCAATAATTATTCTGCATTTTACTAAGATGTCTCATGATTAATATGAATAATAACATAATCTGATTTCAGAAATACTTGTAATTCCATTGAAATATTTTATTATATGTCTTTTGATTTTTATAATGCTAATGAAGGCATTCTTAGTATACCAACATATTTGAAGTTGTTCTTACACAATCCAAAAGCTTCATGAGTGATTTATATTCACAGTTTTGTGACAGTTGTGACTGTTGACTTTCACACTTTCAATATTATTCTGAAGTGTCAAAATAAAAGTCCTTGCACTACTTTTAACTTTGTGTGTTTTTACCCCTCCATCAACCAAGATAGCTGCCAAGAGGGCAATGTCTGTGATTGGCTGTCCTTTTTATTTTATTACTTTTTTTATGATTGCCCAGGTTGCTTAAAACTACATGTATATCAAAACTTTCAAGAGTAATAATCAATCAAGTAATTATACTGAGTATGCATATTTGTTGTATATTCAAAGCAGCAGCATTTTGTGACATTTATCACATTCTAAGGGATTTTTATTCAGATTCTGAATTTTAAAGGTGTTTGCACTAAATCTCCTTAGTTGAGAATATGTAACTTTTATCAATTTCTTTAACTTCATATTTATTGTTAAAAAATAACTAATTCTTATCCAGATAACTTTGGGAGATTGGGACCATGTTACTGAAAAAGGGAAATTTTAAAAGTTATATAAATTTGTTTTTCTTGAATTAAATTAAGATCCTTTGCAATGTATTATTTCAGGTCATGTTACAATGATGTTGGTAGTTACAGATTAAGCTGGAATCTGATCATGGTTAACCTACTTTTGAATAAATTATTTCCTTGTCAGGAGGAGACTGCATTATAAAGAGAATGGAATTTGTGTTTTGCTAACCAAAATGGAAGACCAGAGTGCAACTGAGCTATTGTCAAAGTGATTATATGTGGTCCTACAGTTAACAATCTGTAAACATTTAACCTTTTAATGCACCCAATCTTAGATGATGGGATATACATTAGTTTTAATATAATAGTCGGTCAGCTGTCTCTCTTTTTCTCTGCAAAAAGTAGATCTGTGCCATAACTTCTGAATGATAGGTGATGAGGTTTATATTTCAAATGTGAATTCCATGTGGAAAGACTTTGTCAAGGTAAATTTTATAGTCAGAGACTTAGATTTTGGGTTTTGATCTACTGTTAATTTAAAAAAAACCAGCAGTATCCTTACTTATTAACATATAACTATTCAATGGTGAAAGGGCTTTCATATTTCTTAATATGTATTTGCTTTGGGCCAAGAAAATCTCTTACCATTTTACAGACTTTTTTCTAAAAGAGGGGGGTGGGGTGGCTGTTATTTTCACAAACACATATGGTTGAAGTTTGATGTTATTATATGGTAGATCAAAGTGACACATTTTTCAATATCCTTGGTGGTTATTAATTTATATGCAGATTATGTACTATACATCAGTGTCTTTTACAATGTAATTATAAATGACATAATAAATCTGAAAAATTGAATCAAGTATTGTGTTTTTCTAGTGGTTAATTAAGGTAAGGAAAGAGGTTAGTTGATGACTGTTTGAATAGTTACATTGGAATTCAAATTGTAGCCTTTTAGTTTAATTTTGCCCACCAAAGCCAGAAATACCTTTTACATTCTTATAATAAATCCTCAAAACACATACCTGATAAAATTTGTTAAGATTGTACTATAGTCTAGATTTGTCAGTAGGTGGTGCAACAATTGAGAATATTGTTTGTCACCAAATATTCTCTGCTTATAATTTGTTTCAATTTTTCTTTATTTATGCATAAGTGATATATAGGGATCTATTTCAAACATTTTAGATTACATCTTATTCTAGAATTTCATTTCATTACAATTTTGACATCATTTGTCTTGGTCATTTTCATATGTAACATTGTGACTTTGGTGAGCAATTTTGACCTTCTCTGGCCTCTTTTTTAATTTTTCAATGTAGAAATTGATCATAAAATGTGTTGAAATATATGATATATTGTTATCATTCAAAATCAATTAAAATTAAATTAATTTTAAATGTTTATATGTGTTTCATGTTTATATTTATATGACGATTCCCAAATTGGACAATTTCTGACATGTCAAAATAGTCCAGATTTGGTGACCATATTTTCTATTCCTGTGGATAAATTTTCTTCATACTCTTAATGTTGTGCAATTGGACACTAAGGATTATAGATATAATTTTTCGTGAAAATTGAATTTGCAGATTTTTGTAAAATGCTGTTTTTAGGGGAGAAAATAGGGGATTTTTTCTACTGATTTTGTATATTTACTGAAACCTTTCTAGCACAGATATTGAAATAAGTTCTTTCAAAACAATTTCTCCTTGGAAATTTTACTAAAAAATTATTCCTTTTCTGATATTGATTTGTGTTTCTGATATATATTTACATTTGGTAAAGTTAAAACATATTAAATTGACCTTGTAGTACCTTTCAAGGGAACTCCAAATATGCCTCAGAGGGAGCTTATTCAAAGTCAAATTTTTCAGAACTGTGTGGATAAATTTTTTTCATACTTTGCAATTTAGTAGATATCATATTCAAATACTAATTATAAAAAAATGAAGAAAATTGAATTCGGGAGTCCAGTGTTTGATTCCTCCTTAAATCATGGTTAACACAAATCCGATAAGAGCGTGGGAAAACAGTTACAGATTCCTAATTCTAATCCTATGTATAATACACAGTCAAAAACTGATTGGTTAAAGGAGGTGTGTATTAATATATTTGACTATTTACGGTATAAAGCAAATTAAATTTTAAAAGTTCCACCATAGCATGTTTACCAGAAGCGTACAATTCTGTACCTTACCCTCCATAACAAGTTTCCTTGGTATAATAAAAGATTGATGGCTTATTGTTTTATGGCAGGCTAAGATTTTATCTCTAATATTGCAAAAGCATCTGCTTGATGCCTTGTACTGAAATTAAGACATATGCAATGGACACATTCAAAGTACGGAGGATCTATAACATTTGCAATGTCTATGTCTATGTAAGGTGCAAGAAATTTCAATAAGAGTCAGCACCTGGTGAAATACTGCCGCTTCAAATGTACGCAAATCGGCAGTAAGAATTTCCTCTGATCTTGAATTTACTAGTCACATTCGTGCATGCATATGGCGCTCAAAATGATACACCTCAAATTTTTAAATCACCTACTCAAATAATTCTTATTGAACCGCACTGCTATGTACAGAGTACCAAGTTATAATCCGTTCCTTATTAAACAAATTTTAGGGTCATTTGATATATGATAGGAAAGGTGAAATAATCCGTACCAAGTGAAACTTTTTGGTATCCACCCCTACAGACTTTCCCTACCTACTTTTGGTATCTACCCCTTATGGTATCTATCCCCTACAGACTCTCCCTTGCTAATTCTGGTAACTACCCCTATAGACTTTCCCTTCCTACCCATACTTTTGGTATCTACACCTATAGACTTTCGCCACCTACTTTGGTATCTATCCCCTACAGACTTTCCCTTCCTACATTTGGTATCTATCCCCTACAGATTTTCCCTTCCTACTTTTGGTATCCATCCCCAACAGACTTTCCCTTCCTACATTTGGTATCTATCCCCTACAGACTTTCCCTTCCTACATTTGGTATCTGTACCCTACAGACTTTCTCTTCTTACATTTGGTATCTAACCCATACAGACTTTCCCTTCCTACATTTGTTATCTATCCCCTACAGATTTTCCCTTCCTACTTTCGGTATCTATCCCCTACAGATATTCCCTTCCTACTTTTGGAATCTACCCCTACAGACTTTCCCTCCTACTTACGGAATCTATCCCTACAGACTTTCCCTTCCTATTTTTGTTATCTATTCCTACAGATTTTCTCTTCCTACTTTTATTACAGATTTTCCCTTCCTACTTTCGGTATCTACCCCTACAGACTTTCTCTTCCTACTTTTGTTATCTTTCCCCTACAGACTTTCTCTTCCTCTTTTTATTACAGATTTTCCCTTCCTACTTTTGTTATCTACCCCTACAGACTTTCTCTTCCTACTATTGTTATCTATCCCCTACAGACTTTCTCTTCCTACTTTTATTACAGATTTTCCCTTCCTACTTTTGGTATCTACCCCTAGAGACTTTCCCTTCATACTTTTGTTATCTTTCCCTTCCTACTTTTATTACAGATTTTCCATTCCTAATCTTGTTATCTATCCCCTAAAGACTTTTCTTTCCCACTTCTGGTATCTATCCCCTAAAGACTTTCCCTTCCTACTATTGGTATCTACCCACTACAGGCTTTCTCTACTTACTTTTGTTATCTGTCCCCTACAGACTTTCTTATCCTACTTTTGGTATCTACATCCCGACAGATTTTCCCTTCCCACTTTTGTTATCTACCGGTACCCCCTACAGACTTTCCCTTCCTACTTTTGGCATCTACTCCCTACAGACTTTCACTCTGAGAAGGGCCCAGATCAAGACTTAAAAGAGATAAGAGGACACAAATAGTTTCATTGCAACCAACTTAGCCACAGTAATTTCTTTATTGTCCAGCACAGAAGTCCATGTCCAATCCTATTCAATCTGATTAAAACCATATCTTTATCTGATTCTCTATTTGTCCCAGTGCGGATAAAGATCTGGCAAAACTCTGTAAGGGGTCATGTTCTGGTGAAAGCGGATGACGTTCCAGTCACCAATCGGCTATTTCCCATAGCCAATCAATGACTCGGCTAGGCACGTGCAAGTGACACAATTCGTGTATATAACAAACACTGTTCAAAAACTGCCTTGTTGGTCATGCTTACACTGAAGTGAAACATGCGAATGCTGGAGATGTTAATTTCCTTCCTAGGAATTTGTAGCTGATCCTCTGATTGGCTAAAAATCTGAGTTTACCAGAACATTACCCCTTTCAGGTTTTTGCCAGATTTTTATCTGCAATGGAACAAATAGATTAGCAGAATCTGGTTTTAATCAGATTGAATCTGATAATGTTTCTTCCATAAACTTATTTACCAAGTATGTTTATACCTTACGTTTCCTTGCCGATTTGCTAGCTTTGGTTTCCTTACTGAACTGTGGGAAGTCCGGTACTTCTTTTTCTTTTATCCATGACTTAATGATCTTGGTGAACCTGGTTTCGTCGCTGTAGGTTGCACACATCACGTTGTCCAGGATGTCATCCATACTGCCCTCAAACTCTACGTACGCTGACTTCAGTTCCTCTAGCTCTTCATTTGACCCTGTTTATAAAATGTCTTATGTTGATATTCAAGTATTTTGAAACTTTTTTCACATTTATTCTAGCAAAAGAGCAATATATGACCTATAAATTGTCCATTTACCATTTCAAATGCAAGGTTTTCATACCATTACATTTTAAGAGTGGTAAATAAATCAAGTACTTAATATTTTTCAAATTATCACTGTCATCAGTTGATTTCAAACTGATGCTGATAGAAGACTTCCATGTGTAGGTGCTCATAAACATCTCATAAATATAAAGAAATTGCAAACTATTCTTCTGTTAATATGTGAAAATTAAAAAAAAAAACCTCCATCTTATTCTATTTGCATGAACTTCCTACAACCTTGTTGTTTACCACAACATCAGGATTATTCCTACAACCTCATTTTGGATTTCCTTGCTGTTTTAGTGTTTACCACAGTCTTTCCGAAAACTCACTAGCCTGACACCCAAGGCTACGAAAAATTCCCTTGAGCTTTGCTTTCAAAACGCCCGACTGGCTAGTAAAACTATCGATATTTCAGTAAAAGAAATTGCTGAGATCAAAAGAGTTAGACTGACTGATTGATTATTGTTTTAAGTCACTCCACGATTATTTCACATATATGGTGACGGCATCTGCCTGATGCATTGCATAGAAATTTAGACCTTTGCAACGGACCCACCCAAAGCAGTGAGGGATCTTATAATGCCACGCCTACCGTGACACGGGACCTGTCTCATCCGAAAGACAGAAAACCGGCATGACCAGAGCGGGACTCGGACCTCAGCCTCCCGATCACGAGCCGAACACCTTATCCACTGAGCCACACCCGCTTGAGATAAAAAGATGACGCATTGCTGGGAGGACTGAAATGATTCATCGCAATTTTGATTCAGCTCGATATTTTCTTTTGATTCTGTGTTTGGTTCATCTGTCAGAATTTTGGTTCGATTCAGCTGTAAGAACAAATTGCAAGACCTTCGTTTTAAAATCTCTACTATTTAATCATCTTCTTTAGTTTTAAATAAGCGAATGTCTTTGATTTCCTAAACACTTTGTCAGTGATGCCATATTATATTTTATTTGGATCATTTTAATTTGGTTTTAAACTGTATTTATTGCGATATTTTACATGATTATTGCGGTTTAATTTATCAGAGGAAATTCTGAATACAAAAGAGAAACGATCTCTCGAAAACGTAAATAGAACTTTAAAAATTGAATTCAAAATATATTATTGTAAACTTTCTCTACAGTATAGTCACATAAATTATCTTTAATGTCTATATGATTATATCTAACGACCTTGTGATTTACCAGAAATCTTGCACTCACATGGGTAATGAAATCAGAAGAGAAAATGTGTTGTGGTTTACTATTATACAAATTTCTATTTCTATTCGTGAATGCATTCATGAATGCATATTACATATGTACCTTTATCTTATATACAAAATGATGGATGTGTGCAGATTTAAAGGAGTTAGTGAGCATATCCATATCCAAAGACACTTTCGGTCCATAAAATTACAGAAATCACCGAAATCCCCATGTATTTACAGAAATCCCCGCAAAAAACACAGAAATCCCCATTACTTTATCAAAAATCACCGATATGTAATTCTATGGACCCTGACATTTTAATGAAATTACATAATGGGCATGGATAAAATTGGATCTGGCGATCCCTCAATTACAGTTTTTCTTTAAATTTAAGAAGTATTGATCACATGAAAATCATCATATCGCTAATGTCCCTATCATAAGTATCATATCCTGAGGGTAGTGTATAGTTTCAGCCTTGCAAATTGCAGATACGTCTTCGTCAATGACATGCTTTTCAATACGCAAAATTTAGTGCAATGACAAATGTAATAATGATTATGACTGCGTGTACAACAATGAATTATTGTAAAAGTTTGGGCTGGACTAGCCCTACTGGCTAGTGATGTAAAATTATTTATGGAAAGACTGTTACCACCACATCATGATTATTTTATTTACATGCATTTCCTACAACCTCAGTTGGGATTTTCTTATCGTTTAAAACCACATCTGGATTATTTTATTTACATGAACTTCCTACAACCTTTGTTGGGATTTCATTGTCGTTTATCACCACATCAGGATTATTTGTCCTGTACGGTGGTGACCAATATTTAGTTTGTTTAATTGTTGTTATACTACACACTAAATCATTGCACTTACATGTACATGGAGACAGCATTTACCTGAACAATGCACAGAAATTTAGAACCATGCAGGAGACCAAACTGAAGCAGTGAAGGATCCTTTATATGCCCCGTCTACGGAAAGACTGAACAACAAAACCAGCCACAAGCAAGCCTGGGACCACTGGGTCACAAGCCATGCATCTACCTTATTAACCCTAGTCATGCTGGACCCAGAATAATCCGGGCATCGAATACACGCGCTGTGAGCTGAACCCGGAATAATCCGGGCAACAACTAGGTCGACTATAGCTTATTTTTAGATCGTATTTATAGCCTTCCAATCGTTGTAAACGTTATAAAAAGACTTTCTATATGTGAATACAGAATTCCTATCTTTAAAAAATTCCATGACGTCATCTTCAATTTGATTGGTTCGTATATTAAGGTACGGGAAAAAGTGAGATCAAAATTTGTATTTCAAGATGGCGGATTTATAAACACAACTCGATTCTTTCTTCAAATAAGTCTTTGGAAACGATGATAGTGATGTGGAACTTGATGCACTTAATGTCGCAGATATAATTAAAGACAATGATTACTTAAAAAATATACGATCGGGTAGATTTCATGAATAATCGACGCGCACGTGACGGCGGGCGGCCACGTGTTGACCTGGGATTTAATCGATTTTACAGGTGTTTGTAAACATCACTGAAGACCGTCGATCTTCTTTGGATTTCCTCAATTTGTTTATCAATGACAATGATTACAATGGCACATGAAACTTATCGGTGTGTAGACCAGTATCTACGGAAAATGCCGGCAACTTAAAGCATACCTCCGTTTGTCGTAATTGAATTTTCACAAAAAGGAAGGGGGAATAAAGGTGTTTACCGATTAATTATTATGATGCCGATGGGCCTTATTGTTACTGGACAACATATATATATATAGTATGTTTAGTAAACGTGATCCATTCTTTTTATCGGTGATCACTAGATATCGACTCTGGCACTGTTAATTATTTTTCACCTGGCCGATACTACCTTGCAGGTGCGACGTGGAAACCGCGATTTTAATCGGTTATTCAAACTAGTCCAGTTATATAACGAAACTGGGCATCATTTTGGTGCAGTATATACCCCAATCAGCATCTGTCATTAGATATACTTTATATACTATTTAATGTTACCTGAGTTTTACTTGAATAGTAACTACTGGCCTACTGGTGTGTGACTTTGATTATATTATTATTTCATATTTCAATATTTTCAATCTCTTTTATTGTATTTTTGAAAATTTATGCATATATTTATTGCTAAATCTAGGTTTTTGTCATTTTACTTGTATTTACCTGCAGTTTACCTTTACCGTGCATAAATTGTGGTCAAACTTTTACAATATTCATAAATTTCAAACATTCCTTAACATTTTGGTATATGATATGCCTATATTATTATGCAAACATCCTTCATAAAACAGCATACCAAAACATGCTTTTATTTTTTAAAATACATAGAAAAATATTCAGCTCAGAGCACTATTTCTGTGTATCTTATGAAGCATGACTAGGGTTAAACAATACTGGCTCTTACATAAGTAATGGAGTGGTCAATAAACACAAAATTAAGCATGCAAACTTCCCTCTTCACCATACTGACACGATAATAAAGTAACAGACTGACATGATAATAAAGACTTACACGATAATAAAGTAACAGACTGACAAGATAATAAGGTAACAGACTGACACGATAATAAAGTAACAGACTGACACGATAATAAAGTAACAGACTGACGCGATAATAAAGTAACAGACTGACATGATAATAATGTAACAGACTGACACGATAATAAAGTAACAGACTGACATGATAATAAAGTAACAGACTGACACGATAATAAAGTAACAGACTGATACGATAATAAAGTAACAGACTGACGCGATAATAAAGTAACAGACTGACACGATAATAAAGTAACAGACTGACAGGATAATAAAGTAACAGACTGACATGATAATAAAGTAACAGACTGACAGGATAATAAAGTAACAGACTGATACGATAATAAAGTAACAGACTGACACCATAATAAAGTAACAGACTGACAGGATAATAAAGTAACAGACTGACATGATAATAAAGTAACAGACTGACAGGATAATAAAGTAACAGACTGACAGGATAATAAAGTAACAGACTGACATGATAATAAAGTAACAGACTGATACGATAATAAAGTAACAGACTGATACGATAATAAAGTAACAGACTGACATGATAATAAAGTAACAGACTGACACCATAATAAAGTAACAGACTGACACCATAATAAAGTAACAGACTGACACGATAATAAAGTAACAGACTGACATGATAATAAAGTAACAGACTGACATGATAATAAAGTAACAGACTGACACGATAATAAAGTAACAGACTGACATGATAATAAAGTAACAGACTGACATGATAATAAAGTAACAGACTGACATGATAATAATGTAACAGACTGACATGATAATAAAGTAACAGACTGACAAGATAATAAAGTAACAGACTGACAGGATAATAAAGTAACAGACTGATACGATAATAAAGTAACAGACTGACAAGATAATAAAGTAACAGACTGATACGATAATAAAGTAACAGACTGACACGATAATAAAGAAACAGACTGACAGGATAATAAAGTAATAGACTGACACGATAATAAAATAACAGACTGATACGATAATAAAGTAACAGACTGACAGGATAATAAAGTAACAGACTGACAGGATAATAAATTAACAGACTGACATGACAATAAAGTAACAGACAGACAGGATAATAAAGTAACAATTAGTTTCAGCCTACTTGGTAGCTTAAAGGTCCCAAACTTTATAAAAATCCCCGATAATATCATACCTTTGTAATCTTTCTCAAATGCTTTGATGTCATCAGCGGAGATTTTCTTGAAAAGCAGACGCCAGTAATCGTACCAATCTCTGTCCTGGGGAACATCATTTTCTTCATCTATCTCTCCTGAAAAACAATCATATTATTAGTCTTATGATATTTTTTACCAGTACTTTTTAAACCTTTTTCTACATCATTTAGATCCACATGTAACACACAATTTGATCCATTTAAAAATTAGTGCTATATCTCATCTCTGTGACAACGTAATTTCCTGCATTTTCGTAAATGTGACATCAATATTCACACCAGTGTAGCAGAAATTTAAAGACATTGAGAAATAGTGCACAGACAACATGCCAATTTCTGAGAATTTCTGAAAATAAGAAAATGAAAACAGAGAAAAAAAAAAAAAAGATGGAAAACTTATACATCATGTCTGTGCAGTGATGCAGTTTTCCATCCATTTTCTTTTTCATGGTATACCTCCATCCAATGACAAAAAAAAAAATCAAATTCATCCCTTAAATAACTGAAGTTCCACCAAGGCAGTTGATTTGCTTGGAATAAAGGTGAACTCTGGTAGCACTGTCTAGCATACCTGTTTCATCATACACTGCTCGTTTGTCCTTGTCCGAGAGGATGCTGTACACTTTGCCTAGAGTCTGAAACTTTCTAGTTGCTTCATCCTTTTTGGTAGATGAGACTCGGTCTGGATGGACTTTGAGGGAAACTTTGTGATAACCTTTCTTCACTAAAAGTGAAAAACAGAAATTAAGGATCCCAATAGGTAAGGCTACTGAAGCCTTTTTGAAATTTCTTGACTTTCTAAATATTTCATCAGAACATTAAGCTAAAGATTGATCATCTAAGATCACGAAATCAAGGCCAGGTCGATTTGTAGCCTAGAGCAAAGACTCCAGACTGGTACTTATGTACAAAATTGTACATGGACTGGTAGCCATCCCTCCCACTCAAATAGTGCCCCCACTTAGAGTTTCTAGAACTTCACACCCTTACTCCTTTCAGCAGATACAGGCTACAAAAAATATCTATCCAATCAATGGAACAGACTACCCTGTAGTGTTGTCTCACTTCCAACTGTTGAAGAATTCAAAATGGAAGTGAGCAAACTGTACCACCTCAGACTTAAGATTATATATATTTCAAACTTTTATCTCTAATTGTCAATACTGTTTTTCCTGAACTTTTATCTTACAAAGTTATATATTTAACCCTGTCTACTTTATTTCCATGATTTTGAAATTCTTACTACTGTCTCACCTTCTTTTATGCTTTTAACATGCAGCGCACCCTGTTCAGAATACTCCATATGGAGGGCAAACAGTACTGATAGATAGATACTGACCGGGTTGCGATGTATAGATGTACATCGCAATAATATTTACCCCTTTTAAGCAGTGAGGATTGTTCACATGCTACATTCTAAAAACAGAATGCAGATAAGTCACTGGTAGGACTTCAACCTGGCATTTCTCGATCCCAAGCTAGGCACAGAAATTAGCCGTGACTTGGTGAAGTTATTGATCAGCCTTGTAAAAGTTGTAACTCATTGTTAGGTTCCAAAATATCCTGATATGCAACATATTTCATTTGTTGCATGTGGGTAAGAGTAATTAAACTTACTTCAATCTGTTAAGATAATTGATCAATAACTAAACCCTCTTTTGGCGAGTCATTATTGCAATGTAAACCTTTCCTTTTCAACATTTTCAGAATTTACTCTGACTAAAGATGTGTAATACAGCACAGCATCTTCATTTACAACAACCAAAACCTTCGACAATATGCTTACACTCTTTTTCAGATGATTCTTTTTTTACTCCTAAAACTTTATACAAATCATCAGTTTTAAATAACTCCCTACATGTTTCAAGTAAACCCGTCATTGCCGTTATTCATATTTGTTTATGGCGGGTAATCCAGTAGTGTACAAAAGTAGGACTGCAATGGGACATTCGTTATTGATACATGATTTCTACAGATGCAACATATTTATATTGCCAGCGGCATAGTTCGATGTTTAAATTGCGTGTCAAAAACAATATGTAGACTAAAATAAACTTCAAATTTTAAATCGATAACTGTACAGATCACGTATGCGCAACGGCACAGCATGTCATCTTCAATCGCATGAAGTTTTGCTGAAAACCTAAAAAAGAAGGGGCTTGAAGTTTCTCGAGGGGGCAGATGAGGAAGAGTGTTTGACTGGATGTCTCAGTCTCGGATTTTTTAAAATGAGATCCAAAATACGATATTTTGATAAATATTTTTCATCTTGTACAATTTTAATAAACAGACACAGTCACTGTCTTCTCCGTGCATGACATAGCTTACAGTAAATTCTTTAAAAGTTGAACAAACTTATGTATATGTAAACCATGAAAACAGGGACTTATATATCTAAATATATGTCTTTCCTGAAAATTATACTCTCTGATGCACACGCTTGTATCCACTATCTACTGTGCCGTTCTATAACAAGTGTGACTATCGGTTTCCATCCATCCCTCCAAACATCTCTCTCTCTCTCTCTCTCTCTCTCTCTCTCTAGCTGCATATCTACCCAATGCACGAGAGATGAGATGATCAAGACCTTTGCATGAGCGATACCTCTTGGGATTTATCTTCAGTTTTTAAATTTATTCTTCTTATCTTTTGAGGTTTTTTTTTATTTATTTTAATTATCATTATTTTTTTTTTTGGTTTGTTTGTTTGTTTTTTTTTTTTCTTTTGGGGGGGGGGGGGGGGTTTTGTGTGCGTGTGTGTGTGTGTGTGTAGGTGTATGTGTGTGTTTTGTTTCACTATGATTATTGCCTATAGTGAGAAAATAATTAAAAATAGTTCATCTATGTATGTTTCTTCAGTGAATACAAATGCTGACATTCATATGATAAATATTGGTTATATGGCTGACAAACTGCATGATCGCTTGCGATAAAACCAAAGTCATATCCCATAATACATTGGGAACTCCTCTTACAAAAAAAGAAAAAAAATCGGGCATTATGCAAAACTCGAAGCGGACGCGTATAGCTGGCAAGTCCCATGATCTATCCACCTAAATCTCTGTCCACCCTAACCAGCCATCCTACAGCTGGCTGTCTCAGTGGCAGGCCGTACCTTCTGCACCAACCATACATAAAATTGTTTAAATATATTCATGATTTTCGTATAAAAAGTTGATTTCACAACCATAGTGACGTCATTCCTGTATATCTTTCATGCACATTAACACCGGGACTAAAGTGTTGGTTGGCAAATGACAACCTTTCTCGTAAACTTTTTGACATTATAATGCAAATTCATTGTTGACATCATTTTGCGTGAACAGTAATTATTTTGTGAACAAAAGTGTCAGTCTATAAAACGGGATATACGAAAGTTTTATTTTCGTCCTTCTTTCCCCGATGGTATAATTAGATTTGGTTTACGTCATAGTAATTTTACGTCAGATACCATTAGAAAGGGAAGATAAATCTATATTACGAAAATACTCATCAGTTTACAGAAAATATTACCATGAATACACAATCATACTTTACTTCATTCATTGTAATTAGTTTCTGAATTAGCCTACTGATGTGTGACAGTATAGGCTCAAATACGTGTAAATAAATAAGGATATTTCTTACTATAAATTTTGTATCATATATAACACGTTTGAATCCTCTATGCACATCCCGGCCCCTTTTAATATTCCATGTCAAAAAGAACCCAGAGTCAGTCCCATTGAAAGCTTCAAAACTGTATACATCTACACATCGCTCCTTCTTTTATAACGTATGTATACATGCAGAGAGGAAGAGAAAAGGACTTTCCGTCGCACAGTCGGAACATTTATTTCAGAGAACTAGTATACAATGGAAAGAACCCAGAATGTCGGCTGGAATCCAAAAAGTAAGATTCAAACCTACGACCCTCTGCTCCTGGCTCGAATACTCACAATATCGACATGTATTGATTTTTACTCTAAATTAAAATCTGACCAAAGGTACTGCATATTCTTCGTGTGTGTGTGTGTGTGTGTGTGTGTGTGTGTGTGTGTGTGTGTGTGTGTTGTGGGTGTGTGTGTGTGTGTGTGTTTAGGCGTATGTGTGTGTGTTTTGTATTGTTTTCAGGGGTGTTTCTTTTTTGTTTATTTTGTATTTTTTTTCAGGGGGGGTGTTTTGTTTTGGTTTGTTTGTTTCATTTTGACTTTTTTCCTTTGTTGTATTTCTTATAATTATTTCATACAATGATCTTTATATGACATCACGATAACAATTAATGAACGAAACCCATTTTATATGCCTGAATAGAAAAAAAAGATGGTAATTAACTCTTCCTATTATACATAGAAGAGTTATTGCGCCTTACACATAAATGGCATCGGCCACAAGCGTTACCTGGTCCCGTACATTGAAGAATTAGAAAAGTGTAAATTTATATCTATAAACTTATACATTGGCTTACACATATATATCTTAAAGTTTTTGATTCTCTTGGCGATTGGTAAAACCCGACATTAACAACGTAAATGTATGCTGCATGACCGATTAAATATATTAACTACGTTTACAGTTTCGATCTGAATAGAACAATATAACCTCTGTAAGCTTTCTCTGTAATCTAGCGGGGGCGCTCGGTGACCCAATGGTATCAATATCAATAATCTGTTTCACAAAAATGTTACAAACTTTCGTACTATTCCCAGTTTCAGAAGAGAGAGAGAGAGAGAGAGAGAGAGAGAGAGAGAGAGAGTTATTCATGATGAAAGTAGAGATTAATTCACAATACAGTATTGATATACGGATTCTGTATTTTCCTGATTAGTGTTAGAAAAGAGCATTTGTAGATTAGAGCATGCTATGAAATCGGCTACAATATTTTTGCCACCACACCTAAACGCTGTGTTTCAGCGATCAGCGATGCCTTCAGTGCTATTGCTATATAGGTAAGCAACCATAACGGTGTTATACGGGGATCGAACACAGCTCCGAAACATTAATGCTTGATATACTTGAAATAGGTGACCAAATACTGAACATACCAGCATATTTTTTTTTTTTTGCGGGGGAGGGGGTTACACGTTTAAGGATATTTGTATCAATTAGAAATTATCCAGAGCTGAATATTCAGATTCATCATACATGGACATTCTCAAGATCCTGGAATTTTGGAATTACTTTCGCTTCAGGAAAGAGAAAGTGCATCGATCACTGCTGTTCCATCACAGGTGATACAACAAACTGTAGCTATTCCTGTCCTAGGCTATCTCTTACACCCCACCAGGAGAACCCGACAGTACCACCAAAGACGATTTGTTCGGCTTGGATCCTACAGAGAACAGCTTCTTTGTGAGGACCACCAAGGAATGGAATGTCTACCATGTGTAAATCTAGACCTTGATGACTATGAGGTATTCAGTTCTGCCTCATAACGCTAAGAACGCACTTGAATGTGTCTCTTATTAAACATGTAAATTATGTCTCTGTCCAATCATAAAGTGGGTCAAATAATTTCATTCATACATATTAATTGTCTAAAAAAGGAACTGCCATATAAGGTCACATTTGATATGATTTCATTTGTGATAATGAGACCATTTTACAGGTGAGAGAGAATTAAGACGTAGTCCATGGGTCTCTTTTCAACTATCTAATTAATTAATCAATTTATTTATTTATTTATTTATTTATTTAACAAAATCGTTAAAAGTATGATTTATTGATATGTCTGTAACTACTTGTCATTGTAATCAATGTAACAATTGAAACGTAAAATATATATGAACATATCTGATTGAATTAATATGATGCGCCCCATGCGAATTTCGACAACTTATGTCTCTCTTCGGTGATCATTATATGGTCTACAGTCTGAAAATTGAAAGTATAAATAGTTGAAGAGGAAATTCATTACCGAATCGACTTAGACGTGACAGTCATGTGACTGAGTTGTGCATGATGGAGATAATCTTAGTTTTAGTTTAGAACAATTTTTGACGGAAAATTTGAAGTAAGTGTATACATTTTTGGCCAATACAGAAGTATTGAAAACTGGGCCAAGGACAACTTCGAGAACTAACAGTCCACCAACGGCACTCTCATTCCTTCGCAATATAGGATTTGTAATCTCTAACACTGAATTTGGTTGAAATGTTGTAATGCAATTCTGGTGCTGTGTGACAATTACATTGTCTATATATGAATATACTAAATGCAATGTCGATTTAATTTCGTCCCGTATTTTGGGGCATTATTGGCAGATGCTTCTAGCCAAACATGAGATGATGATCCTGCATGGTTAAAAACGCTCATGTCTGTCTGCCAGTTTTTCAGTGAATTGACCCTTCCACTATACTTCACTTTACATTTTGATGACGTCTTCTGATGTACGACAAACCTTGACAAATGAAGTTTATGACGTCATAAAAAGAACAAGTGAAAATCCTCTAAATGTTCTGTTACACCCATGGAATGGTCAATTCACCCTTCTACAAAACTGTAAGTTCTCATTGCGATGACGTAGTCATATGTCAAACAAAACTCCAACAGATAACATATTGCTTCTGACGTTATAAATAAAACTATTGAAAATAGTCCGAATGTCAAGTTCTTTTACTCGGAGTTCTGTGTTGTGCCACAGGTACATATCACCTATTAATTTCATGTGGGAAGGTAGGACGGTGAAACGGTTAACCACACCATTTAATTTACTATTGCCATATCAAATGACCGTCATAAGTCGGTATCGTAACTGTACTGTAATCGAAAAAACATTATAGGAATATACACTTACCAAGTACAAATCAAAGATATTGATCCGATATCCACAACTTGAAGTCGAAGAAACACGACAATACATATGAACAAAATATTAGTAATCACGAACCTCTGTCAAAACAAAGGTGGGATCAGGTGCCATGGAGGGGTAAGCATCCCCTGCCGACCGGTCACACCTGTCGTGATGCCGTAAGTATAAGCGAAAAAGTATTACTCGCCGTCACAGAATTAGGCAACGGCACAGCCGTAGTCAGAATAGGTATATGTCATAAGCAGTAAGAATACTGCTGTATATTATAGGTAATACAGATAGTCTAGTTACTTTGAACTAAGGAAGTCAACATGTCAGACAACGATACATCATATGAGCAAATAAGGTCTATATAACGACCGTAAAATTTGCGGATTGTTGACATAAGTCGTGATATCTCATATCCTTGTTTAAGTAACTTTTCTCCTAGTAGTTGACTTCGATAAATGAAAGAGCAGTACTCAGATGACACTCGCACATATCGAATAAAATGGGATACATAAACACCGTACGCAGGTGATAAAGGAATGTTGCTAATAGTATGTGGAAAGTTGACAATGGGGAAACTAAAGTCATCACGTTTGTCATAAATTGAAGTAGTAAGTTTACCATCTCGGTCGATATCAATAAGCAGATCTAAATATGAAACCCATGAATTGGATATTGTAGTTTCCTTAAATTCAAGTTCCTTGGGATGTATTGTATGTACTTATGTATCAAAGTTATTGTTTTCAGTCATCAAATTAAGTAAATCACTCTAAAACTAAGGAGTATCTCCCTCATGCATAGCTCTGACTTTAGATAGATTCTTTGGTTCACTTTTCGGTCATTTTAGCTTCAACACTGCTCTTCATATTTCTATATATTTTGAGAATTCCAATCATTCGGCTAAGAGCATCACTGAAGAGACATAACTTGTCAAAATGCGCATATGGTGCACAAAATTAAAATGTATATCTGTTCTATATTTATTATAGATAGTACATCATCAATATATCTGAATGTAAAATTAAAGGACAATGCCAATTGCTTCTTATTTTGACTAACAAGATTTTGTATGAAGTCAATTTCGTACGACGAAATAAACAAATCGGCAAGTAAAGGAGCACAGTTAGTCCCCATAGGGATTCCGATAGTTTGTTAGAAGACCTGGTCACCGAACACAATATACATATTGTCAATCAGAAAGTCCAGGATGCTTTTAATGTCATCTTCAGAGTACTTATATTTAGATTCAGAGTGGTTTTTCACAAAATATGTATCTGAATATCCTAAAACAATACATTTATATCTGCGTTAACCATTTTTGGCGAAGAAACAGTTATCAATAACTTTAAAGAGCCTGTTTTTCAACGTATCGTGAGGTATGGTTGTAAAAAGTGTAGGAAAATCATAAGTCTTAATGCATTTAATACTGTACGTGTACTTATTTTGGTGGGATTCATATTTTAGCGCAATTAGCGCTGTCCAGTGCGCTAATTCATGACTACGCTAATATAGGGTACATGAGATGATAGAATTAAATGGGCACTTCAGTTTCAACTCTATAGATATGTCTATCAAATAAGTATCAGGAACAAATTCATCATTTATTTTGATAAATAAAGAGGACACAAGTAACGATCGATTAAAAATGTTTGCATTACAGGACACTGTCGATATGGTTATCACAAAAACAACGCAAGAATTATAAAAACGTGGTTTGAAGTTTAGGAATTAATCCCCCGCTATGCATATCGCTTCTACAATACCGTCTATTACGTACTTATAGGCAAAGAGCGGTCAGCGATACAAGTAATTTATCTCCTATCAACTTATGAAAACTTATGAAAACGAATGGCTTCGTCCGTAAAACATAAGAATGACATTTTGTTTTCTATATGTTTTTCTTTAACAAAAATTATTACTTATCATTATAACTACATGTTGTGCTTTCAATGATATGGTAGGTTTTTGGATAAACATGAATGAAATGAGGTTGTATTTGATTCACTGCATATACTGTGAGTAAGGTAATTGACCCGACGCTTGTCATCCAAGCCAATCAACGGTTTAACAACCCCAGGTACATGTACTCGTTAATTATGTCCAATGGCAAACGTGTCATTCGATAGTCGCACGTCTGGCATATATTTCAATTAAGATAATTAAACGCACAATTTTTGACCCAAAAACTGTTTTGAATGCGTTGATTTAATGGATAAATTGCACTAATCGAACATGACAAATGCGCTAATTCGACTACCCTAAAATATTGCAGACCCCTCTTTCGAGCATTTTGCGCTAAAATTTGATTGCGCTAATATATGTACACGTACAGTAGTTTTCAGATTTTGAGATTTTAAGTTTTCTTATAATTCTTTGGAGTTTTTTAGGATCCAAAACTGATTAACACCACTTCGAGAGTAAATCACATCGGAGTACGTCTGAAGCTTCTCCTTAATTGCAGATAATATTTTGGTAAGGAGGGCTGAGCTGAAGCTTACTTATTTATATCAGTGATGTTTAGATATCGACACTTATCCAGTACAGAGAAGAAAGATATTTTTATTTTGCTTAATTTGGCATGCACCGAATTGAATCAACTTCCCTTTTATGGTATCTTGATCACTGCCATGAATACAAACGATTCAGATTGATTAAATGATGGTATGTAAAAGTATTTCAAGCAGCTAATATCAATGTTAAGAAAGTTACAAATTCTTCAAGCTAAAGGACAGCGACATAAACATTTCATCAATTTAAAAGGAGTGTTCGATGTTAACTACATCGATAATGCACTATTAATCATTGATAGTAAATATAACAATAAACTACCAACATACAAACAAACATTTTGACACGTATTCACCCCAAATAATTTGTTTTCCACACCTGCGTCACAATGCAATTTAGTACATACAATCACACCACAGATCACCAAATTTATCTACAAAAGAAATTTCAGGTGTCAACAACATTCTCAACGTTTTTTTCACATTCCTCTAACTAAATCTCTTAAACTCGTAATTTATATACTCTCCATTGTTCAGAAAGAAAAGAAATAACGGGCGCGGTCTAAAATCAATCAACGAGTCCGCAATGACAATAGCGATAGCTCTGTTTCACATCTATCTCTAGCGTATGAGAACCAATAACATCGCCTGACATTTTTCAATTAATAATATGCCACCACTCTGTTTTCTGATGGGCCAAATAATGTATTTCAATAAATAAAGAAAGCAAAATTAAATGCAGTAGAATGTAAGGTTAAACCGGTCTCAACTCAGTCTGAAGAAAATTAATTCAAGACGGGCATTTAATGATACAAACTTTGGCATCAGAAAATAACAGGAGCTAGATTCTTACAACCTTAACAAAGTTTCAAACGTTTTATGGAAAACGAAGAATGTTCTAATATCAGAAACAAGAGAAAATACAATTTATGATTTAAGGATGATTTGATGATATTTTCCTTTCTCTGCATATTAATGCAGCTAGTAACTAACTTGCCCTATCAATATCCCATCATTAGAAATTCTGATGATATACATTTTGCTTAATTTTTAAGATCAGGTGATGATTTTGGCCGTACTTGCTAGAGCATTTCACAATAGTTTGCAATATTTCTACTACCACAGAGTCGATTTTGAGGATATGCTTTTGTCGAATACAGTATTAGGTGTTACTTAATTAATTTCGGCAAAAATTTTTGTCATCAACTCGCGATTTAGGAATACCTAATAAATATAAATGGGTCAACTCCAAAATTAGATTTGATCTTAAAAGAGTGTAATTTGAAGTCGAATCACGTGTTCAATATATTTCGTTCGAGGATGTCTCATTTATCAGTGTGTTGCTTTTTCATAGATATACATGTATTGTCCATTAACGCGCCAGTTTGACGGTTTTGCTATTTTACTCAAACCAAACAAGGATGTTAGTGCTTAAATCTATATCGAGCCATGGAAACCCATTTGTTTTGATAAATAAAATATAACACAATACTAAATTGACTACTGAGTTAGTCTTCTTATTCTATCGCACCTCTGTTTCAGAGAAGCATCTCATATATCATAGATATATTCATTCTAATGCACTCCGTTTGCAACACGCATTCTGACTGGTTAAATGTTTCAAAAGCTGCAGGGGTATTCATGATTCAGTGCAGTTTCACATGCCCCTTGGTAACGTCACTGACGACATCATTCACAGCTAAGGTGTGTAAGCTTTTCTTTTTTGGACAAAACATTAGAATACGATTACCATGCTAAAGTTTTACGAAACTGAAACGGTATCGGCCAATAATCTGTCTGAAATATCCATTTCACCGGTCGACTAACGCCTCGAGGTGAAACTCCACTTCTGACAGGCTATTCGCCGATACCCTGTCAGTTTATACACTCGCATGGTAACCTCTAATTACCATAATGTAGGAGGAGTTTTAACAAGAAGACAGGACGCAGGAGATATCTACAATTCCAAGATACCTTGTCTCACGTCAGATTCACTAGAGAGTAATCAAAACCAAGTTACATTATTGTGAACATTGAATATAATTCCAGAACCTTTGGTACTTTTCATGGTAAGATTTGTGCAACGATTTCACAAATATTAGGACGGATTTCAAGCATTTAAGACTGTCATTTTGATATGCAGTGACGGTCATGAAAAATTCATTTATCCCCTTTACTGACTGTCTCATAAACATTCTTGCAATTTATTTCCAATCGGCGCTGTTAAACACACATACACATGTACATTCGTTATGTTAGACAGACACATTTAAGATCGCAATAAAAACTTGTTATCCTCATGACGCTGATATTTATTTTCGGTGATTAAACCGTTTCATAAATATTTAATAAACATGTATGTAAATAGTGCCATCTGACAGAGTCACAATTCCGATTTAATTTTATAAATATGCAAGACATTATTTCAACAATTCACTTTAATTTCTAATCCTTAAAGCATATATGTTAACATATACATCTCACTGCAAACCATTATTAAAAGTTCAGTTTATATCTAATATATGTTTGCTTGAAAAATATACATTTAATTGCGGGAAACGCCCTATATTTTATGAATGGGACAAACAATTGAAACTTTGGACTTTTTAAGATGAAATAATTTGATTTTAAACGACATTTAATTTGAAACTATTCTTCTATTATATCGGATGTAAGGTGATAATACGAATTTTAGAACTTATACTGAGCTTCTTTGTTCCGGTAATATATCATATTTACACATTCATAATTTGTCTTCTTTTGAAAGTTTAATATAGTGTAGGTAATGGAAAGTAAAGCGCTCTGCAATATTACAGTACGCGTGAACCATGTAATTATACAGATTTTTTTCTACTCTTCATTTTCATCCATCAAAATGCACGCATTTTATTGATCTTATTCATGCTGAGTGGTCGAAGAAAATAGTAAATAGTATGATGGCTCCGTCGTATGCTTTGAAGTATATATTTGTAAGTATAAATGTATTATATCTCACAAAAGACTATCCTGCGGAATTAACATAAAACATAAAAAGAGCTTGTATACTAGTATACGATAGCAGCTGCCTCTTTTTACTTAACCATCTATTCAAATTCGTTGTATTCTTTGATTTGACATAAAAGTAATACATGAATATTATTCTTAATCTTTCAGATAATACTTGTATAGAGACTTCAGAGAACATCATAGCAGTACAATACTTTGGAATTAAAGACACAATCAATAATATGGATAATATGATATTATAGAAAAATATCATGATATCTATTAACTCAAAATCTAAAATCGAAGTATTGATAGTACAGATATACATAAGACCATTTTACCAAATAATGGATGTTTGTTTATTTCAGGAGAATATTAAGCTGTTGCCATTTTTGTTACTACTTAATATAGCCAGTACTATATCTATATAATAATATAATGATTCCTGGGTGATTTGTTGAAGATCTGGCCTACAAATTTTAATACCTTAGACCGCATCCGCCTGCAAACAAAATATTTTGTTTTGCGCAGATAGATAGTATATTGATAGAACTAGAGCATGTTCTGAAATAAGCATACATCAGCTGGTAAATTCCGTTATTAATAGCTGATTTAAGAAATTTTAAAAATCGTCACACGTGGCAACTTCTTTTTCATTTTGCGCATATTTGACAATAAAACTTACTTAATGCAAAACGGGAAAGCCACACCACAAACGTTGTATGTATTTGGTGATAAAATGATGAATTTGTGTTCGAAAATAAGATAATACTAGACACTTTTACTTAAAGTGACGTTTTCCCATAAGAAAAGTCAATTGAAACGAGAGACATGAAAATCAGCAATTACAATGAAATGTCATCCACTGCAAATCACATGGGCTTCAGTATGCGCATGCATGATAGATCACAATTTCCATGGTATGTAAAATTAGATTTACATGCATTCTTAAAGGAATATTTACCTTTTCCAATTTCCCTTTTTACAGTAGCTTTTCAACGACAACTTGAGTGTAGTTTCTGAATTATATCTCGGCGTAGATTTGATATTACATACCATCACTGAACGACACATCAATAAACGAATCATTGCAAAGAAATGACCCAGTGCTGAAACCTGTACCTACATGTGTTTCCATTAAACTAAGGGTGCGCCTTTGATAACCTTCGATCCACCACCAGTAACATCTCTCGGGTAGTAGATACAGAATGTAAAGATACTTCAAAGAGAAGTCAACATACATCTGACCAAGCTATATGACACAAGTCACCTAGCACATACACAGAGACATGATAATAGTCAACTTCTGTTCATGCAACGATTCCAAATGCATTTACAAATATTCGAATTTGTTGAAATATATAAAAAAAATGTTCGTCGACAGTCACAACTATAATTTCCCTTAATTTCGATTATTCAATACTACATTCATGCAATTGATGCGTGGTTTTATGAACAGTTATGGGTGTTAGAAAATTGAAAAGAACTTCTTGTGAAATAGGCCGCTATATGCCTTTTCTTTTTCTTTTTTTTTTTTGGAGAAATCATAATTTACGGTGAATTTGCCCAGAGAAACAGCCACCTCGTCATAAAATAAAATCCATTTATTATTATTATTATTATTATTATTATTATTATTATTATTATTATTATTATTATTATTATTGTATACAGGAAAATGTTTAATAGAATTGTAAAATTACAAGGTTTATGTTTTAAACTGTAATTCGCTGTAGATAAGTAAATTCAAATCCTTAAACCGGTGTGGACTAGTGGATAAGGTGCTCGTCTCATGACCTAGAGGTCCCGGGTTAGTCTTCCGCCCTGGGCCCATCGGTGTTCTGTCCTTCGGATGAGACAGTAAAAACCGAAGTCCCGTGTCACGTTGGTCATGGCACGTAAAAGATCCCTCACTGCTTCCGACGAGTCCGTTGCAAAGGTCTAAATTTGTATGCAGTGTATCAGACAGATGCCGTCACCATATACGTGAAATAATGGTGGAGTGACGTAAAACAATATCCAGTCAATCAATCAATCAATCAAATTTCAAATCCCTGTTCTCATGCTGTGCGGCTGAACTAGTTCTATAAAAAGTTAGTCCATATTTTATCAGGTATAGGCACTGTTTAATAATTTGTATATCGTCTGTATGCTTTGGCTTGTATGTCGGGTGACACAGAAGACGCACATTGCTCCTAGGGGTCAATGAATCTGAAAGTATTCCATGTACAGTCCCCAAAGCTAATTCATAAAACTTCTAACTATCCTTTGAAGCGACTGTCACCTTTTTAACGAACTTAAAGAGCATAATCAACAAATCATTAGTTGATATTTATGCGGTATAGATCTACATAAACAGAAAGTCTGTAATCCTTATAAGTCAGGGCCTTGATTACTGAATAGGGTTAAATGGCTGTGCTGGAACTGTGTGGGTATCCTCTTACCTTTGCCAAAATCAAGTTAGATTCCTGTAGGGTAATAGTGAAAAACCTCTTGTGTATTTACTATGAGGTGAATTCCCCTTTAATTATCCTTTTCAATTAAATCCTGGTGGCAAAGAGATGTGAAATATTCCTGACATAAAATCTATAAAAGTTGAAATGGGATTGGCTTAAGTGGAGTACCAAAAAAGGTGGATCATGGAATTAAAGTAGAAAGACAATTCACGTGTAAGACACGTGACCAGGTTGAGACCCCGTTGGTAAATTGGACGCAAAGCCGAAATGCGGGTCAAGAATATGTTTTATATATTTTATAAACACAATAGCTGTTGAAGCTGCTTTGAAGCAGATCCTTCTTTGAACCATATGATGCCACGATCTTGTGCAAAAACAAATTTTAAAATGGCATTTCACACACAGTCAAATATGATAAATAATCCCTTATTGTGATCATTTCTGAAAGTAATTTGCAAGTCATCATTGCGGCAATTTCTTAACACGCAATCTGTGCAGATTTGACATTTACTGAACTCTAGTGCACACTAAACCCATTTTCTTCACCTATACTGATTTTTTCAATCATATAACACTGTCTATCAATTACAAAATCAAATGCACTTAATTCATATTCAGGATGAGCCAATATCAAAGAAACACATTCAAAAGACACTGCTATCAATATAGTAGTTATTATATAGCAATATTCATTCATGATACTGAACAAATAAAACAAAAGATCATAAATCAAACGTATCTCCTAATATGTTACAATCGTATAACCCTTTGAACTATTTTCAATCAAACATCAATAAACTTTTGCCGATCTTGCGCTTTAAGGTCAACCGTCTGCAGATTAGCACACCATTTTGACTGCAACATGAACAAATCGAAGTCTGATAGATGCTTTATCGGTTGTAAATCCATTCATAAATTTTCCCATGTCCTTCATATTCAATGTCCCCGTGAAGCTTGAATTGGGGGCCTAGTCCGTTAGATGTTTATCGTATTCATAACTCTACGGCTTTTCATCTTTAAGTCCCTTGCGAAAATCTGATATCAGAGTGAGGTCGTTCGCCAATTAGCGCATCATTCTTTAGACTGATGTAATCTCCAGCTAGATCTCTGTTGGTTTTTATGCCCATTGTCTCAGTCTGTATGTATGTATACCTATACTGGTACCGTGCAATACGTGCGATACCACCGTGGTAAATACTCTATTCTGAATGTATCCTAATTTACAAATAGTACATTATGTAGCTACAACGTATTTATGATATGCATAAACTCCATAGTAAATTGTATAGTTAGGAAGATTAATGTAAACATGATGTCCTGATTTTAGATAGACTTAATAGGGCACTTATGTTTTTATACTCTAAAATATGAAAAAGAAGAAATAAATTATTTGATTAATACAATGACAATGAAGTGTACTTATTTTCTTCTTCGTATACATTAAATGCACTGCAGGGTGCGCATGTACGTGTCAATGCTTCATTATAGAATACATTTAACGAGGATTGTTATTTAAAGGGATATTTTATTCCCAATTGACGCCTAATAAACCGGTACGTATAGAATCTCAAATTATATACCCTCATTGATCTTATACTGATTTAGAAATTGAAGGCGCTTCCCTTTTTAGAAAAAATACTAGAACTTTAAAATCAGTATTTATGCAGAAGATAACTGCGAAATTATACACGCTCTCTGAGATGTCATTTGACCTGAGATTTCTCGATAGTAATGCGATACTATGAGATGTGACCTTTTCAGCCATTTTGTCAGCGGTAATATTTCATGTATTTTACGTACACGCACTGTTTACGGAATTGATCACTCTCTTTGAGACGTCGTTTAACTTGAGATTTTTCGCTAGTAATGTGATGCTGTGAGATATGATCTTTTCAGACATTTTGTAAGCGGTAATATTTCATGTATTTTAGGTACATGCACTATTTACAGAATTGATTACTCTCCCTGAGACGTCATTTTACCTGAGATTTCTCGACAGTAATATGATATGGTGAGATGTGATCTTTTCAGCCATTTTGTCAGCGGTTAGGTTTCATGTATTTTACGTACATGCACTGTTTACCGAATTGATCTGACCTTAGATGTGAATAACTTTTTTTAAATACATATATGTATATCTCTTTCAGTTATACTCTACAATATCCAGAGAAATGTGTTATAATAAGTCATATTCTTATAAATCTTGTAATCTTGTATAACTGTACATAAACAATGTAATAGTTATGATAATTACAAAGAATATATTTACTGACTATACAATACGTATAGAAATTATGTAAAACATTTGTATAAATACTCTGTACAAAGACAATGAGAAAATGAATACATGTTTGCATTCTTGGGAATTATCACATACAGATTTAGAAAAATGATGTGTATAAACAAGATGATCTATAGGTTGTGTACTTTTCAAGTTTCTTTTTAGTCAGCTATGAAACTGCACGATGATGACGGTTTTGCTTTTGTTTTCAGCAATGTATTGATGCAGTCCTGGCGAGAAACTACACGACTAATATCTCAATACATGTGTATTTGTATTACTCTGTATATATTACAGTTGCTGGACCAGAGGTTCCCAAGTGCAAGTGAAAACAAATATTACAGTTTGCTTCAATCGTAATGTTAACCTTAAGGGCATGGTTTGAATTTATTGATTTTTGAATTGTTGGTGCATTAGAGGTTACTCCATAGAGCTATAACTTTTTCTGTTAGGATAACTCATGCAGAATGTTTACCTGAAAATATGAATAGTCGATATTGTAAACTTTATCTGGAGTTAAGATGGTGTATTGTACACGATTACTGCCACTCAGGTTTAATAAAACATTGTTTTCAATTAATTTGCTACACTTGCACTTTTTAAAAATAGTCATGAATTACTCTATTGATGTGTTCAAACCAGTAACATAAAATAAGATGTAAGTAAGTAACAATTAATACTAAAATCCCGATATTGAGGATGGAAAAATATATAACTCTAACTTCCCACAGAAATACACCCAGAGGCATTGATTTCCTAACATTTTAAAAATCGCTATAATCAGAAACATCTCTTTCAATCAATGCATCTGTTAAAAAATACGTGATACATACAGTGCCATGTGAATATTATTCTATAATGTTAATGTGGACAATACAATCATTACATGTGTATGATGGGATCGGCAAATACTGCGCTCACAAAACTTCTTTTACACATGGAATAGAGCAATGTAAATCATTTCCTTTCATATTAGCATAATTAATGTCTTGATTTAAATGTTTATATATTGGGAAGGTGGACCCGTAAACCAGTTAACTACACCAATTGAGTTTGTTTTGTTACTCAATTGACCCTCCTAAGTCGGTATCGCATCTGTCGTACAATCGATGTTTTTGTTATGTCATTTCATGTATTTCATAACATATTATCAACTTTTATTGTACATTCTCTTGGTCATTTCTGCCCTACAGCTTAGTCAGATGTCTTTCCCTTTCCCTTTTATGTCCTTTTATCTCTTTTCTGTTGCCATATTCGAGGAGAAAAGTTCCCTGAAGCATTCAGAAGATATTACAACTTCTATAGTTTATCATTCAATAATTCTTATTGTATATTTATTTATTTATATAAGCCGGCGTGGTCTAGTGGTATCCCGCTCGCCTCCTGATCGGGAGGCCGGGGTTCGAGTCCCGCTCTGGTCATTCCGGTGTTCTGTCTTTCGGATGAGAGTAAAAACCGAAGCCCCGTGTCGTGGTATGCATGGCACGTTAAAGATCCCTCACTGCTTTGGGTGGGTCCGTTGCAAAGGTCAAAATTTGTATGCCCAGCGTCAGGCAGATGCCGTCACCATATACGTGAAATATTCGTGTGTGACGTTTAACGAAAATCAATCGATCAATCAATCAATTTATTTATAGATTATTCCTTTACTTACTTTCTAATTTGTTTGCTTGATAGATAATTGTCAATTCCATTCTAAAATTATGGTGTCATTTTTACTATCTATATATGATTTATTCACCCATTATTATTCATTTATCTATTCATTGGTTACGTGACTTTTTTATTCAACAAAAGAATTATTCAGAAAATAATTTTCAAAAGTATTAAAAGAGATTGCTTGATTGCTTTCATATTAATCAGAAAAAAAAACTTTACTAGTAATCATTTCTAATCAATTTTGCATCTCTTTAATTTGGAATTCCTGCAAAAACGCGCAAGGTTTCAAACCGTTATTTAAGAATAATTTCATTTTCGGAATTCATAACATTTTTTAGGCAATGCGCGCTTTACAATCGTCGAATATAAACAAGATTTTACTCTAAACATTCATCGTTAAAACATTATTTCAAAATCTCAACATTACACATTTTCAAAAAGGATTGGCAGCACTATTTTAATGACGTCAAAGGCGGTGGAATTATACGACTGGCGTAACGTGACCAGTAAAACAATTGGTAAGAAAAAAAAAATCAAAATATATGCACAACCAATATAATTCTGAAAAAACTGGAAAGTGGAGGTTTCAGAAAACAAAATCAATCTGAAAATCATGGCGCATATATACAAAATAAGTGTCACAATTAAGACATTTATTCGATAATTACAATACACCACTCAAACATCAATCAAACTAATGTGAAAGGTTCCAGACTGCGACTGTCAACAGCGTCTGATTCCGACTACCAATTGCATATAAAATGGTATTACGTTTTCTTTTCTATATGTCAAATGACTTACCTAACACACCCCAGTTTCATAATTTTGTTCCATATGTGTTTGTTTCCAGCCGATGATTAATCTGAGGCTATTTTAAAATATGTAAACGAAAAGAAAGCCAGCTGATAGAGAGAAGGAGAAGGTATAGTTTTACAATTTTGTTCATATACATTATACCATTTGAGGTTGAACTGTGTAAGTGTACGGTGCTATCTCACTGTCATATTCAAAATAACGGAATAATGGATATAAATCGTTTTCTGGAAACATAAGTAAATGTATATGAGGAGTGAGCATTGCCTGTTTTGTCTTACAAACGTGTCAAGGATACATAAAATATATCGAGGAGAAGACAGAGGACATCTGACCAGGCTGTATAACACAAATCCCCCGTTACATGGACACACAACATAATATTAAAGTTAACACAGAAAACGATATTACAAAAATATTTTATTGTACTGCAGGTACGATACCGACTTATGACGGTCAATTGAAGTAACAAACTTCATTCAATTGGTGTACATGTGGTGATGATGACACAATGGGCAATACTGAGATGGGCCAAATAGTGTATTCAAAGTACCACAGTAATGCAACAGTTTACGAGTTCCATCTGCAAAGGAAATAAAATTCATTTCTAAAGTTTTTAACAAAAGACAGGTCATGCCATACATCTTCTCCTCTCTTTAGAAAATAATTTGCCAAAACAATCAAAATTGTTCGATCAGACCATGCTCATACGAAATCACATGCCATTTCAAGATTTTGAAAACTATATTTGAACAAACCGTAAATGTCTATTTCAAAATAAGGTTATCTAATCATTACCAAACTCACTAACTGACGCAATGGTATGTATCCAATACAAGCCCATCAGCCAATCAATATTATAGTGTGAGTCATTCTATAACTTTCCTTCCTCTGTTGATACTGGGAAACTTAAGCACATGACAATAGGCTCGAATGTTACATGACTTCCCTCACGTATACCAAAAATGTAAACAATTTTATAATTACATTCTATGTTTAGTATTTTCTGTTTTCTATTATCGTTAGACTACGAAAAATAAAAATGTGCATCTCAGCCGCAATGCCATTTGGTTAAACTTACAATTTGTTACTCATTCTATACTACGCGGAAATGGGTTCAAAGCGTTTAATAGGATTTTTTTTTACCTCAAGACTGAAAACAAAATGAATGCCTGCTATACCATTCTATGAACAATGCAAAAGAAACTAATTTTCATCTTTATTCTTCTTTCTTACTATTCTTTCTCTCTTACTATTTTTACTGAGCAAAGCAATGTGATGTACGGTAATTACTTGTTTGCCAACTAAGACTGGTATGTCGTACTAGCGTTTCCCTTCTCAAAAGTATTTTAGGAATCATTTCATAATAAATGAAATGAAAGTCTTCTCATAGAAACAAAGCCAAGATAATCGTCGTAATATTCGACGTGTACACCCATGGAAAAGAATTGAAGTTTTTCGGTGTATTAAAATAGCCGAACCTCGCCAAATCTTTATAATGAACAATAAAGATATACAAATAATTTTGACACCGGTAATTAAAGAACATTTCCATAAGGGAAAGTTCAAGATATTAGATTATATGTACCCGCTATAAAGGGTAGCTCGTTTATTTCATTGTAAACTTAGATGTTTATTCTAAGGGGCGGGTTCCTTTGATATTTGTTTTTTGCTTTTAACTTATTCTTCGTAAAAGAATGAAGGGATTCATTTAAACTTTTCTAAATATACGTTCCACTCGTCAATATTATGGTGAATGACACTCGCTCATTATACTGTTGATTATTACTTGCCAAAACATCAAACTTAAAAAGAAATATAATAACGGCCCGAGGTCATAGGTCAATGAGAAAATGTTGAATTTCAGAAAGCAGTGAAATTTGAATGAAAGCTTTTACGTCTTATCAAATATTATATTAGCTTAAACTGACAAATTCATTTAGTTTTTGATATCTACAAACAAAAACTATATTATTTAAATAATATCAAAAATGACATGAATTTGGAGACATGTGTACGATAAATAACAGGGCAGATCCTGATTAAAGTATAAATCTGTTTATATTTAAACTTCTCGACCGTTATCTAAGTACGAAGCAATTTATGCTATCCTCTGTATATATGTTTTGAGAACAGACTAAATAAAATGGCATGTATGTAAGTAGGAAAATCTCCTTTAGCCTTTAACCCTGACACGTTATCTCTATAAATTCAAATAAAAGTAATTTGCAATATTCAAAATTGACATTAAGTAGCACTTAACAGTTAACAAAGTTTATCTTTATTTGAATGTATCTGACTGCTTATTTGTTGATCATGTGACATGTGGTTGAACTCTCTTCTAATGGAGGCCATATTAAGCCCATGTTCTTGTAACATGCGGTTTTCTATAAGATATTCGTACTATGTTCTATTAATTTTTCAAAGTATCGATTTGATTTTATATATCAAATTTTCAAATATGAGCCGATATAGTTTTGGCATTTATAGTACAAAGATTGGCACAGTGGGGTAAGAAAAAGGGGATCTTGTAGGTATATCTATTCCCCTTTGTCTGACTGTTAATCATTTACTTCTGATCTTTTTTCTTTCTTACTGTATTATTATTATTATTATTATTATTATTATTATTACTATTCTTATTATTATTACTTTTATTACTTTTATTACTATTATTATCATTACATTTATTACTATTATTATCATTATTATTATTATTATTATTATTATTATTATTATTATTATTATCATCATCATCATCATCATCATCATCATCATCATCATCATTATTATTATTATTATTATTATTATTATTATTATCTCTTTATTTGCTGACCTTCGTATCAATACATCTTAACGTTTGTCCGTCCAAACATTCAACTGGCTAATCGTTTGTCTGTCTATGTGTCAGTTGCATGCAATGATGGTCTGTCTGTCTGCTAGACTGTTTTAAATATGTGTCTGTCTACATAACTGTTTCGAACATTTCATCTTCTGTATCTTACATGCTCTCTATTCCTCTTCCTTCTCCTCATGTCAAGCTCAATTACACATCTTTTTCAGCATCTGCCAACTGTCTCTTTAACTCAATTCTATCTTTTTCTCATTCATCTTATCTTACCAAATTTGCTCATGACCTGCTTTGCATTATAATCCTTGACTGACAGTTTGAGATGCAAAGGAATTTTTCTCACACCGTTCACAAACCAAATGTGAAGAGTTTTAATTCCTGATCTATGTTTACATCTACGTCGACATCTTAACGAAGAATAAATCTCGCATCGCGCCAATCGCTTCTGAACAATAAACCGAATTTACAATCTCAGTGACGAATGTGCGGGAGGGTATCAGACATTCAGTGGGCCAGGCAAGAAATTAAGGGTGGAGTGTAATATATTGTTACCTATGACTGCATTTCAAGAGGATAGAAATATATAACAATTATTGTAAGATAATTAACACCTTTTTGTAAACAGCATTCAAAATTTTTCCAATTTTTACATATATGTATATTTTACATATTTCAAAAATCAATGGATCTTTTGCATTTGGTCATTACTTATTACAGAGTTATTTCTCATATGAACATTTATCTGACGTCACACTATTATGACGTCAACCAATTCCATGGAAACTGGTGTAAAATTACGGAAAATGAAATAGAAATTGTATGAAATCAAAATGATTTGACGTTAGATACCTACTCACACGGGAAATAACTCTGTGGAACTAAAAGACCCAATAATGGATCTTTTGTATAATGCTTTGTACGATTTCAGAAGATATCACCACAAATACTTGGATTTTTAATAATAAATCATTTAAGGTATCCTAAAAAGGGAAAAAGATATTCCCTCCATTTCCCTGTGGTGGCAATAGTATCACCAGGTGTGATGAGAGTGAAAATTAAATGTCAACACCATCACACACACAGATCCAGAAATTTCGATCATATCCTGTCTTCTCCTGATGGATTAAAAGAGTCAAACCGTGTCTGAAAATCTAAATGTGCCTTTTTATTATGATGTACCAAGAACAGCATTTTTGCCGAGTCTTAGGATGGACTCGGAGCACGATTCCAACCTTCTGGATCCGCACATGTTTTTGACTTGTACCTGGCAACCACTGGAGATTTTCATCGTGTCAACCAAGTTCTTCACACGGTCATTGGCTTAGAGTCCTCACCAACGCATGTATGTGGCATTTGTGATAATCTCAACATGTGTTTACTGCTTAAGGGCTTTGCTTTCGTATATAAAATAGCATGATGTCTTACATATATTCTTGTAAATCAGTTGGCATTCTCCTTTTTGATATCCCCTGTGAATTTTTAAGGAAAGATATAACTAAATAGTAACATCTTATTAATAGTTCTGGCTTTACATCTTTGCTTTACTTAAAGAAAAACATGAAACAGAGAAATCTGAAAAAAAAAAAGAAATTGGCAAAAAAGCGCCTATGGCAATTATATATAAAAAGATTATTTATTTCTTTAATTCTACATTATTTTTTTCTGTTTATTTTTTTTCACTTTCTTTGTTTTGTGTGTTTCTATTTTCTTGTTGCTAATTGTTTGGCGTTATTGTTTGTTTTCTTTCTTTGTAGGGGGGGGGGGGGGGGCGCAGATTTTATGCTATAGAATTGTCAGAAATAAGCAGGTTTATCCTGAATACTCCTGAGTGTACAATGTAAACGGAGATATTTGCATCAATGTTTTATCACAATATTTTGTTCTAAGAAAGCATGTCTAATTCTTATTTACCTTGTCGGATTCTCCAGATTTTTAAAAGTCGATTAGTGTTTAAAAATGTTCGGTTTGTGATCGAAAGTTTCAGAGTCCGAATCCAAAACAATTTTTTATGTCAATGATTTGGAATAGACATAGTAGATTTCTCAGTGTAAAAGAACGCTCTATGCTCTCTGTATTGTTCAATTGAATAAATCGAAATGCATCAGGACGATGCCATTAATTTAAAAGAGAAATCATCTTGCGTAGTACAAAATAATACTCAACGAACCGCTTTGAGCTCCATTCGCATTATTTTCCTGAATCATAGTTTATAAACAGCTTTTTACAATTTTACAATCGCTGTCAGCTCTAACAATATTTTCAAAACAGATCATAGTTCCGCCACTGAACTATCGCAGACCTCTGATTCACCCAAACTGACTTAA